>OX383291.1:2478502-3717753 GCA_947523025.1 Dryobota labecula | reverse complement strand
CAAAATTTACAAGGAAATATAACTGATTGTAGTTGCCTCTTCCAAAAGGTAGTTTCGCATGGAGAAGAATGGGCAAGAAACTCCACCGTTACTCTTTTAAACTACTTTACAATAGTTTGTATACATCATTTATATCATTACATGTGAAGACGATGTACCTAGAATAAAATTACTATACCACAACAGGTAATAACAATAAAAAATTAAGCATTGACGAATAAATTAACCATGTTTTAGATAAAAGGTACACCTAATTAGTACAATATCGTCTCTTAAATTATCACCCATTCAGTATAGTCACCATGTCGCAACATTAGATGATATCACCTAATGAAACCACTCCCTAGAAGGCTTAACATACTACTGTTCCATTCAGAGTTATAGTGACAATTGTACTACAATATGGGTGGCTAATGAAAGGTCAAAGTCCTTAGTGATAGAGGGTGTTGCAACGCTTGTTATAGGGGCTGTTGTATTGTGCAGGTTATCAGGTGAATTGTTATTGTGAGACTTCGGTCGCGTTGTGTTTTACAAGTCATCGGAAATGGATGAAAGTTTATTAGTGTGTGTACTCCACTTGAAATAAGATTAGGCATTTATACCCTTTTTACAGTCCGTTCAACCGATTTTGACTTCTATTGCGTTGGTGTCATGACAAATTGCAGCTGCAGTAAACAGTTGGTATTGTGACCACTTTTTTGCTTTTAATGCCATCTTTATGCGTACGGTATAGAAGTAAAATCGGACTGTAAATAAGGGATTTATTTAAATGTCTTATGAGTTGTTCAGATCGTCTAGGGTGCAGGTGTACGGACAATTGGGACACTCTAGCAGATGGGACATAGTCTGTTCAGGAGCACCGCACTCGCATCGAGTGTTAGGTGAATCGACTATGCCCCACTTCGCCAGATTATGTTTGCAGCGGCCTACTTGAGTTCGCAGTCGATTGAGAGCTTTCCAAATAGGCCACTGCAGTTCGCAACCTGGAGGCAGATGTTCTTGGGGCTTTACGAAGTCTTGAGGTGGTGGATACCTCTCTTCCCACAGTTTACTTTGCTCTTTGGATGGCCTGTCTTTGATGTGGATTTTGGTTATCGCGTAAAAGAGTAGCCTATGTCTTTCTCCATTTCCCAGGCTATATCTCTGCCAAATTTCATGAGATCGGTTTAGCGGTTTAGACGTGAAAACGTAACAGAGACAGACAGACAGAGTTACTTTGAGATTTATAATATTAGTATGGATAAACCAATTAAAGGCACTTTTTAATTGTCAAGGGGTCGGTCAGTCAGAAAGATGAAGCTAGTTGCCCATTCTGAAGCGTAGTAGGTTCCTATAGAGAAGAGCGGGCAAGAAACTCCACGGACACTGTTTAAAATGGTTACAAAATATTGATTACATCATTCATATTGAAATTATACATAATTATCTGTCCTATGGCTAGACAACTGTCGGCAAACTACAGAATGTTTTAAAATACTTCATTGGTAATAATATGTTGAGATTGATGTAAGTCCCATGTAATAGTGGGCGACCGAGCCTGATAATAACAGTTTGAATATTTATTCCAAATGAAAAATTCCAAAAATAGATAGGCACCTACTACATCTATATCTATATGTATACAGGGTGTTTAAAGACACATCACAAAGCCGTCAACTATGCTTACTGTATAGCCAGCACACCAAGTTACCACACCCTGTCAAATTTTCTCGTTCGATTTTGAACTTAATCACCAACATTTTAAAGTTTAAAATCGTTTGGAGAAATTTGACAGTTTCGTGTAGCTTGATGTACTGGCCACTGTACATCTAATTAGCTTTGCGCTAAAACTATTGCTGAGAACCGACTTTTATTTTAAGGAATATAAAAAAAAAAAATTGCGTGCAATCTACCGCGAACCCAGGCAAACTGACTCAGGGCGAATTTCACCAATGAAAATGACCGCGATCAGCGCATAAACCACGTTTAAGAGCCGTCAGTGTTATTATTTTCTATGGAATATTGACACTGACAGCTCTTGAACGCAGTTTAGATGTCCTGATCGCGTTCAGTTTTATCGGTGAAATCAGCCCTCAGTGTTGTCGTAGAGGCAAAGTGTGCGTTTGATATTAATTGCGTTTTTGTAACTTCAAATGCGTAGGTCGTTAGAAAAAATCGCAAATTCAGGTAATGTTTGTTGAGAAAAAAGTTTAGTAATCATACTTGGAATATGTTTTCGTAAGAACATAAAAAAAAATGCGACTTTGACCTTCAATATCTCCAGAATCAGTGGATTCCCAGGTATGGCATAGCTTATAGTTTTTTTTTTTTTTTTTTTTAAGTAAAGCATAGGTTTACAAGCTTCCACGTGTATATATCTGCTTAGTTACGCGTTATTTGCGTTGACCAGTTACAGCAAATTGACTAGGTAAACAGATTATAATGTAAACGTAGGTATTAAGTATGTCGAGACAATATAATTATCAGGTATGGTATGTAATGGGTAGAATATGTGGCTTTCGTCTTCAAAAAGTGTCTTTTTACACCCAAATTTTATATATTTAAGTCACTTTTCGCGTCTATCTGTATGCCCGCATTGTTCTTCTAAACTGCGCAAAGGATTGCTGCGGTTTTCGCAAACTTTGAGAGAATTTATTTCAGAAGGATTTTACGTATTATACATTAAGAGGGAAGCGCTACGGCAGCCCGCGAAATTAAAATTTTCTTACGATTTTTGCAATTTGCAGTTCATTGTCTGGGTGTGTGTTGATTAAAGTATGATTTGCGACCGTAAAAAATATGTATTCACAGAATTATAACCATTAGAATCAGTAATACAACTCCCTAAGTTAGTATTTAATCCTAAAATGTCATGATTTCATGAAATAGTTATTTGATAGGACTACATGAACTTAGAGAGTTGTATTGATGATGTTTATAATTATAATTCTATAAATAAATAATATAATAAATAATATTTTTTTATTTACTTCAGTTGTACAAAAAACACATAATAAAACAAAATGCAGGGTTACAACTAAGACAAAGAGTGTTTTAGATGAACTCTGGCACCCAGAGTAAGATTTAACTTGTGTTTAGGGTGCCAGCGTCATCGCCTATAATTTGAACATTTAATAGTAGCTGTAAGACGAGCACAGTATATTATTAATAAGATAACTACTTGCTAGCAAATGAAGTATATGAGATATATGAAGTTGCCTATTAAAGTACCAATGTGGGGGTATGTATATGTGTATGTATTGAGAGAGAGATAAATTTGGTGAAAACTTGTGTTTATGTAAGTCTGTATAAATATAATTATAAATATATAAATTTATTAACTACATTAGGTACGAATATTTGATACGGCCGCCAATCATATTCAGATCAACATACATCCATACAAACCTGCAAATTGCAAAAAACGGCTTTCGCCTGAGTATTAACTTTGATATAATAAATAACCATCGGGTTATTTATTATATCAAAGTTAATACTCAGGCGATTCACGGTTTTTACTACTTGACAAAGCATCGGCTTTGTCAAGTAGTAAAAACCGTGAATAGCAAGTGTAATACTAGCGATCCCGCTAGTAATATACATATATAATGTTTCATTTTTTCAAACGGAATAATATCGTTACTCGTATCAGGTAATAACTAAGTATTACCAATATGGCGGTCGGTCTGATACCTAGTGCTTTCATTTGAATGTCAAGGACTGGTGTTATAATGAGAAATAATATTGCGAATTTGACACGGTCACGTCTTGAGCGCATTGCATCGAAAGTATGTATTCCAAAGCGAAAAAGAACCGAAACGAAATTTATAAAACCGGCTAAGTGGTTCCTTATTTGGGACGAATTTATCTAAAGAACAAACTTAACATTGTACTTGGAAAACATGTTCTCCCATACATTCCAACTGTAAATGTAAGTTGGTCGACTATTACTAGTTATCTTATGAAGCCTACTTTTCTGTATAAGATTTCCGTATATTGAGAGATCAGCTTATCAGGAAATGTATAGCTTGATATGTAGCCGTGTGTACAATGAGTGGTGCGTTTTAACAAGCAGCCGTGTTCAGTCACCGAAAACGTACTGTGGTTGTATGCGGCTAACCAAAAACCCGTTTACACTAGTCGGTGACCGAAAACGGGCTGCAACCGAATCGGTCAAAACGACCTATTGAAAATGAGCCATTTACTCACAGCTTTAGCATAGCCTCGCAAAGGTCAGTGCAAATATTGTTGCACAGAGAGCGAGACATCGTTTCCGTCATCCGCTCCACAATCGCATTAAGGATTATTGGAGAACCCTACCTGACTAAGTTGTATCTGCAGCAACGCTTTCAATGAAGTTGTAAAGGAGTCGGCTGATATTATGACATATCCAACCCCTTATCAGCTATCAAATTAAAACCGTTCAGCATGTAAACGGCTGGTACAACGCAACCCCTAATTATATATTAATTTGTCACCCCTATTCGCATCGTCGCGTGATGGCCGCCGTGATTCACATGTAATAATTATCGACTGATAAATACGTGTTTCATAATGACGTGTTCCAAAGTATTTATTTACAAACAGTCATGGCGTGGCTCGTGGAGGAAATTTACCGAAACAGGCTTGGTGTTGTACCTACGTATTATATTTATTGTGTCCTAATGTCCTTTATGTAATGAGCTCCTTAAGTTCTAAGTTTACCTGCACGATTACTGACAAATGCGTGCACTGACTAGACAAGTCCACCTAATCTGGGTGGTTCTTTCCTTAAAAGACCATTTCAGACACTAATCTACATAGTCTTCACATGATCTGACCAAGATTGTGTCTGAACTTTAAAAGAGACTGAGACATCTTGTTTCGGCCTTTCTTCTCAGATTAGTCAGATAGGAAACGCCGGTCTCATCTACTTAAAAAAATATGATTGACTTGTAAAAATATTTGTACAGACCTACTTATAGAAATAAAATAATTTATTGTAGCCCCGGTTTGAAAGATTATTTTATTTTATTTATTAGGGACAAAAAACAGTTACACGCTACAGATTACAAAGAAATACTTAAACTAACAATAAGATTAACAAACATGTAACCCACACCGTTGTCCTCATTTTAACTAAAAAAATTACAGCAGTGCTGATATAAGCATAAAACAAAAAAGGAATAGAACAAAACAATAGTCGCTACAACAATAGCGCTGTGTTGCTAAGATTAGCTTAACATAACTTAAATCACATCGCCAGTTAAAACATTAAGAGCCATTTTCGTCCCCCAGCGTTGGTCCTGCATATGTCTGTATGGAACAGTTGAGGGACGCGCACCCCCTTCGAATAACACTTCTAGGTACTCTGAGTCACAATTTATTTATTAGGTTACATATGTACATACAATCCAGTTGGTTATTGCATATGCCGTGTAGCGTCATGACATCGAAAAAGATGATTATGAGTGCTATTGATAATTGTATTTGTATTTTTTAGAATGGTGAAAAAGATGTTATTAGTTAACGATTTGGTTGCAAAGGACAGTCCCTAAATACGAAAAACAGACTAGTCCCTTCTTCAAAATCAAAATATTTTATTTCACTTAAACCTACACGGGCACTTATGAAACGTCAGAAGCGGTTGCACGGTTTCAATTGGTCGTTTCATATGAAGAAGAGCTGGCAAGAAAATTCACGGTTACTCTATTAAAAACAATTGGATTTTACAATGTTTTCAAATTACAGTGTTAATAGGTATGGGACGACGAGGCCTGTCAACAATTACCAGGTACTTAACAAAATAGAAAATGGTCTACAAATCTATAGTCTATTAAGCCGACAACGTTCTCACATTCACAAAATATAAAATAATCAATTTAAGAGATAAATAAAATAATAAAAATAAAAATCGATTTAAACCAAATGACATGATGAATGCCATTACAACTGTAGCTGTTGCAAGTGCTAAATGCAGCTGCAACGGCAAGAGAAAGCGATTGGTCGGTCTCCACGCGGAATTAAACTGTAACTCAACAGAAAAAACTTTCAAGAGCGATTCGTGGTTACGAAATCAGGGACCGCAATAAAACTTTATTTTTTCAGCAAGGCTAAGAAATACGTAGAAACAGATAGTGGCGGCGGCGATAAGTTCGCCCATATTTTCTATATTTAGTAGTGTTTGATTTATTTTTGGGTTCCATACCACAAAAGGAAAAAACACACCTAGTACAAACGTACTATTCAGGGAAGTCGCACCTGAAGTAGCCGCGCACGCTTAAAGCAAGCAAGCAAGCAAAGCAAGCGAAGTAAGCGAAGCAAGCAGAGCGGGCAGAGTGGACAGCGCGAGCGGAGCAGGCCCTTATAGTAGTTGTCATTCCACCAGGGGGCCAAGTCTACTAATGTACAAACGTTGTAATGGTCTCTTCATTGTGAGTTTTTGACAGATTTGCCATACAAACACTGTCAAATACTCACAATGGCGAGACCATTCTGACACTATTGTAATAGCAGACTTGAGGCCCTGATATTAGGGATTGACACTATTAACAGAAGACAGCTCATATCACCTTAGTTTTCACGGTGAAAGTTTTTACATAATACATCGACTGTGTTAGCTATGACGATATCATTTCAATGATGAGTCATACATGTAAGTAGGTTTTATAATTATGCTGCGAAACATGACAGTGTTAAAAAAACTGACCTCTAGATTTCTATGCAAAAGGTAATGCTTAAATCTATAAATAAGTTCCTTGCCTTTTGTTAGGAGTAACTAATTTTTCTTCTGATGTCATGAATCTATTGAAGAACTACTCGGTATTAGAAATCGAGTAACGAAATAACCTTTTCTTTTCAAATGAAAGAAAGTTTTATTAGTTTTATTTTCACAATACAGGGTTATTTAAAATTGGCTAGCTAAACTCCACAGACGCGATATCTAACACGATCAAATAAAAATGGTTTGATGTTTGGTTTTTGGGAGTTCAACGATCGCCGTTAGTGTTGTTACTTGAAGTATGAGTTGAGGAAAACAGTTTTCTTATGTTTTATCGTGTCGATACCATTACCTACGTATGTAAATTTTCAAAAAAAAAAATGTTTTTTTAAACTAATACTTCTAGTGAGTTCAATAATCGGTCGATGACTCCACAAAACAAAATCATCAAATTAATTAATTGAAGTGTAACTTCTTTAGCCACGTTGAGCGATTTTTGGCAGATAAATAACTTATGGATTCGCGTCACCGCAATGCGCGACATGCTCGTGACGTGTTGTGCCAGTTAGTCCAAGTCAGTTATTCCAAAGTTTTGTTTTCACTTCTGTCAGCAGTCCTTATAGTATATTCTCATTTATTGCGGATCACGTATAAAAATACACACAATAGGTAAGTCCATAATAAGGACTGCCGACAGAAGTGAAAATTCAAAACTTTGGAATAACTGACAGTATTTTTTTTTTGTTTTGTTATATCATGTTTATATATATCGATATATAAACACATCGCATCTGCGGAGTTTAGCTAGCCAATTAAAAATAACCCTGTACATTATCATACTTACTGCCATATTGCGGCTCCATCACAGCAACAACGGGCTCATACCATTTTGGAGTCGGGTGCAGGAGAAACCCCACATGAAATTTCGAGCCCAAAACCTGAAAAATTTGTTCATAATCATAAAAATATTTGCTCATTTTGTGGACTGACACACCAACTGTCAACCTATCAAAAATTTATTTCCATATTGCTCTCAAGCGGAGTCGTTGCGTATTGTTTAGAAAGGTACAGTGTAAAAATTATGGCCAAATTTTTTTTGGTACGAAGTTTCTTAATGTTCCTACAAACAGGCGCGACACGCGAAGCCACACAAAGGCACCGCCGAGCGATGCCTCTGTGTCGCATCGCGTATCGCGCCTGTTTGGAGGAGCCTTTAACGCGGCGTGCGGTAGGAATTAATAACATAACATAACATCGCGCCTGTATTTCCTGAAGGGTTCGGCAGAGGTGTACCTATAGTACACCCACATTTCGCCAGTTATGTTTAAGTCTTTTTCTTTACCAGAACCGTAGACCTATTCCATAAGAAATATATAAGCCATATAACTTATTCCTGCCTTCTTCTCACCCTAGATCCAGACAATCAACGGCGTGGTCCTAGTCAGCTGGCGGCAGCGAGTACTAGAGCGTCAGATCGAGTACGGAGCTCGACTCGGGCACGTGGTGTTGAGCCTGGCGCGGATGGAGCTCAACAACTTCTACAAGAACGTCATGCCGGTGGCTGACTACTTCGACCAGACTAATATGCTGATTGCGGTAAGTGGAACTTCGTTTTTATAAGTGTAACTGGAGATTTGGCTGAAGAGTTTTACTGTGCACCTTATAATACGTCTGACAATCAGTCTTGTCAAGGGGTTTCGTATTACCCAGTAACTGGGTTGTGTAGGTCAGATAGGCAGTGCAAAATACTTGTATTCAGCTGCGGTTAGACTGGAAGCTGACCCCAACATAGTTGGGAAAGAGCTAGGTAGATTGACCATCAAGCTACACGAAACTGTAAAATTTCTCCAAACGATTTTAATCTTTAAAATGTTGATGATTAAGTTCAAAATCGAACAAGAAATTTTGACAGATTGTGGGAACTTGATGTGTTCCTACTCCGAAACCTTTTCCAGGAGAACATTGTTTGGCAAACGGCAAAATTTCTCGTTACGACTTTCCACTTATTTTTTGTGTAGCAGCAACCGTGGGTAATTTTTTTTTAATAAGACCATATAGTAGTCTTGCACGGTGTAAAAAAATGGTGGACCTTGCTGTTGATACAATTACGTAGCCAGTAGCTGCTTCTAGAGTGGCATAAAATAGATTGCCAATCTAACTTGCTCGGTTTTCTGTTAACCCCTATTGTGACATTTCCGTTTACATTTGAGAAAATGGAAAATAATATGTTGTAGTTTAGTATTGAATTGTTTTTATTACGGACGCTTCTAACGTGCACGTCTTTCTACATCGTTCTCACATGTATAACTTCAACATGAATGACGTAACCCATATTTTGTAACAATACGTGGAGTTGCTTGCCCGTTCTTCTCCATAGGAACCTACTACGCTTTGGAATGGGCAACTAGCTTCATCTTTCTGACTGACTGACCCCTTGACTATTCAAAACTGCATGTAATTGGTTTATTTGAAATAAATGCTTTGAGTTTGAGTTTGTATATACTCTGTGCCGTGGTTATCTCCGAATTTCAGTCTTTTTTGGTCGAAAAATATTCCAAAGTTACCTCGATTACATTATTTATATTCGTTTTTCCCTTTATTTAAGCATCCAAATTACTAGTAAATTACATTTACATGATAACTTACTAGTGAAGAATGCTGTGGTTGTCTTAGTTTCACATAGAAGGAAAAAAAAATACGAGGCGCAAGCCCTAAAATGCCGACCGTCATTGCCCGTAATCTATGGGATTTTCTCATCTAGGTGAATGACCTTACCTAGCACCTTAAAAAATAACAAGAGACTTGATTGAATAACAAAAGATTTGATACATATTCGTTATTATTTTTATCCGACACTAATTTATTTTATTTAAGTATGCATACACATGTTGCAGTATAAACTGATTTACATCCACCTCAAACTTCAGGTCCAGTTAAAAACTAGCGTCAGCCACTAGTTGTCTCACTTGTCCGTAATTTTTAACCAACTTCGAAAAAGGAGGATGTTCTATGTTCGACTGTATGTATGTATTTTTTTTAATCTATGACCACCGATTTCTCCTGATTTCTTCTGTTTGAAAGGGTATATTTTCGAGGTGGTCCCATATAAATTTTATTAACTTTGCTTGGATAATTTTTGAGTTAGCTTCTATAATAAAATACGGATTATTTTGAATTTATATTATATTGTGTCATGTGGTGTCATGTGTACCTTTTAGTCTGTGCTTAATAAATGTATTTTCTTTCTTCTTTCTATTTCTACGGTGCGTAATGATTCAAAATCAATTATCTTACTATAACCATAAAGAATACCAATAATAAAAAAATGTGAGAAGTCATGTCACGTCTGAGAATCAGGAGCAGATGCTAGAGATCCTACATTATATTACAGAAACAATGTAGCATTGCTAGTTCGGCACCCTAATTGTTCGAACATAATCCGATTGATTTTGAAGGATATTGTTAATCCATTGCATCATATGTTCGAATGTGTTTGCTCAACAACGTAAATAAGGCAAAGAATGACGTTGAACTGTCAAAATGAAAGCCATTTCGATTACCCCGCAGATATAATCAGTTACTTCTTCGCGTCGTAGCCTTCGAAGACTCCTTATACCTACCCTTGACCAGAACGATTGTCTAATTTACTCACTTATCTATTAGAAAAGTTTGTCGGTCAAGGAGCTACCTAAAGCTTTTTCGAAGGTTGATAAGGGATAAGGAACGTGACCGCGTTAATAGTAATTAGTTTTTTAATTTCCTTCATGTGTTCATAGACAAACTCAAACAGCCAATAAATATACTTTTAGAGGTATGAGGAACAGGGTGTAAAGTTCACTCATACTCTATAGTAAAGGGAGGATCCCCCGACCAGACGGGTATTGTGTCTGATGGGCAACTGCCCAACGGTTGATGTCGGGATGTTGTATATATGCTAGTCGCGCGGTTAACTCTGATAGCGCGATGCAGGATTTGTGACGTCAGGTCTTTGATGCATAGTTCGCATGTGGCGTTGTTGACACCGCCACATACTTATTATCTGTGGAGTGTGGACCATCTTCATTACGAAAATGTTGAGAGTTGTAGTTCCATGATTTTTAAAGAAGGTGGCGCCATGTGTATTAAATTGTTAATCTGTGACTGGTTTATTAAGAATGTCCAGTGACAGTGAAGAGTTTGACGTCAGCCTTAATAGATAATCTTTTGCCGCCAAAATCGCGGAAGATTTACCTAAAAACTTACGAAAGTTTTATGGACTCAGCGCTGGGGCTGTCTCGCACAGGGTCGCAGCATAATGCTGAACGATGGCCGTTTTGCGTGGATGTGAAGCATATTTTCCCCTAACTTGTTCTTTTTTGTGTTTATGTTCTTTCTTTGCGTCATGTTTACCGCAAATAAACGATTTTTATATATATTTTTTTTTTTATTCCTAACTCTTTCATCGAGCATCCTTTTGTCTAAGGGGGGTACTAGACAGCTGTAATTTGGTATGGGTATACATTTATAATTACGCTGACAAAGAGGTAAAGTAAAATTTTGGATTTTTTATTATTTTATTTTACAACTCCTACACGTAAAGTGGGGAAGATATTTTTTTTTTCTCGTCTATACCGTGGTGTGGGGTATCGTTGGATAGGCCGTTCAAAAATATGAAGGGTTTGTTAAATCCAGTTTTCGATTCAGGGGTCCATTTGCGTAATATTAAGCTTTAAAGTGCTAATTTTTGTTAGAGTCAAGTGTCCCACAAAGTGTCCCATATCCAAAACATGTTTTCCCATACATTTTGTATGGGAGAACATGTTTTACAACTACAATGTTAAATTTATTCTTGGGATCAAGTCATGCCATCTACGGAACCCTTCATTGTGCGTGGTCCAACACGCACTTGCTCGGTTTTTATTAGTATAGATGACTCATAGACCTATGATCATAGATATAATACTTTATGATACAACAAACCATGATTACCAGCCTGTAATTACCCATCCTTTTGCCAATTAATTTAGCCTATCGTAGTCCACTGCTGGGCACAGACCTTTCCGTAGCGCCACAACACCCGATAATCCAACTTCCGCACTCAGTATCTACCTAAGTCCCAGGAGGATCTAGTCAGTATCAAGCAGAATTTAATTTTAACACGACACTTTATTAATGAGTCGTATATAATCAAAAACAGCAATCTGTCAGTTTTACGCAATTCGAGTTATGAATATGGTAACACTGTCTTTTTAAAATATGTTTTACTTAATTAGTCACATCGTATCAAAAAGAGCAATATTCCACCAAAAACCTGAATGTTAAACCCATATTGGTATCAAATACAGCAATCTGCATACGACTGTTTGTAATAATGAAACTACATTTCCTAATTACCGTTAAAAAGTCAAACGTCAGATTGCTGTTTTTGATTCTATATATAATTTAATGTCTTTGATTCTATATGACTTTTCATAGTGGTATGCGGAACATGGTGTAAATTTCACTCTATAAAATATACTTTATTCTTGTTGACGAAAGCCGTCTGAAGTTTGCACGTACTATGAAGAGGACTCAATTTTGTTTGAGAGACACTTCACGAAAATGCTTACCTTAAATAAAATAAAATAATTAAAAAAAAAAAAATAAACAGCCTTGCGATTTTTGTCCGTATTTTGTTAGTATATAAATACATAATAGTATATTATGCAATTAGTGAATAAAGAACGGATTTAAAGCGAGGGCCACAGATGAATCGCGGGCAAGTGAAGGATTCTAACGACTGAATCACGACCGTAGGGAGTGATTCATGATGACTGAATCACGAGCGCAGCGAGTGTTTCAAGTGTCAGAACCCTGAGCGACGCGAGTGATTCATGGCCCTCGATATAAATCCGTTTTATTCAAGAGTTGCATACTATACTTTATACCATGACTACGAGAAAAAGAAAGATTTAAGCGAAAATAGACATTTAGTGAAGAAAAAAGGAAGATTAAATAAATTAAAATGCACATTAAAATTGGAACAATTACTAAAATTAAGAGTAATTAGGAAAATATATCGGCCGCCCTCTCTCTCATAAACACATCTTCTTCATCACTTGAATGCACTTTTAATCGACTTATTATTAAGTAAAACTAAACTCTATGTTCGTTTATCTTACAGTATTAAAAATGTCGCCAATTTACTAATGACAGCAAAGAACACAAAACAGTTTTTTTTTTTTTGTTTTTTTACAAATCAAATATCGAGGAGTTATTTGCACAAGGAGTTTGTATGTTGACTATTCTTTGCACAAGGAGTTTGTATCGAGTATTTTTTCGCAAGGAGGTTGTATTTTTTTTTTTTTTCATTGTGATGGTGGTCGAATATATTAGTGTTCTAAATTCAAACACCAAAATAGTGATTAAAAGTGCTTTTTATTCACTGTTATCAGTGAATAAAATAAGCTTTTTAGAGGGGGAATGGTATAAACTATATAACGCCTTCTTCCCTTGGGGGTAGGCAGAAACTATAGAGCGCCACCTGCTACGCTCCTTACATACTCCTTTTGCTTCGTTTACATTCATACATCTGGTCATACATGCACGCCGGTTGCGAGTGCTACGCACCTGACCTTTCTGAAGAACATCACCAATTAGGTCATTAAAATTATGTTCTAGGGCGTCCCCTCCCGGCGTTTCCTCTCACATCTGCCTTGTCACCTTTGCTTTTTGTTAGTAATAAACTATAGATAAGGTGTATCTATTCATACACGAAATATTTTAAGAGGGCCATCTATATGTGGTAAAAAAGCCATAGCAGCAAAAAAATTTTTTTTATCTAAATGTTTTATATTTTTACATAATTATTATAATTTTAAAATAGCTTGAGACATTTTGCAAAGGAGTTGCATTTTCCAAAATTTTACTTATTCTATGAATGACCCGCTCGGACGCGGCGACGGTGGCGGCACGAGCGCGGTGAATTTCGATAATTAATCATCATATCAAGTTTTTTTTTTTTTTAATAATATACTCAGATTTAAAAAAAAATCGTCTCCATGGCTTCTTTTCTTTTGGTTTCTCTTAAATATTTCGAGTTTGAATAGATACACCCAATATAGAATAAGTTAGTCATGAGACGAGTTAAATCAAAAAAAATAATGGGGCAGTCTGGGGACTGACGATAGAAGTGAAAACTAAGTAACTTGTGAATTGTATCCTCGAGCTATTAGATTATTAATTTCGAGCGTTCGGTGATGATGAGGCAAGTTCCATGATTTTTGTTCACCCAAAAAGTACACACACATACACAGTATACATAATTATAGCTCATGGAAAGCGTTCGGTGACGATGACGCGAGTTCCATGATTTTTGTTCACCCAAAAAGTGCTCAACGCGCCTAAACCCTAGTTGGCGTTTGGCTGGGCCACATACCTCTGAAGGTGGCCCAACTAAATGCCAACGGAAAATGCTACTAGGGAAGAAGTTTTCACTTCAAAAAAACTCTTGGACAGCGTCCTATCTCTTCTCCGAAGGGTTGGGCAGAGGTGTACCTATAATAGTACACCTAAATAAATGTGTACATTCTTACTATCCGTTGGATTAGGTATATCTAATCATTTATATTGCTACCGATTATGCTTTATCAAATTATTCTTTATCAATCAATCAAATTAATTTGAGGGCACGGTTTTGGCGCAGTGGTTAAGCGATTGACTACTTCGCTGCGTGTCGCGGGTTCGATTCGCGCACGGAACAAATATTTGTATGACCTATAAGTGTTCCGGGTCTGGCTGTTTGTGTATGTGAGTTTGAATGTTTGGAAACGCACCCACAATACAAAGAGAAATTACTAGGGCGGGGAAGTTAAAAAAAAAAAACTTTATGTAACATTATCAACTTAGAACTCAGCTAAATATAATAAAAGCTGCTTATATAATTGTGTTAGTATATATAATAACATACCGAGTAGCATAAAAAACTTAAACTCCAGATTATTTAAGGGAAAATTGTTTGACTGGTTAAACTTGAAAAATTTCTATAGTCTTAAAGAATTTATGGATAACAAATTCTCATGTTAGTATTAAGTGAACATATGCATGCTAAGTACAATTCTGGCAAAACATGTAAGATCTTTATTGTAAATTATTGTAACACCATGTATACCATGTTTTTAAATGCAAATAAATACTTACTTACTTAGGCTATGACAAGTGTGAGACACTCATAAAATCAATCTAAAAATACCTTGTTAATAATAGATAGTAAGAAAAATAAAGCTAAAAAAAAAAAATAAGGACAGAATCCTAAGACTGCTTATCTGGTAGATACAACGGCCTTACTGCCCCGTCTCCAAAATTCACCCTGTATATATTTTAGTGTGAAATTGTATAATTATTGTAATTATGACGCGTCAAATGTTAATAAATACTACGATATATAATATTATATAAGTACCTACCTACTAACTAGTGAGGATGAAACTTGGAATATTTCCAACGAAATCTTCAATTCCGCGTAGTTATTAAAACGCGTATACAGCATAATGCACGTATTTATGTAGTTTTGGCAACTAGACAGGTATTTCGAGCGTTAAAACGTCGGCCCATTAGCTCAGTTGGTTAGAGCGTCGTGCTAATAACGCGAAGGTCGCGGGTTCGATCCCCTCATGGGCCACAAACTCTTTTTGCGTTTTCACATTTTTTCAAACATAAAAATGTTCTAAAAGGTCCCCGTAATTTTAATGTTCTTGATAAATCATATCTTACTTCTGAAAATTGGTTCATCCCAGCCCTGATTTGCTGGATTCGTTTTCTCCTGACAAAGTTTATTTTATATTTACTGTATGTAACCCCTCCCAAATGGGGGAGCCCTAAGTCCAGCAGTGGACGTCATTCGGCTGAAATGATAATAATGATAATATGTATGTATAATATTTATTATTTTTCGAGTTATCTATCCCTTATGTTGCACCTGCCATGTATTGTCTCTGCATTGTTGAAAGGCCTACACTGTCCTCCCATACCTATGATCACTGTTATTTAATAATATTGTAAAGCCAATTATTTTTAAAAGAGTAACCTTGGAGTTTCTTGCCGGCTCTTCTCCATAGGAAACGACTAACTCGAACCGTGCACCTAGCTTCTGACGTTTCATAAGTGCCCATGTAGGTTTATGTGAAATAAAATATTTTGATTGATGATTTTGATTTTGACATCACCCTAAGGTTGACTGGTAGAAAATGCCTCAGGCGTTAAGTCCGCCATTGTACAGTATTTTTTTACTTGTGCATGAAGTTTTAACAAATAAATATAATTTTTTTTATACGTCAAAACAAACAATACAATACTACAATACAATACACAATATATACACACAATACAATATTTACACAATACTATCTACTACTACTCGCTACTTTCTATTTATACAATATTTTAATACTGGATGAGGTCGGTGTTTCCTAACCGACTAGCTTGAGAAGAACCAGCGAAACAAACTCGGAGGTTTGGTGTCGTTTTGTGAAATTGCAGTAAGTAGAGCTTATATTTCATAAAGTAGGACTTTTTAGTATCAACTTGGCAGCCTTCCAGCTCTTTTAAGCGGCACATACTAGTTACCTATACTGGTTACTTACACAGGAAACTTTATACCTAATGCTCAGAATTCATCAATAAGTAAACGATATAAAAGCGGGAAGATGTAAGAAACCTTGTATGAAAAAAAAAAGTAATCATTTATTCACGTTTTGAGGACAAAAACTTACGACATATTTTCAACAACTCAAAACAAATATCCAATCATTTAATTCAGCTATTTATTATACGCTTGTTCAGTCGTCACAGCACCGTATAGTATAAGTTCAGGAGGATTCGAAGCTAGCCTTACAACGCGGGTATTATCCAAATTATAGGGTTATTACACGCGCCGCCATTTGCATTCGTAATGAGAAAATCATCAGTTACCTGCCCCTTGTGGTTCAAACGGTTTGCTTGCAAGTTTGCGTTTTAGATATATCTTTTCAATAGTTAGATATGTCTAGGTTATCGATTTTGAAAACTTATGTACTGTGGGGGACATCGGAATCGGACCATCATAAGGACTATTATACTATTCTCGCTCGCAGCACTCGGCCGCTATAGTAACGTTTACTTACGCTCATCAACCAATAGTATCACAGCATCAGATTTTTGCCGAGCCACTTGTTTTTATAAATAAAAAAAATTTAAACCGTAAAAAACCAGCCGAGGTGGTCAGACACCTATGATCATTGTACACAGAGCTTGAGAACATTTTTATAGAAAAAGTTTTTTTTGTTGTTTTGCATGAGCACGGGATTTTGTTTTGAAAGGGTGCCGATTCGGATGTTCCTACCTATGTGGCGGCATATACAACGCCACATGCGACCTACGCATCAAAGACCTGACGTCACAAATCCTGCATCGCGCAATCAGAGTTTACCGCGTGACTAGCATATATACAACATCCCGACATCAACCGACGGGCAGTTGCCCACCAGACACAACACCCGTCTGGTCGGAGGATCCACCCTTTTCAATAGAGGATGAGTGAACTTTACGCTCTGTTCCTCATACCTGTCACCCAGACCTAGACTAGAGTCAAGAGCAAAACCCATAGTAAAAAAAAGGTCGTAGGTTGGAACCTAGACAGGCGCTTTACTTTGCGTAAATAATCAGTAATTTCAACACCACCGCTTTCAAAACGGTGAAGGAAAACATCGTGAGGAAAGCCTCATGTCCTAGAACCAAAAATTCGAAGACATGTGACATCTACCAACCCGCACTGGGCCCGCGTGGAGGATTACGGCCCATTCCCTCTCACCGAGAGCAATGGGAATATTATAGACTGATTATACTTAAGAACAACATCACGCTTGTATTCCCCGAAGGGTTGGGCAGAGGTGTACTTAATAGTACACCCACATTTCGCCAGTTAGGTTGCTGGATAGAAAAAAAAAGAAAAATACAAAGTTACCATTTTTCGTAATGTGATAGGTACGACACAAGATGCTTTTAAGGGTTTCGTAGTCAACAAGGAACCCTTATCCTTAGAATAGCTTCTTTAGAATTTTCACTTCTCATGCTCAAAAAGATCGTCTATATGTTGTGCGTAGGCGACATAAAATCGCTTTTTGTGCTCTAGTGCATACAATATTATTTTTTTCTAAGACTAAGATAATTAGGCCCAACAGCCATACAGAAAGTCATTATTTTGTTTCATTTGCTTTAATTGTTATCACTTATGTGTTTTCTATCGCTAATTTAATAATACCAGATAAAATACTTGTCTTTATTATTTAAAAACGTACAGAAACTTTTTATGACTTGGCAGTACCTATGAAGTACCCAAGTCGAATGACAAGTCATGTTGATAATTAAAAAAACATCAAACCTCGTTTCCCAGAAGGGTTGGGCAGAGGTGTATGAATAGTACACCCATATTTCGCCAGTTATGTTTTAAAGTCCCATGTAATAGGGGGCGCGCCTGTTGCCATCAACCGGACACGAATCCAGACTACGGACTGCTATTGAGAAATTCCAGATGGAAAAACCCAATAACACTTTGCTCAACAAAATTGATAGTTATTTATGAAACTGTTGTATAATAAGGGGTATTAAAACACGACATGAGTGTTTTTAATACCTAATTATGTACAGTTGCATACAAGACTTTATCTACACCCATGTTATCTACTCTTTGATATTTTCCAAATCATAAAATCTTGGTATAGTCGTCATTATCATCAACAGAATGATATGACAGTGACAATGATAGTGATACGATATTTTTTATTGAAGTGAAGGATTGTTAATAGAAGCTTTGATAATACATCACCAGATATTTCTAATGCACAATTATTACCAGAAAAGTCGAGAAAACAATATGAAAAGGCCATATTGTTTTCTCGACTTTTCTGGTAATAATTGGTTAGAAATGTCCTTTGCTGCATTAGAAATTAATATCTGGTGGTGGCTTATCAAAGCTTGTATTAAATATCCTTCACTTCAATAAAAAAATATCGTATCACTATCATTGTCACTGTCATATCATTCTGCTGATGATAATGACGAAGATGCATATAAACTGCAGTTTTAGGATTAGTGGTAAAACCTTAAAACGGCTAGTAAATGAATTATGCAACTAACATCATGCATGAGTCCACGACCAATCATTATTTTTATGCCAAGTCATTCGGTGCTTATAAAATATTTTCGTAAACATGCACCAATGAATTCCCCCTTCTATAAGTTGTTGTAGTGGACCATTTAGGAAAGGTATTTTGCGATAACTACCTAGTACCTACAGTCAACCGACTATGCAGCTGCGGCCGCATAGTCGGTTCCGTACCTCTAAAGGAAAAAACGGAATCCTCGTGTGTCGTGTCTGTCTGTCCATCTGTCACAGCCAATTTGCTCCGAATCTACTGGACCGACTTAGTTGAAATGTAGTACACATAATGAACTTTCGTGACCCAAACAAGGACGTGTAACGAAAAAAAATAATTTTAAATAATTATGGGGTTCAGTTTTGGGGTGTAATCCACATAATTTAAAAAAAATTGCAGACTGTACCGTGTGACATGTCAAATTAAAGGGCTTATTGTGATAATTTCAGTTTTTTTTTTAAATAATAATTTTAAAATAAATGCTTTTAAAGTCATCTAAGAATATTGATGAAAATTTACCATTCCCCCTCTTATCTCCGAAACTACTGAGCCTAAAATTTCGAAAAAAATACAGGACATAGTTATATTCTTATTGATTGCAGGAAAATTAATAAAAAGTCTATGGTCTTAATAAAACATGGTAAATATCTCAATATTGTGCGTACAAACTTACATTTTCAGTTGGAATGTATGGGAGAACATGTAACTACAAAGTTAAGTTTGTTCTTGGGATAAATTCGTCCCAACTGCGGAACCCTTCATTGTGTGTAGTCCGACACGCACTCGACCGATTTTTTTTAAGAACGGTCGCATTCTAAACTCATTCTCAATCTGACAAAAATACCTCTCGAAACCTACATTTTTGTCATTTTTGTCGCTGAGATGACATTGCGACTAGATTTTTAACGTTTTTAAATACGGGATTTGGCCTTCTTAGGCTGGGTACACACAGCAATACACCGCACGTTTTTACAATAATCGATTTAAATCGTTTTAACAGCGGTCTGTTCTCACGATACATTTTTCTTCGTGTAAAAACGAATAGCCACAGTTTGATGGTGTTTCTACTATTATCTGCTACTGCAGACCGACTACGTTAGAATTCATTCGGTTTGTATAACGAGTCCGGTGGTTATTCGATAAACGTAGGTATTTAGCTTGTACGTTATTTTTCAGTACAAACGAGGTTTGAACGGGTCTATACTCAATGTATGCGCCACCAATATCACAATAATTATGTACATATTCGTTATTATTTTGTATCTGACACAAAATTTTATTTAAGTATTCCTACACGTATACGTTGCAGTATAAAACTGATTTACATCCGTCACCTCACACTTCAGATTTAGTTGAAAACCAGCGTCAGACACTAGTTGTCTGACATTTTTGCTGAACTGGGCCTTTTTGGCGCAGCCGTGAAGCACACTTGCCTGCTAATGTCTTACATAGCACTTTACACTTACTTTTTTTTCTGCTGTAAATTATATTCCGCCCACTGAGAGAATGCTTTTTGATACCTGTCAATTTCATACAAAAAAATGTGTGTTTTACGAAATTAAACTTTACTAGTTCCAAATCTTGTACAACTGACAGATGTCAAAAAAGCATTCTCTCGGTGGACGGAATATTTAACACAATAAATATTCCGTCCATACATGACACATCATGTGTGTCTTTTAGTCTGTGCTAAATAAATGTATTTTCTTTCTTTACTTTACTTACGAGTATAATATGTTAAATACTCCACAAAAAAGCGGGCAGTACAATGACGTGTGAACCTAGCTTAATTCGTGTTACTACTCGGTTGACAGCTCATACTAATATTTTTATAAAGTGCGCCCGTCGAGAGAACGCATTCCTGACACCCATATGTCTTATACGAATTTAAACTTTATTAGTTCCTAATCTTGTGTAATCTTGTACAACTGACAGGTGTCAGAAACGTATTCTCTCGGTGGCTGGAACATAGTTTTAGAGGTATGAGGAACAGGGTGTAAAGTTCACTCATACTCTATAGTAAAGGGAGGATCCTCCGACCAGACAGGTATTGTTTCTGGTGGGCAACTGCCCGACGGTTGATGTTGGGATGTTGTATAATATTGTCATAATCGTAGAAACGTAAGTATACTTACTGCTGTTATTGCACGCGCGGCAGAGTTTAACATAAATGTCAGATCCGTCACTGTTCTACGATTATGACGATATGCTAGTCGCGCGGTAAACTCTGATATCGCGTAATGCAGGATTTGTGACGTCAGATCTTTGATGCGTAGTTCGTATGTGGCGTAGTTCGTATGTGGCGTTGTTGATACCGCCACATAGTCATCAGTCGGTAGTTCGAGACATCTTACATAAAATTTTGTTGTGCATCACAATCAACTCGGTACTCGTAGTTACAGAAGCACTTAAAGGGACCGTACGAGTTCATTTGAGTCTTTCAAAGGCAGAAATTTTGAAAAAAAAAAACAAAAAAACTTACAAGAATAACTGACAGTCTGGCACAACGCGTCACGAGTCTCTCGTTGACGCGAACGCATAAGTTTTTCCGCTACAATAAATCGCTCAACGCGGCTAAAGAAGTTTTCACTTAAGTATAATTATTGTTTCCACTTCTGCATTATTAAGTACCTATCTGCAATAAACAGTCATCATTTCCATTGATGTTGTGAAATTAACTTTTACTACGAACTTTGTGTTACTAGTACCGAGTGCTGAGTCAGCATGCATGTTTGTAAGTTTGATATTTGACACATCCATAAAAACAACTTCGATGCGTTTTTAATTCGCTTTCAAAGTAAAAATCTATACTTGAAGATAATCATTCTTCGATTCGATTAAGTATGTATTTATTAATTTTGTTATTTATGTACACACAGTAAAATACATAGAAATACTACATAATAATACTTTAACAACTTTTTATATAACATATCCGTCGAATCTTTATCTTCCTTAACAATCCCTATGTTACTTACAGACCGAGATTTGTAAGGTACATCCTCTTTACCTGTCTCAGCCAATTAAAGCTGACCACACTCTTTTTTGCATATCTCAGCACATTGACCCTGAATCTTGAAAAGAACATTCCTCAACTCAGTCTTCAAGATAATTATGCAAATCAGCTAAAGATATACTGGCATCATTAGACTGATAAACTGACATTGACAATCGATGGTTTTGAATAAAACACGCGGCTGTTGTCGCTTGCCGCCTATCGATCCGTTCTGTGACGGTCAATGTACAATGTCAGTTACTGGACATGATTTAACGTTCAATACTGTTATGGTCATGGCGTCGGCAGAGTTAGAAGTTCAGCTTTACTGGTGCCTTGGTGGGTTTCTGGGGCTTCTGTTTGCTGGGACGATTTTTGCAAGCACCCAATGTTTGGCTTAAAAATTGAAGTTTTTCGTGAGATTTGTATCTGTGAATATTTGTATTTATATTTCCTTTCTATGGTATGGTTCGTCGAGTTGTTGAGCTCCTTAAGTTCTGAGTTGAGCTAAACGATTACTGACAAATGCTTGCTTTGTCTGACTGGACAGGTCCAAAAAATACCATTTCAGATACGGAACTACATGGTCCTCACATGATCTAACCAAGATTATGCCTGGACATAAACAAAGAGACGTTGACCCCTGACTTTGTTTCGCCATTTCTTCTAAGGATTAGTCAAATAGGAAATGTCGACTCCATCTAGCTTATTTTTTAATATGACGTGTAAAAGTAATTCCAATTTCCTATTTACAGAGTAAACGATTTCATTTCATTTCATTATACAAAATCAGTTTTTGATGTTTTGGCTCAATTTAGTGTTTAGTCGACTTCCGATCTTTATTTGGTCTTGTGATTATTGCTGCTGAGTGCTGTTATTGTTTCGTATTATCTGCTATTTAAAAACGAAACTTTGATATTTCTAGATGTTATTCTGCAACTTCATTTTTACCCAACCTGTTCCCCAAGTCCATTTGCTTTCAGGAATCCTCCTTGGCTCAGTTAGCGAATAGATAAGACTGTTCTGATTGTCTTGACATAATATGAAGCAATGGATAAGCACTATCCTTCAAAATCATTCAGATTGTGATTGATAGTAGGTATGTTACGCTATTGAGGTGCTGTTCCCAGAGTCCATTTGCTTTCAGGAATCCGCCTTGGTTCAGTTAGTGAATAGATAAGACTGTTCAGATTGTCTGATTATATGGCCTTTACCGGGACGAATACGCAAGCCAGGGGCTTGCATAATAACTGCGGTATGCCATTGTCCAAGATATGTCACTGGAAGTTAGTTACTCTAAAGTGTCTTAAACTTAAACATAACAAAACAGCATTCTAAAAGCCATATCGAAAGCTCCATGGTTTATCAGAAATTCCAGAGTAACGGGAGTTAAAGTCTATTGCTGCACGCTCTAAGACAAGACTTGAGAAGCATCCAAATCCACTAGCAGTTGCACCAACCAAGTCTGACCACAAACGAAGATTTTTAAAGGCTTGCAATAAAATACCTATCGAGCTAAACTATGCCTTAAGTCTAATGCAAATAAAGGGGATTCTTAATGAAGAAATTACTCTACAGAGCTTTGTAGAGTAATTTCTTCATTAAGAATCCCCTTACTTAGATCAACATACAACCTGATACTACTATTTAGCTAATCATATCAATAAATTTAAAAATCACAAATGAGTCTTCTGCTATCCTTGAAATATAATGAAAATTTTATTTAATGATTATACAATATCTCCAAGTAAATCAACGGCGAAATAAACTATATTTGGGAGAGCACAAAAATGCTGAAACTATTAACAGCTGTTGTGACTGACACGAATGGTTTAGCACCATGAAAACTGTACTTTTATAGTTACACAGACTTAATGTTTCGATTATTTCAAGTTTTCTCACAATTAGATAAGAAATTGACAAAAGAGAGTTTTTTTTGTGCATGGAACCGTAAGGTGTCGGATTTTTCCACTAAACTTTCAGAACTCCTAGATTCTTTCTCCTTGTCAGAGTCATGCACACACATTCCAGCAGTAACCAAGTGACATTTCACAGACACGCGACTATCATCCCCTTACTCTGTTTATTTATGTATGGCTGTGATCTTTCACCTCCGCACGATAGGTAGCGACCTGTAGCTTCAATCATTGTGATGCCAGGGGAACAATACAATGATACAACTTTTTTTTGCTGTGTGTCGATTTTTGTAAATACGGAAATGTTATGTGGTTACTGATAACAATAAAAACTGAGGACAGTTAGTTGGCCCCAAAATTATTGGATTGGGGTTCAATATTTAAGGCGGTAGTATGATCCTACAGAGACCGCGCTTACAAATTTTTTGAATCCATGGAAACATAAAAAAGAGTGTTATAAAATTCTGAAAAAAGAAATATCTTATAAATAAGGATCTGGCGGACACGCAATCGCTTTTAATAAAACGATTACATTAACTTTGGTGGATGGAAAAATCCCAAAGTTACCCCTTTTCGTAATGTTTAATCAATAGACATAGCTACTTTTTCTTATTTTTTATATAAATAAAAAAGTAGTAAGATTTTTAAGCACAATTCACTGAGTTTGTCTTGATAAAATGATTAAAATAATTATACTATGTTTAAATACCTACCAAATGCGCGAGGCAACCACTCGTGAATTCGCGAACCTACTTCAGTCTGCTCAAGCTCAAATTGTTATGTTTTATTGTAATCATTAAAACGGAGCTTAGTGGCCACTATTTTCAGTTTTAATGATTACACTAAAACATAACAATTTCAAACTATTGTTTGTAGTAATAATAACGTATAGTGCTGTGAAGCACAACTTAACGTGCTTACTTTCTGCATTTTCATTCTAAAATAATAGAAATCACTGAAAAAACGATGAGGGCGCCACTGTTCGCTCGGCGCAGTCTTAACAGATCGGTGGTTGAAGTGATAAGAATTTATCGTATAATTATGTATGTGTGGTGCCTCCTCAGAAAAGGCTAGAAATATAATGCTGTGAATTATAATTCATTAATTAAACGACTGATAATTATCAGTCGTTTAATTCTTGGCACTCGAAAACTCTGATCAGAATATGAATTTACAGTAAGCTGATCTTAAGTAGGTATGCCATGCATTTATAAAATGAAGTACGTAGTTGCTGAATGACACAAAAGAGGGCAGAGTTGGTAATAAATAAATAAAAAGAATAAAATTCATTTATTTCAAATAACTTAATCCATACGGTCCGATTTAAATAAAAAATAAAATAAAAATACATTTAATTTACCCGCTTAACAAAGAAAATAATAAAGTAAGCAGTACTCCTAGACACGGCACGCATAGTGCGGAGGTTCCTTTCTCTAGGGCCCTGACCACCGGCAGCTTGGACCCTATTCCTGATGCGGATGGGCCACTATCCTTACTAATATTATAAATGTGAAAGTAACTCTGTCTGTCTGTATGTTACGTTTTCATGCCTAAACCGCTGAACCGATCGTCATGAAATTTGGCAGAGATATAGCCTGGGATATGGAGAAGAACATAGGCTACTTTTTTACGCGATAACCGACATCCACGCGGGCGGAGCCGCGGACAAAAGCTAGTTTTTTATATATTTTTATATTTATATAATTAAAAATGTAATTTATTGATGAATTAAAGACAATAATAATAAGACTATCACAAAACATTGCACAAATATGGAACGTGGAGTACATTTTGTGCTAAATTCATGTCCCAGGATGTACCTGTTTCCTGCCAGGGTTGCAGGGTTGCAGGTTTGTCCGAAAGGGATACCGTGGGCCTGGAACACAGGCAACTAAAGGAACACGGGTAGGTTTTAGTCAGTAAAAGTCTGACACGCCCTCCCGCTCCGCCCAGAGCGGGAGAAGTTATTTGATAATACCCCACCTAAAAAAAAAAGGATGTACCTACTTTACTGAACTCAAATATTATTTAAGATTTTCAATCAGTTTTAAATGAAAATAGACAGTTTTTTTAATAACAATAGACCAAAAGTATTTAACAAATTTTGTTCTTCCATTCTGATACAAAACCCACCAAATGAATTTACTTAATAGACCATCTGTTTACAAAAGGTATCCCCGTGTCGTTAAACATTCAATATTGAATCTTAAAGTAAGAGTTTAAGGTCGAATGTTAGCTATGTCAACTTATTTGTCCAATTACAGACTACCTTCATGCATATTTAAATGATTCTAGGACTAAGTATGACGACATTATCGATACAGAGACTGAAACGTCTGTTTGATTATTTTTTTCGTGTGGGTAGGCATGTGTGCTTAGTGTCTATGGTCATGATCATTATTTTCGTGCTATGCAACGCAACGTTTTACACATATTTAAATATATTTTTTGACGTGAGATCGTCTAATAAATCGATGAACGCCGGCTGCTTGCACGAAAAAGGATGACTCATTGTCCCGTTACGCTCATTGTCCCGTTACACTCATTGTCCCGTTACGCTCATTGTACGCTTGCGCCGCATCAATGTTTTGTTATGACGTTGTCACGTTAAACTATCGTCTGTAAGCCAACTTTACAGACAACCATTTTTTACTATGGCGTTTCGGTGTTGACCTTGAGAGGTCGTGACTCCTTAACCGGACTTTCCTGTGGCTGCCTTAAGCGAAAACTTAAAGCCTCCAGCCAGGGCATCAAACTTATAAACTAAACGACTGCACGCTAAGGGCACCCCCAGTGGGGTACGAACCTCGGCTTAGGGCAGCATCGGGGGGAGGACAGCAAGGGATAGGCTGGATCAAATCTGGGTTATTATTATTATCAATCAATAATCTTAATGATTTTGAAGGATATTGCTAATTCATTGCTTCATATTTGTCTGATCAACAACGTACGCACGGCTACATAACAAGCTATACATTTCCAGTATATGCTGATCTCGCATTATAAAGGATTTCCGTACAATGAGAGGTCAGCATAAACTGGATTTTATAGCTTGATATTTAGCCGTGTGTATGTACGTAACGCAATGAATTTACAGTAACAATGGGTTTAGTTTTGACAGTTTAACAGAACTGTCAAAATTAAACCCATTGTTATTGTAAGTGCGTAACGAAATTACCTCGCTGGTAAAAGCAATATTATTGATCAAATTCAATGATTGATGACAGCTCTCTAATGTTTTTCTATTAAAGATTGGATAGGAAATGTTGTCTTTGTCTGTTTTAATCAATTTCCGGAAAACCCAGTTACGGATCTTTTCTAGCCATGATGGTAGATACTGATTAATTTGTATGTTATACAAAAATATTTATTCATGTAATTGGTTGTATAGTTGCTTTATATACTAAGTACTTACTATTTATTTCATTTTGTTACCTATTTCTGTACAATTCATTAAACCTGACTTGGTTTCCGTACGTCCTTTTCGGACCACTGAAAATCAGAGCTGTGCTGTTGGTCCCTCATAGCACAGCATCATGTTGAGTGGAAGCCCTCTTGTCACAGTCATCACGTGCCAGCAGCGGCCGACTATTTCTGGGCCTCAAGTCTGCTATTACAATAGTGTCAGAATGGTCTCTTCATTGTGAGTTTTTGACAGATTTGCCATACAAACACTGTCAAATACTCACAATGGCGAGACCATTCTGACACTATTGTAATAGCAGACTTGAGGCCCTGTTTTGTGCTCGTTATTAATATGTAGATTTCAGCGCCTTTATTTCGTCGGTTTGCGAAGTATTATAAGTGTTACCGTGCGTACTACCAGCAACTTCCCTATAGCGAAGGGCACGTGTCAGAGAAATTACAGCCATATGACACTTTACAACTTCGTCTCAGGGTGACAAATGCATTGCAACACGTAGGATGCATCCACGAGTCCACGTCCACAACCCAATTATGTTGGGGGTCTGCTTACGACCTAGAACGCGTAAGTCGCGGCCGTTTCTATTGGGCCACCACTGCTCCTACTGGGCCACCACTGATCGCCGCTGATTACCACTCATAATACTTTTCCGGGTATCTACATGAAATAGTTCCCATAGGATTCGAGTCAAATAGCGGACAGCAGCTGCTAGTTACTTATATATAAAAACATGACACAATAATCAAAGTCTTACCTAATCCACGTAACATTTTGTCGCAGCCAAGATTAAGTATTTATGAACAGCCACGTTCCATAAAATATTTACGAAATAACCTACTTAAATAAAGAAGTATTCGTCACGGACCACCTTTGCCAGTAGAGACTTAAAACCATGATGATATAGCGACCCTGGGAACTCCCAGGTGTGTCTGTCACTGCCTATACCTTGAACAATTAAGTTGTGAATCACCAACTTGTAAGTGTTTCCATTGATTTTGTGTATACAGGTCTTAGGGTGTGGAATATTGACTTAATATCTATCGCTGCGTGAGAGACGTGTGGGTGTCAAACGTTCTAAAGTGCTAGGTCGATGACATGCATAAGGTGTCTGATTAGGACAGTCTGGCGGTTGAAAGAAAGAAAAAGTACTTATTGGGACTCGCACAGGAAGATCACAAACTAAACTAAACACACAATGATAAAGGAAGAAGAAAGAAAGAGGAAGAGAAGAGAGAGAAGGAGGAAGTTGGGTAGTAGAGAAGATGGTCGCGGCAGAAAGGGTAGGACTGATGCCAGTTCATCCCGTGATAAGACTGCACCCTAATTGCGTAACTATATCCTAATCTTCATTTGTTTAAAAACTAATCTGCACGAAAACGTAAATTACAATTAAAGTTGGAAAGTTCTTTGCCCATGAATGGCATTGATAAATGAGAAATGATTTTATTTCATAAGTAGGTTTGTACAAATAATTTTACGCGTCAATTATATTTTCAAAACTAGATGAGATCGGCGTTTCCTATCTGACTACTCTGAGAAGAAAGTCCGAAACAAACTCAAAGGTTACAGTCTCTTTTAAAGTCAAGACATAATCTTGGTCGTATCATGTGAAGACATGTCTGAAATGGTCTTTTGAGGAAAGAACTACACAGATTGAGTGAATCTGTCCAGTCAGTGCACGCATTTGTCAGTAGGTAATCGTGCAGCTTAAATCAGAACTTAAGGAGCTCAACGACTGACAAGCAATACCAAAGAAAGGACATTTGGGTAGGCCGCATAAATTACTCAAACTGCCAGACCATGATTAAAAATAAAACTGAGAAAAAATTGCTATTGGTATAGTACGCACTCCGCTCTGGTTAAATAAAGAAAAGACAGCACGGAGTACAATAAAAAACCTCAAAAGAGATGTTGTGTTCACGGTATGATGATAAAAGATCAAAAACTCTCGAAAACTTATTCTTTTTTTGCCACAAACGGTTTTCTTCAGAACTTTAATCTTAGACATGAATTGTGAAGCCTGTTTTAACAAAGAGCACCAGCCATTAAATCCTCTGCTGCCTAAAATCATGACTCTCTTACATCAAGTAAACTCAAATTATGAGCTTTGTTTTCATTTTGCTCACAGCGAAATTATCTAGATATTTAAAAGACGACCCAATACTGCTGCAAATTTTTCAAACATTTAATAGACTATACATATTAGTTATAGCAGTTACATAATATTATAATTAATATTGATCCACGCTGACTCAGTTAAACAGATGCTGTTTATATAAAACAGGGTCGATTAATAGGGTCATTTATTATTCGTCTACAAAATACAATTTGATGTGTGTTCTTATGCATTAATAATGCAACATTAGTGGCTTTACGGTGTACCGTGAGAGTCTCCCAAGTGTGAGTGATAGGATATTGAAAATTTCAAACTTTTCCACATAAACACAGGCACTTTGAAGCCTCGAAGGCACTTTGATGCAGGGGTAGAAAGCATGATCCAATATGGTAAATGTCCGTTTTATTTGCGTAGCATTATAAATGCCGTTTGTTATTGATTTGTTTGGGAATGGAAGGTTCAGTAAGCGTATAATGTTTTCATTTTGTTTTTCAGTCTTTACGGGTACTCAGAAGCCCGAAAGTCTGACAACCAAGGGGTATCGTGTTACCCAGTAACTGGGTTACTGCAGCATCGGGTTAGACTGGAAGCCAACCCTAAGGGCATAAACTGCGTTACGCGTGTGCACGCACGTGAGCACGTCGCGGGCCACGCTTCTGGTGCACGCACGTGAGCACGTCGCGGGCCACGCTTCTGGTGCACGCACGTGAGCACGTTCGCGTGCTTATGCGCGGGCATCGGCGCGTCAGTTTTCTCAGTACAATTTTGACGTTGGAGGTGTACAGTCGAGTAATTATGGATAAATTAATGTTGTATTATTTATCAAGACGACGGCGACGACGAATTGCCAAAAAAAGACGCCAGCCAGTAAGCCCGTACGTTGAATCTAGGTTACTGTGCGGGGAATTCGTGGTGAAGTTTGGTATATTAAGAGAAAATGAAAGGTTTTTTTTCAAATATTTTAAAGTTTCATTACAAGTCTATGATGAATTATATTCAAAACTGGAGCCCTATTTGAAGACTAACAATCTACGATTGAAATCTACGTCAATCGTATCACCAATGGAACGATTTGCAATGACATTGCGGTAAGTAAAGACATTTCGATATTAATAATCATCTTTATTCATGTAAAAAAAACAGTCATTATTTAACAAAAGTTTAGAACACTCATATTTTTTTGCCAATTTATGTAAGTCACACTACTGTTTAGCCACATCAAGCCAGAAAGAAGAAGAAGTTCTTATTGTTTCGGCAGTGACACCTGGGGGCCTACCACCAGCTCATAAGCAGTATTATTTTAATATTACTTCAGTGGGAGAAAGAGATGGAGCTATACGTACTGTAGAGCTTCATCTCTTTCTCCCATGGAAGTAATATTAAAATAATACTGATTATGAGCTGGTGGTAGGCCCCCTGAATATGGCTTAAAATGTTTTTCTTGATGTGGTGCACTCTGTTCTTAGGGCCGAAACACATAACCGCACACTTATTAATCATCATATTAATCACAGTTTCTTACATTTATTAATTATATTTTGTTATTTCTAAATTACACAGTTTTATCGTTTTCGTTTTTTTTATCTATACCTACTTATTTACTTATTTTTTTATATAATCACAACAGTCATCACAGTGTCTTGCATAAACGTTACGTTACAATTAGTTTTTGATTATTCATTTGAAATACACTAATAAAATCACAGGTTCAAGTTTAAAATAAAAAAACACAATAACAGTTAAAACAGTACAATAAGTCTAAATGTCTTAATTATAATAATATACCTACCTTACAAAGTATTAATTATAATGACGCATATTGATTGCAAGTTTTTACATACGAATATTTCCCTTATTAATTATTCCCTTCTATTACTAGATCGGGTACTAATATTATTTTAAATTCTTATTTATCATCACAATCATAATCACAGTTTACTACATAAAAGATTAAATTTAAGAAGAGGATATATGAAGGAGCAATGTTATGAGTAGGTTCAAAAAAAAGGTCCATTAAGTAAAAAAAGGGGTCTATTGATACACTTTTTTATTTGACCCTAAATAGGGTTTAAGATAAAAGTGTCCGAATCGACCCCGTTTCTTTCCTTATGAACATTACACTCAAGGCTTGTAAACTTTTGGCGAATGCCCTTGTATATCATAATAATTGCACATGAGACCAGAAAAATATAAATATAAAATTGCGCTTTTTACTAACTTAAATAGTTCTTCATGTTCTTCTCTTTCTTTTGTTCTTAATAATTAAACAGTCTTAATCAAATCTTCAGTCTTTCTTGTTACCTATTTATTCATTGTTCGTGTCTGATCTTATATTTAAGGATTCTAAATCATTCGTTACCGTATTTTGCGTTAATGAAAGGTCATCAGTGGTAATAATAATTTCTTTTTCTATATCAATTAAAGCTTCTAATACTTTTGTACGAAATAATAATTTTTTAAAGCAACTCAATTTTTTCACAGTTGGTAATAATGACTTAAAAAAATTCAAGTCTTCGTCCATATTATCTGCAGTGTTATTCTTCACGCAATTTAACAACTCTAATTCGAAATCAGTTGGCGATTCGCACTTACGTTTCTTGGAAGATCGTGTTTCTTTGGTAACGCTGGAGCTGGTGCTAGGTACATTAATCAAATCTTCTTCAATAATCGTATTATTTTGTGAAGTTCTCGGTGACGCGTTTTGCTCTACTGACTGATTAAAATCGTCTGCCGATTCTTCTCCTTGAGTATTCGAGTTTGAATCTAAAAATGACAGCATGTCATAGTAAATGTATGTTTTATTTGCCCTGGAACCGGAACCTGATTTAAGTTTTTTTTTAGTAGACCTCACTCTTATATAAGTGTCTCTTGCAGTTTTCCATCTTTGCTGCAGCTTTTTCACTGAAACAATAACACAGGTATTTTATTTTATTACAGATATTTAGTTAGTGGACATACCTTCGTCGATATTCATCTGGCGTATCAGACAGGACTAACCACGGTCAGAAAAATAGTAACAGAAGTTTGTCAAATTATAATTGAAAGGTTAAAGGAAGAATGTATACCAAAATTTTCCCGTGCGCTATGGGTAGAGACTGAAAAAGGTTTTTTAACGCAAGCCCAGTTTCCTAACTGCATAGGTGCAATAGACGGAAAACATATACGCATTATAAGACCTCCACATAGTGGTTCCCTCTATTACAACTATAAGCATTACTATTCTATTGTACTGCTTGCAATGTGTAACGCCAACTATGAGTTTACCTATATAAATGTGGGAGTGCAGGGTAAAGAATCTGACTCCGCAATTTTCACACAAAGCCGATTGTACGAACAAATCAACAATGACTTAATAGATATTCCTCCTGCCAAAGCATTGCCCGTAATACACAATGATAAACCAACCAACACTGCTGCAACCGCAGCTTTGCCCTATATTATTGTAGGAGATGAAGCATTCGGGTTATCTAGCCATGTCATGCGGCCATATGCTCGAGCTCTCGATTTAAACTACAAAAAAAATATATTCAATTATAGGTTAACGAGGGCGCGACGTTATATTGAGTGTACATTTGGTATCATGGCTAATAAATTTCGCATACTCCATCGTCCATTGAACGTTGGAAAAGACAAAGCAATTTGTTTTCTTAAAACAATTTGTATTTTGCATAATTTTATAAGATCAAGAAGTCAAATTAATGACTTTCATGATATTGTCATTATACCAGGCCATATACGTTCAGTTCGGGGGTTAATTGGAAATACCCACAGAGATTCGTATACATTACGCGATAACTTCGCAGATTATTTCGTTGCAGACGGACAGCTGTCATGGCAAGATCGCAGTATTTATTGAAGATAGTTGGCTTTTTTATAATTTATGTACATTCAATAATTGATTTTTCACGGTTTGTTACCACACATTTTTTATTAACATAGCAGGCATATTTTAATAATATACCTAATGATTTTATTTGTTAAATTCATCGGATGTAACCAAATAACTTAGATTGTTGTAAACTAAAGTTGAGAGATGTCAAAGAAAAACCTACAAAACTACAAAACGCACGCTTATTTTACAAAGTTACTAGCCCAATTCTAAAACCAATATAATAAATATTTTAGTTGATAATTGTTTTATTTATTTACCTACCGATCCACTGTTTCTGCCCTAAAATGATTTTGAACCCTAAATACACCGATAGTGTGAAGTAGTGTGAAGCTCGCAGTCGTGAACATAGGTACTGGTTGTCTCGTGACGCGCAAAATGGCGGCGACCGCGTGGCCGAAAGAAAGAACTTTGGAATTTATCGAGCAATATAAAACCATACCAATATTATGGGACATTGTTCACACGAATTTCACAATGTTCAGAAATACGCAGTATCTCTGCACTAGTTTTGAATATAAGCATGATTTTATATTTACATAGGTAAATTATTGTAAATATTCCGAGTTTTAATTTTATAGTTGGATTAATTGTTGAAAACATTTAATTGACACAAATACAATTGAAATAACTAATTATATATAACTAATTGCATAGATTATTAAAAATAAAAATTTGGCGCAAAGAATAGTTTACCTAACCTACGTTATTATAAAATAAATAAAGAGTGTAGGTACTTACCTTGTATGTTTTTTTCTGCTGCACTCCAGTCATCAAAATTTTGAAACAGTACTGTACAAATGTCTAGCCATGCTTTTGATTTAGCGTCCCGGTCTTTAAATATTTCGCTAGATTGGTCCCATATGGCAAGACGACACTGAACTTCAACAATTACCCTTTCTGTATCAAAATTTGTCATTTTTTGTTATGGGCCGGGCACGCGCGTGCGGTCGGTTCGAGATAGCGCTGTCAACTGAACAAGCACGCGCGTGCACCCGCTAGCGGGCTTCGCGCGTGGACCCGTCCAACGTGATGCGTGATCACGTCGCGTGCATGCGTGCCCCGTTGCACGGAAGTATCACGCGACGGGCGCCCGACGGGCTCACGAGCGTGTGCACGCGCATGGGCACGCGCGGGTCGGTTTTGTGTGGACACGCGAGAGGCACGCTTAACGCAGTTTATGCCCTAACATAATTGACACAAGGCAGGCAGATAGATGATTATTAGTGTTTTCATTTCGAGGATCGTCAGGAATACGTTCCATAAGTCAGTACTTGCTCTGAAACAAGGTTTAAATATTGTTTAATGGGTGGTTAGTTTTTAGATGCAAGAAAAATGAAAATCATTTAATTTGTGCATAGTTGAACATAAACTAATCCATGAACTATTGAGTAAACAAGCTTCTCTCGTATTGGACGTGTTTTTTATATTGAGAAAGCGAATCGAATGATTACAAAGAAAACTTTCTTCCATTTGACAATAATTTTGTTTGCAAACAAATAATTAGTGATTCTTAGATTAGAGAGCAAAAAGATTCCTTAGTACTGATTTACCCTTGACGTAAATCAGCGCTGTGCTGTGGGTCCCCCATAGCACATCATGCTGAGTGGAAGCTTTCTTGTCACAGTCACGACGGACATGCAGCTGCCGAATATTTCCGTTTTGTGCTCGAGATTATATGTAGGTAGGACTATTTTGTTTTATTTTTCTGAATACTCGAGTTAATTATCTTTTTGTATTACACGTGTTTTTGTGTCAAATAAATCTATTTTTCTTTCTTTTTCTACGACACCCACGTGTGAAGAAAATTTTTTATCGAGAAAATTACGGAACGATTTCCATTGAAAAATGAAATAATAGTAGATTGTTGCATCGAGTACAAAGTGCCGAGATTAATTACTCACTTTAGCAAGGTGCGTAATCTACTTTTCTTTCAACTACCGTGATAAAATAATACCTACTCAAAACAAAAACTCAAGTTAATGAAAACAAAGTTTTCATAAGCTTTTAAATATTTATCCCGCGACTTTAGCGGCAAAAGGTTATTAACAATTTCATTTGCAGCTGTTTTTATACTTTCTGGAATTGAATTCATATCACCATCACTGTCAATTTCCATGTTTTTAAACTTTTCTTGCTAAATATGTAGTATCAAAGATTTACAATGGCACAAAACGCGCGCCATTAGTTTTTTTTTTACCTAATCTGTTTTATTCAGCCGATTTTTTATTTGCAGCCAGTATCTTTTTGATCTAATGCATACATTTTATATTAAACTTAGTGGGAGACATTAAACCTGTGTGATAAATTGATATTATCTAAATAAAAAATAAAAACAGTGTTAATGAAAAACTGTGCAACCATGAGATTTCATATCGACGGTGAAGTGCCAATACCTCCTAACTAAATTTTTTCTAGAATTCACTTGTTTATCATTTTGAATCTAAAGGCAGCATTTGCAGGTTTTAGTGAAAACTCTTAAGTGTATTTTTTGTTGCTAAACTATATGTGGAAATACCTCCAACCAAAACCAACGTGCCTATTTTATGGCATTACCGCCATGCATGCATCCTCATTCAGTTTGTGTACATTTTTGACTTTTTCAGTTAGGAGTTATTGGCACTTCACCGTCGATATAACATTTCTGCACTGTGTTGGTTCTAAGCAAAAAATACGTTCTTTGTGATCGGTTTTTTAGTGATTGATTAATGATACGTAGTTGAAAGAAAACAATATTATATCACCCTTTTTCCGATACATAAAAAACTGTGGGCAGTGCTGCATTTGACAACAGCCTTGTGAAGTCTAATAATACATATGTTTCATATCGGCCGAAGGTACTAATCAAGTAGTTAATAAATAAAAAGGTGTAGCTAACAAACAACGTGGTTTCCTTGAGGGCTCATGATTTTTTTGTGAACTAGCAGAACGGTGGTTATGGCGTGAGTTGCTATGCTGCTATTTGAATTATACGAAAATGTATTGTGGGTTATACTGAAGCGTTTTTGTTTTTGCGATTGTTAGGGTTCCGTACCAAAATGGTAAAAAGGAACCCTTATGGTGTGACTCAGTCTATCTGTCTGTCTGTCTGTCTGTCACAACTGAATAACTCAAGAACTACTGATGCAATCAACTTGAAACTTAGAATAGTTTTAGATGACATTTGCCCAACTATTTTGCAAATAAGAAAGAAACAAAAAGTTTTTTTTTTTGCAACAGGGACTGAATGGTGGTCTTTAAAATTCGAAATGCGGCTACTAGGGCATGTGGGGTATCATATGAAAGAGCGCTGTACATTCACATTCCCAAACATTTTTTCTTTTTTCTATAGGCCGCATAGTTTTCGACTTGTGAAGAAAAATGTAAAAAAAAATACCGTTCCCCATTACCGTAACATAGATAATATCGCGTCGATTCTCTGCGTCTCCACTCAGGATGGAATTACTTCTGTATTTTTTCGCCTAGACCTAAGTAGGTACTTCAAAACAACTAAGAACATTACTTGTCGTTGTGATTTTGTTGTCGTTGTTATCTATCATCATCATCATCATCCTCATTTCAGCCGAAAGACGTCCACTGCTGGACATAAGCTTCCCCCAATCGGGGGGGGGGGGGGGTCGCCTTTTACAACACCCACGGGAGCAAATGGGGTGATGCTATTCTTGAAGTCCAGCACCACACGGTGTGTGTTATCTATAGGCTTCATTTATTTTCGTTAGTTATTTAGTTAATATGTTTGTATGTATTTACCTCAGAAAACCTTGGTCAGATCATGTGAGGATCTACATGGTCCTCACATGATCTGACCAAGATTATGTCTGGACTTTAAAAGAGACTTTGACCCCTGAGTTTGTTTCGCCATTTCTTCTCAGGGATAGTCAGATAGGAAATGTCGCCTTCCTCAAGCTTGTTTTTATATTTTTTATATGACGTGTAAAAGTGATTCCGATATCCTATTTACAGAATAAACGATTTCATTTCATTTCATTTCATTTCTATCATATAGCGTATATCTGTGTATCTATTACAGTATATTGTACTTTTATACTTTTTATTGCACCAATGAAAACCCCATTTTATGTCCAGAAATTCACTGTCCATGCCAAGGTTGCTTGGAAGAGATCGCAGTAAACGATAAGGCCGCCCATTGTATGTTTTATAGTGTATAACTTTTTCTTTTTGTAATGTGTAATCTGGTGTACAATAAAATATATATAAATAAATAAACACTTCACCAGCGTTCCCGTCCAAAAAACCCGTCGGTATAATTCCAAATATGTATCATAAGCTACGATGTCTAGACTGGGTCACATTTATGATGTATGACTCCTCGGCCTGAAATATCTGTGTCAATGGGCGTGCAACTTAAATGTGTCTTTAATTACAGCTAACTAATACTGTGAGCGGTTTTTGAGCTATCAAGTATTCACTTGTTAAATATGGGTAACTGTTCTGAGTTCTTTATAAAATATCCTAATATGAATGTATGTCGTGAGACCTGTCTCATATATGCGAATAGACGAATGTAAGTATGTTGTATCGGTGAAGATGCCGTACGAAAAGTAAATAAACCTAAAACTGTATGTAAAAGAACCAGTCAAAAATTTAAATTCGCGAACTGAGAACATAATGGATACGGAGACAAAACTAAGGCCAAATAATGCATCGGATTTTGAGCTTAATGAAGTATATAGTTTAATATGGTGGCTTTGTCGATTATCCTACCGTAGGTAATGAAGAATGTAGCTTCTACTTTTCTCCTCTATAGACACGGCGAAAAAGAGGGGTATTGCCTTCACCATGCCAAAAACAAATATTATCAACATTTATTATTATTTATTATCTGAACTGTTGATCTTAAATAAATAAATCTTTTTATTTCGGACCCATTGGTAATCGTATAGTCCACTTGGTTAGTATACATACGACTTAGAAAAATAACACAAACTACTCATTTCTACGCTACAGTACAATGTTGGCGTATTCAATATCTCAGTATGGATGGGACTGTCCCACCTATCAGCTATGGTTTTTAGGACCAGCGCTGGGGCTCTGACTCGCATATGGTCGCAGCATTATGCTGAGCGATGGCCGTTTTACGTGGATGTGGCGCATATTTCCCCCCAACTTGTTATTTTCGTGTTTGTGTTCTTTCTCTGCGTAAAATAAACGTATTTTCTTTTTTTTTTTTACTTTCTTTTTTGGGGCTGGCGGGTACCCTGCGCATAAGGCTTCCACACACTGGCGCGATATCGCGGGCGCGACCTTAATGGAAGCGCAACGCTAGCGCATGATGGCATGAAAGCCATCTATTCTCGCCTCTGCAAATATGCCCGAAGATCTGCAGTATAGCGCGGCAACCCCATCAACATCCTGAAAGCATTATTATTATTTACTTAATGTTCCTACTTCTGCTATAAGATCGGTCCCAATTTGGATGCATTAGAAAAGCCATCAGTCATCGCTTTATAAAAAATGGTAAAGCGAGAAATTATGTGAAAAGGTATACCTTCTTATTATAATATCCATTTCTCCCGCAGGTCAACGGCGAACGGAATCCAGACGAGGTCTACAAAGACTTCAGAGCCGCCGTCCTTCAGATCTTAGGCGCCACAGAAGACCAGTCAACCATGAACGGCGTCAGCGGCGTTGGCGTTGGCGCCGGTGGTATCCCGGGCGAGATCGTAGGAGTAGAGCCGGCGCCAGCGCGAGATGGACAGGAGAGGAGAGAAGAGAGTGTTGTGCCACCTGTCGTTACGCCGATGCCGTTGCCCGTGGCCATGCCGTTGCCGGTGGCAATGCCGCTGCCGGTGGCAATGCCATTGCCGGTGGCGATGCCGTTGCCGCCAGCAATGAAAGAGACGGGGACGGAAAGGGTGATTACGCCGAAGGTTAGTTGACAAACCTTTTACGAAACGGGTTTAAGGTCTGATTTACATCAGACAAAACGGAACAGGATTTTTCCGAAATCCAGAGGTGGTGAAACAAGGCTCCTGAGCAGCAAAATGTTTTAAAAATCCTTTTGTCTAAGTGCCAAAGGCAATCAGCCTAGTTAGCAACGTGCCACGTTTAAAACTGGGTGATTTTTACAAGCATAAAAGCTTTTGTTTGCCTGTTTCATCTACTTAGAAAAAACAAAAATGATTCTAAGAAACTAACAATTTTCAATGTCTACATAAAATAAAATCGCGCTTTTAGACACTTGTTAAAGGGCAGTGACTAGACGAAAAATATTGTGTTGTGAATTTATTAGGTTTTTCATAGAATGGAAGAGGTCAGGACGAACGGAACTGCCTTGACCTAATGAGAAGTTTTGTAGATATTTTTTTTTTCGAAGAAGTGCCTTCTTTTGTAGGATTTGGAATACCAGGTGTCATTTCCCACAGAAAGGCAGTGTTTATAGTATAGTTCAGAACGTAGCCGCGTAGGTACTCCGTTTAAGCCTAGTAGCGTACATTTCAAGTTTTGTTTAAGAATTTTAAAACTTTATTTTGTAGGCTTGAAAATGCTCTTAGTAGGTAGTATTGATGAAATTGTTTTTAATTTTAAAGTGATCCCAGGTAATATTGTCCCATTACTGTTAGGTGATGTTCTATACGCCACATTAAGATATACTTATAGAGGCAAAAACCTCATCATCACACGTCTCAAAATGTAGATCGATGATTTATTTTGAAACACAATCAAAATGTTAATTTGGTCTCTTCTTCCACAGCCTAATGTGATCAGAGTCCGTGGTGAGACGACAACACCGGCGCTGCTGTGGGTGGTGGGCGGTCCCGGCAGCAATAAAGCCACTTTATGTCAGCGAGCTGTCGCTCAGCGGCAGGGCTGGACGCATTACAGGTAACTACTCTCTTCATGAAAGCCCTACTGGTGTCAACTTAAATGTTGAAAATAAATTAAATAAAGTTAAAAGAAAAAAAAAGTAAGTAGAAACTAAAGTAGGCAGAAACTCCAAACCGTTCCTGCATGGAGCATTGCAGCCACTTATGGGATGGCTCAGCAAAATTCCAACTTGCTGCACTTGACTCGGTGGAACGTAGAGCGAAAAGGCTTAAAGGCGATATGATAGGAATCGGCGCAGTAGATTCGAAGCAAATCGACTGTGACAGAGGGACGGACAGACAGACAGACTAAGAGAAAAGAAGGGTTTCATTTTTTTTTTTTAAGGTACGGAACCCTAAAATGATCATTCCTCTAATTTTTGTCCCACTGCTGTATCAAAGCCTCACTTTTCTCCCTCCAAACTTCTCAAATTCAATTCTTCGACATATAAATATGCTGGCTCTTCTAACTCACCCCTCCGATATTTGTTTTGAAAAAAGAATTCACTTCAACCCTTTTCTTCCACTTCCAGCTTAGGCCAGCGTCTTCGAAGCCTCGCGGACGCCGGAGGACGTCCAGCATCAGACGGCGCGCTCGCCCGGGCCGCCATCAGTGGGGGGGAACTGGCTCCCAAGGAGCTGGTCACCAAACTAGTGAGGGGAGCTGTTCTGGATGCCAGCAGGATGGGCGCGGGACTCGTGTTGGATGGGTACCCCAGGGATCTGGAGCAGATGGAGCAGTTCCAGACTGAGGTGTGGATTTTATAGATGTTGACCAATGTGTTTTTTTTTTTTTTTTACGTGATAACGTCTAATAAATCGATGAACGCCGGCTGCGTGCACGACAATGTCCCGTTACGGTCATAGTCCCGTTACGCTCATTGTTCGCTTGCGCCGCATCAATGTTTTGTTATGACGTTGTCACGTTCAACTATCATCCGTAAACCACCTTTACAGACAATAAATTTTTTGTTTATTATTAATGTGCAGCCAATTGACATTGCTTGAAGAAGGGAGTCCGGTTTTTACGTGACTCATCAATTTTAGTAATCCAATGCCGTTGGTCCCGGCTGTCAATCGTGGATCTTGGTCAGTCGTTACGGGTTGTCAGAAGCCCGAAATTCTGACAACCAGTCTTTCTAAAGGGTATCGTACTACCCAGTAACTGGGTTGTGGAGGTCAGATAGGCAGTCGCTCCATGTAAAACACTGGTATTCAACTGCATTGGTTAGACTGGAAGCCGATCCCAACATAGTTGGGAAAAGGCTATTAGAGAATGTATTAATACGCCAGCGCCGCTGGTTAAAATCTTTTTAGTACGATTTTAACTACAGCAGCAGCCTCAACAGTTGAAAACCACTTACTGTTCAGCGATGTTTGTTTTGAGTTAGTTTTTAATTGAGTTTTTAACACATTGAACGCTGTAGTGGACACCAGTTACCACCATATTGGCAGACGCCGATTCGCGTTTTCAACAAATTTTCCGGCTCCACGGCCAAAACGGATAGTATTGCTGTCATTCACCGGTGAGCTAAAAGAAACAACCACTTTTGAATTGGCGTTTAACGTGTTAATAAGGCATAGCGTAATCAGCCTAGTGTTCTCACTGCTGGGACACAAGCCTCCTCTCTGTGAGAAAGAGGGAGGGCCAAAATCCACGCAGGCCCAATGCGAGTTGGTCGATTTCACATGTCTTCGAATTTTTGGGTATAGACATGTCGGTTACCTCATGATGTTTTCCCTCACCGTTTTGATAGCAGTGGTGATGAAATAAAGTGCCTGTCTGGGTTTACATCCACGGCCTTAAACTCTTTAGTTGAGTCTGAAACAACTGGGCCACCACGGCTCCTCAATTTAACATGGTGTTTTTCTAACTAACAGACAGCTGTGGAGTTTGTTGCTCTTCTTCTTCGCAGCTAAAGGACTTATAGGAAGTAGTAAAGGGCGGGCCGTTTTGGGGGACTATCTTAGTGTTCGAACTGAGTGCACGCTCGGCTCGAGCGTCCGGCGGGGCGGCGCGATACAATCCCTCGCGAGTGTTCTGAGTGGCGACGAGCGACGTGGCGCGGGGAGCGTGCTTGTTTGCGGTAAGCGGGGCGGGCGTCGAGCGTGGCCGAGCGTGCAGTTCAAACCAGTTTGTGTTTGCTTATAAAACTCCCCACACAGCCTTCTTTGTTTAATTATCGAGTTATAAAAATATTTTAACCACACATTTTCTCCTAAATACATATCAATAATATTGTACGACCCCGACGCCGACGCCATGATGAAAAATGTGACCGGCTCACACGAACGCTAAGCGTGCACTAAGACCACAGAATACATATACTCCTACTAAGACCACTCGGCGAACGCTCTTTCGCCTCTTGCACGCAACGCTGAACGCCCCACCGCACGCCCTTTTCACTCAGTCCGTACACATATGTAATTTTGACATTCGAAAAGTGCTGTCAGCCTAATTTGAATAAATGACTTTTGATTTGAATTGTATAAAAGTCAAGGTTTCCTTTGTCCTTCCAGTACCGTGTGTCGCCCCGCATGGTCCTCCTGGACTGCTCCAAGCTGCAGCTGGGCCGTGGCCGGCGCGACGACTCTGTGGCCGCCTTCCGCCGAAGACTCGAGGTCTTCCGGGAACTCAGCTTGCACATGCTCAAGACTTTAGACCAAGACCATCGACTGGTTATTGTAAGTTGATAATGTATATATCTCTGTTTTTGGAGTGAAAACTGCTTTAGGCGCGTTGAGCACTTTTGGGTGAACAAAATCATGGAACTCGCGTCATCGTCACCAAACGCTTTCCATGAGCTATATGTATACTGTGTATATTTATGTATACTTTTTGGGTGAACAAAAATCATGGAACTCACGTCATTTTCACCGAACGCTTTAGTTACTTCTATCGGTAGTCCCCAAAGACTGCCCCGTATGTTTTTTTTTTCCAAGTTCGTTCCAGACTTTTATTAACGTTGGTTGAAAAGAATCTGTTTTCTTGTCTAATATTTTAAAATTAATTCTCATGGCCATTTCTTTATCAGTGTTTTTCAACTCATTTGAATTTGTGCTTCCACGGCAACTTCACAACTAAAACTTGAAGATTTTTGCAGCATAGCATAAAACATTTTAATTGGTTTATGTTTACATCTCGTTTACGAATTTCAGACGAAAAAGGAAGATTAATAAAATGAGTTCCATTCTCAGGTGGACGGAGACACCGACACTCCTGAAGTGCAGGCGGAGTTCAGTCGCGTGCTGCTGGAGGAGATGGAGAAGGCAGAAGCTCTGGCCGACATACGGCAGCCGCCAGAGCAGCTGCCAGCACGCACAGGTAACGTCCAGGTGTACACGATTTCTCGTCAAAAACCCTCGTTCAAAAGTGCCTGTTTGTGGTAAAATTGAAATAAATGTTTCAAATTATTTTCTTATTATATTATTGTTTGTACTTCCAGACAACCCCAGCATGCAGCAGTTCGCATCAGCTGTGACACGTATGGCAGGTGGACTCGCCAACGGACACGCGAACGGCTCGGTCCCCAACGGAAACGTACATAATGGTGGTGTCGGCAACGGGTTCATTGGAATGGCTGGCAATAAGGTAAGACTTCGAAGGGTAGGTACTGCATTTTGGTGTCCTAGATATTCGAAAAGTCTTCTAATTATTCTTCACCCTGCATTTTTTCTTAATCTAGTAAAAGTAAGAAACGACCAATAAGCAATAAGAATTGTTTCATAATACTTAAGGTGAAAACGTCACGGTAGACTGCGAAATTCAAAATTTCTTACGTTTTTTTCCAATTTCCAGGTCAGTATCAGGTTGTATGTTGATCTAAATATGATTCGCGGCCGTATAAAATATTTATTTATTGAATTATAATCATAAAAAATATCAATACATCTCTCTAAGTTCATATACTCCTAAGGAATGACTATTTCATGAAATCATTACATTTTAGGATTATACTAGCTTTAGGAGTTGTATTACTGGTTCTAATAAAATTATGTAAACACATATATATGTGTTACGGTTGCGAATCATACTTAAATCAACATACACCCAGTGTCGCCATTTTACCTTTTAATGACGAATATCTGAACCTAAAATACCTGTCTCTCAAAATTGGGCCTAGGTATGATATGATTAGGATCTAACCACCACTGTAAATAGGTAAGTAAACTGATTTCCACTGAATAACTGTTACTGAATTATCATCGTAATGATATTGGGGGGTGGTCCCCCAAAGTGGCCTCCAACCTCCCCTTATAGCCACCCCGAGCCTCACATCTGAATGCTGGTCTGATTTGATATCATTTCTGAATCTGATCGCTGTTAAAAGAATACACACACATCGACAACATTGAAATGCAATATAGAATGAATATCTGGTAAATCTGATGACATGCACTGGGAAAGAACAAGTTTACTCACCAATGTACTGCTAGCTCCAACCCTCAGGTCCAAGTGAGACGGGCGCGCGCGTGCCGTCAATCCTCCGCGCGCTACCCCGTCTTTCCCCACCTCACGCCATGACTTAACCTATTTATTATCTGTACCTATAGGCTATAATATTACTTCGCATTCGCGACACCCAGACAATTAACTGCAAATAGCAAAAAAACGTAAGAAATTTTGAATTACGCGGGCTACCGTGACGCTTTCGCCTTAAGTACTAAATATGTTGTATTTTTTTCTATTGGTAAGTTACACAAATATCGTTACACGCAAAGCATAGAACTTTCCCATACCACAAGTGACATAAAGTAAAATGCCAGAGAACGCAAAAACCAATAGAAATCCACCATAAATGTGCAGTTCCAGGTCATAATCCTCATTTTGGTTGCAGGTGAAACCAATGCTGAACAGCATAACAAAGATACCGACAGTGTCACAGATGACGCATGACGACGTGCGCGCCCTCTATGAGCAGAGCTCGGGCGAGATCACTATGAACACTCACATTTAGGCCCGCGCCAACGTTTATGTTGTCCCGCGCCGGGACGGGAATCATTATGTTACGTACAGCAACCAAAGGATGCGACGAGTGTGCATCGCCCGTACCTCGAGTCCGACGCGAGCTAGCATAAATAACTCATCATGGCGTCTGAAAACAACAACCTGAACCCCAAGTGCGTAACACATTTTCAAACACAAGCCGAAGGATTTTGAAGGACATTGCTGATCCATTGCTTTATATACCCCTAACGAAGCTAGAGTCATTTTTTCTTCCCGTTATTATGACATTTTTTTTTTGTACTGGACCTCTGGAAACCTTCCGGTTACGGAGATATTGAAGGTCAAAGTTACAACCTAAAAAAGTTGACGTTTCTTTACGAAAACAAGTTTTAACGTTGCATGCACCCATAAGAACAATATTTTGCGTGAATTTCATTGCGCACTTCCGCGAACAGAGAATTTTCTTACCAAAAATAAAAGTCGTTTTCCAGCAATTATTTTTGGACAAAGTTACTTAGTTTGGTGTACAGCATCTGTAGTTGACGGTTTCGTGTTGGGTCTTTATACACCATTTCTTTTGTCCTTCGGGAATTCTTCATGGATACCCTTCGTCTGGGAAGATCGGAGGGATATGTCAGACTCCTACCGACTAAAACCCCACGGTCCCATCTATAGCTTCTTTTCCATGAGTTGGGGGCCCGGGAGATACTTGTATATTCCCCGCACCCCGATTTACCCGCAGTGGCTAGCGGGCCCCATCACCAAGTTCGGCCGACCGCACTACCGGTCTACTGCACGGAAAAATTTACCCTTTCGACAACATAAATGGCGCAATGAATGTTGTTGAATTATCAAAATGAAAGGCATTGCCATTGTGTGTTACGCAATAGGCTAGTTGACAGTTTTTGAGAAAGGAATTTTCCCCAAAATATGACTGAATACTACTAATTTAGTAGATTAATAATGAACACTGCCACTTTGTGCGAGAGGGACACACTACCTATCAGTGTTGATCCTAAAATTAAAATTAAAACGATTTGATGATTCGAGTCTATTGATAATGCAAAAGGAACTTTATGTGTACCGCATAAAGAGTTTGTTTCTATTTGCAATTTGAAACAGTCTGTAAGGTGTGATATGTCGCACTCTGATTTGTGTTTAATTACACGTGACCCGCCGATGTGAGCTGGCTTTTATTCTTACGTAATTATTTCTCACACATTTTAATTAATCTGAAATAATTTACAAAATTAAGTTAATTTATCGATATTTTAGCCCAGAAACAAAATTCGTAAGGTAATTTTCTTACTGTCAACTAGCTTATTACCCCGCTGGCCTGTCAAAGTTAAATTATCTGCATTTTCAAACATAGTGTGTTTTTTATGACTTAAATATTGAACTTATAGGTACTCTTAAATGCGAGCTGTTCCTATTCTATTTTGAGCACATCTCGGCTGATTGGTCTCATTGTGTGACTCACTCGCAATCGCTTTAATTTAGACAGTCCAATAACAAAAAAAGTGGTGCATATATCATGAATGTTGACAACTAAATCATAGCATTGATGAACTGTCAAAACAGAAGGTATTGCGATTACAAGTGATCTACACAATGAGGATCCTGGTCGATACGCGTTTCGCCGAAGATTTTTTGACTGGTAATGGGTACCATAACCTTAGTGTTATCGCACTGTACTCCTTATTTGAAGAGACTTTTAAAACGCTTATAAGTACAGCCGCAGCACAAAATAATAAACGAACTAAAAATTATCTTTATAGTAATACAAAAAATTGTTTATTCTGAAGTTGTAGCTAATTAAAAATATGTTTTAGTTTTAAGTTTAATGAAAACTAAGAACAGTAACACCGAACAAACTACAACTTAGTTAATACAAACAGTGCTAACGATTGGTATATAATATCAATATAATGATGAAATGACTCTTTAAGAGCAGTGAAAGTGCCGAATAAGCTAGATTTAGATATTAAAATTATATATCATACAAAAAACTGGGATATAATTACTTATTTAAAATTAAATAAGAATTTGTATGTTGTAAGCAAAATTGCAATCGAATTAAAATATTAACGTGACTCGACTATGTTTGATTTAGTCGATTGGATAGACTAATTGGTGAGATACAAGTTAGCAATAAGGCAATCTGAAAGAAATCTGAATAATATATAATAAGGAGAATCTGAATAATTACTTAACTCATTTAATTGTTTACCGTGGTAACATCGAAAATATAAACACCGGCTAAATACTGTGATTAGTTGGTGATCTAAATATTTAGCCAGTTTCATATTGAAAAACTAAAAAAAATTCTTAAGTCGACAAATCAAATTTAGTCGTAGTCGGCACAAATATGAGGTATAAAACACGTTTACTATAATAGGTATATTTTATATCCAATATTTTGTAAAAACGCACACACAAATATTGTAAGAAGTGCCTTAGTTTAAGACGTGTAGCTATTTTTAGAACTATTTAAAAAATCTTACTGTAGGACTAAAAATAATTTGAATAATTTTAAGTTACCTACATTTTTGGGTCAACCAATGAGGGTTTTCAAAAATGACGTTCACTAGATGGCAACACTGAGACGTCAGGTCCGGGCATCTGTCATAAATGTCAAAGCGCCTTTCTTTAGTCGTGACTGAATGATGAACGAATGAATGATACGAATGATGAATGTCATCATATATTTTAAGCGCCAAATGGTGGCGTGAATTTTCATGAAAACCCTCATTGTCTTAGACAAAGACCAACATAAGTATAATTCAAATATAATTATGTCACGTTTAGTTTATTTTAATTGTTAGTTTTATCTCCAACAATACTTTTAAGACATAAGACGTCTGAAAATCAGAAAGCTCATTCCCGAATTTTTTTAAGGTTTGAATCGAATCGAAATTGATGTGTAAAAATTATTCGATTGAGCCTCGAAGATATCGGTAATGAACTTGCTTATTTTTAATTTAGCGGGCATCACTCACACACGTACAAAATTAGTTTTAGTTAGTCTTAAACTTAGTTAGACTAAGTCACGTAGTTGTATCACAAAAGGGGCCAATTTAGATTTAGTCAACTAGAAACATATTAAGATTATAAATATTTATTGTAGATGGTTAATATTTCCACTCAAAATCTTATCATGCACTTTTATATGACCTAAATAGTACCTAATCATACTTTTTAAAATCCTATTGAATATGAAAATGCCCGTCAAAAACAAATTATACATTGTCGTATTCGTTTTTAAAATGTATTTGAGAAACCCTATGTTTATGTTGGGTATGGCTGTGTTAAAATGAATGACATTTACCTAAGTAAGTAGTTAACAAATTAATTAAAAAAAAAAAAACAATATACTTTTGGTCAATTGCCCCTTACATAAAAAAATGTGCACACATAAATACTCGGTTTAATTTACATACTAAGGTAAGTACAGTAAGCTGCAAACATATGTGTAAAAAACTCTAGGAAGCGGAATTAAAAAATGTCTATTGATTGTTTAAATTAACAAATCAAGTAAAAGTTCCTTTTATTTTAAGTAACTTATGTTATAACAAGTTACAATTCACTTTTTGTGTATTCTGGCTTTTGCAGCTGACTTTCATAAACATAATTTACGAGTATAAGTGCCTCCCATTGACGTACAGTTTTTATTTAAGTATTTGTAATATTTCTGGGGCTTGGCAAAAAAGTCTCGAAGTGATTTCTTTTGCGCTGGGCGGCGCTGACGGCACGGTATAAAATGAACCAGATCAAATTAATTAATGACTTGTATTTTCATACGATTTAATCGTTTACTCTTATCAAAATAGACAAGTGTAGCTAGATTAGTCTGTGACCTTTCCTTAATGATCTTAATTAAACACATGTCAGATCAATTAGCTAGCCTGAGTCTCACATAAAAAAATCGTGCGAGAAAAACATGTTGAAAATTTGCAGATCTTTTTGTAAATACATAAAATATGTGGCTTCATTTAACACCATATCGTCAGTGCCACCTAGAATATTAATTAATATAAAGAATATTAATAATAATTTATTACATAACGTTAATTAATTGGATTGTCTGATTATTTACCATCAAGAAATACATGAGCACACTTTTGTAAAATTTTGTTTTATTTCCTTACAAACATAAATAAATAAATAAGTAAGAATTTGCCCGACCCGACCTGGGTATCGAACCTAGTACCTCACGCTCAGCTGTCGCGCTTGCGACCACTAGAAACGAGCAATTTAAAAGAAACGAAATAGTAGATATTCTGTTCTTTCTTTAAGGTACATAACTATATTAATTTGTTATTTTAAAGTACTGTAGATATCAATATCATCACTTTTGTTTTACTTAAAAGGAATGGCAGAGCCCAACTTCACTGCAACTCGAAGTTTACCATCTCCCTCGATAGATGGCGTTGGGACTGAATTAGAAGTCTCTATTGTTTCGTTCACAACGAGAGGATAAGAATGCCCTCCATATCGACACCTCCCGCGCATAAGGTCGTATGTTTAAATTTGTGTTTTTCAGTAGAGAGATTTTTAACGTCATCTTTGTGTTGATCAGCCGCAAAACATAATGGGGTTTATTCATAAACGTTGCTTAAAAATAAGTGACGTTCAAACATCAAAAATGTATGGTTAAACAGCCGCTAATCATTATTTAACTTTAAGCAGCGTTTATAAATAAACCCCAATATGATAAGACTATTAGCGGTTACTCGGTTTTTTGTGAAAATATGAAAATATAGTTTTTAAGAATGTGTAGTATTTATATAATATTACATTATAGTACTAAAATCTCATTTTACAAAAAAAACATATTACGACTTTTTGCGTGGGAGGTATCGATATTTATGGATTTCCTTACTACATTAGGAACTGAGTTATTGAGTGAGTTTCATTCAAATACATACGCACTGATATTTGAAATGTTGTAAGGATGAAAGAAGTGCCAAAAAATATCGATACAAAAAAAAAACTGATATCTATTTCGAATTTTCGATATATGGGAAAAAAACATCGATATATCGGTGAAAATTTCTGAAAAATATTTGTACTTTATGAAATTCTGTTCTGTTTGTTTTTTTATTCATATACAGAATGGAATTTTTTAACCTCAACTGGAGGGATAGCACTCTTAATACGGCAGATAGCAGATTTTACTCAAAGGAAACATTCCTTTATTTAAAAAAATATACAAATCTGCATTCAAGTATTTTCGTAAATTCGCTTGCCACACTCGGGAATCGAACCGGCTAAAATCCGAAAAAAATAACAACCTGTACTTTTATGGACTCAATCGATAGGGTTTTTTTTTTATTCCAGACGATCATAATTATACACATACGTAGCCTGTTAAAATCCTCCTTTGGCTTTGCCGTAGTCGGGTAAAAAAAAAACACAACTGTATATACTTACAAATGAATTTCTTCTTCATGCCAACTGCAAAAATAGTCTAGTCTACCATTAACAAACATTGCAAGGTCTCTCTCCATTATATTTTTTATTAGGTATTTAATTTTAATTATGTGTCCCAAATTTGACATTTTATTTTAATTTTAATTCTGTGTCCCTTATCATTTTTGTACCTACCTACACATTCGTTTATTTTAATTCCATTTGACATTTCATTCTATTGTAATCTATTACATGTTGCAGTATTGTTAATTTTGATTTTATGTAATATGGGTTCATAAACCCATATCGTCGACCGTAGGTTCAATTGAGGTAAGGGACAAAATACGATTTTTCAGGAGAGGCCGACAAAAAAATTTGTTTCGGCCTAAATCGCCCATAACTTTTTTGTTATTAACCTTTTTCGGATCTGATTTCACACATAATCTTGTATTTTAGTGCTCTATCTATAACCTTTATTTAAATAAGTTATCTATTTAAGAAAATAGACGTCGACATTTTTCATATACACCATTCGAAAGAGCGAAAAATGTTGAACAAAACTGTATACTCAACTCATTTTGGGTATTTTGTCCCTTACGTCAATTGAACCTACGGTCGACGATATTACATAAAATGGCGATGGACAGCACATATGTTAAGAGAAGATAATAAGACAATAAGAAAAAAAAAATGAAAAAGAGAAATGGACCAAATTAACAACAGAGTGGTACCCAAGGGATGGAAAAAGGAGCAAAGGACGACAAGCGAAACGTCAAAAGAGTAGCTGGTCCAGAGTGGATTCAGAGGGCGAGAGACAGAGAGAGATGGAAATCTTTAGAGGAGGTATGTCGAAGGACAAACTATTTTTAAAAGTGCACCAAACGATTTTTAAGTAAATTTTAGGAGGTATAATATAGAAAAAAAAAATTAGAAACATTGTAGAACCAGCAATAAAGGCTTATTTTATTTTATTTATTATGGGTTTTGCCGGAATTAAATTAATTTTATTTATTTATCGTGAGTTTTGGACAGACCAAAACATCACAAACTACTTGGCCCACTGATCAGTTGACAGGCAACATAAGACGTCTCCCAGCGAAAACTTGGACACTGAAACTGAATTTGTGTAACCCGATTACCAGTGAATATGTATCGGGTTGGTTTTAAATTTTAAAGTCTTCCCAAACTCTGTCGGAATAATCATAAAAATAATAATAATGACAGCTGCTTTGAAGGCTACCTCTGGAACGACGCAGTATGAAGGTATTGATTTGTGGAGTATTCAAGTACCAGTACAGCACCGACACTACGTGGTACCATCGCTCGATATTAACAAAAACATGCCTAAATAATTAATACCAAAGTTCAGAAGGCCGACATTCCTAGGTTAGGGCAGGCCGCCATGCTGAAAGCGTTTCCCGCCACGGCTGAAGTTTCCCGCGCTGTCAGAGGTCGATTATTAGCATTTGGCACAGTTTCCATGCCCTTGACCGATCAGTGCCGACTACGACTACGAGCCCGCAGTTGGTCCGCATTGCTCGCGGCGTACGGGCGTGCCAGCGTTCCTATTTATAAATCCCACGGATTACGCGCCGCTTTTAAATTAAAATGGTGAGTTTTATCACTTAAGTCGTAATTAATATAATTGATGCGGCAATTGAGGGTGTTTGTGTTTGTTGATGGGTTGTTAGTTGGTGTAATGATTACAATTGTGTAATCCGTGGTCGGTTTTCAGAGATTTCAGCTGGTTTTCAGTGAGTGTTACGTCACTATCGGCATAAGAATAGAAAGCGGCTATCACGAGATGTTTGTTTGTCGAAATAGTTTCTTAGGATGAGTAGCAAGGTATTTAAAATAGTACCTGAAGATACCTATAGTCAAGAATAGATAAAATATTTATTTGCATAAAACATGGTGTATAAAGTTGCTTTAAAAAGAAAAAAGAGCATACATGTTCTGCTTACATCATAGCATGTAAATATTATCTAAGTAGGTTACATTACGAAATGTTTCCCGTCAATCAATTATTATATACTTTAAAAAATATTAGTGCTCAACCATTGAAGTACTTTTTATTTCCAACAATAAAAGATCTAAGGTTTTTATATCAGTTGGAAAGTTATAATATATGTAACACACATGGCTAAACAGCTTTTACTATATTTCGTCAGTCATACGTACTTTATTTAATACAAGCCTGTGAGGATCTCGCTGGTTTCGAGGAAATACATCCTCTGCCTTTTTAAATAAGTCTTTCTCCTTCATAACAAACATGCATACTTCATAGTTGCATACATTCGATCTAGACTGATTTGATTTATTGCTTCTAATGCAGGCAAACTTTTAGTAAAGTACAAACTTAATGCCACTCTTTAGTCATCACTGAAACATGAATAATTTAAGGAAAGTCTACTAAATACCTAAATATAATATACTGACAACTCATTTTTATAAAACTACCTTATATGCGGAAAACAAATAATCCAAGCAGAGCATTATTTACTTTATGAATTTATGATTATTATCTACAAATTAGTTGTAAATATTATCTACTTTTAACATGGATACAGCAATATGATTAGGTACCAGTAGATAAGCAGTGTTGCATAGGTACTCTTTAAGCTAATCGATTTGATAAAGATGTAGGTACTGCAGGCTAGGTCATTAAACTCGTTACTAGAGCACAGCAGATGGGCATCTGATATTGAGCCTTTAAGACCACTGAACGTCCCTGATTATACAACATTGTACTACAGTAAAATGTGTTACATAAATAAACGGAGCCATGCGACATTTATAGAGAAACATGATTTCATGTGGTTTCGTAATATACTTCACTGAAAAAATTTTTTTTAAAAGATTTATGAAAGTGAGAATTAAATGTCTGGTTTCTGAGAAAAGTACATTGGTCTATAACAATGTATTTTTCCCACAAGTGCTATTATTACAGTAATTAAAAACAGTTTTATTTTATGCAGAACTAGTCCTGTCTGATAAATGACTTGAAGACTACAAGTCAGTTACATAGATGCATTTATAAATAAATTAAACTTAGCTTCTTTATTTAAAAAAAAAAAAACATTCGATAGTTAGGTCAGTACCTACCTATCAAATGTTTTTTTAATACTTAGCATAAAAAAATTGTGGCCATTGTATCTAGTTGCCTATAGTAGGTGCTTAGTCTAGATACAATGGTCGCTATTTCTTATGTTGACTTCTATAACAAAGTTATCTATCTATATACTTATGTAAAAATAAATTGCGTGCGTTAGTCTCGCAAAAACTCGAAAACGGCTGGAATGCCTTTTTTTTTTTTTTTTTTGTTATTTTCGCCTCAATACTGGGTTGGATTAGGAAAAAAAAATTACGTAAAACCCAAAGGAACAAGTGGCATGAAGTTCACCGCGTCGTCTATAGGTCTCCATTTGGTATAAGATTTAAAAAAACTTTTTTACAGTCCGTATCACATCTGTTAATATATTTTATTCTGCTTTTCATAATCTTTTCTAATAATGAATTTTCTTTTACCAGTTTTTTTTTTTGTTTTCGTGATTGTCATCTCGTAGGTGACCTAGGAGGTTGTCGGCTGCTTAACCTGGCTATCCTGTGGATGCCTTAATAAATTAAGTCATCCAGCCAGGGCATAAAACTTATAAACTAAGCGAAAGGGTTTTGTTTTACCTGTAAACGCTTATTTTATATGTCGGAACTACGATCAGGTGGCATTGTTTCCACCAAGCCCCATCTTAGCATCTTTGGACATTCACTGTAGTAACGTATTATGAACCCAATGTAGGCATATACGGCAACACTTAAAAAAAAAAAACGACTTCCAAAAACACTACAAAGTGAAAAATAACTTTAATTTCGAAAGTCGGTGGCAAATAACTAAAATCCAGATCCAAAGACACCGACTTCCAAAATTTAAGTAATTTTTCACTTGTTAGTGTTTTTGGAAGTCGTATTTTTTTTAGTGTAGTGGTTTTTTCGGAAGTCGTTTTTTTTATTGTTAAAAAGTTTTTATTTCTCGCTTTTTAGTGCGTCTGTTTATAATTTATCTAAGTAACAAGAGGCTAATGTCAACTTGCTCGTCGCCTTTTACAAAATATTGCTTTTCCCGATGCAGGGACGTTTATTGTTGAGGAGTTCTTTAGGTATTTCACCATCAGCTCCATTTCACCATTTGCATTGTGACGAGCAAAAAAGTATTCGAATCGCAACCTGTGAAATACTTATTATTGAGTAGCTCCGGTGGCCATCTGTGGTTTTCATCATCAGGTCCCCTTCACTAAATGTTGCTTTCCGGGAGCAAATGCACAAGTTACTATAAAAAATACCCAAATCGCTGTAGGTATGCCTATAATATTTGAGTTCCTTCCATTTCTCCAGGATCCCATTGTCAGATCCTGACCTGATGACAATAGGACCACCTGAAAAGTATAAACATTCAAACAACAAAAAAAAAAATTCAAATCCGTTTAGCCGTCTTTGAGTAATCGGGGAACTATGTAGTACTTAAAAAATAAAATAAAACAATTCCGACGAACTGAGACCCTCCTCCATTTTTGAAGTCGGTTAAAAATATTTATGTCTTTCCCTAAAAGCAATATTTTAAAGACAACCTTTGGATGGATTAAGGGAGAAAGGAGAGACAATACTGCAGGTAGTCTGTGGTATCCCATTTACATTTTAACAATAATTGCATACATACATAAAACGACTACATCACACATCAACATACATCATCATCATACTAATATGATTTATTAAGCCCCAGCTTCCCCCTCATTCACAGAATATGTAGGTAAGTTGAACGAACTTTGCGATACGTCGTCGGTCGGTTGAAGGGAACTACATTAATATATGTAGTTATAGACTAACTGCTGCCCGCGACTTCGCCCGAGCGGCTTTTTCTAAAATAAAAGTATCCTATGTTACTTCTTATAACATCTGCTATCTGCCAGTGAAAGTCACGTCAAAATCGGTCCAGCCGTTTCGGAACAGTCAGGCACAAAGTAAAACCAAAAAATAATTTATATAAATTGTTATAAGGACCGTTTATACTTTCATAAGCATTTAGTAAAAAGCTGTTTTGACAACAGATAGAAACAGACACTTCCATTTTATTTATATGTATGTATAGATGTATGTATTCATGGCTTTTGAAGCTTCTAGGCACAAATCTTTGATAAAAGTTGGTAGTCCAGGTCCATATCAGACACTTCAACAGATTACAGATGCTATTATAGGCCTCTCCCAAAATAAGGACAGTTCACTGCTCAAGCGAGCTGATAACCGCTATCCACTCGTCATAGCAATTGTTTTGTACGGATCTAGTTGTATATTCATACATTGTAAACACGCATATGTATGACGATAAGATCGATGCAACAATTAGAGCAGAACAAGATAAACTCGGGCACGAAGAAATGCGGCATAATGTGGCATGGTGCATACCATGGTGTACTGAGTACCTATAAGATAGCAGTTTAATTTAAAGAAATGAAAACCTCTTAACTTAAGGCACTATGATTCGGCGCTCGAACCGACTGAATTTGGCTCGCGAAGTCGCGAGTAGTTTCCTCGCGCATTTGGTAAGTAGGTAATACACATACATAGTAATTATTTTAATCTTTTTATCGAAACAAATTCAGTGAATTGTGCTAAAGAATCTTACTACCTTTTCATTTATATAAGTAATAAAAAATAAACGTCTATTTTATAGCTATGAGATTGATTAAACATTACGAAAAGGGGTTTTTGGTTTTTTTTTTCTATCCCGCAAAGTTAATCTAATCATTTTATTAAAAGCGTTTGAATGTCCGCCAGTTCCTTAAATAATATATATCTTTTTTTCTGAATTTTATAACACTTTTATGTTTCCCATGCAATACAAAAAACTAGTAAGCGTAGTCTCTGTTGGAGCATGCCGTCTTAAGATACTTATCATTATGAACAACTATTACTGTGGGACCAAACCTGAAATCACGAAAAAAATCATGCTCAAAGGCTTATAGGTACATTATATACGCCGACAAAACCGTAATACTAAAAACAACAAAAACTGCGATGCACTTTTCTACGGTTCCAACGTGGTTTGAATATGTGGTATACCAGGTTTGTGAAAGTAGTATTTTCTGTCATTTTTTGCGTTCTGTGTCAAGTATTGTGTGCCTTAAACTGCGTCAAATTTTCTTTCTTTCTTCCTTTTTCTTTCTTTTAGACTAAAGTAAAGTAAAGTTATTGAAAAAAGACTATTAACAGTGTCTTCAAGAATTACAAATAGGTAAAGGAACTGCGATTACCTAATCAATCTATGTATCTTACGAGTTTGTAGGTCGTAGGTTCCAACCCAGACAGGCGCTTTGTGTAAATTGTTTATCACCACTGCTTTGAAAACGGTGAAGAAAATCATCGTGAGGAAACCGGCATGTCCTAGAACCAAAAATTCGAAGACATGTGACATCTACCAACCCGCACTGGGCCCGTGTGGTTGATTACGGCTCACTAGAGGTTGAAGAGAGGATGCGTGTGTTCCAGCAGTCGGAACATTCTAGGCTAATTATGTTATGTATTTTGCCGATAAAAAAGTGTATCTATTCAAACTCAAACTTTAAACAAAACATTTTTTTATGGTCAAGAATTCGATCAGTCGTAAAGATGAAGCTAGTTGCCCATTCCAAAGCGTAGTAGGTTTCAATGGAGAAGAACGAGCAAGAAACTCTACAGATACTCTTTTATATATATATATATATATATTTTATTACTGATTGGGCCTGCTCTTGACCTCTATCTCGCCTGATGGAAAGCGATGGTTGAGGTCTATGATGGAACGAGCGTGCCCAGCAGATGCCTGTTCACTCTAGCTTTAAAGGCAGACGGGTTATATGTGTAAGGGAATACAGACGCTGGCAGAGAGTATACAGATGCTGGCGTGTCCGTTACCCAGGCCAGATGTTGTCGAAAATGGTCATTTGAATCTTATAGATAATTAGTTTTGCGGCTTCTGTAATTGTTGCGCACATTTTTAAATTTGTTGCACTTATAGTTTTTTAATTATTTCACAAAAACATTTCCTGCTGGGGTAACGTTACCCCAGCCAGACCTTTTTCTTTCTAATGGGAATATTTAAATAATTACTAGCTATAAAATTAGTTGTCTAGATGAAGTAAATGTTGTGCCTTATTTTGTATTTGTTCTTTCATCGGTTGCGAAGTTATTCGAGATTTTGCTGGGGTAACGTTTTTGGTTTTGCTAGATCTTTGAAATGGTTAAGCGGATTCTTATCATATTTTGTACATGGCTTCTTGGGAATTAGTTTAAATTTGTTCTGCAATAAAAAAAACAAAATAATACATAGCTTAAAGGTTATTTCATTAAATAGAAAAACACTTCAATTGGTCCCAGCACTCTCAATAAGAGCTCTAAAGACTTACTTTAAACGTTATTTTAAAGCTTGTAACTGCCTTCAAATGTACGTGAAGTTTCATTAGTATCCTGTAAGTATTTAACAAGTTATGATGATATTGAGTTCTTCACGAGCACGGTCTTGATGCGCGCGGTGTTATTTGGCCACTGGATTGGATATATGAACTGAATTTTATGTCAATTATTAGTTTTTTAGTTCAGTTGTATATCAGTAAAATTTCAGCTCAGTACATTGCATAATTAATGAGATAATACGATTAAAGTCATTAGGAAGTGAATGACCGTGGTAACCCGACCAAGTTTAGGTGGTTACGAAAAAGCGAAAACGCAAAACATTATGGTACCTTCTAAAATATGTAGGATAGTGTTACAAATTTAGTACAGACACGTACACAAGTTAAAAAAAAAACTTCGTGATTATTAAATAATTTTTATTGACAGGTAATATAATCATTTCAATTGAACTTATACTTAAAAACAATCACAGATTAAAATTACAGATGTAATTTTGCTTTTTTGAAATTTTCTATTATTTTTTAATTAAATTATGGATTTCAGTATACACAGTACACAGTTACAGTTTTTATTTAAATATACACATATTGGACTGTGTAATGATCACAGACAATAAATAATATACAATGGTTTTTTTCAGTTAACACTAAACTTACGGTGCGTACCTACAAACTATATAACATAACATGTTATATAACATTTTTCATAGTGTGGTCATGTTATATTGTTGTATAACATTTTACATAGAGTTGTAGTGTTATATAACATGTTACATGGTCTATACGAACCTTTACGTATGTCTACTAATACCTACTTATATCAATTAAAATCACAGATCAATGGTAATATTAAATGACATCACAATGTAGTAAAATGCTCACAGTTAGTCCGTTAGTAGCAAAATTCAGAAGAGTCAGATTAATTTAATGCCCCACGCGATTATTTATACATTACAATCTGATAATATCTTATTATAATAATTATCTAATTTATCTAAAATACAAAACTATTTTATAGATTTTGTATTGTCACTTGACGTGTATTTACTTTAAAATTGTGAATTTTAATGCTAGTCACATTTTTTTTATAGATGTGATAATAATAATAATAAAAAAATCGTCTCCAATCTTATGCAGTCGAAAGCAATATGTTTTTTATTAAATTAAAGATCGCGAACAGGTATTTCACACTTTTTAATATAGAACCTAAATCATGACCATTTCATCGACTGACGTAAGAATCAACAAAATCTGCCTACGCTTATGGTCTCTCTAGAGCGCCAACTAGATATCTGTTTATGACAACTTTTGTTTCACAAAGTTACTTACGTATTTGGATACTCATTTTACAAAATGATCTGTGATATTTTTATACAAAAACCAACAAAGTTTTAGAATGTACCTTTACACGTCGACTTTTTGAGATTGTAATTAGTTAAAAGTAATACTTACATAATTATTTGACTGCAGTTTAATATTACTTAATTTTATTATTTTTCATCTGTGATTTTAAACTTAGGAAAAAAATGTGATATTTGAAATGAGATAACGAAACAGTAGGACTAACTGTGAGCATTTTACTACATTGTGATGTCATTTAATATTACCATTGATCTGTGATTTTAATTGATATAAGTAGGTATTAGTAGACATACGTAAAGGTTCGTATAGACCATGTAACATGTTATATAACACTACAACTCTATGTAAAATGTTATACAACAATATAACATGACCACACTATGAAAAATGTTATATAACATGTTATGTTATATAGTTTGTAGGTACGCACCGTAAGTTTAGTGTTAACTGAAAAAAACCATTGTATATTATTTATTGTCTGTGATCATTACACAGTCCAATATGTGTATATTTAAATAAAAACTGTAACTGTGTACTGTGTATACTGAAATCCATAATTTAATTAAAAAATAATAGAAAATTTCAAAAAAGCAAAATTACATCTGTAATTTTAATCTGTGATTGTTTTTAAGTATAAGTTCAATTGAAATGATTATATTACCTGTCAATAAAAATTATTTAATAATCACGAAGTTTTTTTTTTAACTTGTGTACATGTCTGTACTAAATTTGTAACACTATCCTACATATTTTAGAAGGTACCATAATGTTTTGCGTTTTCGCTTTTTCGTAACCACCTAAACTTGGTCGGGTTACCACGGTCATTCACTTCCTAATGACTTTAATCGTATTATCTCATTAATTATCCAATGTACTGAGCTGAAATTTTACTGATATACAACTGAACTAAAAAACTAATAATTGACATAAAATTCAGTTCATATATCCAATCCAGTGGCCAAATAACACCGCGCGCATCAAGACCGTGCTCGTGAAGAACTCAATATCATCATAACTTGTTAAATACTTACAGGATACTAATGCAACTTCACGTACATTTGAAGGCAGTTACAAGCTTTAAAATAACGTTTAAAGTAAGTCTTTAGAGCTCTTATTGAGAGTGCTGGGACCAATTGAAGTGTTTTTCTATTTAATGAAATAACCTTTAAGCTATGTATTATTTTGTTTTTTTTATTGCAGAACAAATTTAAACTAATTCCCAAGAAGCCATGTACAAAATATGACAAGAATCCGCTTAACCATTTCAAAGATCTAGCAAAACCAAAAACGTTACCCCAGCAAAATCTCGAATAACTTCGCAACCGATGAAAGAACAAATACAAAATAAGGCACAACATTTACTTCATCTAGACAACTAATTTTATAGCTAGTAATTATTTAAATATTCCCATTAGAAAGAAAAAGGTCTGGCTGGGGTAACGTTACCCCAGCAGGAAATGTTTTTGTGAAATAATTAAAAAACTATAAGTGCAACAAATTTAAAAATGTGCGCAACAATTACAGAAGCCGCAAAACTAATTATCTATAAGATTCAAATGACCATTTTCGACAACATCTGGCCTGGGTAACGCACACGATGCTGGCACATTTATTATGCGCACAGACACTCTGTCTGTGCGCATAATAAATGTGGAGGAGAAGCGCTGAGTGCGACTGGACAGGATATCAACCAAGTGCGGATGGTACCCTGCAGTACGTCTGGTAGTCCGGTAATAAAAGGACGATGGTAGGATCAGGTAATAGATGAGGTGGCCAAAACAATATACCTACAGACAATTATGATGATAACAATGACATCGAAACAATAAACAATAACAATTCAATCAGAAGTCACGGGTCATTAAAATCTAGCTCTTAATGAATGTTTATCAACTCAATAGAATAACAACCCAACAAATGTTCATGATGGCATGTGAAATTTGGCAAACGGTCAGATACAGTCGAGGTCAATGTTTCAATGACTTTGATCAATGGAAGAGGACACTTAATTAGTGTTCTTTTTAGTGAAATCGAAGAATAAGATATTAATGACTATTTCACATCTATACTTAACAACTTATTTCTAATTAATTTAAAAAATACTATATGTGCTATAAATGATAAAATTACTAATTACACCGAAGACGAATAGAACAACGATCACGGAAAATTTAATAAAAGAAAAATATAATATTCTAAAACTATTAAAAAACTAAAATATGTCGTTGAAAAATTCCTCCGCATCGCTGTCGACTGGTAATGTACCCAAGAGACTGACGGCATTGCCACGTTGTATGGCAACGCTTAGACCCTGGCCAAGGTAAAAGCCAGCCATTGGATCACGGGAAGTGTCAACTCGATATTAATGATATGGCGTAGTAAAATGTAGAAAATTATTATGATAAAAGTCACAAGTATCAAGAAAAAAATATCCACATCAATAGCTTCCTAGTTCTACAAGGCTAAAAGCAATTACTTTTAGAACATACCGAACTGGATACGGAGTTATTTGGATAACCAAGGTTGCTCATTACAACGAATCTCACCTGCATTGCACGTGTAGAAACATAAATAAATACCTAGCGTAGATAAATCGTTAGTCAGTTAGCCAACTTTGAAATTAGAAAATAACTAAGAAATCTTACAGATCGTTCATAAATAAACAAAAACAGATGAGAGTTGTATGTAGAAATATTTATTGGATTTTCTACATAAATAGCTTCTTCTACATTCTTTAGCTTTTTATACAAAGTCATACATAAACTCGCACCTTCTTTCCTAGGGGTAGGCAGAAACAACAGGACGCCACCTGCTATGATCCTTACATACCCCTTTATAAACAAAGTCAATGTTTCATTAATTTCTGCATTGCTTTCGTTTACTCTATTTCCATTGTCTTTGCCTTTGCCAACTGACTTTAAATAGATCTCAATTGTATTATTCCTATCTATTCTTCCGACAACATCATTGGTCATTGATCAAATCAAAGTCATTCTAAAATTCAGGCCGAAGTTGTCTCGAAATTCCAACTCGAGTTTTAACACCGTTTTCGTACTACACAAATCTAATACCTCGTTACAGTTGTTCGGCTGTCTTTAGAGAAATTCGATCCAAAGCTTTTAATATCACCAATATATACGAACAAACATCAATACAACACGTGAAACATTCAGTAGCCAATCGTGGGTGTGAAAACACATCTTCAACATCACAGACCATTGATATAAGACTATAAGACGCATTTCTCCAAAATAATCCAGTGAGAGAGCACCCACAGTCGCCGCCGGTTGGCGGGAATTTGGCAGACTATCTACAAACCTTGTTTATTTTAAGGAAAACGGAAAAGTTTCTTACGACAGAATCTTTGAAGGCCAACAGATTTTAATGCGGAGTAGATAGTAGAAAAGTATCATTCTCTCAGAGATTTGATAAACAAAATAGTTCGAGAGACAGATAAACTAGTGGTTATAGTGAATAGTGCAAAATATTCCGAAAATTTGGAATGAAAGTCCAGTTGAACGAGAGTTATGATTCGAAGTTACGATTTGTATTTGTAGTGGTGTTCGCACTTTGGATGGACGTGAAGAGATTTGATTTTAAGGAGAGAGATTTCAATATCGGAATTCAGGTATTGGATTTGTTTTAGTTATCTTTGTGATCCCGTTTTTATCATTTTAAGTTCACTTGCACTGCATGCATACGTATACATCCAGACTCATATTATAAAGCGAGCTGGAAACACTCAGCGTCAGATTATGACTCTTAATTTTTTTCCGACTAGTTTTCATCACGGAAAACTAAATCATATTCCTATTTATTGTCATCGACATTATATTTCACGGTACCAAATTTCTTATTACCTATGAGTCCTCTTAGATTATGACGATATTGTTGTTAACTTTTTTTAAAGTAACGCCATTACATGCGATTGTGACCAACCATTCGATGCCCAAAAAGGCTCGACTGGTTGTTCACAATGGAGCTGGTGCCTACGCCTATGTATGGAAGTGAATGTTGGGTGTGGCAAAAGAAGCATGAAAGTTAAATAAATGCTGTGGAAATGCGTTCCTTGCGAAGCAAGTGTGTGATAAGGCAATGATGCGGTTTAAAAGAAGATGTAGTGATAACAATTTAAAAGAGTATACTTACATGGATTTGCCATGTTGAGAGGATGAATCAAAAGCGACTAACGAAAGGTATTTACAAGGCAGATGTGAATGGAAACGCCGGGAAGGACGCCCTAGGAGGACTTTTAGTGACCTAATTGGTGATGCTCTTCAGAAAGGTTAGGTGCATAGTACTCGTAACCGGCGTGCGTGTATGACCAGAGGCCCCAGTGTGAGTTTATTTTAACCATCTCGACTTTACGCATCGACCACGTTCAGGACTCCGATTGGCCTCCGATTGGCCCTTCACCAACCGGAGTGCTTTTTTTTTTACTATGGGTTTGCTCTTGACTTTGGTTTAGGTCTGGGTGACAGAGACAAAGTCTACGATGGAGTGAGCTTACCCAGAAGAAGCCTGTTCACTCTCACTTTGAATAGATTAGGTTTGTATGCGTTCGGAAACACAGACGCAGGCAGAGAGTTCCACTCCTTTGCTGTGCGCATTATAAAAGACGTTTGAAAACGCTTAGTGCGAGTTGGTGGAATATCAACTAGGTAGGGGTGGTAACTTGCAGTGCGTCTAGATGTCCGATGGTAGAAGGGGGCCGGTGGAATGAGGTCGTGGAGTTCATGGGCACACTCGCCGAAGTAAAATCTGTAGAAGACCGACAAGCAGGCAACCTTGCGGCGATGAGCCAAGCTGTGAAGCTTGGCATCCACCAGTTTTACGTCGCCAATGAGCCTAGTAAACGAAGCAAAAGGAGTATGTAAGAAGCGTAGCAGGTGGCGATCTATAGTTTCTGCCTACCCCCATGGTAAAAAGGCGTGAGTTTATGTATGTATGTAAATGTAACAGATAGGTTTTGTATGTGTATACTCGTAGTAAATAGATATGTTAGGAAGTAGCACGGAAGTAGTATGAATTGTTTAATAAAACAAAATGTAACGTAATATTTCCTCATGGGAAATCCAATGAACATTATTTGAGCTGTAAGTAGCTGTTCGTTTGAAAGGTAAAGCATTCCCAAAATTCCAATATTGATAATAAAATATGTACATATGAAGTCATGGAAAAAGGTCTTTTTGCGGTCTCAAGTTCAATGCTCCTTGAGACCGAATTGTGCTGTCTTACTGCCAAGTTAAAAAATATATTTGCTCGTACATACATATATTACCTATACCGCATCATCATCATCATCATTTCAGCCGAAAGACTTCCACTGCTGGACGTAGGCCTCCCCCAAGCACTGCCACCTCGACCGGTTCTGTGCTTCCCGCATCCAGCGGATTCCTGCGGTTTTGATAAGGTCATCGGTTCACCTTGTGGGAGGCCTTCCAACGCTACGTCTTCCGGTACGCGGTCGCCACTCCAGAACCTTTCGGCCCCAACGGCCATCTGCTCTGCGCGCAATGTGCCCTGCCCATTGCCACTTAAGTTTGGCAATTCTTCAAGCTATGTCGGTTACCTTGGTTCTCCTGCGGATCTCTTCATTTCTGATTCGATCACGTAGGGAAACTCCAAGTATAGTCCTCTCCATTGCCCTTTGGGTGACTTTTAGCCTTCTAATAAGGCCCATTGTGAGTGACCACCTATACCACATGTATTACAGTATTTTTATCACACGAAGCGACGCGCGCTTTACTTGTGGTAACCAAGTATACAAAGTAGTGTCAGAACATAACACACACGCACACTCCGACTTCGCCATTGTCTCGGACGGTACCGAAAGCTCCTGCGCTTACACCACATTTATGTTCACTCTTTATATTTTATTATATTACCCGCAAACCAAGTTTTTTGGGGCTTTTATTAAGATCATCTCTTTCTGCCGCAATCTCAGTTTCTGTCTTGCCATATCGGGTAGCCCGTCATCGTTTATCATCATCCTATCTTCAATAGAGTCATCTATCCGATCAATGTTGTTCTACGCTGCGAGTTACATCTCACTATCCTATAAATTCTAACCGTCTCGCCTCTGGTTGTTATTGATTCTATCTTCAGATGCTTCTATTATTCAATCGTTTTTAGGGTTCCGTGCCTCCGAATGAAAAAACGGAACCCTTATAGGATCACTCGTGTATCTGTCTGTCCGTCTATCACAGCCAATTTGCTCCGAATCTAATATACCGACTAAGTTGAAATTTGGTACTTTCTACGTAACTCACATTTTTTGACGTAAAATCCTTAAACATGGCAACAATTTAGTATGGAAATTTAATAGTTCCATTTTATTTAATTTTTACAATTTTATGTCGCACTGTACACATTATGAATTTCTGTGACCCAAACACGAACGTGTACCGTAAATAAATGGTCACTTTTGGGGGACAAACTAAACCGTAAAAAAAAGTGTATCGTGTGAGACATTTAATGTGTCATCCCCCATTTAATGTGTCATTTTAAGTTGTCATCCCCACACTCACCAGCAAAACACCGTTACTCACGCTATCCGTTTATCTGTTTTATTTTTAATTTAGTTTTAATTTGTTTCTTTGTTAATTTTAATTTAATTCTAGTTTTGCACCTAATACAGTTCCTAATTCTTGTGCTTAGTATATAACAATTCAAAACTTAACTTACCTGTATAACGTAAAATCATCAACATTATATCAAACCTATTCCTGTAATTAAAATATTAAAATACCTTCACTTATGTTCAGTTCATAAGTATTGTGGCAGCTACAAGGTGTTTTTCTCATTAATTTTAAATTATTTCATAAGTTAGGCACAAAAACATCGCCTGTGATGATAACGAGGGTGGGCGCTGATACCTATAATTACAAGATATTAAGTTATCTTAGCTTAGGTATTGGCTGCAACTCGAACATACAACCTTACTTACCTTAAGTACCTATTTTTTATATAAACCATGTTTTGTATTACTTGAAGGTGCAAATAAACAATTTTTATTATTTATTATTATTTTAATGAAAGGGCTGTGATGAAGGGCTCAAATAAAAAAATAAAAAAAATATAATGAATATATTTAAAATGATTTATGAAAATTGACCGTCCCTCCTCCGAAATTACTGAGTCATCATTGTTGAAAAAAAAAAACTTTTTCAAAGATTACAGGAAAAACTAAATTAAATTAAAATTAAAAAAATATATATATTTCATAACCAGATTATTCAGAACAATAGTGATTGGAGCCTCCATTTAAGCAAATAAAGCCTGTATTAAATCTCTTAATATTATGCGTAAAAAAATACATTTGCAGTCGGAATCCATAGGAGAACATGTTTTTCAACTACAGTGTTAAGTTTGTTCTTGGGATAAATTCATCCCAACTACGCGGAACCCTTCATTGTTCGTGGTACGACACGCACGTGGCCAATTTTTTAACATTTTTTACGAGCGTTGATTGACGCAGTAAGGTTGAATTACAATGTCAAAGGTTTTTACTCCATGCCAAAGATTTCAAATGCCAAAGATTTCTACATTCAAGCCGAAAATAAGAGCATTTCAAAATAATAATACAGACAAATAATTTTAGCGTAACGAACCGTTATCGTTAATGTCAGGTCTTTGTTCCGCTCGTTACGCGCGACATTGTCTGCATGCCTGTCTCAACGCAACTACGGAACGGTCACTGTCAATGCTAAGGCTGAAAATAGACCTGTCTTGTCAACAGACTGTGATGCTGTGTATATAAAATGTGCTGTATCGATAAGGAAGCTGGCGTATTAATGTAGGTAGAAAATGATGTTGGGGAAGCTAGTTTCAAGCAATAAATATACCTAATGGTTTTATGATTGGTCCAAAAATCTATGGAAATGACTTTTTCGTTTCTCATACTTGGAAAGTACGCTTGAAGTTACCTGATTAGAGGGATGAAAACAGTACTTTTCGTCCCGGGGAAACAATTTTCCCTATTGTCAAAAAATTTAAAAACTATGCTAGCCATGTCCCAACTTTTTATATAGCCATTCTGTGAAATCGCGGCGTAAAATTGTAATTAAAAACATTATCAACAATTTTGTAACATGACTTTATACTTATAATTTACTTTCATTAAATTAGTATTTAATTAACATAGATTTGAGCTAAATATTTACCATCATCAATGATAAAAAATACTGGCTGGTATGCCACAGAAAAAGAAACAAAAAAGGGCGGGAAAGCGTCAATTCGATCTTCAGTTGTTTTGTCGAATGCTAATTATTTTCTTAAACAGATATTTGTATAAAATAAGTTCATCAGATTCAGATATGTATTTGTTTAACTAATCAGGTTTTTATTTACTTTCCTCATATTCGAAATGAAATGCAGAATGTGAATTATTACTATAAACCATCTAGTGCCTAAATAGGTCCCTTTCATCCCTTGTATAACAATATATAATTATCTTACCTACCTAATTCAAAAACAACTACAGTCATTTTGTTTTATCTCTTGACATATCTCGGGGCCCTGAGGTCCCGGACCTTTAAAAGGTTTATGAGGGGCTGAAGCCAATTCGCAGCGGCCCATTAGATGTTTTCAATTAAATATAGCACCAACCAACGATTAGTTGGGGTTTGGACGACTAAAGTTGACTAGTTACCAAGAATTATGGAAGGGCTATGAACCCTGTCCGGTCAATGCTTTTAATATACACGGATTAAATGGCAGGGGGTAACTTGCACACTTAATAATGGGCCCTCGGAAACTGTCGCTAGCACATAGTGACATAGCAACACAAAAGGGCAACACTTCCTGAGGTGCTTGAGGAGTGGAGAGGTATTCCACGGCTATCAGGACAATCCCAAACCTCGGAAGATGGTCAAAATCCCTACCAGCATCTTACTGAAAGACTTCCTGAGCACTTTTCTTCCTCTCTTATTTTATTTATTGTCTCACTCAGCAATTATTTTTTTTGCACTTGCCAAACTGCGTGACAGTTTGTCGGCAGGTTGAAATGGAATATTCGGAACCTTAACACCTTGTGATAATATGATCTCTGAAACCATTATCACCTAGTTAAATATATCACTTGATCCCCCTCGCTTGAGTAATAGTTCCTGATCAAATTATTTAGAGTGTCAACATCTGTCTACATTATTTAGAGTGTCTATCAACCAACACTAACGGTTACCCTAAAAGGATACCTATTAGGGGAGGTGCAGAAGATGTTACTTTGGTATGGTAAACTATTATTATATAATTCAACTTGAACATCACAGTGTACCTGCGGTAAAGGAAACAAAAAGAGAAATTAGATATCAGAAATCGTCAACACACAGTGAGCAAGCATGTCAACTTTCGAGCTCGTTTTGTGCACGAGTAGAAACTATTCTCTTAGTCGGACGGGGGGGGTGATAGGCTGAGCATCATCTGCCTAGCCTTTTTCAGCTATACAGGAAAAGTTTTAATCAGTGCGCAAAATTTGACAAATTAAACATAAATGTGTTTTATTATAAGTTACACCTATTTCTTATGTTGATATGTCTTACTACAAAAAACCGGCTAAGTGCATGTCAGACCAGGCACAATGAAGGGTTCCGTACTTAAGAATTTATCCTAAGAACAAACTTAACATCTACAATGTTAAGTTTGGTGTTTGGTAAACATAATCTCCCATACATTCCAACTGCAAATGTAAATTTGTACGCACAATATCGAGATATTTACCATTTTATTTTAAGACCACAGACTTCTTATAGATTTTCCTGTAATCTATAGGTATAGAACTATTTTTTGTATTTTTTTCCAAAATTTTAGGTTCAGTAGTTTCGGAGATAAGGGGGGAATGGTCAATTTTCGTCTATTTTCACTTATAACTTTAAAACGATTTATTTTAAAATTATAAAAAATATATATTTGAGACCCTCACAGTAAGCCCGATATGTCACACGGTGCAGTTTGCAAAACTTTTTTTTTGAATTTTCTTGTTTGCCCTCTAAAACTGACCCCAATATTCTAAATTCATTTATTTACGGTTCACGTCCGTATTTAGGTCACTCAAATTGATATATATACCAAATTTCAATTTAATCGGTCCATTACATTCGGAGCAAATTGGCTGTGACAGACGAACAGACAGACAGACAAACACACGAGTGATCCTTTAGGGGTTCCGTTTTTTCCTTTTGAGGTACGGAACCCTAAAAATGAAGTTATCGTTAACGAAAGATGTTTATTTTGAAACTGGTATAATGGATACTCGTCGCGCATCGCGCCGGGACGGCGTGGTCAGTGCAGCAGAACGCAGTAGTAAGTACCTATCAGCTGTGCGCTCGCCCATTGATATTATTACGAATAGATCGTATCCATATTTTGCTGATTTCAAGTGGACTAAAAAAAAAGTGTTGAACGAATAACTGTTTAAAAACTTATCCTGTATAATATTATTGGGGTCGGCTTCCAGTCTAACCAGTATTTTATATGGAGCGACTACCACAACCCAGTTATTAGGGACAAGCCCAGTGCCCGATGGGGTTCTATCGGCAAAAATTACGAACTCCCATAAAAACGTTAATCCCTTATTTAACCCTTTTAGGGATTGAACTTTCAGAAAAACTTCCTTAGTGTTCACTTTCGTTATCTATAACTTAAAGAACTCTTGTGCAAAATTGTATGCTTTCAAAAAAAAAAAAAATATATATATATATATTTTATTTCACATAAACCTACATGGGCACTTATGAAACTTCATAAGCTAGGTGCACGTACGGATCACACGTACCGAGTAGATGGGGAAACAGCAAAAATATACTAGGCCGAGAGAGTTCAGTGGACGAGTAGGTGTTTACACGTCACCATGGCACCGAGTCAGTCAGCCAGCTCATAAATATCTCGGGAAAAGGTAGCGTGCTGCGAGCGACGTAAGTGGGCCGAATAGCGAATACGCACCGAGTGCATGTTTTTACCTGCCGAGTGGGCAAGCGAGTTAGTGCGGGGATGCGCGGGGATGGGCACTTGGTCTAGTAAATAGAACAGGGTCCGAATGACTACATCGCTCTTTAACTCGGCCGAGCACTCGATGATGTGTTTACACGTACCGAGTACTCGGCCGAATGCACTATCTCGCCCATCTACTCGGTACGAGTGCTCAAGGCATAAGCTTCTAGACGCAGCAGTTTAGGTAGTACGTTGTCAGTAATTAAATGAGTTTAAGATTTTAATTAAGTAGATAAGACTACTGCTGACCATGAGGCCCTAAGTTCGATTCCCAAGTGGTGTAAAGTAGTATTGTGTTTTTACATTAGGAATTTCTCAGTAGCAGCCCGGAGTCTGGATTTGTGCCCGGTAGATTGCAATAGACTCGCCCCCTATTACATGGGACTTAAACATAATTGGCGAAATGTGGGTGACACGTCTGCTTAAACCTTCGGGGAATACAGGCGTGATGTTATGTTATGATGTTATCTCTTACACATAAAGATGAAACAAGTATCTTCTTTTAAATATTGCATTATACAGGATAAGTTTTTAACCAGTGCGTAATTTTTTTTTTGGTGGTTCAGTATCAGTAATAGAACACCATTTACATTATTTGCTCAATACATTTTTTTTTGGTCCTACTTGAAATCAGCAAAATATGAACATAATCTATTCGTAATATTATCAATGAGCGAGCGCACAGCTGATAGGTACCTACTATCGCGTTCCGCTTCACTGATCGCGCTGCCGCCGGCGCGTTGCGCGACGTCCGCGCGACGTTCCGTTAACGATAACTTAATTTTTTTGTACTATGAAATATCAAAATAAGAAAAACGTGTGTAATAAAACACGTTCAAGTTTAATTTGTCAAATTTTGCGCACTGATTAAAATCTTTTCCTGTATAATTTCCCTTCATTATTCACACATACGCTGCGGCAGCGCTCGAAGCTAACTTGCCTTCTGTGCGTTACGAGTCAAATACTTCCCGTACTATTTTTTCTTCTAAATTTGAATACATCTTGAAGCAAGAATGTCGGCAATACAGGCAACTCTTTTTTTCGTTAACGGGAACTGAGATTTATCACAGACCTCCGCACCGGAGGCAAGACAAGGAAAACCCGCACACGGCGAAACTCAATTACAGCCAAATATTTCCCGTAACGCAGCGAATGTGTTAAAAGGTTCCAACACCCTGAAGCAGGAAATAACAGCGTTTGTTCGAGCACGTCGCTTCAGATAATAGGTTCCGCTTAGTATCGGGGATTTGGCAGTGGTTATAGGATGGATTAAAATAAGTTGACGTCATCTTCGACCCTCGAGTGAGTCTACATGGCGTACGGTAACTTTTGTCGACTGAAATACTAAATACCTATCATCTCAGACCAAATAAAAAACCAAGACAGAGACGCGAAGAGACAGAGGCGCAGTCAACAGTGACGTGAAGCCTTAGCACTTAGCACTTAGTGAGGTGTAGTTTGATTGTAAATGGTTGTAAATGTGTGCTTGGGAGCGTGTACGCACTGCGCGGAGGTGTAGTTTTGGCATGCTTCACTGTATTGTTCGCAGCGCTCTGTCTTGGTTTTTTATTTGGTCTGAGCTTATCGTGTGAAAACTTTTTTACGACACTAAGCTAGTTGTGTACCATGTAGTTTCTTGTGCTTTTTTGTCGTCATTCCGCGTACCTTCTCTTTTTATTAATCCCTGCTTGTTCATACCTACGTGTAGGCTAGTTTAGACTAGGTTCCAGTTACTTTGCTATATATCCTTCGTCCTTCATCAACGATTATAAATTCCCATAGTGACGTACACACGGCTACATATCAAGCTATACGTTTCCAGTATAAGCTGATCTCTCATTATATGGAAATCCTATACAATGCTAGACCAGCGTAAACTAGTTTTAGCCGTGTGTTCAAACTGTATAGGATAATGAACGAATAAAAGTATCTAACTTTTTTTTTTTTTCGATGTTATGCGTATGAAAAAGAATTGGACACTATTTCGTTCATTGTCCCATACAGTTTTTTCTATAGTGTAGGTACAGATTTATTTATTTATCTTCTTAAATCTATCAATACAGGATAACCCAATCTGATAAATATCCTAACTTAATCGATATTAACATCTATGTTTATTTTAGAGGCGGAGAACTTTAAACTGAAATAAAACACAGAAAAATGATTTTAATATCCATGAAGTTAGGTTTATCTGATAGATAATTGTATGACATTAATATTTGAATATGATTTCGGGCATATAGCCGTAGAACTGATCAATTTTTCACACACTCTATGCAGTAAATCAGGCTGTATTTCGGCAATTATGCGTCGAATGTTGGCATCAAAGTGATCAATTGTTACCAGTTTATCGGCGTAGACATGCAACTTTACATATCCCCTGACAAAATAATGTAATGACGTTAAATCGCACGAACCAGGTTGTCAGATTTCGTGAAATTTGTCGTCCAATGTTTCCTGAAGTGAATTAAGTCACTAAAAAAAGTTTAGTTTTCAGTAAATAAGTCTTTCGCGTCAGCCGCGGCGGCTACATGCCCAAAATCATATTCAAACATTAATTTCATAAAATTATCTGTCAAATAAAGCTAATTTTATGGATATTAAAAACTTTTTTCTGTGTTTTATTTCAATTTAAAGTTCTCCGCCTCTAAAAAAAACACCCAACAATGCATTTCCTTTTGAATTCATTCAGAGAACAACGGAATAAGTCCGTATCAATTGCTATGAGGTTGAGTGTGCGGAGTAGGTAGTTCTTCGGAGTCTATGAGGGTTTGCATTTAAAGGCTGCAGATTATCTAGCTCGGCTTATGAATCAATCAAGGCTCTACAGTAGGTATAGCATTAGCTAATCTACTTAGTTGACACGCCGGTGGTTTTATATGGTACCTCTGTACATGACATAGTCGTAGTCAGCGAGCGTATAGAATTAAACATAACATCACGCTTGTGTTTCCCCGAAGGGTTAAACAGAGGTGTACCTTCGCATACATAATCCATGCATTATCAGCCCATAATGTTCCCACTGTTGGGACACAGGCCTCTTCTCTGTGGGAGAGAGTAGGCCGTTATCCACCACGCAATCAAAACCACTCGAAAAGCTCGCGGTTCAGTTCTGAGGTCCTCTTTGTTAGATGTTGTTGTTTGTTATAACTTTAGTGTAGCGAACAAGAGAAGTTTCTAACTTTAAGGGTTGTTAAAATTCACATTGTTTAGTTTAGTTAAAGCTTACATCTACTAATGGTCGATTTCTGAAATGGGGAATAACATTCAGCATCATTTGCATCGTTCAGTGCGCTTAAACGTTGTCTTTTGAATAAATGTACCATACGAGTACATAGAGCTGTTTTAGAAAACCCAATTCTACAAAATATTATGACATCACTATAGTTACAGACCACACCATATATAACAACAGACCAGGGCCTCAAGTCTGCTATTACAACAGTGTCAGAATGGTCTCTTCATTCTGACACTATTGTAATAGCAGTACAATAGTGTCAGAATGGTATAGCCATTGTGAGTATTTGACAGTGTTTGTATGGCAAATCTGTCAAAAATTCACAACTAAGAGACCATTCTGACACTATTGTAATAGCAGACGAAAGCGTGAAATTTCTTGTTCCCCCATACCCCAATCCGTTATCGAGATATCATCAAAAAAGCCGTTCTGTACAAAATGTACGAGAAAATTTTATTGTGAATTTTGCGCATGTTTTAATAGTTATTCTACTATTCGGGGCGGAATAAAATCCAAAAAATCAAAAATTATTAAAATCGGTCCAGCCGTTCGTAAGTTATAAATGGTGTAAATAACCCGACTTGTTTTATATATTTAAATACAGTGGTCCGAAATACTAATAACATACAAAAAAACTATGACAGAAAAAATCAGGAAGTAGGTAATTTCCTCTTGTAATTTACAGAAATTACCTGAGTTTGGAAAATGAATGGAGCCACTATAGTCCCAATAGTAATATCAACAACAGAATAATGCCATGCCCGAAACAAATATTCAATAGTTTTAATGCACTCAATCTATCTAAATACACATACCTACTTAATACTACAAAAAGCTGCAATATTAAACACTTGCTGCATCGGTAGTAAGATTTTTTTTATAACTTGACTTGGATAATAATTTCACTGCAGTACAAAGCAATTTACCTTCTTAGAATAATAACTAAAATCTCACCTTGGTTCACACCCGTGAGATTCTGAAAATACCAGATAATAACCTGAGAAAATTAAATTTAAAAGGCAAAATAATAACTTTGCGGTCACTTCATATTCCTATATGAAGTGACCGCAAAGTTGTTATGTTTCAAAGTTAGGAATATAATACATTTATAGTGATCGCAAAACCGGGATGAGGCTGACACAGGAGCGTGGGGATTGGCAGAAGAAAAGAGAGGCCAATGGGTAAACTGGACAATACCGAAATCAAACTACACAATTTAGTTTTTACAACACAACAAGCCATAAAATACTTTAACTTTCAACAGTAAAAATATAGTCGCGTGGGTTATTGGCTTAGAAGAATCAATGCTGTATTACGCTTTGAATCAAAGCATTTTATACACATTCTAGGTTGAATAAAATTAACTTACAGTAATCCATGAAGGTTGAAGGTCTAGCAATGCAGTAACAATAAGGTCTAGTACATACTAATTCCATAGGTCTTTCGTAAAAAAAAAATTATTTTGCGCAGCACCACAGATTAGTGATATAATGATTTGACAGGTCGCAACGTCAGTGTCACATTAGTCTGTACGTTGGGCGCGGTCGCCCAATATTCAAATGGCGGCCTTATTTTTTAATAATAATTAGTTCTTTATGGCTTTTATGCCAGCGCTTATTTATCTGCTAGCCCTAGAGAAGCGGGAAAAGTGAGCAATATAGATGGCGACCGGGGCTCCCAGTAAGTGCCCGACGAACTGCCCTTCGCCTAAGTGTCCATTTACTGCAAAGGTTAGCCAGAACTGCAACTCAATGATTCATAATAGTGAGGCCACACGGACGTTGCCGGTGCGTTAGGGATGTGTACTGGGTAAAAAAAAAGAAAATCTGTTTAGTCCGTCAATCAGATAATAAAAAAATATTAGACACGTATTTTTTGCTTTATCATATTAATAAAAAATTACTTAGATAAAACACATTAAACTTTGGGAGTGGGGGCTCGTTACGTCACAGCTACGTATAAAATCTACTGAGAAGTGACGTCATGCCACATTTGAACTCGAATATATCGCCGTAATGTTTTGATTACGTAAAAAACGAAAAATACATGTCCAATATTTTTTAATAACCTACATGACGGACAACAATATTTTTTAGTCATCATCCCTATTCACCGCGAAGCACCGTATGGCATGTCCGTGTAATAACTGTGCCTTAAGTTACCTAAATATTATTTTCTAACGCAGGACTGTGAGCTGGATCATAAAACAATAGAAATAAGCATTTCATTCTCAGTACGTATTTTTTCAGTTCCTTCTTACATACATATATACATAAACACACGCCTTCATGCCGTGGGGGTAGGCAGAAAGTAGTTCATGTTCATGTGTGTACCTTTATATTATTATAATAATGTTGCTATTAATCTGAGTAAAGGACCAATAGATATAATTATCTGTTTTGAGATAACTTTAATTTATGGAAATGTAAGAAATATGATGATAGAATACTTAATGCTGTTTCCGTGAAGTTTCTTATCCGTTCTTCTCCACGAAGACCTAGTTTTGGAACGGACAACTAGCTTTCTCAGTAACGTTACCTTGACAAGCCTAATTGAAATAAATGCCTAGTCTTGTCTTTCTGTGATTTTCTTTATAAAATCCTTTCCCTACACCATATTCATAGGGACTTTCATACATAGTAAACTACTAGTTACCATTCTGATACACAAAGCTTGCTAATAAAGTGGCTATCAATACCTATAAATGTAGTTTATCCTAGCTAACCACCTGCTAGTGCCTGCTACGATCCTTACTGTATACTCATGTTCCTTCTCTGTTTATAATTAATACCTACCTACATTTATAAAAAAATTGAAAAATATTCTTACTCATTCACTGACTGCCTAATCAATGCCAAATCCAGACCTTAGACCTAGAAAACTGAAACATGAAAGTTCCCTTTTTGATTTAGACTAGGAATAAGGCCAGATTTTTGGATATCCCCACGGAATGGGGAATTATAAATTAACAAATAAAAAAAGATAAGCTGGACCGAGACAATATGAGCTGAACAGGTCCTCGAGGTAGAACCGTACCTACTGACGCCTAACGGACAGACAGACAAAAAGACGCTGCGTTTTAATAAATGTAAGGAAACATACATAAAATTGAGTAAATAATTGTATCACCACTGCTCTCAAAACGGTGAAGGAAGACATCGTGAGAAAACCGGCATGTCCTAGAACCGAAAATTTCGAAGACATGTGACATCTACCAACCCGCACAGCGCCCGTGTGGTGGATGGAGGGAGTGGGGCGTACCCCACTCCCTCTCACTCACAGAGAGGAGGCACAGGTTCTAGCAGTGAGTACATTATAGGCTGATTGTGCTATACATAAAATTACGTTTGTCCCAGGGCAGAAACTATAGAATAACTTTTGGTGATAGCCTTACTTCGTCTATGTTCATGTATCTGGTCATTTAAGCGCGCTGGTTGCGAGTACTACGCACTTGACCGTTTTGAAGAACAGTATAGAGGTATAAGGAACAGGGTATAAAGTTCACTCATACTCTAGAGTAAAGGGAGGATCCTTCGACCAGACGGGTGTCGCGTCTGGTGGGCAACTGCCCGACAGTTGATGTCGCGATTTTGTATATATGCTAGTCGCGCGGTAAACTCTGATTGCGTGATGCAGGATTTATGACGTCAGGTCGTGGTCACTATCAAAAAACCGCTTCAGACAACACCGACAACTCAACATCATCTTCATCATAACGCTTGGTGATCACTGATCGTATCAAAAAAACATGCGGGGCAGTCTTTGGAGACTGCCGATAGAAGTGAAAACTAAGTAACTAAAGCGGTCGGTGACGATGACGCGAGTTCCATGATTTTTGTTCACCCAAAAAGTGCTCAACGCGCCTAAAGAAGTTTCTTCAAAAAACCATAATCGCAGTATGTTTTTAACACAAGACGAAGCTATCTCAACATCTACCTAGGCTTTTCGCAACTATATTGGGGTCGGCTTCCAGTCTAACCGGATGTAGCTGTATACCAGTATTTCACATAGAGCGACTGCCTATCTGACCTCCACAACCCAGTTGCTGGATAACACGATACCCCTTGATAAGACTGGTTGTCAGACTTTCGGGCGTCTAACGACCCGTAACAACTATCAAAGATCTACAAATAACAGCTGGGACCAGCGTGCTTTCTGAGACACGGAGATGTCTTGATATGTAAAGATGGTCATCCATCCATGGAGCAACCTCGGCAAGCGTAGCTTAACCTGATCGATTGACCCAGGCGGCTATTATAATTTAGCCACAAGTAAAAGCTAATTCTCTCTTGATATAAATCCCTAATCGCCGTCCACATTAATTCTCTACCTAACTCACTACCTATTTTTGCAGGCCCCTATCGATACCTCGAAGAAGCCCATCGTGTGGGTCCTGGGAGGTCCAGGGTCGGGCAAGGGTACCCAGTGTGAGAAGATCATTGCCAAGTACGGGTTCACACATCTGTCCACTGGGGACTTGCTAAGAGCAGAGGTTAAGAGTGGCTCTGAAAGGGCGAAGACTCTTACTACTATTATGGAACAAGGTGAGCTAAAACTATCCTAATATTTTTATTTCAAGGCGGTATGATCCAGACTGCGCTTACTAGGTTTTTGAATCCATGGCCTATAAAAAACAGTGTTATAAAATTCTGAAAACTTAATTTCGCACAAAAAATACATGACATTCATTATTTTCATTCATTTCATTTACATTTTACATTCTGAAAATAGTTTGATAAATCCTTTGTTGATTAAAATAATAAAAAGCTAACAATCTGTAACCTGAAAGTCACATTAAAGGCTCGTACAGACTAGTGCGATATCGCGGGCGCGATGCGACACTGGTAGGACAATTTCTTTGTCGGTGCCTGTCGCGCCCGCGATATCGCGCGAGTGTGTATGAGCCTTAACATTAGTTTATTGGAAAATAATTAAAATTGGCTTTTTTTCAAAACATGTTTTCGGCGTGTTACGACAGTTTTTTAGAGGATGTGCGATTTATTTTTTATGTGTAAAAGTGTTTTTAAGGTTCCGTACCTCAAAACGAAAACGGAATCGTTATAGGATCACTTCGTTGTCCGTCTGTCTGTCTGTCTGTCAGTCTGTCAAAACGCTTTTTCTCAGGAACGCGTGGAGGTATCAGGTTGAAATTAATATAAAATACGAAGGTCTAGAGTTCTGGAGCTCTAAAAAAACCAAGCTTCTAAATCAATGCAATAAAAAAATATGGCCATTTATGCTCCATATTTTGATACTCGCAAATAAATCAAAACCTATAGGGTACTTCCCGTTGAACTAGATACATGAAATTTGGCAAGAAGCAAGGTCTCACAGCACAATCCTTTACTTGCGATCTTACTTCATTTTTTGTAAAAAAAAATATAACCTATTTACAAAAATAAATAATTTATCATTAATCAATAATTTTGCTTAATTTCCAGGTGGCCTGGTCCCCAATGATGTCGTCCTGGAGCTGCTGAAAGAAGCCATCGTGTCTAAGGCAGCTGAATCCAAAGGCTTCCTTGTGGACGGCTACCCTCGCGAGAAGTCCCAGGGCATCGCCTTCGAACAGGCCATCGCACCTGTATCTGTTAGTATCTGTAACTTGGTTTACTTGGTGACAGTTACTTTACCTTTAAAAGTTCAGAGTGCTACTATACATGAAAAATAGAGGTGTGCTAATACTAGGTACACCTAGTACGAGTATCGAAAAATACTTAGTCAAAGTACCGAGTAGCTCCCATTTGTTCTGATGCGGCCTACATAATGCGGGTGACACTATATCAGTATAGCATGAAAAGATCAGTGACACTTAACTTCGTTCTCTTTATTATTATGTAATTTATTTTAAAATATTTATTTAATACAAAACACATTCAAAGACCGAAATTCAAAATTCATTCTGAGAGATCGAATCCGGAACGAGGTGATTCGGCAGAGAACCAAAGTTGTCGACATAGCTCACAGAATAAGCAAGCTGAAGTGGCAATGGGCCGGCCATATTAGCCGTAGAACCGATGACCGTTGGGGTAGACGTGTTCTTGAGTGGAGACCGCGAATTGGCAAACGTAAGGTAGGACGCCCTCAGGCTAAGTGGAGCGACGATCTTCGCAGGGTGGCTGGTAGCAGCTGGATGAGAGTTGCCGAGAATCGAGCTGAATGGCGTGCAATTGGAGAGGCCTATGTCCAGCAGTGGACTGCTATAGGCTGATGATGATACATTCAAAACACAACCGAGAATAAAAAAATAAAAAAAAACGTGGTAATTTTTTGCCACGTGGCGCCGCGCGCCGTGTGTCGACGGCCATTTTGCATAAGTACGAGTGTTAGCGCCTTGTATGCGACACGTATTGTCATTTGTCATTCTGTTGCTAATTGTTATAACTTTTTAAGTTTGTTGATAAAATTGGTTGTGGTAATTAAAATGCCTAGGCGCACAAAAAACTGTTTTGGGGAGTCAGGCAAGGGAGTTTGTTGTTCGCCTCCGAGACTACTATGAAAGGGAACAAAAAAAAAAAAAAATTGGTACATACAGTGACCTTGGGCCCTATTATGAACTCTTATTTCCAGGCAGTTTACAGCGTAAACAGAACTGCCTTGCAATTTCGTATTATGAACTCGTTAAACAAGCCAGTCAGCGGTCACGTGACACCCTGGCCGACTTCTGCCCGAATATTGCCTGGCAATACCGTATTACGAACGTTCGTTTGACATTTCTTTTCATATAACAACTTGTCAAAAAGTGACCTCACAATCCATTCAGTTTACGCTACTTCAGAGGAGCTTTTATTGAATTGTTTTGGGTTTATTTGCCGAAGTTACTCGAGTAATAACTATATAACAAAAGAAAATATTATGTGCGACGAATATGAACTGTTTGAGTTCCTGGAAAGTGACTTTTCTGATCAAAATAACGAATCAAGGAACAAAAGGAGACTACTTCGTGATCAAACTAAAGGCTCCTACAAAACAGGCGCGACACGCGACGCAACACAAAGGCACCGCTCGTCGCGCGACACGCGGTTCTTTTGTATCACGTCGCATGTCGCGCCTGTAAGTAAGAGCCTTAATGCGTTCGACATGGATGATGTGCAATTCATTGAACAATATCAACTTAATCAAATGAGGAGTTGGAGACGACTTCGTGATCAAATTAAAGGCTCCTACAAACAGGGCGCGACACGCGACGTGACACAAAGGCACCGCTCGTCCCGCGACACGCCGTTCCTTTGTGTCGCGTCGCGTGTCGCGTCGCGTGTCGCGCCTGTATGTAAGAGCCTTAATGCGTTCGACATGGATGATGTGCAATTCATTGAACAATATCAACTTAATCAAGTGAGGAGTTGGAGACGACTTCGTGATCAAATTAAAGGCTCCTAGAAACAGGGAGCGACACGCGACGCGACACAAAGGCACGGCTCGTCGGGCGACACGCGGTTTCTTTGTGTCGCGTCGCGAGTCGCCTGTATGTAAGAGCCTTAATGCGTTCGACATGGATGATGTGCCATTCATTGAACGATATCAACTTAATCAAGTGAGGAGTTGAGACATGTCAGGGACTGTCATACAAAATTCACGGATTTACCGGATACAACTTTAAAATATCATATCTAAGAACTTTCTTACACTGAATAGGAAAATACTCAATAACGAGCTTACGCCATATTTTTGTTTATACCCCGAAAATTCTTACGAATGGAAGTATTAAATAAACAATAAGATAGTGTTCATATTAGTTTGTGAAACAATGAAACAATACTCTTCCATGTGGTCGAATTCCCCGCTGACCTTCAAGTGGAGTTCGTTCGGAAACCTAATCTCGCGTGACAATTTACAAACTCAAAAAATTATAATATGAATGAATTATATAGGTAGCATAATATACAGTGCGTTCGTATTTTCACCTATTTTTATACTAAAGTAACTAGATTAATATAAATTGCTTATTTTTACCACAAAATATGTGATTAAATAAAACCGTAACTTACCGATAAATATTTAATTATGTTTCTGAACGTTACGGCAGAGAATTACAAGCCAGCCATAGACAAACTACCCAGCGTGAAGTCGGTTAGAATTAGGAATGTCGTAATACGAAATTTAACCAGCCAGTGAAATGAATTGCCTGGAACTTGCCTGGTTGTTTTAAAGTTCGTAATAGGCCCCCTTATTTTTCTATAAAAAAATATCGACTATCCAGCATAGCAATACAGCCCGTCACTAAACATGCCTGTGGCGTTACGATATACATACGCATAGCACTATGCTTCATATTTCTTTCATATTTTACTATTAATCAATAACATTTTGGCAGGGTAAACTGATTTAATTTACTACAGTTATTCACACCCTGGTTACACTGATTCCGTATTTTACGACTATGATATTTAGGGTGCAGTTAAAATATTCAGTCATGATTGTAAATCGCAGTGACGTTCAAGAGTGAAAAGGAACGATTCGTCTAATGTCACCCGCACCAAGTTACAACGAAAATACTGTAGGCCAGACAAATACCTAGCGCGCATACCTGTTCTCGTAAATACGCCTTATGTCTAATCAAAAGTCCCCTGGAATCTTGAAGGGCAAGCCACCGAATACCGGCTGAAGCGACGCCTCGGTGACCGCTGCTAGACGCGGAATTATCCATAATTTTCACACAAACCAAGGGTATCACCGTCACATGCTACGTTAGTTTTACTGGCTACGCCCCTGATAAAATGAATTATTAGCTTAAAATGTTACTGATCTTCAACTTTTCTCACATTCCAGGCTATTCTCTACTTCGAAGCGGCAGCAGAAACACTGACCAAGAGGTTACTAGGACGCGCGGCGAGCTCAGGACGTGCTGATGACAACGAAGAGACCATCAAACTTCGCCTGAAGACCTTCCTTGACAACAACCAGCAGGTTCTGGACCAGTACCCCTCGAAAATCAGCAGGGTAGGTTGGATGTTTGACAATATACTGACGAAGGAGGAAAATTCTCTGCTTCACACAAAATGGATGCCCTTACTCCTGACGATATCCCTAGTATTTATTGTCATGGTCACTACAAACGTTACAAAAAAGTAATGAGTGTGAAATATCCGATGAACAGATAAGAAATCATGACTAAAAATATTCAGAAGATTTTTTAAACTACATCCTCCAAGGAGGTTCCCCAGCAAAAGGACCAAAGGACCCAAAGGACCAATTAAGAACCATGCTAGTTATATTTGCCGATTTATGAAGACTTGAAAAGATAAAGATACGACTATGATTTTCATGTTTTTCATTGTTAATTACAGATAAACGCCGAATCTTCCGTAGACGAAATCTTTGGTGAGGTACAAAAGATCCTGGACCCGATAATGGCAGCCGTCGCCGCCAACTAAATGCACAACTCAACATTTTATACGCTCTGTACATACGCCTCTATCCTACATTAATTTTAAAGATCGTTGATTAAATATTGTTTTTATTTTATATGTTTTTTATTATTGTATTAGTGCGTGTCAGACTTTCACTGACTAAAACCCACCCGTGTTCCTTTAATTGCCTGTGCCACGCCAGGGCCACGGTATCCCTTTCGGACAAACCCGCAACCCTGGCAGGAAGCTTTTTACAACTGCAGTCTATGGACGCAAGCGGCGGTTTCATATGTTTGATATTTCGCGCCCGACGTCGCAACCGCGCTAGGTCGGCAGTGTGAACGCACGCTATGGGTTGCCTACACGCACTGTAGGGCATCAAGAATGTTCGCAGCAAAGTCGTCTGTACGCACCGCTGCGAACATCCCTAAAGGCTCGTACAGACTAGTGCGATATCGCAGGCGCGACGCGACACTAGTAGCACAATTTCTTTGTCGGTGCCTGTCGCGCCCGCGATATCGCACTAGTCTGTACGAGCCTTCAGGGATGTTCGCAGCGGTGCGTACAGACGACTTTTACACAATCATGCGTGCGCGTGTCTCCTCCCTGCGGCGGGTGCAGAAGGTCTAAACACGCACTGTAGCGCATCAAGGATGTTCGCAGCGGTGCGAACAGACGACTTTGACACAATCATGCGTGCGTGTGTCGCCTCCCTGCGGCGGGTGTGGAAAGTCTAATACTCAAACACTGGACTAGGATGCAAGTACAGCCTTCAAACCGTGCCGTGAAATAATTATGTTTATTGTATTATATTATAATATCGTCGCGCGTGTCATGTTTCGCGTCGCGTGTCGCGCCTGTTTGTAGGAGCCTTTAATGTAATATTTGATTATGATGACCTTGACATTCTTATTAATGCCAAATAAAATGCCAAATGTATGGCCTAACACTAGTATTTAAGTTGTTTATGTTATTAGAATTAGAATTTTATCTATTTGTATTAACAACTTATTTATATTTCTAACAAATTGGAATATAAAATTTCTGTCAAATAAATAATGATTGACTGACCGATTGAATAACATTCGTCAACGCGTCAGGGTGGTCGCAAGACCGGCCATCCGACCAGTTGCCTACTTCAAAAAGAACGTCCGCATCTTGGTCGGAGTTTCTGTGGCCAAGACGGCCGTGTAAGTACGCTATGCTTCTAAGAGCAACGAGTTATCAGAGTGATCGACCAAGGAGATGTTAATGAATCTCTGATGCTGAATAAATTTAAAAAAAATATATAAACGTTTCAAAATGTCACTGTCAGTTATTAGGTAAATTTTTCACACCAGGAAATTGTGATGTTTCTTAATGTCTCTTCTAGGCTCCTATCTTGTCTCTAAAAGGCACCAAAGCCACTATAATGTAAAGATTTGTAGTTGAAGAAAACGCCGTGAATCATATCACAAAAAATGAGACCCACAATTACATACTAAGTTCACGACCTAATAGCATTTAACAATCAAATGCAACCACCTAGCCTCTATCCGTGTCTACGAGCTTTCTTAGAGAAATTAAGAAACCCACTTAAAACCACAATCAAAAACTCGCCTCATAAGAGAGATTATAAAAATGGAACAGAAACTTTGTCCGGGGTGCGAAGAGCCCGAAATAGATAAGTTGCCAGGATGCCCTTTACAATGCAGAACTGTACAATGCAAGGCTTATCAGAAAAAGGTTTGTAAAAGGCGTAAAAGTAGCTATCCTATCATCGATTTCACCCACTGCGAGGCATAGGTCGCTCTTTGCTTGTGCGAATCTCCACGTGATGCACAGATGACATTGTTGCCATCGCTGCATCGCGGGTAAAACCTGAATGAGGCGGGCACAGTAGCTATAGGAACCTTTACGTAACTAACAGCTGCATGGAAATTACTAAATTAAAATAATAATGATAATAATTAATTAATTACTTTTTTTTTTGTTAATTTCTGTAATTGACGCAAGCCGTTGTAATTAATTATAAATAAATAAATTAATAATGGAGCTTGTAATCGTAGATTAAGTAAGAATGAGGCAACATCATCTTCTATATAAATAAAAATCAAGGTAGGGTGTTCTGAGGATGCCCGTGAAGGTTTCTGGCCCAAAACAAAAAGTTCGACCAAATACTTTTTTACATTACGTGGCATTGCAACGCATTATTGGTGCAACTAGTATTATTATAAAAAAGAAGTTGCAAATAAACGACCTAACCAATGAGAGCTTACTTAAGTTTTGCTAGCCTTCTTAAATCGAAGCTTCTATTGGGCAATGTGGTCAGTTCTCGCGCTATCACGGGAGTCCTTATACGGGTCCCTTGTGACTCCCGAGAACTTCTGACCCATTTAAAAGAGTATCACATAAGAATATTTTTTCCACTTTCAATTAAAAGATAAAAACTAAGATTAAATTTCATTGAAAACTTCAGAGACAGTCAAGTCAAAAACATTGGGAAAAAACCCCTAATCGCTTATTTTCTTCTTTTTTTTACTTTTTTTATACTTATATCATTGTCCAGCCAATATACGACTACGAAATTATGCCCATTGTGTGGGTAATGGGTGGGCCAGGCTCTGGCAAGCTGACCCAGTGCCAGAGGATGGTCGCGACGTATGGACTCACATACCTGTCCCCTGGAGAAATGATACGGCAGGAGATGGCGAGCGGTTCCGACAGGGTCAGGTGCCTCAACTCTATTACAGGCCGAGGTATGATTTCTACACTTTCCTTTTTTTGGTTCGCAAGGGCTCGTAACTAAGTTAAATCCGCACGGTTTCGATCAACGTGTTAAGTGCTAAGGTGCGTGTAAGGGCTCTGCCTCATTAGTGCGTTGCGTTGCGTCGTCGCAGTGTTAACACTGCGTCGTTTTCCATATATTTTAAATGACATGCCATATTAAAGCCTTGCGTCGTCGCACGCGACGTTCAACGGATCGGCGGACGAGAGACGAAGCGGGGGGAGAATGATGCGCTGCGCTGTCGGAGCTGCGGTGCAACGACGTTCTTTCGGCGGTGGCGCAATAAAAGCAACAATAGAATACGTTTGTTCCGATCCTTTGTGGAGACTGACTGAGGTGCGTGCATCGTCCTCTTGCGCTGCGAAGACGTCGTGCGTCGTCGCAACGCAGGTGTGGCATACAATGCGTTGATCCGTTGCAACGACGCAACGCAACCCACACACAGGTCAGATAGTGCCAAGCCACACGATGCGGTGCGGCGCCGCACCGCAGGTCATCTCTCTTGCTCACTCACCGTGTGGTCGCTAGTCCGGCGAGATGAGTGGCTCGCCGCGCCGCCGCGCCGGAGCCGCACCGCATCGTGTGGCCTCTCCCATAGGCAGTGGCTCCATGTAAAATACTAGTATGCCGCTGCATTCCATTAGACTGAAAGCCGACCACAACAGTCGGGAGACGGAAGGTTCCGTGGTATTTAGGCGCACATGTGAGACTTTCACTTTATTTTTGAAATCACTATGAGCATACTCGTATAGGTGTAAAGTTCCTTGATTGTATTTATTTAAGTGTGTAAGGATTGAGGACCATAATCTCTTTGCTAAAACGCAATGACTCTTTAATACATACAAGTAATAAGCGAATAGAATTGAGGTTTATGATCAAAATCTGTATAAAAGTTTTGTATGTTCGTTTATATTTCAGAATTTTTGGGTCAGTGTTTAAATGTACTTTTTACTTAATATTGATATTAGATTTAGTTTTTACTAAATATTGATATTAAATTTAGTTTTTACTAAATTAGATTTAGCATTCTACTTGCAGCGATTTAAGGATTGTGACACCCTTTGAATTGCTAAAACTCTTTTATTTTTGTTTTACTTTTGAACCGGACTTTAAATTTTTGACAACTTCTACTACGTCTTGATAACAATTGTTTTTCGATTCACGGTTAAGGCCCACACATTATTTATTTTGCAGGTGGACTTGTCCCCAACGACTTAGTGCTGGCATTACTAAAGGAGGCGATCGAAAAGGCGGCTGCGAAGGGGACCAGAGGCTTCGTCATAAACGGATTCCCTCGCGAAAAGACACAGGGTCCACAGTTTGAGCGAGCTGTAGGACAAGTTTCTGTAAGCGACTTTGACTTGACGTGACCACACGTCATATCGACGAGTAGGCTTGAGCCGATTAGCAAGAGCTTTTATGTCTCTAAAAAGATGTCATTAGTAATATTTTTTTGTATCTGAATAAACACAACATAAATTAATGTTCGGACGAGGCGACTCGACACCATGTCTAACTACTCGCTTCTGAGTAGACACGCTCATGAGCCCGGTCTGATCTGGGTGACGCCTGTACATTCGAAGAGCACATGCGCAACGGTTTCATCCGCCTCCTAGCAGGCCCTGCATAGAGGGCTGTCCGCTATCCCTATTATGTGAAAATGTTTCTTTAGCGAGCAGTGTCCTGTGATGGTCCCCGATGGTCACCCAAACGATTTTAAATTTTAAAATGTTGATAATTAAGTTCAAAATCGAACGAGAAAATTTGACAGTTTGTGGTAACTTGATGTGCTGGCCACCGTACTTATAGATTATTAATTCAATGATATAGCACCGTTTTACAGCTCATATTATACCTAGAGGCATCGGTAAAGACGTTGTTCATTAGGATGAAACAACGGCCGAAGAATTCGGAACGTATAGATGAGACCCGAGACGCCATGAAACACCGCCTGGAAAACTTTCTGAAGCACAACGAGAGCGTTGTCGAACTCTACAAATACAGGCTTGTAAAGGTTTGAAAACTTTTCATTTTCATACAAGGTGTCATTCAAATAACTGAAAACCTATTAAGGGGTCATTGTACTCATCATTATGAACAACTGAAATCATAAAAAAATGTTCTCCTCTATACATTTATAAAAAAATATAATAGTACATTACTTACCAAGGGCTGTAAAAAGAAAGCCCGAAATCGCAGGTATTTGTGACCCGAGCCGCAGGCGAGGGTTTTAAATATACGATAGAGGGTTTTCTTTTTTACTGCCCGTGGTGAGTACACAATTTTACGTCTTCCCCTGGCCACAATGTGAGTTTAACTGTACGCGTAGCGTGCGGTAAAACTCACATTATGGCCAGTTGTGACGTAAAAAAACATTTATTTCGACCAACAATGGAAGGTACCAAAAACTTATAATTAAAAAGACATCACATAGACATGTTACAAATTCGTATTCATAATTATTCATTTATTGTATTTCATATTGCAATAAAAAACCGGCCAAGTGCGTGTCGGACCACGTACAATGAAGGGTTCCGTAGTTGGGATGAATTTATTCCAAGAACAAACTTAACATTGTAGTTGAGAAACATGCTCTCCTGTACATATTGTATGGGGGAACATGTTTTTCAACTGCAAATTTAAGTTGATCGACTATTACTCGTAAACTTGAAAAGCCTACTTAGCTGTGATAGTTTTCCTTTTAACTTCGTTATATATACTACTGTCGTGAATTTTTTCACCTATGCAAAAGTAACCGTTTAGCTGGCGGGGGGGGGGGGGGACACTTGTCTCTAACAATCATTTTAAAGCCTAATATTTCAGAAATGTATCCCTTAATCGAAAAATTGTTTTCACAAACCCGCAATATTTTTGAAAGACCCATCCAACAATAACCCACACCATAGGGTAGGCGAAAAAAAAAACGTCCCCTTTTTACATGTACAGGAGGTGCCCTAAATAACTATACTCGTATTCATGCCAAATTATAGCTTTCTAGTACTAAGAGTCTCTGAGCTAAGCTGGAGACGGACAGACGGATAGACATGGCGAAACTATAAAGGTACCTTGTTGACTACGGAACCCTAAAAAAGATGTTGTAAAAATATGGACCCTGTAAGGGCACAGCAACAGAATAAATTTTAAATCACAAAAACAAAATTAAAACTGTTACCAATATAAAAATTAAAAATCTAGTTATAGTTATATAAGATACTAGTGCGGTAAGTTGGTTTATACAAACGAGTAGACGAATGTAAGCCCGAGACGAAGTCGAGGGCTTACCATAGTCACGAGTTTGTAAATACCAATTTCTGCACGTGTGTCATACAATGTTTTTCAACACATTTGCGAGAAAACAGTACAATATGTAATGAAACAAAATGATAACATAAAAAAAATAATGTTAATAAATTATAACATTATGATAGACATTTATGTTTTTTTATTCAAGAGACTCATTCAAAATATCAGGTGGAGTAATTCCATATTAATATCGGATTCCCCGCTTGAACTCATATTATTATTTTGTTATATCAGTCAGAAAGTTGCAACAATCTTTGACGTTTCTAATATGAAAATGGCGCGAATTTGCAAATGGCACCACATGCACGTGGTGAAAATTAGAACTACATCTTTCGTCTCATTTACTCATTAATATTAAAGTGATACAAATGTATTGAGCAAAAGCGCTTCCAAGGTTCGATTAGTCAGCTTATTTACTCTCGTAATGTGAAACTCCTTGGTGGAATTCTTATAATATTTTTTTAGGAAATTAAAAAAAAACCGTAAAGAATACGCACGGTGCTATACAACGGAACGTGCGGTAAAATAGGTACTTAGGTAAGAGTACCTATTTTACCGCACGTTTCGTTGTATGGTGCGTAATTTTTAACTTTCGAACAATGTATACAGGCTTCGTAAATGCATTTTTTGAGCAAATGTGTTGAAAAATTAATTTAATTCACATTATTATGGACCCTGTCGAGTACAACATAGTAGGAGAGAGGAGGAAGAGCGCTTATTTGTGTTAATATTATTTTATTACTACTTTTTCTTATTCTATTACTAACATATTACAAGCTTCGATTGCTCAGTACGTGAACCATACAGCAATGGTTCAGGTACTGACAATCGAGCCTCTGTGCGAATGCCCTCAGGACGGCGCAGCTAGCCGCAGACCTACGCAGCAGGGATGTGCGTCATTTCTGCATAGTCGAATAGAAATAGTCTACTTGAGACTCGAAGAACATCCCTGATGCGCTACAGAATCAGAATACCCTCATCAGCACCTAGAACGCATTATTATATTGCACTCGCATGCGCATGTATGAGACCCACAGGCTGCTCGGGTAGAAAGATGTATGTACCTACAATATATTCTGAACAATGTTGTTTGAGTGGGACAACCAGCAAACCTGCGGGCCTGCTATCTTACCTCTAACTGCCGAAACACAACAAATGCTGTTAACATTGTTGTTTTGGCGACAGACTTAGATAAGATGGTGGTAGCTAGCCAGGCGGACTTAGAACAAGCCCTACCACCAACCAAACCGAGCAGAAATTTTGCTCCCGCTGGGATTCGAACCCGCGACCTCTGGATCTGAGACAGGTGGTTTTACCACTAGACCACAGAGGCGGTTCTTTCAGATCAGAGGACCTCATTTAGTCATATGCCCAAGATATTTAAACTGTTCCACCCTCTTCAGTGGTGCCCCACATAGTTTAATGGTAGTAATCGTAGCCGGACATTTTGTTCTGGCCTGAAAGATCATGCATTCACTATTTTTGACATTATAATATCAAGCCATGACTGTGAGCGTACTTTTTACAGATGCCCAACAGTTGAGAGACCACATACAGAAGCACTCAGCAGCACCATGTCGTCCGCGTAACTGGTATTATTGAGACATACAGCGTTATCATTTATGTTCGCTTATATAACTCGACAATATGTAGGGGACAGTTTTTTTTTTTTTTTTTTCGCGCTTTGAGTTTTGATCCCGTAGTGAACATTTTTCATTGAATAATAATGCGTGTCAATGTCCCCTTTTATGCGGATTTCAGTCACTTCAATCACACCTTGTATTGTCGCTTGTAAAAGTGTGAAACCGTAAAAATTATGGTTCATGACAAAATTATAAAAATTTGTGAAAACTGGTAACAATAATAATCTGCTTCAGATCAACGCGGATAATCCAACGGAAGCGGTTTTCACAGAGGTGATGATCCCGATGGACGAACTTATGACAAACGTCACAGCCCTTAAAGCCGCAAGGGCAAGCGAACAAGTAGCAACGTAAAAGAACCACCTTCAATGTAACCCCCGGAAACCGAAACCAATAAATAAGTTTTTACCTCAAAATGATTTTCAAGATATTTCTAACATACTTCACGCTAAAGATGCAAACAGTGGTGTAATCTATTGTCTCGCTCTGGAAACGTACAATAAAGGCACCTACAAACAGGTGCGACACACGACGCGACACAAAGGCGCCTGTTTGTAAGTGCAACCTAAGAAAACAAGTCTAGAATACCCCCCTGATAATCCCCCATATGGGGAAAATTGGAATTAAAAAAAAATCCCCACCGAGGTGATGACAACAGACATGTTGTTTATTTATGGCACTGATTTAAAGAGCAGTAGAACTATTTAAAAATGAGTCATAAGTCCCCCTCTGCAGCAGAAGGACAGATAAGCAAAATCCCGGAGTAGCAAAATCCCAGATTAGCAGAAGGACAGATTTGCATAAAGGCAGAAGTACAGACCTACACAAAAAACAAAAATAAAATTGAACAGTTTTACTTGAAAGTATAGTTTAAGTTTGTAACTTTGGCCAAACGTATCAAACATTCTATTGCAGAAATTTTGTCATTGAATAAACTCGTGTTAACTTGATCAATGTTTTTATCCTTTAGTGTACGAGTAATATAATAAGATATGAACGTTTTTGTGGCCAAAAAAGTGGCCATTTAGATATATAAAATAAAGAGGTCACAAATTGATAATAAGGTTAATAGGGTTTGTATCTTGACGACGACAGTACATTATCTGCATTTATTTATGCAAATCTGTCCTTCTGCTAATCTGGGATTTTGCTATTCCGGGATTATGCTTATCTGTCCTTCTACTGCACAGGGCTTATTAGGACTTATCCTATCAAATACTTGAATGGGTAATTAAATAAATAATTGAGCAGTTACTAGTGGGCAGTTAACAAATCGGAATTAGACGGTAAGAAATCGAACTTGGAAGTAAGCGCTTGCTCGGCGCTCGCACGCATTTGGTCACAATTCTAACCTAACCTATTTGGTCGAGAGGCCATAGTTACTGCGACCAATTCGGCTTGTACGTGGTTGGTCACATTTCATAGAATCTGTATCTAATCACTAAACATTTTTTTTATTTAAATAAAGAGCGTAGAAATTAAAATTACAAATAGAGGGGTCCAAAATGACGGGGAGGATTTCTGGATTTTTTTACATACGGATCATTTTCGCCCCGTGTTTTCTCTTAGGGGAGAATAGTGGAGAAAAAACACCCTTAAGGTCGATAAGGGGTGTCAGTTTCGACTGCTCGGACACAGTGTCGTAGAAGAAAAACGACTACGTGAACATTACGAAGGAGTTTGTAAAACACTAACAATGAAAGTCGCAAAGGCCTGCCTTCTTTTAACTTGCATTTGAAAGAAAGAAAGAAGAAAGAAAAGGGCTTTTTTTTCGTGCCTTTTTGTATGCAGCCGGCGTTCATCGATTTATTAGACGTTGTCACGTCAAAAACTATGCCCCGCAAAACCGTTTTCACGGTTTGTCTATTGGAACAAAGCAAATAGTTATAACTAACAATGTTTGTTACTGTTTATTAGTGCGGACACTTAGTTTTCACTTATTGTACTTATGAAACTTACAATAATATTATATTATAACCGATATGTATGGGAAAAACATCGCTTATAAACTCTTGAAAAAAAAAAAAACGGTTTAAGTAATTTGGCAAATTTATCTTTTGTTTCCCGACTTCTTATTTCAGTAGGGAAATCTTATCAGAGGTTAGCAAAAAGCCTCTCCTACTAAGCTCCGTTGCGTGGCCGCGCGGTCCTTCATGTTTCGACCGAGCGGCCATGGTTGAACCTTAACAACTTTCTGAATATTGGATCTACGAATTTGCGACTTTCATTGTTAAATTTCTTCGTAATGTTGACGTAGTCGTTTCTCTTCTACGACACTGTGTCCGAGCAGTCGAAACGGACACCCCTTATCGACCATACTCTGGTTGCACGCTAACACAAGGCGGTCTTTCAATTTAACCGGGACTCTAGAGGCCGTGTTTTGAGTAGGCTACCGCTGCCTACAATAGAATAAAGCAACTTACATATTTAATAATTCAATTTATTAACTTTTAACAAAACATTCGATCTTACTCTAAGTGGGAATTATTAAAATCTACCTCTAGCACTGAGCGACCACAACAGCGACCAGGTGCCGTATTATGACGTTTTAATGCCATCATGATTCCAGTGCAAGAGAGAGATGGAACTATACATGACCGCTAGCACCATCCCTGTTTTGATCTGGAATCATAATGGCATTTATACTTCATAATAAGGCCCCAGGGCCTCAAGTCTGCTATTACAATAGTGTCAGAATGGTCTCGCCATTGTGAGTATTGACAGTGTTTGTATGGCAAATCTGTCAAAAACTCACAATGAAGAGACCATTCTGACATTGTAATAGCAGACTTGAGGCCCAGACCGTGGTAGCATCGAACAACATTTTACTAATATAAACGTAAAAAGGCTCCTACAAACAGGCGCGACACGGGACGCGACATAAAGGCACCGCTCGTCGCGCGACACGTGGTTTCTTAGTGTCGCGTCGCGTGTCACGCCTGGTTGTAGGAGCCTAAACGTTGGTCGCTGCTAGGTCTCGGTCGGGGCGCGGTCGCCCAGTACGCGAGAGGGCTGATTTAATATTCCAAACAACAAAATAAGTACTCGTAATATGCTTAACTTCTACGTAGGCTTAAACAAACACATCTCTTATGACGAAGAAAACTGTGGAAATCATACAGGTATATGATCCAACAGAAGACTGATACTCAGTTTCTACAAGTCTAGGTATTTAATTTTAATAATGTTGCTACATCTCTTGTCGACTGGTTTGTTAGTCAACCAATCGCAACAGCTAAAGCCACGCATATTACTCCTTTATTCGGTTAAGGACAGATTCTGGTTACGGCAGATTATTTTTATGGCAGATTCTTGATACGGCAGAAATTGGGCAGTCGCGACCAAAATCTGTAATACTTAAAAAAAATCATCAGAACTGAAATGAAGGGGTGGATTTATTATCTACTAGCTTTTGCCCGCGGCTCCGCCCGCGTAGATATCGGTTATCGCGTAAAAAAGTAACCTATGTCCTTCTCCGTATCCCAAGCTATATCTCTGCCAAATTTCATGACGATCGGTTCAGCGGTTTAAGCGTGAAAACGTAACATACAGACAGACAGATAGACAGATAGACAGACAGAGTTACTTTCACATTTATAATATTAGTATGGATGTAATAAATCCACCCACTATAATTTTGTGATCTTGTTTTGAGCATAAACGTCTTTGACTATAGATACGTACACTTTTATAATAGGTACACAGACACAAAAGTACAATTCATTGCTTTCATGCTTTCATTTAGCATCAGCATAATCAGCATATAATATTCCAACTGATACAGGACTCCTTTCTGTGAGAGGGACCACCACGCGGGCCTAGTGCGGATTGCAGTTTAATTCGTAGTAAGTACATACCTACCTAATATACCTAATTACTGAGTCTGTAGTTATCAAAACAGTTCCTACCTACTCTTTAAAGTTTTCTTAATGATTGTATTTTTGCCGTAAAACGAATCTGTCATAAAAAGAATCTGCCGTATAGTTACGGCAGATACTTTTTATGACAGATTCGTTTCAGATTCTAGTGAATCTGCCGTCACCAGAATCTGTCCTTAACCGAATAAAGGATATTACTCTGTCGTGTGGTGTCGTAACGCGAGATACACCAATCAAACGAATCTGTTCAGGACTACGACAAATCACGAGCTTATTATATCGGCTAACACGAAGGCGTCACGTCACGACACGACAACACAGTAAAGTAAATCCAGCCTTAAAAAGTGATTTAACCGCAGATTTAATAAAAGAAAATCACATAGGATTTTCTTTTGATGTGATTTGATGGGTTAAAAGATCACCCGTATATACTGTTTATGTCTGAACAAAATAATAAAAAACTAAGCACTTGTCTAGTCTACTGTCAGTTTCCAATGAATAAATGAAAGACGATTAACTTAATCTTAAAGTTAGATAAGAAAAGAGTTCGTTCGCATTAACCGGTTAACTAAACGGGTAACATTGCCTCCTCTTGCTCCTTCTCCCTCTGCCGCACTGCCACGGCCGTCTCGACCAGGAGGTATAGGCACTTGAACTGGTCTTGTTCTCCCTCCACCCGGCGCGGGCGCGGCACCACCTGCAGTTATGGCCCCGTGTCAATTTTAGATAGATATGATTCTGGATAAGCAAAATTTTGACCAGGTCAAGCCCTCAATTTTGGCTAATATAATTCAATTTTTCGTAAGTCCAGCAGCTTGTCTAGAATTTAGAAATTAAAAGTTATGCAACGAAAACACAGAAAGGGACTTTTCGAAAGTAATAACTGTCAGGTGATGCCGGTATTAAAACACCCCGCGCCCAAAACGTGATTATAGCTGTTTACTTGAATGAAAATCAAAATCTTTAGTATAAAAGTTTATTAACACAACAAACAGAAACTCGTCTCTAGGCTAAAAACAAAACAAAAACACAAGGAAAACTTGATTGTAAAGGAAACTAAGTATAGTGTTTTAACACCGACGTCGCCTACAGTTAGATATGTACATAAACACCAAAATTGGGGCTACAATATTCGCGCTTCCCAAATTAAAAACTCCATACATATTTTATGTTTAAGAGGGTACCGAGCGCGCAGTGGCGCCCTCATCGTTTGTTTGGTGATTTCTTTTATTTTATAATGAAAATGCAGAAAATAAACATGTGACGTTGTGCTCCACAAGACTATACGTTATTATTATTACAAACAGTAGTTTTACATTGTTAAGTTTTATTGTAATCCTTAAAATGGAAAACAGTAGCCACTAAACTTCGTTTTAAGCAATGCGGTTTTTACCATAACGGCACACGGGGCCCGTTCCCAGGGCCCCCAACCTAATGGGGGCCCCTGAAGGCCGATCTAACACTTCTTTTCAATAGTGTTTTTTTTTGGTGTAATTTACTACAAAAAAAAAAATGCAGAGAAAAAAGCAAAGAATTACCGTCGAAATTGAAATATTAATATTAAACTGATTAGTATCTCTGATCGATTGTATTATAGTAACGCACGCAATAATTTAGATCAAAACGAATCGGCTGCTAAAGAAAAAAAATGCAAATGCTGACTATAAAGAAAGGTTCGAAAAAAAAAAAAATCGCAGCATTCGAATCACTTTTTTTCCAAAGAGGCCCCAAATTCTTGTGGGCCCCAGCCTGCCTTAAGACGGCCATGGTTTTAAGGAATACAATAAAACATAGTCTTGTGGAGCCCAACGTAACATGCTTATTTTCTGCATTTTCATTCTAAAATAAAAAAAAATCACCAAACAAAGATGAGGGTGTTACTACGCGCTCGGTACCCTCTTAAACAAAGAGGCAAAGAAATTGAAATGGAATTTTTGACAAATGAAACTTCTTTTCTTCCGCAAATTGCTATAAACGGAACTGATGTTTGAATATCTAGGTGTGGCACCACATGTCAGTGGTGGCTACTTCGAGCTCGACGGCGACGGGCGGCGGCGGCTGCGGGGGCGGGCTCACCTGCATGCGGCGAGCGCGCAGCGGGTGCGGCAGGTGAGGCAAGTGGGCCAGCTGCGGGTGCGCCGGCGCCTGCCAGCCGTGCTCGCTGCTGGACACCGGCTCGGGGCCCTGGCCCACCATCCCCTCCGTAGTAGTCACGGTCACGACCGATGCCGTACTACTCGGATGCAAAAAGAAATATTCGGATTGAGGGAGGAAAATATCTCTCGAATTCGATCATTCATGCTTAGTCTTAGGCACCATTGCGTACGACTGAATATGTATTGCTGTAGGGAAGGAGATAAGTAAGGATTGGGCTGAAGACGCTACAACCTATATCACCTACCTGTATTAGTTAGGTTTTATGGCCCTGTGTAATATTATAAATATTCGTATGCCGCTTTAAGCGGCGGATGTGCCCTGTACTTACTGCACTAATCAACTTGTACCTACCATATCCGACGAATAAATGTATTTCTTTCTTTCTTTCTTTCTTTTAAGTTTTTGGAACGTAGGTCAAAAAGAATTTATTGTTTAGTGTTGTACCAGCATTCGACTATTGCCCTCGCTGCTCTCGAGCAGAACTGCTCTGTACTATTCTCCTGCGGCTCGTTGATCTGTTCTACCATGTCTTTGGTCGCGGCCACTGATACGACTGATGCTCTGCTGTGGGGGGGAAAAGGAGTCGTCGCAGTGACTTTCGACGTTAGGTGTTTTATTTAAGTGGCTTAATTACTAACGCAATATTAAGGACACATTGTTACTGAAGATAATCTTTTTTCTAATTTAGGAACAGGTATTGGATAATTTTATGTAAGCAGCTTGAGTGTGTAAAGCTAGAGTATAACACAGGATAGTGCCTACATTAAACATTAAATTCTTCATAGGCTTCCAAAGACGAATCCCAAAATCAAGCGAATCCGTAGGCAACTAACAACTGGAACTTATGAGACCGATACTACAAACTTACTCCCTAGCAGCCGGATGCAGGCCGTGGTCCTCTGGTCCGTATCGGATGACGGACTGCCACACGGAGGGGTCGTATTTGACCTCCTCCTCGCTGATCGTGCTGGAGTAGCCCTCCTCGCCGTCTCCGAGCTCGTCGCCATCGCTCCGGTAGACCAGTAGTCCGTCGCCGTAGTCGTGGGCACGGCCGTCCGGACCGTTCTGTGGGTACTACTTTCGATTACCTATAGGCTCTTTTGTGGTCAAGTTACTTAGAATTAAAGCAATAGGTAACCGTGGGTTTTAGACGATTTGGCTGCAGAAGTAAAACAGACCTACAAAATAAATAAGAAAAACAATGTAATTTAATAGATAGATATACAATTTTATTAAGTGCATACAAAATTATAATAAATTACATGAATATAAAGAAAAACAAGGCGCCAATATATAAAGAAAAACATTTTAAATAAAGTGACACTATAACTGGACGTAATTAAACGAAAAGCATATTGACATTTGAAGTTCAGAAGGTATAACATATTTTATAATTCCGTGCATGTGGGCTGTTTCTGAGGTTGATCAAAATGATAAACTGTTGTTTTTTGCTTGGACCTACTCGTAGTTTACTCTCCGATAGTATCCATATTTAGTGTCAGTTTGGTACACTTAACTCATTTTTGACCAGGTTGTGAATTGGATTGTTTTTGTTTAACTACACACTTTAAATCAAATAACGAATAAACAAAGTGCGGTGTGCGGTATCAATCTTTTCATATAGTTTGACCGATACCGATATACAGCGCCTTAGGAATGCGTGGCGAGGCAGGGGAGGGACTCCGTGAGCGTTGACGAATGAGCGGTGGGACGACGTGAGCATTGACTAATGAGCAGCCTGAACTGCCCCCACCCCCGTCTCACCGCGCACATAACTAAGGCGCGGTACAGCTTTATCGGTCAAACTATAGTTAGCACCTCTAGCAGTGTGTAGCCAGGGCCTTTTGCGTGGAAATATTAAAAATACTTCTTTACAAACCTCTACAACAATGCCATCCCAGGCCGCTACGTTGACACCATTCCCTGCAGCCACTCCTAGACCCGAAGTGGAGGCTGCACCCAGGCCGACCATAGGACCCACTCCTGCCATAGCCCCCGGCTGCTTCCGACCCCGCCGGGATATGGTGTAGTGCAGGGGGTCATGACCCTCGCGCCTGATCATCTCCGGCAGGATACGGCGGCGGGCGTTTATGAACCAGTTGCAGACCTGGTGATGGAAACTCGTTTCTAAATGCTACAGTCAACTCACAAACTGGGCATTTGCACGTAATTTACAGATCAATATTTTCAACTCAAGATTCTGTGTTCTTCCAATTTGGTTGATTGGATCTAAGTCCCGATTGCTCCACAAAACTAAAAATATTAATTCTGGTAATCTGGGTTTCTTTGTTATCTGGCGTTCTCTGATGAAATAACTAAATAAAACCGGCCAAGTGCGTGTCGGAACACGCACAATGAAGGGCTCCGTAGTTGGTATGAATTTATCCCAAGAACAAACTTAACATTGTAGTTGAAAAACACGTTCTTCCGTACGGAATGTATGGGAGAACATGTTTTTCAACTGTAAAATGTTAGTTGGTCGATATTATATATTATATTACTATTACTCGGTAACTTATTGTAAAGCCTACTTAGCTCTGATAGTTTTTCCTTTAACTTCGTTATATATACTACTGCTGTGAAATTTCCACATATCCAAAGTACAACCATTTAGCTGGCAGGGTGGGAGGACACTTGACTCTAACAAAAATTAGCTCTTGAAAGCTTAATATTACGCAACGGATCCATGAACCGAAAAATGGTCTTCTCAATACTACAATATTTTTAAACGGCCTATCCAACAATACCCCACACCATGGCATAGATGAGGAAAAAAATATCATCCCCTCGTTACGTGTAGGGGAGGAATCCTAAAAAAAATTTTTTTTTTTTTTTACTCACAACGGGTAAGCTCTTGGCCTTCATCTCACCTGATGATTAGTGATGATAAGGCCGAAGATGGAAGCGAGCTTCACCCGGAATCCTCAACCACAGAGGAACTGGCTATCTTACCTGTAACTGCCGAAACACAACAAATGCTGTTAACATTGTTGTTTGGCAACAGACTTAGATAAGATGGTGGTAGCTAGCCAGGCGGACTTAGAACAAACTTCAACAACAACTTGACGATATTTTCAAGTTTTTGTTTTATCACTTTGTTGGTGTAATAAATATGTTTACTCATGCCAAATTACAGCTTTCTAGTACTAAGGATCTCTGAGCTAAGCCGCGGATAGGCAGACAGACAGACATGGCGAAACTATAAGGGTTCCATAAGGGTGGGTTGACTACGGAACCCTAAAAAGTACGTTCGTATAGTAATAGACTGAAACACTTTAAAATGGTTTCGTTGGACAATCGCCGACGCATTAATGATGTAATGTTTGAGTGCAAAGTAATGCGCCATAAAATTTACTTTGCACAAATATGGCACACCTTTAATTTCCGTGCTCTCAAGAATTCCTCGTAGTAACACCACTGTGTCCACCGCAGAGAAAAACTGTCCTAGGCGCCAATGCCATATGCAAGATTATGCAAGGTTGTAAATTATAGCTGCAGTGATCAAATAGATCTGTACTTTGAAAGTTTGGGCAAATTGAAATTGAAATTGATTTTCTTAAGTGTCGTCCTAAATAGCAACAATATCAACCTTTCATTATCTCACTTGAAAGGAGATGTTTCAAAACGGGCCCAGTATACGTACAGTACCTCGAAAAATCGAGAAAAATCCGTGGATTTTGGGAAAAATACAGATAAATTGCATAAAAACATATTTTTCTTGTAATAATTTGATATTTATCAATTATTTTTATCAACTTTAAATATGGCCTCTCGCCAATTTTGTGCTCTGTGGTTAAAAACAATGACAGTAAACCATAGATCTTTTCTTTTATGGCATCTCGCAGGTCAACCTATTAGGTTGTCGTCGGCTTAACTGGACTATACTTTATATACAAACTACAACTAGATCTAAAATAATATTACAAATGACTAAAACTACGAATAACGTAAGATTCTCTTTGATAATGTAATATGACAGAAATAAACATGTCAAACGTCAATAATCAATCAACATGACAGCTTACCGCCATGACGGGTTTTTGTTGTGTGTTGCAATTCCATGTGTACATAAATTCTTGTGCTTTACTACCAAACAAAGCCAATTTAAAGTAATTGGATGATTGAAAACTGTTTTAATTGTGTTTCCCCATTTTTTTGTATGGTGTACAAAGACCTGGCCAGGGCTCCATACATTTTGAAACATCTCCTTTGTTTACATATAATAAGTACTTTATTAAATATTGTTATGTCATACCTATTAATTATTTAGACTTTTAAATAGGTAATTTATTAAAAAAAAATCTTTGAATTCGTTTAGCGCTAAACCTATGAAGTGATATGCGCTGGGGCTCTGTCTCGCATAGGGTTGCAGCATTATGCTGAGCGATGGCAGTTTTGCGTGGATATGAAGCATATTTTCCCCCACGTGTTTTTTTTTTTGTGTTTGTGTTCTTTCTTCGCGTCATGTTTACCGTAAATAAACGTATTTTCTTTCTTATTTATTTATTTCTTTCTATTTGTGACGCAAGCGGGCTTAAGTATTACAGCAATACACGCAAAAACCATAGGCTACAACAATGAACAAATTGTTGCAGTTCGCTTTGTTTTTTTCGATATAGACTTTTTTTTTCTTAGGCGTAACTTTGCAAAAAAAAAAAACTTTAATTCAGACCTTGATCCATATGATGTTAGTAATACATACACACTTATAATCTATGTTAGTAAGTAACAAATGTTGGTAATAACTATTATTAAATTCATATATTTGATGCGCTCACCTGACGCACTGGGTAAGTGCACATGTACATGCACCCAATGCGCCATAATGGCGCAACATGGCTTCTCACTAATGAAAAGAGAAGCAGGGTAGTACAGAGTATGAAGACTAAACAGATCTTTACCAGAAGCAAATATTAAGAAATATAGGTAGTCCCTCTCACCTGCAACACAGTGAGGTTAGCCTCCTGGCTCAAAGCCAGTTTCTCAGCATCGCTGGGGTACGCGTTGTAGCGATGGTCATACAGCCACCTCTTCAAGATCTTCACGGAGTGCTTGGGTAGGTTCCCACGACGCTTGCGCACCGAACCAACTATCACCGCCTGGGTGAAGGGTGAAACAGAAGAATTTAGTAATTGACGACGAGCCTGACGTTGCATAACTAGGCACTAGTCTTGTGTATATTGTTCGGGACCTGGAGCCAGCGCCAGCCCAGGTAGAGCGAACGAAGCGGTCGCTCTAAGCGCCAGATGGCAAGGGGAGCCAAAAAGCCAAATACGAAAATGCTGCTGACATCAGATAAGAAGATAATAAAGTAAAATTCACACGTAATCTAAAAAAAAGATTTATTAGATTCTATGTAAGTGTAGTTATTAAGTATATATAGGTTATAGATGTACTTGATAATATGTTTAGTGTAAGAGAGACTCAATAATCTCACAGTTAAACTGCGTAAGCAGTTTTGTGGGGGCAATATACCTAGCGTTAAGAAATTTTATGTGGATAAATCATTAATTCATTGAATTCAAAAATAATTTCCAGCGCAAAATATTTTTTTATGGCGCCCTTTGAGAGGCGTGGGAGCAGTGTTACCAGATCAGATTTTTAAATCCGAAGGGGTACACTGAAAAATCCGTAGATTGCCTCTAGATAAATCCGTAGATCTGGAGAATTATTTTAAAGCAAAATCTGACTGTTTGGAGCGGCTACACTAGCCTGGAACCTAGTCCGTAAACAGCGTTTCTTATAAAATTACATGGGTGAAAGCTCTTTTGTGCACAGCTGAAATCAGGGCTTCATAACAGCTTCGACCAAAGGGCGCCGAAAGACTATCTCGCTCTACCCTGATCAAAGGCTAGGGGCCGGCGCTGCCTGGAGCGCTCAGTTAAGTTCGCAGCTCCTTAGCGAACTAGGTCGTTCTTTTTGTTCGTCAGCTCCCGTCTCGAACCAAAGAAAGGCGGATCATGCGCTCGCTTTGCTTCTGCTCCTGCATGTGTTCTTTTGTTTGTTAAAGTATCTTTTTTGCTGTTATTATGTACTTTACATTGTACTCGTTGTATCTTAATTTTTAAATTAATTAATTTATTTATTAGTCCATAGTTCAATTTAGAAATATGACTTTTCTAAATGAACAACTTAACGAACGATGAGACCCGCATGTGCACTATGTGTAGTGAATAAGCGACATGAAGTGACTAGCTCGGGTGGCGCCGCACTCTCGCACATTCTCGCTATTACAAGTCGGTCTTTTCGAACGAACTAATATGAACTAAGAAGCGAGGGATCTGGGAACTAGTTCGCATAGTTCGTCTGTGGGAGCGCTCTTAAGACCCAGTTCGTTCGCGAACTACACAAGACTACTAGACACAGCTAGTATCTCGGTGACCCGAGATATATGAGACCGGGGTGTTAAAGAGCACATTACAAAGCCGAATAACAATAAAAGATAAAAGATATATTTTCAGAATATCTCCATAACTTGTCAGTTCCCAGGTAAGGTTTTATAAAGAAAACTAATTTTTACACTCATTGCATTTGGCATAACTTTATACGTGTTTTTTTATTTACAGTGAAAAATGATTCCGTCCCCCCTTTTTATACATGTAGGGACAATGTAGGTACATAATTATTATTTTAAAACTGCTAGGTTCTAATTATTTTTAATTTAATTGAAGCAAAGAATCAAAATTTAAACAATCTTTATTTAGGTAAAAAGTATCTTTAACCCCTAATGTTACCTGTGGCGGTGGCGGAAGGTGTCGCTGATGCGTCATAGCGAGATGACGGGAGTCCGTGTTCCAGTCCGTACTGTCCATTCTCTGTTGATTAACAGGATCTACTTACTAAAGCTAGAAATCCAGAATAAATAACATAGGTATACGTTTTCTCCCTGACTTCAATCTCGCACAATGAAGATCAAAACTACTATAGGTGCATGATTATGATGATGACGTTTCTCAATGTGTATATAGATCATCTGTCGATGATTGATTTATAATAAAATAAATTTTTCTTCATGTATTGTTTCTCCGAGCAAGAATGAGATCTATAACAAGGTCAACCAAGAAAGCTGTTGATTTGATAAACAATTTTATTTAGACAAGGAAAGTGAAAAACTGGAATTAAATAATGAAAAACATTTCAGCTTCAATAAAAGAAAATACGCCTGCGAAATATGTACGTTTATGCGTAGGACGCTACGCTTAGTGCTACGCGGGAGCTACGCCACACATCACTGCTACGCTGCGCCTACGACTACGTTGTCCAAACTATTCGCCGACACGCAAAACCCTCTTAGAGGGGCTAGGAGGGTTTTCGTGCCGGCGAATAGTGTGTATCCACGGTACATGTCTTATCGTGGAGACTTATTTTTCGCGCACTGGAATTTCAACGCATTGCTTAGCGCTAAAGTTGGAAATCCAACATTTTTTGGACGCGCTAAAATGCCGCTAGATTCTCAATGCTCGGCTCAACACCGATAGTTGAAAATCAAGTGCGCGAAAAAATATCGCGCGTGGGTACAAGGGCTTATTAAATATGGCATTTACTACTTGAGGTTTTCAGTTTTATTTTTACAGTTTTTAAATTGCTGATTGTGCCTGCTCTTGAACTGGATCTGATGGAAAGCGATGGATGAGTTCTATGATGGAACGAGCGTGCCCAGAAGATGCTTGTTCGCTCTTGCTATGAAGGCAGACGGGTTATATGTGGAATATTATTTCAATTACACCTGGCACGTACAGATCTGTATATTATTTTTTGTCGCCTGTAATGCTGTTCTGTAAAAATCTCATCGCAAAAACTTGCAGTGAGCTAGCTGTCTATCTCTAGCTTCAGGATTCACGATAGATTGGTAGTTTACTTCAAGCTCACCTGACCTAAGATTTCACGGTGAGATTTTTACTGAATATGCCGCCGGCTGAATAACAAGGTAGATATATAATTAAACATATTATACATGAAGATGATATGGCTAGAAAAGAGTGACTACCAAAATGACGACAAATGAGAAGTATGGAAGAAAAAGACGTTGTGCCGACCCAAAATTAATTGAGATAAAGCCGAATTTACATTACGAAACTAGTTATTTATTGTTAGTTTGACGTGTAAATAATTATCTATATTTAAATAATATAATAATAAAGTAATGTAAATCCGGCTTTGGGGCAGGATAACAATGATGTATGTAAATAAGTGTTACCTGAGGCGGTGGGGGGTGGCGGGGGTGCGTCATGGCGGGATGGCGACCCTCAGCATCCCAGTCTGTGCCGCTCTCGTTATCTTCCGTCGATGACGTCGACGGGAAACGGTCTCGCGCTGAACAACATAGACAATTGTTAAGGCAAAAGCACCAGATTATTTTTTTGAAAATTTTATGTCAGTACCAGGTTTTGTAAATGTGTTGTAATTATGTCTTTACAGAATTACAATCACAAATACAACTCTCCAAGTTCAAATTACCCCATTGAATGACTATTTCATAAAATCATGACATTTGACGCCAATTCTTACGTACTGAATATTCTAATGATTATAATTCTACAATAGTCCTGCACCAACCGGGGGTTTTCCTTGGGTGCACTTGCATCTATTGCATACAGGAATAATCGTCGGTTGGTGCCTCAACACTTAAAATTGTCTAAGAGACCTCTGCGACTTGCCTTCGGCTTCTCGTATGCTCCAAAGGTCCGGGACCCCAGGGCCCCGATATAATATGTCAAAAAATCAAAATAATTCTATAAATACATATTTTTTTACTGCCGCTTATCATAATTTGATTAACATACAACCTGACACTGACCGAAATATCGTAAAAAACTTAAAATTTAATTTTGCGGGTTAGTTTAGCGCATCTCCTAAAAACGCACACTGTAACAATATTCTTTTAGATAGGTAATTACACGGAAAAAAATTGCTCATCGTTTAGTAACCATTTTCACAAAGCTATTAAAAAAAAAAATATAAATTTTAATTAACTTAGCGGCTGTCATTTTTATTTCAATTTAAAAGCACCATTTTCGAATATACATTTTTTTTTTACAAAATCCATATAAAAAATACCCATTAAAATAATTTTAAAATTGTTCAAATTCGTTTTAAATGAAATAAAACAGATTTGTTCATTTCAGACTATTTTTGACCTTAATTTTATGTTAGTGTGAATTTACTGTGAAAAAAAAATCAGGCAGGTAAATCTAAAACATAAACTTCTACTTTTAATTCTCTAAGCACTTTTTGTTAGAACAACTTAAATAAGTAGGTATATAAGTAGTTTGCTTTTACAACTAGACTAAATTATTTTTAAATTATCTGGAACCTTCCCCATAGATTTGCGAAACAAATAGCTTAATATAAAGAACAAAACTATGGAACTACCCCCATGTTAGATGTAACTTTCGGTAGGAAAGTTATACCTACCACCAAAGCACCTGACAGGGCTCATGGTATGTAAAACAGTGAGTTTTCAATACTTACGCAGTTTGATCTTCATAACTTTGATCACGGACCTAGGCAGCGTGGCGACTTTACCAAATAATCAACAAAGTTCAATTCCCGCCACCAAACTTCACGCTTTTGACATGAGCTGCCAATGAATTATGATATTTACAATTGACATCACAAAAGTAACTTGTGAAAATTGATAATGAAATAAACAAAATGGGTAGAAGATGATTAGCCAAAGACCGCTCTGTAAGGAATGAATTCGCTTTATTTATGTTTTGTTTTGAAAATCGATGCGCTTTTGTGACAATTGACAACGACGTACATAGTCGCTTGTCATTTGAAAATTTTGCAAAAAAGAATTTATTTTCGGCCAGCAGTCCCCACGAAGTGCGAATGCATCTTTTGTTAATTAAAAATCATAAAGAATGCATTATACGGTTTATACCGGTAAAAACGTTGATTTTATACCTAATTATGATTTTTTTTACTTTTTATATCTACTATAAAAATAAACCGGCCAAGTGTGTGACGAACCACGCACAATGAATGGTTCCGTAGACAGCCGAAGGCCTACCCAAAGCGGCGTCGCCGAAGATCATTAAGATATAGTAAAAAAGGCGTCAATCTTTTCTAACTTTCTGGTCTTTTAAAAAAGTACTTGTACCGGTACAGTAGGTCCCAGTAGTATACTGCCTTCTACTACCCTACCTATCTTGAAGACTTCACTCCATCTGCGCCCCAGACACTACGATACTACATCTCTTGGCAGTTTGCGACGAGATAGATTTTCGTATTTTTTTTTTATCAGCAGGGTTAGGTACGTATATACCTTGTTTTTCAAATAGGTAGGTATCGTACACGACATCAATCCATCGAATTTTCTATCATTTACATTACTGATGAGGACCCTTGGTCTTTGTCCATAGATATAGTCCTAATAAAACACTCAAATAAGAAAAGTTACATGTAATATAGCAAAATTTAAAACAAGTCACAATAAAATTAAACGAGTAACCCTATTACTTTTCCCCGTCAGCGCCGACGGGGACAATCTCTGGTGTCAGTTCCACCGCCATTGAGAGTTGGGCCACCGCGGGGGCTGACACTGCCGTGGGGGGCAGGGGTTCGGGATTATCCGGCCGCATCTGGCACTTCTCCATCGTGTCTGATAGAATCTCTTTGAGTGTGGACGCTAAGGCTTTTGGATTTCCGCTACTGTCCAGCTGTGGAGGATAAAACTGGTAAGCCAGTGTGAAATTTTCACCATCAGATTCAGGGACTGAAGTGGGGTTTAAAACGTCCAAAGCTATAACTACGTTGAATGAATGGAGGCGCAGTAGTTTAAACGAAAGCATCATATGAGATTCGAGTGCCCAGATGATAGCCCAGATGACCTTTTACATTTCGAATAATACTCAGTATTTACGTAGTGCGGTTTATCACCAAAACCTCATGCTCCTAGCATCACTCCCAAAGCAATGAAATTATTTATTCTGTAAATAGGATCTCGAAATCATTTCCATCCAGATATTTGCTATCTGATTACCCCAAAGACGAAACCGCGGACCAAACTCAGAAGTCAAGATCTCTTTTAAGTTCAGACATTGATATCAAAAATATCGTGTAACAATATAATAATGCAGGATAGCGTCCGGACCTTGGCCTTCTGAGGAAAGTCCCTACCAGAAATAGTTTTAGTAGATAAATAAGGCTTACTGTTACAACATGTCCTCCAAATCGTTTGTGTACGTTTTTTACTTTGTGCGCAGCTTCCCTGACGATTTGCCTCGCTGCATTGATCTCTGACTCCGGTCTGCCCAACTCTGATAGTTTGCTCTGTAGCCTGGTCGCAGCTACCTGAGAATCAAAAGAACGGACCAACTTCAATCAGTAATTCTAGATCTTTGAGCATTACTAGATCTCCAAGATCGAGGGTAAGATCTGGTTGAGACTTACATGGACCAGGGAGGCATGGTACAAAATGGAAGAGGTAGAGGGTGGTTCAAAGTTGTCAATGTTGATGATGATAATGGCTGGATCTTCACAAGCAAAACCTAACCAGGAGAAGCAAGAAGATGGCCTCTACTAATCGATGTAAAAAAATCGTTGAAAAATAAGTCCTTACCTCATTGTCAACTTCAAGTGCCACGATCTTTTCAGGCCACTTCACCTGCCTGTTGAAGATTGTGGACATGCGTGGGTTCTTAGGGAAGCCGACCAGGATAAAGCCCTTTGCCTCATGCTGCATTAGCATCGACTCCTTTATCAAGTCTACTGTCAGTTGCTGCAAAGAGATGTATTTGAAATCTACTGCTTTGGTTGTTGGTTGGCTGGCTCATGATGGCGTTCTTTAGCTGCTGTAACTACTGAAGTATATCGGCCATAAGTTATCCTAATTAGTGGACTACTCATGGCCTTAATTGCTTTGTGATGATTTATCGCCAGAGCTGCTGCGAACCACTTCGATTTTGAGAGAGCTATTACTTCTAGTCTCCAAGATATCGCAAAGGCATAATTTAGCGGAAGCCTGGTGGATGCGTCGGAAATAACATAGTTCAGTTGGTAATACCCTGGGTTCTTCAAAGGAGAATATTCATGAGGATTCGACCTACCTCTGGTATAACGTCCTGTGCCTGTAACTTATCTGCAATCAAACGCCCTCTGGCTGTATCCTTCCCCGCTTCAGATCGCACCAGGTCACCTGGCCTTATCATCGTATAGCCTGTTATATTTGAGATGGTCTGCGCCACAGTTTGATTGCCGGCACCCGGGACTCCGTTCACGAAGATCACAGGCAAATGCCGGATAGGAGTCATGTCGTAGACCATATCCTGTTTGTGATTAATTGTCGATTAATAAAAGGAAGAAAGACATTATAGTTAATTGTAAGTAATATAAATAATTAAATATAGTCCTCTCCATCGTATGCGGTGTCAGCAACCGAGACTAATTTTCATTCCTTTCGTGAGCACTCTGATGACTACCAAAGCCAAACTTGGTCTTGGAAACAAAAAGTATAAAAATGTATGTAGAAGTATTAGGTTTAAAGTATTTTGATTATTTTCTTCTTCATCCTTCGCCCATCTTGTTGATGGATGAACCAGTCCTTCGATCAATAATGTGCTATTATTGATCGAAGAACCAGTCAGAATGGCGTCGTATCAGGACTATAAATTGCAACGTGAAAGATGAAGTTTTGATAAAAATCCACAGGACTAAATTGTTCATTCAATTGGTGCTCTACGCGCGATGAATGCAGGAATGCAATAGATACTCTACATCAATGTTAACGTTAAAAGTAGGGTCCTCCACAACAGTCATACTACTTACGTCATTCCACCAAAGCCACAAAACACGCGATTTTTTATGGCACTCACCTCTTCCGTATTCTTAGAGTAAAAACATCCCATTTTGTATTCACGCGCTAGTGCGCTATCTGCAAGCTTATTTCTTTGTAAAATTAATTAATTAAATTAGAATCCTCAATAAAATTGGAGTAAAATGACATTTCCAAATCAATGACAATTATTTGAATGGGACAACTAGATTTTTGACGGTTTTCGAAATAGCTTTACTTTTCAGACAGTATTTTCGAATAAAACCTGAACCTGAACCTGAAACCTGGCTGAGACGTAAAGGAGGTCGAATACCTTCCAATTTATTGTGTTGGTGTTTCACACGACCGTTTTACTTGTCATATAAGGTCAATACCTTTTTGAGTAGTTGCTGTTACTGCAGGAAGGTCAATTATTGAGCTCAGGGTCGCGGATTCGAATTCACACAGCCATCTGATTTACTGTTTTGCTTTGCTTGTTACTATGCCACCAGGCAGCGTTGCTCGTTGCTGTATTCCGGTAAAGAGCCATACCTCACCGGGACGCGTTGCCAACAAACTGTATGGTTGACTGTGTAACCAAGCGGACGCCAGGTGAGCCACCCACTATATAGCTGTACACATTAATTGGTAGCGCGATCTGGCGACGTCGCCATGGCGTCCCGGTGAGTATGGGTTTGGTGGGTGCCGTCGATGTAATGGCCGAAGACAGTTCAATGAGACACTTCAGTTTTGTCTCAGGTATCTATGTATTTTTTTGTATGTTGTGTAGGAAATACTGGATACCGGCAGAACCTTGTGTGGTGCTACGTTATGACGTCATCTGCTACGTCATGATGTCACTGTGCTACGCCGTAGTCATCCCAGAGCTACGCGAGGGGAAGTTGCAAAGACGCAGTCCTAATTAAGTTACCACTGTGGATACACGTGTATTGATTTATAAAGTTAATAATATAAGTGATTAGAATCATCGTGAATTGCCTCATTTCTGGACTCTAACAGTAGTTTTGTAATACTAGAGGCATGAAATTATAAAATTAAAATGATTGGGCAAATCGTGGCACGGTAAAACTACACTACACAACACGAGTGTGTGTAGTTAGTTTGTGTAGTACACGAGGACACAGCACAATGTTGATTTCAATGCCATTCTATAATTATTACCTACATCATCATCTTGTCAGCCATGATGAAGGCAGTGACGTTAATAGGTTCAATTATTATTAAGTTTCTGTACTGGGATAGTTATTTGTTAAACCCAGTTAGTTAACTCATAGTTATACACTCAAAAGGCAGTGCTACCGGTGATTGTAATATTTAGATTGACCAAAATGCAATAATTTAACTTTTTTCATAATTGTTGGACAGTGCGAGCATTGCTATGAGAAATGTAACAGGCGTTTGTGAATTCCTAACGGTGATTCTCTTGAACAAGTATCATTTAATTGGAGTACGGAATAAGTGCAATTGGAAGACAGTGAAAGATTAAACAAAGAATAATGTTGTTAATTCTACTAGTAGTACTATCAACAATAGACACACCAGTAATGGCAGAATCGAAATGCTCCGTTGATGCTCAATCAGGTTCTCCAAAATACCATCTAATGGAGAAATGCTACCGTTCCAAACTTGGTATGGTTTCCAAGGCTAACTTCACATCCCTGACTAGTTGCCAACGTCTTGGCATTGAAAAGAAGGGCCTGGCGATAAATTATAGTCCTCCAGAGGCTTGGGGCGAAAGTAATGGGACAATTGGCTATACCTGCGAAGTCCTAAAGTGCGCTGAGGCTGATGGGGGATTGTCCATGGTGAATGATTCCAGATATGATTATTACAGTATTTATGCAAAGCCGATACGTAAGTGTACCAACTTTTTTTATCTAGCCTGTCTACATGACCATTTTGACATCATCAATGCAGGATGTTATAGGAATATTTAAGACATTTATAAATGACTTTCAGTTTATTTCCAATTCGGCAATTAACCACCGTTTTCGTTGTCAATCAGGATATTTTCTTTAAGAGAAAAGATCCTAATTGACAACGGAATATAGACATCAACTGTATCAGGTACGCCAAGGATTGCCTTTAAGAGGCCACCGTGCTAATGCTGTGGATCAAAGAATAGAGGTAACTTTTTAGAAATGATCAACAGACTGTTCGTTAAATACGACTAATCATTTTCAAAACATTTCGAAAAACATGTAACATAGGTTACATTTTTTTCATACACCAATGTCATGTCATACGCCAATGTCTGTGCTTCCCGTATCCAGCGGTTTCCTGCGGCATATTGATAAATTTTATGGATCTCCTAGATTTTTGTTTAACATTTCAGCTCACGTGAACTCATCCTGCGTTCCAGCTCTAGGCATGTTCTTAATCATCACAAAGAAGCTAAACTACACGCTTGGGTTCCGTGAGTGTAAGAACGTGAGCAGTTTACCTGCTGATGTCACAAGCGAGCAGCGAACTGATGCGCTGGCGCAGCTGCTGGCTGGTAATAGTATAGAGATGGCGTTTGTTGGGATGAGGAGCAAGAATGGAAGTGCTTTTATCAGTGTAACTGGTAAGATCTAAACTGCTGCCAGATTAGAGAACCTCAACATTGAGGAAGAGTGGTATTGTCTGCTAGAGGCAGGCTTGATAAAAGATGGTCATAATTACGTTGCCTGCTCAGTAAAGGCTTACCTACTTAATAATACTAAAATAGTGGCCTTCAGCCTTTCACCAAAACGAAGTGGTTATAAAAATAGGCTACAGAGAAACGCGTAAATCATTATACTTTTTTGTATTGTGTTCTTCCTTAGGTGATGCCCTAGACTGCACGACATATCGCGCCTGGGCACCTGGCAGTCCAAGAAAGGACCACAAGAAATTCGACTGTGTGCTTCTTACAAGGACGAGGACTTGGGTATCGACACCATGTAAAAAGAACTACCCAATGCTTTGTGAGCTGGTCCCTGGAGGTCCTTACAAGAGGGGTTCTTTGTTTGCTTCTAGAATCAAGACGGCTAACGGTTAGTAAATAAAGCGATAATTTTGTTTGTAAAAGCTTAGTAACAATAATATAGGTACTTGTATTCCAGCAACGACTGGTTTTAATCCCCATTATATATTTTTTTTTTTTTCAGAAACTATGACGGAAAATAAAGACGACGATGAGAAATAAAATAGATCAACTTTTCTGTAGATACTTAATAAGATAATGCAAATAGTTTCTAATATATTTTTATTAAGATTGTAAAGGTTTCCTATTACTACAATTTCTAGGTTGAACTAAACGTATAAATCAAATTGACATTGACAGCTGACAGATTCTTTACCTCACCTCCCCCACCCCATGTTCTCCGCCCTGAATCTCAGATCTTTGTGTTTTTGTTTACAATAATCTCTTTTACTATAGTAAAATTTATATTTCTAAATATTATACAAGTTTTTCTAATTATATAATGGGCCAAGGAAAAAGTCAGTTTACAGAAGAGGAACTTCAAGACTACGAGGTAACTAAATTAATAAATTTGTTCTGGTTTTAGGTCTTAAAAATGTGGTTTTCGACAGATGACTAATAAATTCGTCATAATTTACAGGATCTCACTTATTTTACGAAGAAGGAAGTGCTATAGTGAGTAGAAATCTTTTATTATAATTTTGTTTTCATGCAGTTCACTTCGTTGTAGCATAAACAGTTCAAGAATCTAGAAGTTTAGCCTAGTTTATGAACGTTACATGTTCATCTGTAAAACGATGTGTATTTCTATATTCTCCGTCTTCCTGATGACACAGAAATCATATTTAGTTACTGAACATACTTGCTAAAATTATTTCATTTCATTTAGTTTAGAAAACCTACAAACATAATTAACAATGAAACATCACAGAATATGTATATTACTGTACCTATTGTTCATTTAATAATAGATTTCCTTATTGAAATAGAGCAAAGAACAAGTACACCATCATGTGCACAGAATATTACAAAAAAATCCTTTTCAGTATTGACCCTATTTCTGATATCAGCAATTATTTAGCTTTCTCAGCTGTTACTAAAAATCGAATTAAATAAACCTGTCTTACTTTCCAGTGCTCATCAAAAATTCAAAGCCCTAGCGCCCGAGAAAGTAGGTCACAACAAGAATGCCAAGCTTCCGATGACTAAGATACTCCAATACCCTGAGTTACGAGTGAACCCGTTCAGAGACCGGATATGTAAAGTGTTCAGCTCGAGTAATGATGGGGACTGCACCTTTGAAGACTTCCTAGACATGATGTCTGTTTTCAGTGAGATGGCACCAAAGGCTGTAAAGGCTGAACATGCTTTTAGGATATTTGGTAAGATATACAGGCATAATTATAAAAGATATTCAGGCGTAATCTTGTTAATAACAAAAATGAAAAAAAAAAATGCTTAGTAAGCGCATCACTTCAGAAGAACGGGTGGACAGAATTTGGCAATTTAAAAAAAATGGCCGGAAAAATGCGGAAATTCGGGAAAACAGAAAGCACTTTTTCAAGACATTTCTATGGGAATTTTGTATGAAATATTGTTTGAACAGGACAACGTCTCTCGGGTCAGTTTGTTATAAATGGACGTATGTTAAACAGAAAGGACTCAACCCACATTGTGGTCAGAGATGAGTTATATGTTTATCCTTATATTTTAATAAAATGTATTCCCCAATTTTCGTAATTGCACCTACCACTGTTTGTCTCTGCACCACCCAAAGGTTGACTGGTAGAAAATGCCTATGGCATTAAGTCCGCCTCTGTACATTTGTGTGAGAAAGTGTTAAATAAATAAATAAATATATACCAAAGAGGCCCTAATGATTGGTTCTTTCACTCAGCCAAAAAGATCCATGAGTCTGCAAAAAGCAGGTTGATTTTTAATATTGGGAACCAACCCACATGTAGCTGGGTACCTTCCGACGTCTTTGGTATATACAACTCATCCCTGACCAAAATTTGGGATGAGTCGTTTCTGCTTAACTACGTCCAAATAATAATGGCAATAGGCTCTCCTCCAATTAGGTAAAAACTTATAAGACACAGAAAGAAAATATGTTTATTTGCAGTAAACATGGCGCAAAGAACACAAACACGAAACGAACAAGTTGGGGAGAATATGCGTCAAATCCACCCAAAACGGTCATCGCTCAGCATAATGCTGCGACCGCCCGCGCTATTACCTCGTATTCGCTTAGCGTTCTTTCAGACTTTTTTTCTTTTTACTGGGCTCCCAAGGATCCAATCCAAGATAAATCCAAGGATCTAACCTTCCAATAATTGGGCTATCAAATGGACCCTGTTATGCAGAAAAGATCCAACCAACGTTTTATTAAACGTTGGTTGGATCTTTTCTGCATAACAGGGTCCAAATGCGAAAATAACTTTTCAAGTCCGACTGGTACCAAAGATAAAGAAGAAGAAAGCGCATTCAAACAAACTTCAGCTTTGTTATATATTAGTCATCCATACAAAAATAAATGTGAAATTAGCTGAACCGATCGTCATGTTTGGCAGAGATATAGCCTGGGATATGGAGAAGGACAGGCAACTTTTTACGCGAAAATCGACATCCACGCGGGCGCCGCCGCGGGCTAAAGCTAGTTAGTAATATAGATAAGTCCAGGTTACCTCACAATGTAGGTATTGCTTCACCGATATCAGTTATTTCCAAGATAAACTTAGAAAGTACATTATGAATTGAAAAGTTTTGCAAAGGAAAACACTACAGGAATAAAAAATCCCTTGTCTATATTTCCAGATTTCGACGGCGACGACATGATTGGTGTGTCAGACTTACGAGAAGTGATCGAGAGGCTGTGTGGTCCTGAGCTCAAACTGGGTGACTCAGAGATCCAGCAGCTAGTCCAGAATGTTCTAGAAGAAGCGGACTTAGATGATGATGGAGCACTATCTTTTGCAGAGTTTGAACATATCATTGATAAGAGCTCTGATTTCTGCCAGTAAGTTTATTTTTTGCTTGTTTTTGTACCTACAAACAGAAAAGATGTGTAGGTATTTAGTTACTGGCTTACTTAAGTAAGTACCTATCAGGGGCGTAGCTATCGTCGTATCAGCCGTATCAATGATACAGGGCCCTCGAATGACTCTTCTTCCATCCCTGGTCCCGTTATTTGGGGTCGGGTCTCCTCACTTTCCTGCGCCAAGACGAACGGTCTTGGGTTGTCGCATCGGGCAATTGGGCTTTCTTGAGGTCTCTCGCGATATTGGACCACGAAGGCATTGGCGGGCGGCCTCTACCTCTTTTTGTTTCCGGTAAATTTAGAGCTATTCGAACCACATGATCCTCACTGCGTCTTTTAATGTGTCCATACCATCTTAGGCGGTTTTCTGTCATTTTGTCTGTGATAGGTGCGACTTTGAAGCTGTCACGTATATGTTCATTACGGATTTTGTCAAGCCGGGTCACACCTCCCGCTCATCTTAGCATCTTCATTTCGTTGGTATGGACCTTTTGCTCATGCGTCTTCTTTGTTGTCCAACATTCGGTGCCATACAATAACGCGGGACGTACTGCGGTCTTATAGACTTTGCCCTTAATTTTTATGGGAACACGTGGATCACATAATACTCCTGTAAGTGATCGCCATTTCAGCCACGCGGCACCAATTCTATGGACCACGTCTGTGTCAACGTTGGCATCTGTTATGAGCATACAGCCCAAGTACTTTAATTTATCTACTGTGGGAATAGGTGTTGTCCCAATACAGATGGTATCAGTTACCGCGTTTCCGCTGAAAGGGCACTTCAGATACTCGGTTTTCCTCCTACTCACCTTCAGGCCGTACTTTTCAAGAGCATGCGTCCACATATTTAGGATTTCCTGCAGATGGATTGCAGTATCAGCAGCTAAAACAATGTCGTCCGCATATAACATAGTCCATGGCAATGGGGAAGGTATATTTCTTGTGTGGCAATCCATCACCAGATTAAATAGTAGGGGACTAAGAGCAGATCCCTGATGAACACCTACTTTGACCTCAAAGGCTTTGCTAACGCCGGCTAGGCTTCGAACTCTCGTGCTGGCATTGTAGTACATATCCTTCACAAGCTCAATATAGTACTCTGGCACATTTTGGGCACGGAGGGCTTGCCATACTAGCTTTCGCGGGACTCGATCAAAGGCTTTTTCTAGGTCGATGAATGCTAGGTGTAGGTCTTTGTTGTTCATTTTATGTTTTTCCATCAGGATTCTAATTGTTTGGATGGCGTCAGTAGTTGATCTGGAAGGTGTAAAACCAAACTGATTTGGAGATATTTCAGAGATGTCAGAGAGTCTTTTATTTATGATTCGTTCCCATATTTTGAGTGTATGTAAGGTCAATTTAATACCTCTGTAGTTTTCACACTGCGCTACATCACCCTTATTTTTATAGAAAGGTAGCAGATAGCTTTGACGCCATGAGTTAGGAATGCATTTAGTAGTAATTATGGTGTTAAATAGTTTTGCTAACCATACTACTGCTGTTGGTCCGAGGCCTTTCCATAGATCCGCTGGTATCTCATCTGGGCCTGTAGCTTTTCTGTTCTTCATTTTGGCTATTGCATGTTTAACTTCAGCTATATCTACTTCAGGTATTGGTCCAGATGTTGGCAGGCAGGGTATTGGGTCCTCATTTGGGAATTCTTCATTTAAGAGTTGTTCATAGTATTCATACCATCTATCCAGAATTTGTGAGTTGTCAGTTAATAATTTTTGGTCTTTTTTTGATGAACTTGTTTGTCTTTATGTCTTTGGTGGCTCTGTTTCTAAATTTTGCTACTTTGAGTACCTATTTCGTCTGCACTCTTGGCATTTTCCAAATTATCGTAGAAGGCTTGGTCACTATTAGCCACAGGGCCCCCGAATGACAATTCATAAAATGTTATCCACAACCTCAAATTCAATAATAATTAATTAATTAGCGATAAAATAAAAAAAATATGAAAATTATCTTTAAGAATTTAAAATACTTATTTTGCTCTGGAACTGTCTCGTCCCAGTACTTTTAAGTTTTAACATTATGTACTTATTTTGTTTATAAGCGAGTGATTTTGATTATTTTGTAAAAAAAAATAACATTACCCTCCTTTTGGGCTTCTTCGCAGACGGCGAAAAAGGGCCCTCATTTTTTTTTTTGATACAGGGCCCATTTAGAACCAGCAACGCCACTGGTACCTATCTTTAATTTCTTTAAAAAATAATAATATAAAGGATGGAAGGAAGGATTATGGATCATAAGCTCACTCCTCGAAGAGAGGAGGCCTGTGTTCCTGCTCGAACACACATGCGGTACATTATGTTATAGGAATGCCAAAAGATGTTACAGGTATCTTAGTTAATATCTGCTGATATTAACTAAGATACCTGTAACATCTTTTCACAACTTTGGACAAATTCTGCCATAATACGATAATTTGCAAATGATTTAAAACATAGTTTTGAATTTGAATGTGAGAGCTCTTTTTCATTTGAGTTCTTCAGCAGCTGAAGGTCATGGCAAAGTCAGAATGACTCAACTACATTTGTTTAAATACATCTGTTTTCCAACCCAAGTTACAAACAAATAAGGACTGACTATAATGCTCCAATTGGGATTTTTTTGCCAATCCCAGTAACTAACTGTTCAACTTAGAAGTCTATGTGATTTAACTTCAATTAATCTATCTTATTTATTTCCAATATACTAATATACTTTTATATTTATTTTTCAGCGCATTTAGAATAAGACTGTGAAGCGAGGACCTGTAAAATACTCAACATTCTGCCACAACATACTCATACATTCTCAAAATAATAGTAACTACTTGTGCTTGTCTCAAAATAATTGAATGTGGTTTCTACAACTGTGTCTGTAGTTTAAATAATTATACAGGGTGAAATTGAATTCATTGAAGGCATCCTCTCAAGGGGTCATCATACTCATCATTAGGAACAACTTTCATTATGGGACCAAAACAGATATCTTGAAAAATAAAATCTTCTGTTCCTTACATTTTGACGAGATATGCGAACATAAATGTAGGGAACAGCTGATTATTTTTTCGCGATTTCAGGTTTGGTCCCATAGTGAAAGTTGTTCATAATGATGAGTTAATTGACCCCTTAAGAAGATGCCCATGAATTAAATTTCATCCTGTATACTATTTTTTTATGTTTACTTGGGAACCTGCTGATGATTGTATTATACAAAACTGGAAATGTATGATAATGTGAAAAATAGAGCTGCTTATGTCCGTTTTACTAACATTATATGACTGAATGAATGCCTAAATAGAAGCGCAGTTGGATTATAATTGCTCGGTTCAGCAGTGAGAGTTGAAAATCCAATAGTGCAATAATATTCACAATTGAAGTTTTCCTACATGATCGAATCAGAAATTAAGAGATCTGCAGGAGAACCAAGGTAACCAACATAGCCCGAAAAATTGCCAAACTTATGTGGCAGTGGGCAGACATTACCTGCAGAACAGATGGCCGATGGGGCCAAAAGGTTCTGGAGTGGCGAACGCGTACCGGAAGACGTAGCGTTGGAAGGCCTCATACAAGGTGGACTGATGACTAGAACCGGTCGAAGTGGCGGTGCTTGGGGGTGTGTCCAGCAGTATGTCCAGCAGTAGACGTCTTTCGGCTGAAACTAATAATATTTAGGCGTTATGTTTCCTAGTGTTAGTGAAAACATGCATTACCACCTATCAGTTGAACTTAACGCAGCTTTTTGACTGTGTTCATTAGAAAATTTGGATAAGGCAGGAGGCAGCAACTTTAGTTAATAGGAAAGCTTTTACTATTTAAGGCCCACTTATATCACAAATAATTAAATATGTTTAGTACTAAACATCTATCTAAATATTTATAAAACAGTCGGGTTAGTTACACCATTTATAACTCAAGAACTGCTGGATATTTTTATGATCTTTGATTTGTTGGCTTTGTCTCCGCCCCGAATAGTAGAATAACTATTAGATTGGGGAAAAAGTGTTTTCGCATTATAGTATGAATGAACTTGTAATAAAATCTCTTTGGCTATAGTATTATAAAAAAACATGCGAAAAATTCACTATATAGAAGAAAAAAAAATTTAAGTATGAGAAAATTCATTTTCTCATACATTTTGTATGGAACAGCCTTTTTGATATCTCGAGATATTGAGAAATTTCACGTGGACGAAGTCGCGGGCAGAAACTAGTATTATTTAAATCATCATTCTGTTTCTGTCATCTTCAAACAATTGACAAAAACCGAACTTTAAAAAAATATATTTAGCACTATACATATTTAGCGATTTTTGGCAAATGTAAGTAGTTGATAGATTATGAAAAGCATTTATTATGTGTCTTCCCTATTATTGTAATTGTTTATTTTAAATAATATGTATTGTGAATCTCTCATTTGCAATTAAAAAAAAATCTCGTAATTTGTTAAGTAATGAATTTTGATGTTTTGTGCTGTTCTGCATTTTTATTAGAACAATTTTGTAATGAAATGCCAAATATTTAAGTATTAAATTATATTTATTTGGGAATTTGTTTATTTTTTTATTATAATAATATTCTATTAAAAGGTAAATATACAATTTATTAAAAAAATTGTGTTATCCTGTAGATAACACTACATACCTATAGTATGTATCATACTCATAACTAAAGCATAACAGTGATAAGAACAGAAAGAGTGTAGTATAGCTGGAGTAATGTAATAATTATGGCTGACATATAAAGTAGATATACAAAATTAAATGTTCAACGTATGCAAAAATAAAATACCATTTTTGATGGAATATAAAAAATATTTATTAAACTTATTAAAAAACATTTTATGACTTTGCTTACTCTATGTTAGTAAACAATCAGTTCTGTAGATAGCCTGGCAGCTTCATCCTCATGAATATCCAAGTTGTGAAGAAAGATACAAGAATACATAGGAAGGCTACTGAGATTAACAAGATTCTGTTCAATTTAGGGGTTGAAGGGTTGTGTGTGCGGTCGAGGATGATGAAACCAAGACCACCAAGAGAGAACAAGAAGCTTGACGCCAAGCCTTCCATTATGTACTGTCCATTTACACGATTTGGCATAAACGCGACCGGCCTGCTGTGTCCATGCTCATCGGTCGTTGAACCCACGCTCGGCGGCTCCACAATTACGTCGTATATAATCCCTACAATAAAAATCACGTATTAGATTCAATCTGAAATGACTCCAATAAGAAATTAATTGGTAATCTTACAAAACAATCTTCTAACCTCCGGTCACTAAAAAGTATGAAAGCAGCACCAAAGAGAATGTTGTCATAGCAGACGGAGCCTGTAGCCATGTCGGCTTTTTAATCTTAATGTTAGGTATTTCAAGAACTGTGAAAGGTATTGCAAATAAAGCTTCCATTTTTCGAATTTATTAAACCGAGAACCGACAAATCACTAAAGCTAAACGCCTGTCTGTTGACGTCGATGACAGTTAACACTGACAGCGTTATCTGTGCAGTAGTGATGTATTTAACTAATCGTCTACAGAGCAAAAGTTGTTGTTGAATCTCGATTTCAATATTGACTCAAAAAATCCTAAAAATCAATGCGACCTCCATCTTACTATATAAGTTCCATAAAATTCAGAATGAATATCACGATAGGATCTCTAACACTCTCCAGACCGCAGCCAACAAGCTTGGCGATTGGTTTAGAAAGTGGCGCATAGAAGTAAATCCCGATAAAAGTCATGCGGTTCTATAGACGAAACCTCGCCACCGCCCCCCTAGTATCCGACCGATCACCATGTTCGGCAAGCCTATCCCCTGGGAGAAGCGAGCCAAATATCTGGGTGTGATTCTCGACCACCATCTCTAATTTTCTGAGCACCTAAAGAAGGTACGCGCTCGCGCAGCCTTCGCTCTCTTTAGGCTCCACTCCATCCTAAATGCAAAAAGCAAATTGTCATAAAACACATTAAAAAAAAAAAGAATGAATACAATTTTTTTTTAACCGTTTACTATTTTGTATCACCATTCAGTCTACTGTCGTACGAACAGTGGCCAGCACATCAAGCTACAAGAAATTGTTAAATTTCTCCAAACAATTTAAACTCTAAAATCTTGAGGATTAACTTCAAAATTATACGAGAAAATTTGACAGTTTGAGGTGACTTGATGTGCTAGTTTATGGACAACACTAGCAAGGATATTCTAACATTCCATTTTAATTTTTGTATGATGTGTGTGATCGTTGCAGTCTAGTTTTTAATAGTCCAAACAATAGACTCATAGCAACCAATATTTCTTTTAATAAAGTCTCAGAATATTATTATTATTATGTAATTATTAGGTTTCAAAGAGTTATTCCTTAAAAACGCTTAACCGGGGTGTCGAATATAAATAAACTACTAATTTATACTACTTGCAACGAAACGTCACATACAAATATTTTGTTCCGCCAATAAAAACGTAGCTAAAGCATTAAATGTTAAACTCCTATTGGAGCATTATGAATAATCGATTTTAGTATGAATTTTCTACCAATAGTATTTCTGTATTCAACGAACGACTCAACGACAATGGAAACAAAAATTTTGGCAATTGTCAAATTACACATTCGATTTTAGTAAAATTGAGCAAAAGTTCGGTCTCACATTTTTATCCGTTTGGCGACGGCAGCAAATTTTTTATTATTATTCATCCCTTCAAAATGTGTTAATTGTGCTTGTGTATGTGTGTTTAGTAATAATAATCGATTTTCATTGTTGAGTTTGAAGGCGTCGCGAATATGTGTTAATTTTACGCACAAAATGGTATGGACTGTGGATTTTTCACTGATATTACGATGAAGGGTGGTTTATATCTTATCTACACGTCTTTGGTGACAATTTCATTGCTATCCAGGTACAGAAAATATTTTTTTAATGATGACACTAACATAAAATTTCTTACACTATGCAGATTCTCATGAATATGGTATTCCACAGTTGTGCTCTCTTCATTTTGGGTGTTTCGGAAGCTCACCCAGGTGAGGACGGCGTCGATACGAATGTCGACTTGTCGGGACTGCATAATGTCAGTCAGAAAGTGGAGGCTGGTGAGCAGGAGGCGCCAGGGCCTCAGGACCCCCCTGAAGTGCAGTTGGCTGAAGACCAGAAGACGAGCGAAGACCATGAGATGATATTCGCGGAGACATTGTCATTGAACTCTGTGACAACAGAGGGGTGAGTGAAATTGCAATCAACTTACATTTCAATAGCATTACTTTAGTGAAAGTGAGTGGTTCTGTTCAATGCTTCCACTGGCCTTCAGTTTTTTACTCATTATCATTCCATTATTTATTGTTGATTTATTCGGAAACAAGTTTTTAAGTAATGATTCTTTTAATGACCATTAAGTACTAAAGTAAATAGTTTTTTGTATCTTAAACTGCGAAGTAAGTCACTATAATATCTTAATTTCTTAATATCTCAAGTTTAATTAACTGCAGGAAAGTTTATAAACCAACAAGAATGTTCATCAGAAAGTATGGAGCTAACTGATGCATGACAATGTATCATTTTAAACATCACACACAATTAACTCGCAATTGACTTAAAATATTTCATCATGATTCCGATTTTTTATCTCATACTGATATGGATTATTCAAATTGATTTTGTAGTCACTTAATGACTAGAGATTAGGATATTATTCCTATTTCGTAGGTCAAAATATGTCTTTCTATCATCTCTTATGTATTACTTAATTTAATAGGCATATGGAGATCAAACTGCATTTCATTTCAGACTGAAATTAGTCATTTATACTACTATTTACCTGAAAGTTATATATTAATTCATTCCTTTAGAGTTAGACATGCAGTTTATATGATTCATAGACTCCTTGTATGCAGTCAGTACTAATATAAAATCAAAAAGTAGAAGGAATTAGACCATACAATTTTATGCACAAGAGTAGGACCTTACGTGTGTTGTCCATCCGTCTGTAACATCCAATTAAAGCCAAATGAATGTCAAGTTTTTGGATATTTCTTATTTACTTTTTAATATCAAGTAATATTGCATAATATTGTTATTATGCACTATCCAATTGTATTTGGTATTAGCCTACCGGCCGTGACAACAATACTAAGCTGGTAACATTAGCTTGGATTTGTGAGGGTCCTCATTTGCTTAAACAATGTTTTTGCATTATGTTTAATCTCAATACATGTTACATCAAATTTTATTGTTGTGCATTTCAATATTCACTCAATCACCAATATAATTGCTATGAAACATAATATAGCTAAGTAAATGTTCTTGAGAAATGAATAGTGAGGCATTGGCTAGTAATTTTGCGTGCCAGCCAGCTGAATAGAAATGTGGCATTGGTGTTGGTCTCATATGATTCACCCCCCGGATCCATTACTTCAGAGAGTTATAATAAGTCATGAAAATACCTCTAGGATAGTAGCATTCATTAGAGTTTCAAATATCCATTTATCATTAATGATTTTTGGGATATAATATTCGATTTTGTATTGGGAACACCCATAATCCACTGTTTTATCTTTTAATAAGGCTAATGGGTGATCACTTGCTGATAACGTTACTATCAGCTTTTATCATTTTAGGCTTACTGGGAAACTGATCTTTGTTGTCAATCCATTTCTTATCAACTGTCGCAACCACGTGTTTGTATAGTTCAAACACGCCTACTATACGCCTACTGGAATTGGTCTTACGACCCTGGTCTTTAGAACATGAACTTAATGAAAATGCCACCATAAATTTTACTTGTTCACCTTTCAAATGAACTTTGGCCGTGCCTTCAGAGGTCAAAGTCGCGGTCGGATTTCAAAAATTGAGACCATTTCATTCAATGAAGTTACAGATATCGGATGCGTGAAACCAAAAAAAGAGAAAGGCTTACGACTTGTTTCCAGAAGTAGAGCATAATGTGTGTCAACTGTCAACCTACTGAAAACGACTTGGAAGCAGTTTTTCTGCTTAAACCATCCAGAATTTCTGACATACAAATCATAAAATTGGTAATTTAAACATCCGTGATGTGTGAGACTGTGAAATGTGTCACAAAACGAATTCCCAAGGCGTCGCAGACACCATGTGAAAATAACGCAAACCCATTGTTTGTTCAAGACATTTCCCCTCATCTTTGGTGAAAAGAAAACCAGCTCTATTGTAGATAGACAGACATACTTTGTAATATGTCGTCCCTTTATGTACTACTTAGACACAATGCGTTCTTTCGCTCGGCCAATAGCAGATGTGAAGATATCTGCTTTTGGCCCAGAAAAACAAATTAATTCAATGATCAATATTGATCACGTAAATTGTTAAAATTTTCATATTACACCCCAGTGACGTTGGAATTGGAGGCGTGTACCGGAACCCACATAATTTTAGACGAAAATTGTAACCGTTGGGCATTGACCTTGCTCAGACATTTTGTCGCTAAATCGCTTATCGAGGTCGAGATGTCGCGTATGCCTAAAACCGTTAAACAGATTTATTTTTTGTGCAATATGACTAGATGGTAAAAGGAGAAAATCGGAATAAGAATGGAAATTGGGTCAGGAGAATGAAGACGTGATAATTTTCTTCGTGTTTTGAAACCAGCGAAGGTGGGATGCCAATTTTGTGTGTTATCGAGCTGTTGCCATTGCTAATCAAAACAAATCTTTGACTAGGAATTCCAACTGAGTTTATCTACTCCCCGTAGTGTAATAGTAGGAGATGTATCATCTAAAAAAATTATGATGGTAACAAACAGCAGATCATGGCAGTTTATAGCTCGGTCATAAAGCGAATCGAAAGGTTTTAATGACCGCAACTATCTTTCTTTGTGGTCACGTCTGTACTATCTTTATACCTACAATGGTAGGAAAGAATGGGACATTACTTATGGAGTAATGAAGTAACATTTGAAGCCGTGATAGGCAACAATGTGTGACTATACAAGAGTCAATAGGTATTAGTTTCAGTTGAAGCGTGAAATAGGTACGCAATCAATTGCCTAATGCGTTACCATATTAATTCTTACGTTTCTTTTTACTGGAAGACTTAAAATTTACTTCTTTTTTTGGTGCTGAAAAAATATATCCGGTCTTTGAAGTTGAAGAGGGCCGTACATTTCCTGTAAGACATAAATACTTCGATGTTAACAGATAACTTCCCCTTTCACACGACTTCCTTTGGACTGTATTCCTATTTTTAACACGTTCATGTGTATCTATTTCAAGATCTTGAATCACAATTAAAAATCTCACTTTTGTTGAATTCTGTGCGTCAGACCAGAAGCCAGCGCAGTTTTTCTTGCGTTTTTCATACCGGAAATAAAATAGCTCTGAGCTTTTATGTCGCTATACAATCTTTAAATTGTTTCGAATTCCTTCGTAAAGAAGGGTGTGTGGAGCATGACTACCAAGACAAAATTAATAAACAAGTGCTTGAGAACAAATAGGTACTACATAGATGGAGTTGAAATAAAGAAACTGAGCAATATACGCGACCTAGGAGTTCTTGATCCAGATCATAAGTTCGATGTGCATAATTATCGTGAATATTGTCTCAAGATCTTTCAAGACTGGGATTTGTTTTGCGAAATAGTAAGGAATTTAAAAGCTATAAGATAAGAAGAATGTTATATGTACTTCTTATTGGAATGGACGTTAATTCACCTGTCCACCAGCTCATGTTCACTCAGAATAAAAAGTAATAAGATCCTTTTTCTCTGACTAAATATAAGAAGTGTTTAATAGATTTAAGTATCTCTTAATGTTATATATGTATATATATTTTTTTTTTCATGTCCTTTAAAAATGTGTTTTTCCAAATGTGACCTTTTATTAATATTTTAATTTTGTTAGCTTAGTTGTTAGCTTTATTGTGCATGCTGTGGTCTCCTATAAGTGAAGAATTACACCTACTTAGTACCTGATGTTGCTCTTTATTTATATGTCATGTATTGTGTACATCTTTTGTTGGAGATCCTTAATAAATAAATAAATAACACAGGAATTTAGAAAATTCATGAACATATAAGGTAGCGTCATACAATTTCCAGTCCATCACGTACATGTTTGTCTAACATATTATTATGTACCTCGCGTGACTGACAGCGATCTGATGGTGCGATAACTGATAGGCATATTCCACTCTGTTTATATATATATAGCTCCTGAAAATAGAAGCCATGTCGATTGTCAACATTCATTGAGTGATTCACAGCAGTAGTATATATGTGTAACGAAGTTAAAAGGAAAACTATCACAGCTAAGTAGGCTTTACAAGTTACCGAGTAATAGTCGACCAACTTAAATTTGCAGTTGAAAAACATGTTCTCCGATACATTCTGTATGGGAGAACATGTTTTTCAACTACAGCGTTAAGTTTGTTCTTGGGATAAATTCATCCCAACTACGGAACCCTTCATTGTGCGTGGTCCGACACGCAGTTGGCTGGTTTTTTTTTTTAAATATTCCAAAGGTTTTTTTAAATTGTCTGTGAAAACACTGATAATATCTGTCTAGATTTAATACCTATATTTTGTGGCTTACCTACTTGCTTGGTAACCGCAGTTCAGACCATTCCCAATTAGAATAAATATCTTTTTACTATAGTATGCAAAAATCAGCCTATAAGTCCATACTGCGGCACACGCCTCCTCTCTGTGTGAGAGGGAATGGGTCTTAATCCACCAGCTCTTAATCCCTCGGAGTAAAAAGAAGTCCTCTCCCATTGGTGAATAAATGAACATTGAACTCCAAACATCCACATTGGTAGTAATAGTAAGGCTCTGCTTATCCTCCAACTGTAATTTCTAGAGCATATCGTCTGATGATCTTGCAAGGTCGCTCCACTCCTGATGCAAGATAACTATTGAGATAGCGATCAATTACTCCATTCACATTGATAATAACACGAATCACGATGTAGTAACCTTGTCCTGTGTCGTGATAACACCATAATCTACTGTTACTGTTGCTTCAATTATTTTATAGCTATATTTGATTTGATCATATCTTGTTCAAATACAGTTTTAACTGTCTTCATTCGCTTCTCGTTTTATCCCGATTTGGGGACGATGCAGCATCCATAGCCATACATCTCTATTAGCAGTCATCTCTGTATTCACCCGTTTTCTAGCTATATGTTTTCACAATACATCCGTCGATTCTTTATTCTTCTCTACTCTTACAATCATCACATTCATGTTCCAAAATTTTCCTCACGACTATAAATCCCTCATTTCTCCGCATCACACACCAATAACGTGACAAACACTGCTCGGTTTACTTCTGAAGTGAATGATTCTTCAGGTGACATTGCGTTTCATTGTGCAAGAGAAAATAATATGGTAGCTAGTTGTATATAATTATTTGCAACTTTTCTTATCCAAAAATATTTTCACGAGATTTTTCAACGTCACAAAATAATATTAAAGTCAGTTTTACGCTGCATGTCGTGCTCTAATCATGCATGCTCTTAACCTGAATTTGAAAGACATTCCCGCCTTTCAACTTAAGTGCTACTTTTCTCGTGAAAATATTTTACAAGACTTGCAGAACATTTTCGAAAAATGCACAGAATAATAAAATTGCCACCTATTCGTAGTTCGCTTACGTCTGATATATTAGTCTAAACAAAAAAATCTAGTATGAACAATCCAAAAACAGTTCAACTGCATGAAAAATTCAATTTTACATACGTGACGTCTATAACAATCACTTTGAAAACGCCGAAATTTTCCGCCAGACGATTATTTCTATTAAAACGTTTTTATACAGCGATTTAAAGAAATGATGTGTTTTTATCTCCACTCACGTTCTCATCAAAAATTTCATTTGCTTTTCTGTATAAAAATACATCGGACAATTCTCTTTATAGATTTTATACGTAACTGTTCTTAGTCTTTCTATCCTGGCCCCATTTCACTTGGGGTCATGATCGGCGCAATATGTTTTTACATTACATTCTCCTATCAGCTGTCACCTTATCAAACACTTCCTTTTCATTCATAACATCGCATCGCTCACTCAACCAGTCCATCTCTTGTTGGTTTCTCTCCATCTATCTACATTTACATTCATTACTTTCTTAATCACGTCCGTTTCATCTATCTCTTCACTTGCCAACGCACTAATCACTTGTACGCTTTAACTAATAGTCCATCCGTCAAGACAACTGCTCTTTAACGGCCAGCAACTCATGGAAAGCGAGAGTTTTGGCTAAAAATAGCCGTTCGAGTGCCTTGCATTATCGAGAAACAATGATGTTAAAGTAGAGCGGCAATGACCTTACGAATGTAGCGAGTAATGTTCGACTATTGCTTTCATTCTTTATGGTATGAATGCGAATGATTTTCCTTCTGGATTTCTATCTCTTTTGGAGATATTTATGAGTTGATAGTGAGCCGAGTTCATTGCCCCACGTGCCTTGTATGTTCACAATGTTTTTTGCACGTATCACTCTGTAACATATTTGAATGCTTTGGCGAGAATAGTTTTTCAAGTACTAAACAATTTTATTTAGCAAAAGTACAAACAAACAATAATAATAGTGACCTTGAGAAGCTATCGAATTACTTAAGCAACTTGGATGAGTATGCAGAATTGAACATTCGCGACTCAGCTAAAATGACTTAACTCAGCGAAAATTACGTTTTACACCTAAAAGAAGATGGCGATAGAATTGTCTGTGTATTTTCTTCATCTCCAATTCTCCATAGAAAAACAAATGTGTAATAATAATACAATCAGAAATATCAGCTTTCTCTTCATATAATATCAATATTATTATGTTCATCGTATCCGACCATTAGGGCTTTGAAAATAGAATAACTGCCAATGTTCTGATAGAAAATATCGCTGATTGGAAACGAGAATAAGCGGAAATTAAGATTTTCTCGATATGATCGTGAACCGCGATTAGATCCACTTCTTCTGATAGGTGATATTATGCTGTATTTTATGTTTATGGTTCATTTAGTATTTTAATTGCATGCGACCTGATTGAGAAATCTAATTTCTACCGCTGTCTTAGAAGATGTTAGTAAGTAGCTATATGTATTTCAATCATTTACTGCAAATGTTCCCCTTGCACTTGGTTAACTCTGTTTTATACAACCTGTATCAACTTTGATAGTTTAAATCTCTATTTACAAATCTCGGTGATACGCTACAAAATTATGATGACTTGATAAACGAAACTTATCATTTATAATCTTAATCTCAGCAAGAATTTGCTTACGTGAATAGATAATATTAATGTGTGTACATTCATATTGCGTGATTAGACAGTTTGCTAAAATTACTCTTCTCGTTCATAAAATTGCAAATTGATGTTGCCGTTTTTCAAACTTGCACTGACTGAAAACTTAACTGTATTTTTAAGTTCACTGGTCTCATGTTCATGGAAGTAGTGGTGACCTAGTAGTAACGGCCCCGACTTGCGAGTTTTACCCAAGCAGGCGCTTTATTACCGCGTGTCGCTGGACGTAAAGAATAGCACCACCTCATTTCCTCCCGTGGGTGTCGTAAAAGGCGACTAAGGGACTTACTAGAGAATGGGCAGCAAAGTTCTCTATGCATTTTTAACACCATACTGCGATAGCTAACCCGCCTGCCAAGCGTGGCGATTATGGCATACTCCCCCAATTGGGAGAGGCCTATGTTCAGCAGTGGACGTCTTTCGGCTGAAATGATGATGAGGCGCTTTACTTCGTGTAAATAATTTCATCACTACTGCTCTCAAAACGGTGAAGGAAAACATCGTGAGGAAATCGGCATGTCCTAGAAGTCAAAAATTCGAAGACATGTAACATCTAGCATATTTATTTTATTATTTTGTAGCATATGCAGTGGGGCCGCATGGTAGAGTACAGCCCACTCCCTCTCACAGAGACGAGGAACGTATCGTCCCAGCAGTGGGAACGATATTGTCTGATTATGCTATGTTCTGCCCAAAGTTCCCTTAACATTCAAAGCAGGATAATCAGTACCAAAAATGTTTGCGCAGGTTTGTTTGCACTGTTAATCTGTGCTGCTGGAGATTTTGGCAAAAGTGAGTAAAAACTATGGCCAAGTGTTCCATCTCCTTCAATTTGCACGATATGACTAATTTCCTTTGACATCGTAACATATCGGGAAATACGCTTTGGCAAACATCAAAATGGTAGTGATTTGTTTGTATGTATTTCAAATGTTCCCCTTGCACGTGGTTATCTATCAATCTATACCTAATAATAAAGCTGAAGTTTTTTTTGTTTGAACGCCCTAATCTATTTAACTATCAGTAGTATTAAGAAAAATCGTTTTGAATTTGATAGCCCAATTCTTGAGGAAGGATATTAAAATGCTATTAACATCACGCTAGGACCTTTAGGAGCTGAGCACAAAGATAAAAAGTCAGAAAGAACGCTAAGCGAAAACGGAGTAATAATAAATAGGGCAGGTGATGCGACGGGGTGGATCGGGAGTTCAAAAAATTTCACGCGGACAAAGTCGCGGGCAGAAGCTAGTTCATTATATACCATAGCTTTCAGACATATGTCCATGTCTAGACTTAGGTAAAGTATTACTTTGTTCTTAATAGATAACATACTAAGCATCTGTATTTCGAACTCACGTTAGTAAATATTGATCCACGTGCGTGTCTCAAGCTTATTCTCATACAAATTCCAGTCTTTATTGTCGTTGCTCAACAATTGACATTGTAAACGTTTTGCTGTCTTATCATTCTCTGCTATCCTAGTATCTCTCTTGGCCTCCTCATTATTCTTTTTGTGTTAAGTAGCAGTAGTATTATCATTTCTTATTATTTTCATAGACTTGTTACAATACCTATACCAATATTATAAAGAGAGAGCGAATTTTGTGAGTTTGTATTTACATATGTGGAGGGTAATATCCGAAACAAGTAACATGGAACAAAGAAAACAAACCAGGCAGATTGTGATCTTCATAGTAGTAATAACTCAGTAAATTTCTTCTTGCTGGTCCTCCAAGTTTCTATTCCTTCACACGAGTCAACTATCTAATCTCTTCAACAAAGTGAGTGATGAAACGCAATAATTCAAAATTATATATCTGCAGGGCGAAATGCCAAAAGTAACGCATGATATGCTAAGCAAACAAGACTTTCCAGCCAGTAATAATATTCGCAATGAGTTACAATTTTAGGCGCCAACATAATATATTTGTGTAGGAAGGGAACAGTATTGATTAGTTTCATACGTCTTCTTTGATTTGGCTTTTTATACTTCTGACTGTTTCTGGTGCTCTGTCATGAGTTGCCCTCGTCGTGCTTCAATTGATTTAACATCCCAGGAAATCGTATCAGACATAACTGATGATATTCAGAGCATTCCTGGGCCATTTATAGAACATGTGGCTCCTCTGTGGTTGAGGATTCCGGGTGAAGCTCGCTTCCATCTTCGGCCTTATCATCACTTACCATCAGGTGAGATGAAGGCCAAGAGCTTCCCCGTTGTGTCTAAAAAAAAAAAAAAAAAACAATTTCATTCAAAACACTACAATTTTGACTTTCTGAAGACGACGTTCTTGACGCAGAACTCCTTCCAAGCTGATGACGTCGAAAGGATTCCTTGAATCAAGATCAATGAGGCTATTCATTTTCAATTTAAGCCTCCAATGTAATATTTGATTCGTTACAAATAGACTCATATTGACAAAGATTAATTTTAAACTAGAGTTATAGATTGCAGTCATAAATCTCTTTATGATGATTAGGGATCCTTCGTTTTGAGGAGAGGTCAGGACAAATCCTGCAATGGTCAATTTACTGAGTAGTGCAAATGGAATAACGTGAAATATTGCGTCGAATTACAGGATACCAGTTCTTAGTAAGATTAATAATTAAGCCCAAATAAGTACTTTCTCATTTGCCTACCTAATAAATAATCAGTTACAAATACTAAAGTCTAAATCCATTTAGGTAACGAAACCAGCTGAAATATTGTACTGTCGATTCAAAATTATTAGTGCCAAAAGCAGCAGTCGAAGTAAATTAAGTAAGGTGTTAATGGCAGGTGATAAATGATCGCTTTGCAATTTAAACCTGTTAATTGCTATTAGAATGAGGCTTGTTACAAACCGTTATTATTGATAGTTAGACGTTGGTAAACAAATTATGCCGGATTTGTTGGGAAAGATTGGACCACCGGCTTTGGTCTGATTGATGTCGTAAATGGAGACAAGCCCATGATTGCTGAAAGACTGTTCCTAATCTGTTCGAAATCACAAGTCAAGTGATATGGTAGGCAGTTGTTATTACTGCAAACCAACAGCGATTTGACTGCAGATTGACATGTCAGAGACCAGTAGGGTAATCGCGTAACCCTTACAGTAGCAATGGGTTTCATTTTGCCAGTTCAACAACATTCATTTCGTTATTTACGTTGTAGCAATGGATTAGCAATATCATTCAGATTGTGATTGATTGTAGGTATGTTATGCAATTAGGGTGCTGATCAGGCTTTCAAAGAAACCTATTCCTACGTTCTACCTACTAGCACCAATCTCCCGTCGTTTGTTGTATTTAAAAAACCTATAGATTATACAGTAAAGCTTGTTATGCAAATCCTCGTTGCTGAATGAAACAAATTCTTTGCGGTTTATTAGATACAGTAGGTATGAATAGATTCTATGGAATGTGATGCCATTGACGCATGAGTTGACACATGAACGTGACGTACCAATAAAAGTGTGGTGGCGTAAAATAGTTTTAATGATTTGCTAACCATGATCATGTTGAAAAAATAAAAACCATTGTTGCCATAGATTTATTTGCATTTAGCCGTCAAAACGAAAACTTTATCGTCATCCCAAGTACGCCATTTTGGTTATTACCTAGTTTAGTTGAGAATGTACGATTTTTGTCATTGAATAAAATATATATCTTGCAGATGCAGCTCTCTTGTTGTTTAAAGATATCGTCCATTTAGCTAGACGAAAATTATAATTGTAAAGGTTTTAATTTTCGCCGGAAACTATTTCCTTTTATTGCAGCGTCAATGTTGACGGTAGAAATAAATTTATGCTTTTTAATGTGTGCCTCACGCAGTTTAGAATACATGTTACTAAAACTAGTTTATAAGTTTACATTGTTACTAACAAATATGGAAGTGATTCTGAAAATAAAATGTTTATTATTATTTTTTGTTTTTAAATTTGTTTTCTCAGGTTTCTAGAATCTGGTAGATTGATGTGTTTTGGTACTGCATTATCTAACTGTAGGAATTTGCGCACTATGCGACATGTGTTTAATATAGCTGCTTTCTATAGTGTAAGATTGTATATTTGGAAAGATTTATTGTATTTAAACTGATAAATAGTTGTTTAGGGATGATACCAGTCGTTAATACCACTATTGGGCCTATGGTTACTCTATTCATTATCCAAACCCTGGTAATTTCTTCTTGAAGTTCTGTGTGTTTTCTGATTTTTTCAGTGATAGTTTTCTGTATATTATTGGTGTTTGCGACTGCTATACTATTAGGGGTTTATTTATAAACGCTGCTTAAAGTTAAGTAATGATTAGCGACTGTTTAACCATACATTATTGACGTTTGAACGTCACTTAAATTTAAGCAACGTTTATGCATAAACCCCTTAATTTATGTGTTGGTTTTCTTAATTAACAAGTGTTATATCGGGTTTATTATTATTATATTGTCTGTGATTATGGGGCGGTCATAATATAATTTGTAAGCTTGGCTTTCTAATACAGTCCTTATTATTAATTCAGTGATTTGGTTTTTGTTATGATTAAGTTCCTCCTGACTTACTTATTATGATTAAGTTTACCTAATCATCTTTTATAGAATCGCTCATGGGAAGATAATGCATGCTTGCAATTTTGTCCTGAAAACCACATTCTTTAATTTATACAATGTGTAACTGAAATGCACATTATTAAAGTAGTTTGTTCAGAATCGTTTTCAGAATCATTTTTAATATAAGTTGTTTTTTTTTTTTCCACAAAAATAATTAAAACTACGTAAATTACAGTCACACTTCTGCTGTACAGTCAAAACAAACCAAAATGGGCGAAGTACCACGCTAGACCCTTATACGTGTGCGACTGTGTGCGTGCGTAGATTTATAATGTGACCACAATTTATCCCACACTCAGTATAACTAATTTAATTAATAAATAATGTTTTATACATAATAGTAAAAATTCAGTGTATGTATTGTGATTATATCATAATATTCTAATTGGAGTGTTTGGTGGTGTGCGTTAATTCCGGGACATGGAGTATACAATAGCTATTGTTTTCAGTCATATAGATACTAAAAAGAAGAAAAAAAGAAAGAAAGAAAATACGTTTATTTGCGGCAAACATGACGCAGAGAAAGAACACAAACACGAAAATAACAAGTTGGGGGAAAATATGCGCCACATCCACGCAAAACTGCACGTAATACTTGCAGCGCTGAGGGTTTGTCTTGCATAGGATCGCAGCATTATGCTGAGCGATGGCCATTTTGCGTGGATGTGACGCATATTTTGCCCTCAACTTGTTCTTTTCGTATTTTGACAACGTCTAATAAATCGATGAACGCCGGCTGGCATGCACGAAAAAGTATGACTCATTGTCCCGTTACGCCCACTGTCCCGTTGCGGTCATTGTCCCGTTGCGCCCATTGTCCCGTTACGCTCATTGTCCCGTTACGCTCATTGTCCCGTTACGCTCATTGTACGCTTGCGCCGCATCAGTGTCTTGTTATGACGTTGTCACGTTAAACTATCGTCCGTAAACCAACTTTACAGACAACCAATTTTATTTTTTTGTTCTTTCTTTGCGTCATGTTTATTAATTAATAAACGTTATTCTTTCTTACTTTACTTAAGTATACAAACAAATTGCCTACTTATGTAAGTTCAATGGCTCTAGAGATTATTAGATAACAGGCGTTCCTAATCAAACCCTCGACAGAATAGCTCTGGGCACTTGATCGTTGAGTTACCGGACAGTTAAATAATTATTATTGTAGTCTACAAAAGTGGTTATATAATATCGTTATGTAATAGATCCAGCTGACATAATGGCGCGTTCAGCTAAAATAATGTAGCGTCAAGATTTATTTAGATTAGCTGTGTAGTTCTTCGCTTTTGTACTTTGTAATTGGATTTATTCTTATTTCTCTATAAGGTTTCGAGTCTATCAATTTAAGGCGCTATGATCTGGCGCTCGAGCCGGCTGAAGTAAGTTCGCGAAGTCGCGTGTGGTTGCCTCGCGTTTTTGGTAGGTATTTAAACATAGTAATTATTGTTATCATTTTATCAAGACAAACTAAGCGAATTGTGCTAAACAATCTTATTACTTTTTAAATTATATAAAAAATAGGAAAAAAAACGTCTGTTTTGTAGGTAGCTATTCGATTGATGAAATATTACGGTAACTTTGGGATATTTTTCTATACAGCAAAGTTAATCTAATCCGGTTATTAAAAGCGATTGCATGTCCGCCAGATCCTTAAATAAGATATATCTTTTTTTCAGAATTTTGTAACACTGGTTTTTACGATTCCCATGGTTTGAAAAATTTGTTAGCGCGGTTTCTGTCGCGTCATACCGTCTTAGCGGCATTTCGTTTACTAATGAGTTGGTTCAGTTTTAGTAGTGAAAGTGGTAATCAAAAGTATATCATCAGATAGGTTGTTTTTTTTTTTTTTTTCTCTAATTGAATGTAAAGTGTATCAAATTTGATTCAATAACGTGAACAGTTTCTTGAATTTTACATTTACATTTAAGTACACAACATCACGCCTGTACGCCCCGAAGAGCTAGGCAGAGTCGTACCTAATAGTACACCCACATTTCGCCGGTTATGTTTAAGTCCCATGTAATAGGGGGCGAGCCTATTGCCATCAACCGAGCACAAATCCAGAGTCCCGATTGCGACTGATGGAAAAACCCAATAACACTTTGCCCGGAATCGAACCCAAGACCTCGAGTTGCGCTTGCGACCACTAGACCAACGAGATGTAATTTTAGTTATATTTAATCATTTTCAACTAGGTATTTAGTTACATGTACAAAGGTTCAGACATTCTCCAAAAAATATAGATTTTTCTTAGGCGTAACCGCATATCAAACATTTTATGAACGCAGCTATTAGTAATTACTGAGGGTTGTGGCGGCATCTACAACGCAACATGCGAACTACGCATCAAAGACCTGATGTCATACAAATCCTGCATCGCGCAATCAGAGTTTACCGCGCGACTAGCATTATAAGGCTATTCATACATAAAATATTTCAAGAGGAACATTGGTATAGGTGGGAAAAAGCCATAGAAGCGAGAAGTGTTTTATATTTTTACATAATTATTATAATTTTAGAATTGCTTGAGACATTTTGCAAAGGAGTTGCATTTTCCAAAATTTTAGTTATTCTATGAATGACCCGCCCGGACGCGGCGACGGTGGCGGCACGAGCGCGGTGATTTTCGATAATTAATCATCATATCAAGTAATTTTAAATTATTAAATTTTTTAAATAAAATACTCAGATTAAAAAAAAAAATTGTTTTCATGGCTTCTTTACCACCTATGTATCTCTTAAAATATTTCGTGTTTGAATATATACACCCTATAAACAACACTGGACCCCGGGGGTACTGGTGACCCCGAACATAGTATAGAGGTATGAGGAACAGGGTGTAGAGTTCACTCATCCTTTATAGAAAAGGGAGGAACCTCCGACTAGCAGGGTGTCGTGTCTGGTGGGCAACTGCCCGGCGGTTGATGTCGGGATGTTGTAATATGGTAGTCGCGCGGTAAACTCTGATTGCGCGATGCAGGGTCAAACGAAAATACAATTTCAATGTCGCAAGGTAAACAGGTGTAAGTTCGCGTAACCGAAATATGCGCAGTGTCATAAATATATGACAGTACAGTGGCTTTGGCAGTGCGCTCCACGAGGTCGCTCTGATAATATTAGAAACATGTTTGTTACATTTTTGCAATAGATGTTTGGAAGTATTTATGATACAATATTGCTGCTTTTTTACTCGGTTTGTTTTATTCATGGTTTGGCAGTTCGAGTAATTTATGCGGCCTACCCTAATGTCCTTTCTTTAATATTGCTCATCGAATCGTTGAGCTTCTTAAGTTCCGAGTTGAGCTGCACGATTACTGACAAATGCGTGCACTGACCGGACAAGTCCACTCAATCTGTGTGGTTCTTTCCTCAAAAGACCATTTCAGACTCCAATGTGTACATGGTCTTCACATGATCTGACCAAGATCATGTCTGGATTTAAAAGAGACTGTTACCTCTGAGTTTGTTTTGGCCTTTCTTCTCAGAGTAGTCAGATAGGCAACGTCGATCTCATCTAGTTTTAAAAGTGTTTGTACAAACCTACTTACAGAAATAAAATCATTTCTACCGTGAGAAGAAAATTATTAAATTTTGCCTGCCTCTGGGAATGGGCTCAGACTATAGAGAGAGTTTAAAGTTACTGTATCGACAAGAGCCTTAGCTCTTAAGTTGATAAACAAGTCGCGTATAATTTTATAGAGCAGGAGAACTGTAGTGGCGATTTATGAGCTATAAGTCGCAGGTCACTTTACTTTGTGTAAATTATTTCATAACGATAAGGAAAACATCGTGGGGAAACTGGCATGTACTAGAACCAACAATTTGAAGATATGTGACATCCGTCAATCCGAACTGGGCCCGCGTGGTGGATTATGACCCACTCCCTCTTACAGAGAGGCCTATGTCTCAAGATGGGGCTGATTATGCTATGCTTATACTATATAATTTAATTAAATAAATTTTATACGACTTTTTAGATTCGTTTTTAGACAATTATTGTGTAATCATAATTACGTCTATATATTTTTTATAATAAGTAATAGACATAATTTTAATACTAGAAATAAAGATAAAAATAGATCAACCCTTTTTCAGATTATCTAAAGTACATCTTTTATGGGGTGGGTACTGTGTTAAATGTTACAGCAAAATACCTTGTGATTATATTGCAATTAAATGAAAGAAAATTTAAAACTCATATTAAAAGTACACTTTGTAAACAAGCTTATTACAAATTAGAGGATTATAATCAAGATAAGAATGCTTGGAAACATGCTGGTCCTGCTCCATAGGACAATGTAGAGTTTAGACAAAATAAAACAGGTTGCTAATTTAATTGTACAATGTATTATTTTTATGATATTATTTTATACTCTGTGATATGTTTAACTCTCACACTGACTTATTATTTGTAAAAAATTTAGTAAATCATCTACTCTAACAATATTTGTAAATATGTGAGCACCGTGTATCTCACACATAATTAATTTATCCGTCATTGCTTAATTTTTAATTGTTTTTACCTTTGGTACTTATAGTAATTTTCTGGGGCCATCGTCTTCACATGTAATGATATAATTGATGTATACAAAGTATTGTAAAACAGTTTAAAAGAGTAACGGTGGAGTTTCTTGCCCATTCTTCTCCATGCGAAACTACCTTTTGGAAGGGCAACTAGAATCAATTTTATTTCCGTGTTCATTTAGACGTTCGAAAGTGCCATTTGTGCTTATTAAAATAAATGCTTTGACTTTTGACTGTTACGTTTGCTCGTAATCCAAAAATTAACTCAGCATATCGCAGTCCACTGCTCGATATAGGCCTCTCACAAGTTACCCCACAACGCCCTGTCCTCCGCCTTCTGCATCCAGGCTGTCCCAGCCACCTTTTTAAGGTCGTCGGTCTGCTAATAAATAAGCACCTCAAGATTTAACTTCTCTGGTTACTAGAAAATCTCATGGCCGGAAAGAAACATCTAAGCCAAATTGAATGAATAAAAGATCAGTTAAAGGACCCATGTTTAATTTAAAATGGCCAAACATACTTAAACTGAATCTAAATACACGCTAATTGGTAACTACTTGCATTTGCAATGCAAATGGTCGTGGTTCACTGATTGTGAATGTAGGGCAATAGTTTAATGATCGCATTTTCTGCGCACACGCATTTGTTTTACAAATTACGATAGCAAAGATTTAAACACGACGACGGACTGCTGCACCCCACTTTCTATCACAATCCTAGGGTTTGAAGGAAATTGGTAATCCATTGCTTCATATGTTTAAAAAATTCGTCTACTCGACAATGTAAATAACGCAATGAATATTGTTGAATTGTCAAAATGAATAGCAATAATATTCTTAATGCGTTACGCAATTACCCCGCTGTTTGATTTATTTACGATATTTTTTATTTAAACGTATAAAATTGACCTTTTATTCAAATTGCAACTACATGGAATATTCCTCGCTTCAAGGAATATTATGGCCTATGAAATAGTTATATTAAAGTCGTCATAAAAATAATAATATGCTTAGTTGATAAATGTGAAAGCTTATGCTTAAACATACACTCATAAAATCTCAGCTGCAATCTTTATTGGAGAAAATATAGTCGTAAATATTGGTAAAGCAAGTAAATACAATACGATTGGAAAGATATAGGAAGTGACCGTGACTCCTGCTTTCATAAAGGATAAACCTCCCATCCCAAAATAATTTTAAAAGCGAAACAAAGCAATAAAAATTTTAGAGTTAAAATAGCACCTGGGTATGCCAGGTTGTCACGTAATTTTTCCTCTTTTGTCTCACCACTTTGAGACAAAAGAGGAAAAAGAAAGAAAAATATTTTATTTGGGACACGCACAGGAAATACAAAAAGTTAAAAAGGAGCATTTGAAACTAACTAAATTAAAAAAATTGTTAGAATAAACAAAAAATATACTATAAAGACCTGCGCGACGCCAAAAAGGGTCTCAAAATAACGCAGCATTTAAAAAAAAAGAAGCACAACAGCAGATAAATTACGTGTGTAAAATTTGTTTGAAGATATGCTTGGGGATTAAATGCTGGTTCAGATACAAAATCAACGAAGGATTAATAAAGATCAATCCGATATAATCTTTCGAAAACGGTCCCACAGTCTTCAAATAATATTTAGTCCTCTAGGTGTTGCATCTCTGCCATACAGTACAAGATAACGATCAGCATTTCGTCCATATATCTCCAGTTTGAACAGCCATATTTTTCAAAGTTTCTATCTGGTTTCTCTCGATATCAATATGTATCTCGCGATCTTATCCTGGCGATCGTCTCTTTAAACCATGTTTCAGTTATGCCAAGTTCTCGCGTATCTCGTACTTACAAAGAGGTTTTGAAAGTACGCCGCGTTTTGTTGCTTTCCGTAGTTTGTAAAAGGTATTGCCTCGGACGTTGCAATCGGTCGTTCAACTGTCTGGGAGGTGACATAAGCTACTATTGGTGCGTGTTGCGCAGCTTTCGAGTTTACGTCGAGTCGGGTTATTGAAGTGTCGAGTCCAAAAATGGTTTTGGTCGGCGGCCATTGATTTTCGTTTTGTACCAAGAGAATGGTTACTTAGTAACAGATATAAATTTAATTGATAGAATTAGAAATACTGTTTAATTTATCTATACCGTAACAGTGAAGACACTGATTAGAATTTCAAATTCTTTTAAAAGTATAACAGTTTAGCATATGTCATTGCATTGTATTTATGACCTTAGTTGCTTGTCATTACCACCGCTGAATGTTATTTTCACCACTCAAACACATTATTTAATAAAGATTTTTCTAGAAATTAAATGTCAGCGAAAACCTCAATAAAGTTGGATTTCTTATTAACTTAAAACACTCAATGCAACAAAATGGCAAGGGAACCTGTTAATAAGGTGCTATAAATTGAAATTATGGCATGGCAAGCATGGTTGCCATGGTAATTTGCCAGCGCAATTACTGAGAGTAATGGCGTTTCTAGAGTGATAAAAAGCCAACGTATTACCGTCTAGTACTAATAATTTAATGGCTGTTATTATAGGGCGGTTATCTGTTAAGATTATTACTGTTGAAGGCTACTTAGTGGCTGAGAAAACTGAGGCTGTTGGTGCTACCACTGGACCTGACCATAACAGATAAGTAAAATTAAAACTGCAATTTGTCAGTAAACAAAATCACAAAAAGCACCTAAAAGAGGCTGAAGTAATTGCGGTAGACCTTTTACTTGACAACAATGTTGATTTTTTAATCCTTGATGCTAAAGAAGGGTAACAAAATCAATGCAATTAAAGAAGAACATCAAAATGCTGAAAAGTAAAAAGTCGTAACACTAACAATAGTAATCAATCAGCAAAATCATACAATTCTGAATTGGGTGCTGCAGAACCTCCCATCTTTGAAGGCCACCATGTATTCTCAAAATTATGACACACTAATCTCTTCAAAGATTGGCGACTAGGCGATTTCTGAACGGGTAGTATTTAAACGTAAATCAAAAAAATTACCTTTTGTATCCAAAAATAATCCGAATTCCAATCAAAATTACTGATTGCACAGCAAAATACTCAAGTCAAAATATAACTAAATAAGCAACAATTTATATTCGTGATACACCGCTATTTATCTTAAAGTAAAGCTTTTTAATTATCTACAAAAGTGACATCTAAAGACCTAAACATTGAAGCGGGTCTAAATTTGTTTCCAAGCAATAATACTGAGCAGTCGACGGGCCCCCGCCACGCGGGGACCCTATTTCTGGGTGGTTAAAAATAATTGTTTATTTGTTGTGAAATAATTTATTTGATGTAAATAAGTATATAAATGATGGAAAGAAATTGATAGGTGATAAAACAAAATTGATTTTCAATTAATAATAATATTTCTGAACTGGTAACAGATACTGCTATTTAAAATGAATCCTCAATAAATTACCTGAGACCGAATACCTGCCATATTGTTCATACGACTTGCATAACCATAATGCTGGTTTGTAAAGACTCTTGAATGTCATTCGGATTCGTTGACAACACATGGTTGTTTCGTAGTTGGTACTTAATTGGAAATTATGCGAAATTGCTCCGCTTGTACGATTCGAGTTATTTGACCCATTAAAGCTAAGTGGTTAATAATTTTGTGACCAAGATTGTCAGTAGGTTTTAGTCTGGGAGAGGTTTGGCAATATTGAGAAAATGGTCTTCTATATTGGTAATGGTGTTCTGTATTATTTGGAGGTTTTGGTTCTTTGGTTACTTTGTATTGGTGTGTGTATTTAGTAAACAAAAAAATTGTAATGTGTAAAACCCGAATACAACTATATGGATGCATCTAGTATTTAGCTAATTCTGTAACTTTTAGCTTGACGTTTGCAAGAATTGCATTCCCATGTAATTATTTCACTGTCAGCTTTGTATTGTCATGTTCACTCGGAGTAAAGTTATATCTTTACAAATAAATTTAATCGAAGTGTCTGTTTGTATTGTCAAAGTTAACAGCTGTTTATTACTTATGAAATTATATTTGACGGTACTTTCAACAAAAAAACAATTTTTAACATTTTTGTCAGTCAGTCTGTCTGTCTGTTTGTTCTGGCTAATCTCCGAAACGGCTTGACTGATTTTGACGGGACTTTCACTGGTAGATAGCTGATGTTATAAAGAGTAACTAAGGCTACTTTTATTTCGTTAAAACAACGCAGGCGAAGCCGCGGGAAACAGCTAGTTAAAGAATAAATTAAAATAATTGCGAAATCATTCTAACCGTCGAGTTCAATTCTAGTTGCTATAGTAGTGTTATGTCAGACGCACGATTAACAGCCGTTAGTCCTGCTCAGCTGGTGTCCGATACAGGGAAAGTGATAAATTCAATGTTATACAAACACCGACTTTTTGCCATCATTAGTAATCGTAACCGAACCTCCGTGTACGACACACGCTCGAAAATAAGTCTTATTTGGTTAACTATGAAGTTTAATTTCAGTTGAGAGCTCGATAAGTGTTCCGCGGTTTTTGCTCCTTTTTAATACCTATCATATTATAGAGAAGATGTAGATTGGTAATTCCATCAAGCGGCTGTTTCGTAGCTACTCGTATTTCATTGAGAGGCTTTTATTTTTTATCAAGAATACGGTCGCTGCATTCAGCCGAGTAATTGCCAGTTTCTCTTGATCGAATCTGTGTACCCAAGCCCAAATAAGGTCGCAAATTATGTCTTACTAGCTGCAGCTCGCGGATTCGCCCTCGTGATTTTTTCTAAAATAAAAGTAGCCGTAGTTACTTCTTTATATATCTGCCAGTGAAAGTCACATCAAAACTGCCAGTGAAAGTCCCGTCAAAATAGGTCCAGTCGTTTCGGAGATAAGCCGGAATAAACAGACCGACAGACAAAAGGGTTTTTTTTTAATAAGTACTGTATACAGGATGATATTCATCGGTTATTAAAAAAAAACAGCTATTTCCTACTTACGCGGTCAAAGTGTATAGGACAGCAATTTTTTATTTTTTTATTACCGTGGAAAAATTTCAACGTAGGGGAATCTTGGACTGAATTCATGGTAACAGTAACAGGCTTCGCGTCGATGTCTCTGCCACCCTGTATACTTTCATATGCATTTAGTAAAACGCTGTTATTTTGACATTACAAACATACATTTCAATTTTATTTATTTGTATAGAAGATATCCAGAGATTTCTCAACCGGCCGTTTGACCAAAACAATTATTTGTCCAACAATTCAGAGTGACACGTTCCATTACACGCAATATCATAAAGTGCGACCGTCTTTCCCTACCAACTAGAACAATCTCGGCTTTACGGCGCATTTCAGCTTTATAGTGGCAATGAAAATCTAATCTCTGTACACCACAATAAAACAACTAAACGGTTATGTTATTCGTAATGAATTCGTTATTTACGATTGTTGTAGGGAAAGCCGATCGGCTTTAATGTTGAATCGCTAACAGACAGGGCCGTCTACCACTTGTTCGCGTTTTCTCGTACACGATTCCGAAAGCGAAATGAGCGTGTTTAATGTAATAAATCTCTAAGTTCTTAGTAGGTAATTGCGAGTTTAGTTTGATTCTCACGTTCGCTCGGTGCCAACTGGAAGATATGCTGAAATAGCCCAGGCTTGCCGATACAACTGTCACGTAGTATGGATTGTGTTCTCTAAGTTCCAACTGCTGAGATCTTAAGATGCTTATAGACAATTCCATTTATTAAAACGCCCGAACCAAACTTAAAAAAAAAAAACATTTACGTCTATAAGACCGCCCCATTGTGTCACCCTATGTAAAATTTCTACATTTATATCTGTAATTTTGATGGTGTACATAATAAAGAGTATTCTATCTATCTATCTTACGTCGGACTTCAAATTCTGGTCCTTTTCAATATTCTATTTACATACCTACCGCACATGCATAATTTGTGTGGAAAATAAGTGTTGAATCAAAATAAATAAGTGCGGCGAAGATTGTCGACCAAGTTTTCGTGCTAGAATGCTAGATCTTGATATTTTAAATACCCCGTCAAATCTTTTCCACGTACAAGAGGACCAAGTCCACAACTAAGAGCTCACTATCTCCGCACATGAATAGTATTTGCGGAAAATGAGTGTTGTATCAAAAGAAATAAACACGGTGAAGATAGTAGACCAAGTTTACATGTTAGAATGCTATCAGAATCAGAATGCTTTATTTGTAAACATAGGTCAAATTACATCAGTGTGCGAGATGTTACAAATTAGTAGTCTTCTACGTTTTGCCCTGAGGTGTACAAATAATTATGTATATTTAATTAACATTGTCGAATTTTTTACTCTTTAACACAAATTTAACTTTTAAGATATCCTAAGGTGGTAGAATTATGTAAACTTTCACATTAGTAATAAAGTCAATATTAATAGGTACATGCATAACAATACAAATTTAAAATGCAATCAATTTCAATAAGTGTCAAATAGATTAAGTTACATGTCATAATAATTATTAATGCTAATATCAAACAAAATTCAAAATCGTCAAAATATTTTCTAAAGCAATAATTATAGAATTATCCCCCAAATATTCCTGTGGTGTGGAGTGTATCTATCATGATAATATCTATTATGATCTATATCTATACTAATAATAAACCTGAAGAGCTTGTTTGTGTGAGCGCGCTAATCTCTGGACACTGCAGTCGGATTAGTAAAAATATTTATGCATTTGATAGCCCAATTCTTGAGGTGCCTACCCCTATTTAACATTATGCTACGACTATTAGGAGCCGAGCAAAAGAAAAAAAGTGAGAAAGAACGCTAAGCGAAAACGAATCATAGCGCAGGCTGGCGATGCAATGCGATAGGGTGGGACGGCGGTGCAAGAAATTTCACGGGCACAAGCTAGTTTTAAATACTCCGAATTCACGTGACTCATTCTAAAACTAATTTTCTATGTTATTTTTATCTAATTCCACTTTTTATGAAATGACAGCAGTAACCTTGTCCAAGGCACTTCAGGGGATAGTTTAATTAAACTAAATGAAGATAGCAGTTCTTGGTTGTCTACCGTAGCGGTCAGTCCGAAGGTCGTACCTTCAGTTCGACCCTGATGAATTATTGATGTGAACCATTCGAAGATAGACCCGTTTCATTAGTCGAAAAGGTGGGCTAAAGTATTCCGTCACGTTTACCTTGATAGTATTTTTTTTTTTCTATATTATTATATTTTATAAACAAATTGTCTTTGGTCCCTAATTTAACACAAAATCAATCGCAATTTGAATGATTTTTAAACAAATTGCTAATCCATTGCTGTGCATATGTTCGAAAAATTTGCCTTGTCAGCGTAAATAACGCAATGAATGTTGTTAAACTGTCAAAATGATACCGATTTCTACCGCAATAGTGTGTTACGCAACTAAGCTACTCTGCCGCGCTAACGAATAATGCAATAACTCGATTTTGGACGATTTTGAGTTATATATTCGTTGAGTTATATATTTGGAGTTAGCGAATCGAAATCTATTAATTCTCTCTAAGCAACTTTTTATTGATCCTTCGGGAACTCGGTTTTTCAGTAAGCAAGAATGCAATAACTAAAACTTCATAACAAATTCAATAATCAAAAATACAAGTCTCGGAAGCGGCAAAATCGAGTTATTTCATTTTTCGTTAGTGCGGCAGTACTGGTCCTGAATTCAAGGAATGGACTAAATTGTCAAACTTTGAATTTTTTGTATATGAGGCTTTTGGCTACTTTGCATGTCTATTGTAATTTTGATTCTTTATCGTTTTCTTTGTGCAGAATAACAATCCTTGATTTTCCAAGCTAGGTTAGTAGGCAAAGGTCTAATAAAACTTTATCACATCAAAATCTCTGATCCCGTAAGGTAAGTGCCGCCATATAACAACAGTGACAGATCGCATTGTACACACAGTCGAGCGGAAATCTATTACGCATTGGGTGAATTATAAGCTTTATTACTGGGACCAGTACCATAAACCGTCAGATAAATGTTGCTTTCTCCCCGCCTACACATCCAATGACAAATGCATATAAATATAAATAATCTATGTAATTACAGACAGTTTGAACGCTGCGTATCTGTAAGGCTTAAGATCGTTTGGAACGGGTCTGGTCTTGCTGGACTGTTCCCATTTTTGGTTGGACTGAGTTTTCACGCGATGTAGCGTGTTTTGGTATTGATTTGGTTCTGTCTAGATTTGTTTGTTTCGATTGGTGCTGTGCGTGGAACTTTGTGCGTAACGTGGGTGGTGGTATGTGAGACAGGAATTTAGACGCTTTGACGTTTTTCGGATTACTGGTATTGATTTGGTTCTGTCTAGATTTGTTTAGTTTTGATTGGTGCTGTGCGTGAACTTTGTGCGAAACGTGGGTGGTGGTATGTGAGACAGGAATTTAGATGCTCTGACGTTTTTGGGATTACTGGTATTGATTTGGTTCTGTCTAGATTTGTTTAGTTAAAAGAGTTCGACTTTGATTTCTCATGGTGTTTCACTACGATTCAAGTTCAAGTCCTAATTTAACTTTTGGTATTTACTTGATAAATAATCAATACACAGAAAATTCAACATTATCGGTCAACTTCATCGAAAGAACTAGAATATACGACCAAAAACATATCGAGGGCCCTGAAATTCGCACTACTCGACTTACACGGGTTTCCACATAAATAATTGTGACCTATACTGCATAGTTCCAATAGACAAGAGACAGTTATTTATACATTGCTAAAATAATTTATTCCCGGCGTTAAATTTCATCACAAACGTGTAAAGTTTAGCACAAATCACGCTTTAGAAATCTGACACCTAGGTAACACCGCTAAAAGTAACGTATATAAATTTTAACGTGTTTCATATGGCAGTCGTAAAAGGTTGAAATGTCGGAAACGAAATATGGGAACTTAAAGCCTTCACTCATTTACCTATAAGTTATAAGTAACTAGGTGCCAGATGGGGGGTCGAGTAGACCATGGAGTAGTAAACAAATAGAGTGACATGGGAAACAGCACCATGAACTCTGTGGCTTGGCGCTAAAAGGACCAAATACGTCTTTGTGAGAAATTACATTATACTGCCAAATCATTGAAAAAGTAATATATTCATGTGTGATAAAAAGGCGTAAGTGTAACGACAAACTCTCAAAAGATACTATGTCAAAAAGGCCGATGTGGTGTGTGCTTTCATCCTGTTATAGTGTACTTAAGACATAATTATGCTGATATAGTGTTCTAATGCTTATTACTGAAAATATGGATTATCGATATTAGCACCAGGCCACTGTATTGATGATGACGATCCAAGAGAGACAGATGGGGTAGAAAGGATAGGTGTCAATTGGGAGAGATGTAACTTCAATAGTAAACTGCAATGGGCCAAGTTGATTGATTAATAGAACTGCTCGAGAGATTTCTCCACAAACACCGGGTATATCATTCGCAATGTAAAGCTGTCAATCAACGGCACGACAATGATCATCATTCAATAAACGATTCTTTGCTTCCATACAGTTCACGATTTCGGTATTAAATTAATATGGGTAGAAAAAACTGAAAAGTTGTGTGGATATCGATTATAGGTTTAAGTTTTAAGTATGAATGTTAGGGCTTTCAGTCTCGCTGCAATTTTAAGTCCCGGGAAAAAAAAACCGAGACATGATGTGGTCTCGAAATCCCCGGGAAAAAAAGACTTTCGAGACTATTTCAAAAGTAGGTTTCATATTTATAGACTAGGCTTTTAGGCAGTCAAAACAAGGTATTGCAATCAAATATTGTGTTAAACATACAGTTACAAATTCAAATTATAAAATTTAAAAAAAAATGTTTTTTTGTAACCCACGTTAGAAAAAGCTCTCTCTGCTTCTACGCTAGTAGGTGGGATTGATATTAAGTAATTGTAACAATGGTTTAGGTATTTCCCTAAACCATTGGACAAGTCTCAAGTCTTATTATTCCCGAAACTGAATAATATATCAGTCTCGAGTCTCGAAAATACCAAAAAATCGACGAGACTCTTAAATTTTCGAGACCGAGATTCCCGGGATGAAAGCCCTAATGAATATGGATGACTGTACGAGTAGAGGAAGACCAAGGATACGATGGATGTACTGTAAGAAAGATGGTATTGCTAGAAAGGGGGTGACCACTGAGGTGACATCTAATAAATAAATATGGAAGAAGACATGAGGCACCGACCCTAAATAAATTGAGACAAGGGCAAAAGAGAATAATGATAATATTGTTAGAAAAATGCGTGTTAAAATTTCATTTGTTCACTATGTCGTGTACAGAAACAGCGACGTCTCGGTTTTGATCCCGGACGTGTACCGATGAGTTTTTGAATCATGTGCACAATTTATTGCTCAGAATTAATCGTGAATGGTGAATGATTTATAGCGGGAAAATAGCGTTCATAATAGAAACGAATGGTTTTATTACTGGGACGTTGATGACACTTCTCAGGTCGCTTACCTGTTTTCTATTGCAAATTAAGCGTTGATAACTTCATGTACGTGATCGTAAAATATGAGAAACTAGCTTCTGCCCGCTATTTTGTTCGCGTCGATGTCGTAAGATACACAATTATACTAATATAACAGCCTCATTTTTATAAAACTCCCTACCCCCGTCATATCGCTTCGCCCCGCCCCGCCGCCGCTGCCCACGCTTTGACTTCGTTTTTGCTTAGCGTTATTTTTTCCTTTTTTATTTTTGCTATGCTTTTTAGGGTCATAGCGTGATGTATTATAACCTATAGCCTTCCTCAAGAATTGAGCTATCAATTGCAAAAATAATTGTTTAAATCCGACTGGTAGTTTCAGAGATTAGCATGCTCAAACAATAAAAATAACAAACACTTTAGCTTTAATATTAGTACTAGATTCTGCCCGCGACTCCGTTCGCGTGGAAGTATACTAAAATACTAGCCACATTTTAATAAAACTTCGCTGAACACTATGTTTGTAGTTTTGGTTACAGCTCTATCAAAATATACAGAGTCAGGCCTGGTGACGCGGGAGCAAGCGATGTAGGTACAGTTCTATGGTAAAGGGTTTGGTTTCCGCACTAAGTCCTTCAGGTGGACCATTGTATATGGGCCATGGCGGCCATCATTGGTTATTCCATCCAGCCCACTTCCCTCCAGAAGTTAATTACGTCTCCCGGTACCGTTCCGGTATAGTACATCTGTGAAAGATCTGGGTGCCCCGAGGGTTCCTGTTCTAATCTGGGTGACGCCTGTGCATACAGAGCACATGCGCGACGGTTTCCTCAGCGTCCATGCAAGCCGCCCTGCACTGAGGATTGTCCGTTATGCCTATTGTGAGGAAGTGTTTGTTTAGCGAGCAGTGTCCAGTGATGGTCCCCGTCACCAGACGCAGACCGGTCCTGTCCTGTAGTTTTTCAAAAATATGCAATGTACAATTTTGACTTCGCTACGATTTTATTATATGTATAGATATTCCGACTTGCTTGACAAAAATTGTGATAGTTCGGCTAATATGCATGACATAAAGATAAATTATAGGCTATAGCAATCAAGGATAAAGCAGCTACATATTAGTGAATTTTCAGAATCCGTTCAGGTGTTTCAGAGATTACCCTCTTCATACAAACTTACAAACAAATACCTCTTTATAATATTAGTAATTCAGTATAGATGACACACTTTGAGGACGGTTTTTTATCCCAACTTTCCAAATAAGTCATCTTGCCGAGTGCCGACAGATGCAACGTCATGATTTGCTTAGTTAATCTGATAACTCGGTAAAGGTGGTCCTTCAGCACGCAAAATCATGTAGGTTGTCATTACTGCTGTATTTATTTATTTATAATAAGCACACCAACAGTACAGTCACTTACAATTCAAATAAAAATAACATCTTAAATTGTCGTTTTAGTAACCATGCAAATAACAGGTATGCATGACATTAATATATGAATATTAGAGACGAAAAAGAACAATAAAAAGTGTTTATATTAGACCTAAATCTAGAATCTAGAACACTACAAACCAAAACAATTTGAGCTACAAAGAAGCTCGTCGTGCTATTTATATAGGGAGCGTATGAAAGTGTGCTTCTACTTACCCTGCCTAAAAGTAATTTCACTACAATATGAATATTTAAATATTCATATTATAGTGAAATTACTTTTAATTTTAAACTGTATTACGACACCAGTCTTCACCGGTAGACCTTGGTCAATCGATTTAACGTCCAAGCATGATTAAGTAACTAATAGATTTCATTTTGCTTTTAGAAATCGATAATAGTGTACAAGTAGTTATAATTAGCTGGTTAGTTTTATTTGCGGCATTAAGGGCTAGGCGTTTGCGGCATTAGGCGCTAAAGTAACCCGCGATTTTTTTTTTTTTTTTTTTTTCTATTTGCAAGTCATTTTCAATTTGTATGTTGATTAAAATATAATTCGCGATTGTCCTCCCTCAAATGTCATGATTTCATGAAATAGTCATTCGATATGATAATACTAGCACTTTGCCCGCGACTTCGTCCGCGTAGATTTCGTATTTTCTCCTACAAAAATGTAACACCCCCTCCACCCCTTTTAACTGTTAGTTTTGTAAAATAATGTCACCTATTAATAATTTATTATTTATTTTATGTATAAAAGGAAATAAAATAATTTCATTAAAACTGTTCCTCCCTTTTCACCCCGAAAGGGGTTGATTTATGAAAAATCATCAACATGTGTTTCGTCATTTAACTCATGTTTAGATTACTTTTGTCTCAATCCACACACGCAGTGAAACCCTCTTCCAAAAATCTAATTACCTCGTTTTGATCGATTTTCGAATAACCCTAAAACTTATGTCTATATTATTATTTTTTTGTCAAAAGTATTAATACCGTTATTCGGGGTAACTGGACAGCGCGTTAAAATTATTCCATAAATTTTTTAGCGCCCCTTTAAATCCCTTTGAAGGGTAGTTTTGAAAAACGAAACAATGACAAACTTTATTATTAATTTAAGAATGTATTCGTAAAAAACTTGAAACTTAGCGTTTCAAGTTTTTTAACTTAAAAAGTAAGATTTTCCATACGATAGAAATCCCCCTTTAAAGGTCGAATTTCAAAACCCCTTAGAGCTCGCCTACATTATAAAAATTCGTATGCAAAATCCCTTGTGCAAAATTTCTGATGTGTCAATCATTCAGCACTTCGCCCGCGATTTTGTTCGCGTGGTATTCGCCCTCGATCCCCTTTAATGGTACTAATAATGATTAAGATCTTTATTATTTATTTATACATAAGTAGACATGTTGCGCCGACCCCAAATAAATTGGGATTAAGGCAGGAGAATGATGATGAAGTATTCTGGCCAAGATTCAAGTTAATACATTTTTTCGTACCCCTTTTCACCCGCAAAGGTGTTAATTATTTTAAAGTCTGTGACATTTCCACTATTTCACTTTTAGGTTATCTATACCAATTTTAGAGTTTATCAGGCCACGCAGTAAAATCCTGCCCTGTAAAAGTGAGTACCCCTTTTTAATCCGTCAGGGGTAGATTTTCGAAAAACTCTGATACGTGTTATTTCTGTTTTTTTTTTTGTTTTTTGGTATAAATACTGAGTTTTGTGTTAATCGGAACGTGTGTTAAAATTCTTCCATACAAACTTTGACACTCCCCTATTCCCTTCTGTTAGTGCTAGTTTAGGAAAACAAAAAATTACGAACTTTATAATTTACTTAGATAAGTATTCGTGCTAAGTTTCAAGTTTATTAACTCAAGGAATAAGATTTTTCATACAAACAATTCCCTCTTTTCACCCCCTTTAAAGTCGAATTTCCAAAAACCCTTTCTTAGTGCTCCCCTACATTATAAAAGGTACTTTCCGTTGACCTAGAATCATGAAATTTGGCAAGAAGCAAGGTCTCACACCGCAATAAAGAAAATAGTCTAAAAATCATTTAAAAAATATAACTCATTTTTGCGATTACAAACTTACATTAAATTTGCAGTTCTGGAATTGACCTCGATGAACATTTATCAATTACAAAGTTAAGGTTCTTGGGATAAATTTATCCCAACAACGGAACATGAAGGGTTCCGTAGTTGGGATGAATGTGCGTGGTCCGACACGCACTTGGCCGGTTCTTTTATATCACAATAATAAGTAAACGTGATGATTTCGTTAGCGGTCAAGGGGAAGGCCGTTCGATGTCGGTAGTAGAAGTATACTAAATTGCAAAGTAGACAGTTTATGATAATGACTTCGGTCAACACGTGATGTTACCACGCCACGCAGAACCGCGGAAGGCACGATCGGTTCTTGTGGCGCAGTTTTAGAAGACTTGAAGAAGCTAGCCAACACTACCAAGCCCGGGCTGATCTGGCTGGTGGATCAGCGCTGGGGCTCAGTCTCGCATAGGGTTGCGGCATTATGCTGAGCGATGTCCGTTTTGTGTAGATGTGACGCATATTCTCCCCCAACTTGTTCTCTTTTGTGTTCTTTCTTTGCGTCATGTGTACCGCAAATAAACGTGTTTTCTTTCTTATTTTTTCTAAGCTGATAGTCAGAGTTGAAGCCTTGACAGATAGTACTGTACAACAACACAGATGTTAATTTGTTAGTCAAACCAATACCAGTTTTTGATTAAGAGGGACCTAAATCATAACATGTTTTAGCTAACTTCATAATTAACAAAACCCGGCAAATACATAGTTTGCTAACCGGCTAGACCACTAATATATCAAAGAGTCACTCAACTCGTTAAACGGAATTTCAAATTATGTTATGCTAAGCTATTTATGATGACATACGCGTGCTAATGCCAGTTCTAAGATTTGCATATGTACAGTGTATACTCCAAGGAATGTGCGTTCTGGCGGGGTCGCAGTGACTCGAAATTATGTATAAACAAAATCGGTTCACAAACGTACAAAGATTCTCATTAGGGTTTGCGTTATTGAAACCCATGGGATCTCCTAAAACTCACTGTTTACTTAACAGTATGCTTTCCGTGCTGCTCAATCATTACAAAGATAAAATAACTCAATATAAATTTAATTAAGCTTTCATTTTGTTCACTAGTATTGTGTGTAACAAAATTCAAAACGTACGTTTGGAGTTCAGTCAAATATTAAAGTGCAATCATTGAATATATTAATGTCTCATTTCGGTTCCTTCATCAAAAGTTTTGCTTGAATGATTCCTTTATCATAGACAAAGGTTTTAACTAGATTTTTATCATCAACTGCCTAGCCTTTTCCCAACTGTGTTAGAGTTGACTTCCTACTCTACTATCAGTATCGATAGGTTTTACTTTATTAGATCGGTAGCATATACTTTTGCTCTATCTTAACGAGAACCTTGTTCTTGTATCTTGTATCGGCAGTTGTAATTTCTTGACTCTTAAGACAATATTGTTATATCATTTGATCGACTTGAAAGGTTATTTACAAGAAGTAATAACTATTTGATTTATTTTACCTGTCATTATACTGCACTGGACAGTAAGCTACGTCGTTAAACCAAGATATCTCCGTAGTTATCCAGACATTTAGTGAGACACTTCCACACCTAGATCACTCGTTTTTATCACCGATACAACTATTATATTCAGCTTAATTGCTTCGTAGTAAAGCATTAATGTTTTGCATTTTAATTGGTCGTTGAAATATTCTTGATCATTTTCTATAATATAATGGCGCTTTCTAATTACCGTAAATCTTTTATCAGCATTTCTGCAACTAGTCTTGGCTTACTGATTCATTCTATATCTTTAATTTTGTAAACAAACGTCTTTGTTTTTTTCCTCTTTTTTATCCATTCGTTGCACAGTTGTGTTGTTGTGGTCTATTAATATATGATTATTTTTGAAATTATATCCTTTTGGCGCTCCGCGTTCAGGATTTAAAAGCGCAATTTGCACTACATCAAACATTTACTTTGCGCGTGCGGCAGATTGTCTCGTAAGATTCATTTGTGTGTGGCACGCACTGTTTTGTTTGCTCTTGTTTTGCTGTCTCCGATATTGTATTAATTTAATTCTTCAAGTGTTATATGTACGTACTCTGTTTCATAATAGGATGCGTCCTAGGCATTTTCTTTTTCTGGTTTATTTATACATTATGTTCTTTACTTTGTTTTGATACGATTTACAAAATAAAGATAATTATCCAAATTAATCATAATCCATAACTGACTCATAGTATTTCATCATCATTATCATTTCAGCCGAAAGACGTCCACTGCTGGACATAGGCCTCCCCCAAAAGTCCCTTAGTCGCCTTTTACGACTCCCACGGGACGAAATGGGGTGGTGCTATTCTTTACGTGCGGCACCACACGGCACACCCATAGTATTTAATGCATACTGAATACCTAATTAATAAATGTTCATTTAAAGTGGCTGTCAGAAAGACGCAATACTCTTGCTGGCAGACATCTTACTTCCTGCCACAACAGAATTTGATCATCAAAACCAATTACTGCACTTGGGGATATATTGTATCGTGAAATCTTCCAATATTATTCTCCTGCTGGCAGACATCTTACTTTCCGCCACTACAGAATTTTATCATCGAAATCAATAATTGTACTTGGGAATATATTATGTCGTAAAATCTTCCAATATTAGTCTCCTGCTGGCAGACATATTACTTCCTGGCACAACAAAATTTTATCATTAAAACCAATCATTGCACTTGGGAATTATTATATCGTGAAATCTTCTATTCCTGGCAAGTTCTCACCAGAACCGGTCAGTTTCAACACATCATTAAGAGAAAAAACAAGTACCTAATAGAAAATCAATTTATATCCGATGTTATCACTACGGACCTTTCTAATGTTAATCTTAGCGGACAGTTGATAGGAAGTCGGCTTATTATCAGCGATACCATATATAGGGAGGAAGTGGCGACATAGTCGCTATCCTGCGCGTTCAGCTGTGCGGCCACATGATGCGTATTAATGATTCTATTATTTACTGCACTTAGGTCCATTGAGAAGGGCTTGTGGTTGTGGCTCAGTATTAACAGCCACATGGGTTGATCGATCAGGTTAAGCTACGCTTACCGCGCTTAGTCCGTGGATGGGTGACCATGTTTCCATACCAAGAACCCTCGAACAGCCCGTTAAGTCCCAGCTGTCATTAGTAGATCTTTGACAATTCTTACGTATCATCAGATGCCCGAACGAAAGTCTGACAACCAGTCTTACCAAGAGATGTCATGTTACCCAGTACCTGGATTGTGGAGGTCAGGTAGGCAGTCGCTTCATGTAAAATACAGGTATACAGCTGGATCCGGTTAGACTGGAAGCCGACCCTAACATAGTTGGGAAAAGGCTATAATAGGCAGATGATGACTTGACTGAAATTCTGACAAATCTTTAGTCTTTACAAATTAATAACTTCGTGCTGAACGAATTTAAAACGTTCTGTTTACGTCAATCGTTTGAAGATGATGACGATAAGAGAATGAATATTAGATCATGTTTAAGTGATTGCTGGTGCAAGTGGGTTTTGTTTAGTTGGTAAATTCTGATTTTGTAAATTTTTTGGTCTTTTGTACGTAAAGACTAAAGATGGGCAAGTTATGTCTTAAGTTGCACTTCTCTTTCAACAATAATACATGCTTTATGAGAGAGCTATTTTGAAACACTGAATTAGTATTTAACTAATTAGATCGTTTTTACACTGCACCATCAAATAAACATTAACCTGTAAATCCATTACGTAAATTGTGAGACGCATCGTCAAGTAAATATTCAATTAATACTATCACTTAATGACACATCATTATTGATTACAACTCAAGCAAAAGCGCACATAAATTAAAATAATAACAGAGAAGGATGTTAAAACTAAGCTAAGTTGGTACAGTTAAGCTCATTTACGACGCTCCGAGACAGTCGTATAACACTGAACAGCATCTAAGCGCTGGCCGTTTACCATAATAGTATGTTACTTTGATGATACAACGAGATATATGGTGATTTAAGAAGAAAGTGCACACTTTCACACAGGAAGCCCTGATCCCAACAATTTGCACTTGCAAGCGAAAAGCCGTGGAAGTGCAGTCTTCAGATTATTATTAATAATAGAAAGTGTGTAAACGCGTGCCATATTGTTTTACCATCATAATATATTTATTTATTATTATTATATTTTTATTTTATTTACTACCACTTACATTTGTTTTTACAGGTGGGCACCCAATACAACAATGTAGTCACAATTTCCACACTCAGGGACGTCACACAAAAACCCATTAATAGATACCACCACCTACAAAAATTAAATGTTTAAAAACTGTCCTGTTTTGACTGACAGGAACAGTCAAAATAGGACAGCCAGTGAGCCAGTGAGTAGTCAGTCGGTGAGGGGGGGAGTAGATGCCGTTTTATTTTGCTCCTCAATAGGTTGATCGAGTACGATATTAATGATGCTATAAACATTGTATTACATTAAGTAGGGAAAGGGCCTAAATCCGTCACTTTAGAATTTTAATGAGTGACTTTTACAACTTTTATTAGGCCATAAACGTTTGATAAATCTTGTTCGCCGTCGATATGTTATTTTCAATGAAACGATATCGCAATTAAGTACTTGTGGACGACCTCATTTCACACCGATTTTATACTGCGAGTGAGTAGGTAACTAAGCAAGTTAACAACAGCTGACTGACAGATGTTTCAATTTGCTGGACATCTTTATTTAAGTACCCTCCAATCAAACAGATTTGATATGGAATTGGCTATAGACTTTCATTTATAAGGTAGTAACTGTGATAAAAAGTAGCTATTTCTAAATTGCGTATTTATGAATACGCCTTCTACTGAGACAGGTGCGCCACGAGGCAATTTAAACTCAAATTAAAATTAAATCAATCAAACATAAAGAAGAATTCAGAGCTGTCGTGTAACCTAAGCTTACCACTAATAAATATTACCATATTGATAACTCAAAGAAAGAAAATGATAGCGTGTCAGCATCCTATCATCTCGAAGATGTAAAAGTCAACTGAGGGAAACTAGAACACTGCGAAAAAGTAAAAATACAGCTTAAACATAGGTCTGTCAGCGCCTCCAAGCTCTCTCTTATACAAATAACTAATATCAGGCTCCCGTAGACTAAGACCAGTAATTATAATAACTATTAACTCTCCCTTGCAAGTAATTATGTTGGTTTTATACAATAATCGAGTGTGGTCTTCAATCAGACACTTCCTAATCATCAATCTTCGTGAAGCAGTGGATGCTCCCGAGTCCGGACGACTTTCTCTTTCTTTATACAAGATCGTAGCAATAATATACATTGTTGTATATTTTAATTTGAACGTTGATGGATTTCCAGTATTTTGTCTGCTGTTTGAAACTTTGTGGTCTGAAGACTTTTTTCAAAACAGATTTTTTAGATCCATATTGTCATTACTTGTAACTGCAGCTTAAAATTTATCGGATTCTAGATCCATTCTCTCGTGCTTAAATGGGATCAGAGTCTTTTTGAAATATTTGAGTTTTTATCATCAGTTACTTTACATTCCATAGTGTCTCTTCCAAATATAATGTTGATTGTTTTCAACGAGTTCTTTATCATGCTGCAACTTCAGTGACATCGGTATTTCACAATACATCTTTTATTGTTTTTAGTTTTTGAACATGTGTCCAAAACTCCGCCATAGTTTCTCCTAAATCTTAAACTTTTACTAACTTAATTCTATATAAGCTGTGTAAAGAATCGGGTTCTTCCATATGAAATGAATACAATTCTTTCTTTAACCTTGCACTTAACAAAATGCTATAAATAATTTCGCTTGTTGATTTTGTCTGACATGCCTTGATTTCTTTGTAATTATAGTCAGTAACCACGTGTTTAAATAAACGAGTTATTAAAACAATATTGATAGATTCCGTTCACAGTTCACATCAATTGTTAATATTGTTATAAATATTATGGACTTAAATAGAATTTCGAGACTTAATGCAGCCTGCAAGAACGAAGAAACGATAGATAGATTGTGTGAAAGATATGGCTAGAAAGGAGGTGAATACTGAGATGACGGCTGATAGATGTACGGAAGAAAAAGAGGCCCCACGCTGACCGCAAATAAATTAGGATAAAGGCGGCAGGATGATGATCACTTGCAGCATTTAGCGAAAGCAATTCATGATGCTTCGTTTCCATTCAAAACATAGCTTTTCTTTGTACTCCGACCCCTTTTCGTAAGTTCTCACGCCCATTTAATTCGATTCGACATTTCATGATTAAAGGCCACACGCCTAAAGTAACTTAATCTTTGCGTGGCTCCTGAACTTCTGAGGTGGTGCGTTCGTTAGAAAGCGTGTGTCCACATTATTTATGTCAGGGTCGAAATATCAATGGCTTTCATTAAAATATGTCCAATTTCATAAGCCTTGACTTTTCCTTATGCCTCGCCTTCGCGTCTACCACTATACTTATGGATGTCTCCGTAGTTGTAGTTGAGGAGTGCGGCGCTTGAAAAATTCCAACCAAAATTCTTGTCATGTGAATTTAGTGCAATTATATTGGTTAATTTTTGCACTCCGCTCCGCTGCTCTATGTACAGGCATCCTTAGTCTATTTCACTTTACTAGTTCACATTTCTACGAACCATTCAGTCTGGCTTGCTTCATTAGCTGCCACTTCTCGTAATTAATTACTGGTTATATAATATTAAGTTACTTTCACTGTAGTTTATTGAGTTATTTAATATCATATAGGTAACGTTATTGATAGTTCACGGGTGGATGCGCAGTAGAAATGTGAAAAGAATTACATATTTGGATTCGTCATTGTTGGAAGTAGTAGTAGCTCTAGAACGAAAGAGAAGATTCATAATTGTATTATTATAGTTACTTAATTAGAAGCTCGGTTTTATGTTTCTTGTAAACCCTAATTGCAGTGACAAATTAAGTAGAATCAGAGAATGGACCATTAGCAAAAACTTCCCACCACATGTAATTTTATGACCTACTTACATAATTATTTTTCAGAGTATGTATTTGAGCAAGTTTTTACACCAGAAAGATCGGTTTTGTGTAGACAATATCAAATTCTTAGTTAATTATTTGACCTTTAGCTTTGGTAAGACAAATCTGTTGATTTTATTTCATTATTTTTATTACTTGTTTTGAATTGAGTTTTATTATTAACACAAGCTTGTGCCCGCGACTTCGTTCGCGTGGAAGTCGTAAGATACCACTATATGCTAAAATAACAGCTACATTTCCCGCCCGCGCTATTACTTCGTTTTCGCTTAGCGTTCTTTCTGAGTTTATTTCTTTTTGCTTGATTCCTAAGAGTATTAGCGTGATATTAAATAGACTTATATAGCCTTCCTCAAGAATTAGGCTATCAAATGCAAACAGATTTTTTTTTAATCAGGTTAGTTGTTCCAGATATTAGCGCGTTCAAACAAACAAGAAAACAAACTTTTCAGCTGTATTATTAGTATAAATAGCTAGATTTACACGAACTATTTTATAGTATCCTGGAACTACCTACTATAAAAACTTTAATGTTTGTCTTAGTAGTTGTTAAATTCTCGGAAAATAAATAGGTTACTAGTTACTAAACTCATTGTCTTTCTTTTCAGGCTAGTCATTAACCTGTGTAGCACGTGATGATTGGCATACGATAGTTTGCCCGAGACGAAAAGATATAGTTTGCCCTCAAAAAAGTACAAAACATGCTTTCACAGCCAAATTTTATATGTACCTCGGACCGCTACTCTATAACAGGCTAAATGAAAAGGGAAACATCTACTCCTTAAATCATAGTAATTGCAAGAAAATCCTTAAGGAAACTCTTCAAACTATGTCCTATGAAGATACAGAGAAATTATTACTAGTGCTAAAGTAAATATTGTTTGTATTATTGTTATTTTGTTTTTTAATTAGTTAGCTAAGTTAAGATTCTATAATTTTATACACCTTTTTACATATGTACCAATGATATTAATATGATGTGATTATTTAATCAATTAATGTTACCTCCAATCGCCTGAAACACAGGATTACCTAGTTCAGGCACAAATAATGAGTGAACTAGAGATAGATATAAGAAAAACTGTATTTAACTTTATACCTTATATTTTTGAATAAATTTTATTATTATTATTATAGTTTAAACGGCTCACAAAACTATGTGGGCGTAAAGCACTTAATTATACAGTGTAGAACCGAAATAGAATATACGAAATTCTCTAAATTCCGAACTGTCAAAATTTACAGACGCGACTCACCAACATGTCACGTTTATTTAATTTAAGTGTTCAGTGATAAGTAGTATATGTGCTTAGGCGGAAGGCATCCAATATGTTCTCTTAATATGTTGGATCTTGTGTTTTTGTATGTGTTGTTTGTTATTCATTTTATATGTTGTGATGTGTTATGTTCTGTGTGTTTCTTGCCCATTCTTCTCCACACGAAACTACCTTTTGGATCTGGAATCAATTCTATTTTCTTTTAAAGGCCTACTTGAAGTAAATCCTAATACTCCTGATATTCCTTTGTTGGGATTCCGGTCCGTATAAATTGCAGGACCTCAACATCTTGTAGTGAAAATATTTTTGGTAACCACCTTGACTTCTGTTGCTCTTAAGACTAGAGGTTTTTCACCAGATTCCGTTGGTATAAAGTTGAAGAACATCCTTACATCCATACTTCTAATATTAATCTCTTCAACAGCTTTAACTTCGTTACTAATGAAAGCGCAAGTGTCACGCCCATTACTTACACTGAAGTTTTTATCATTACAAAATGCTTCTATACAAGCTTGTCTATTTATCAATCTGTACCTTGATTCAAATGCCCATGTAACACCCACTCTCATAAATATCGGAGACGCTACACTCGAAGTTGTGGTCGAGTATGTTTACCTAGGACAAACTGTCCAGTTAGGTAGGTCTAACTTCGAGAAAGAGGTCAATCGTCGAATCCGATTCGGCTGGGCAAAGTTCGGAAAGCTACGCAATATCTTCTCGTCCCACATACCGCAGTGTCTCAAGACGAAAGTCTTTGACCAGTGCGTGTTGCCAGTGATGACATATGGCACTGAAACGTGGTCGCTCACAATGGGCCTTATTAGAAGGCTAAAAGTCACCCAAAGGGCAATGGAGAGGGCTATGCTTGGAGTTTCCCTACGTGATCGAATCAGAAATGAAAAGATCCACAGGAGAACCAAGGTAGGGCATGCCACGATAGCGGCGGTAAGACCCCTCTTTGAGGAGTGGCTAGGGAGGCATCACGGCGTCCTCACGCCTAACGCAGGTCCTCTCCGGACACGGATATTTCGGAAGGTTCCTGCACATTATCAGGCGGGACGAAACGCCCGGGTGTCACCACTGCGATGATCGCCCTGAGGACACGGTGGAGCATACAGTGGCGGTCTGCCCTGCTTGGGCGGAGCACCGTCGTGCCCTCGTAGAGGCGATCGACAGCGGCGGCGACCTCTCGCGCCCGGCCCTGGTTCAAGCCATGGTCCGGGACGAGAGGGAATGGGAGGCATTCACCTCCTTCTGCGAAGCAGTCATGCTAGCGAAGGAGGTGGCGGGATGGGAGAGGGAGAGAGCAGAGAGAGCCTCCCGTCCCAGCCGCTGCGGTAGACGCTCCGGGCGTCGGAGCCGCGTGACGACTACCGGCCACCGTAGGCGCGGGCTTGCGGGCGGTGAGTAATGGGTAGCTCACCGTCCGATCAGGACCAGGCCCGTGCCGGACGGCGCGCACGTGTTCCACGCGCGCCTCAAAGAGATGGCCCAAGCCAGCCGGGTCAGCGGGATTGTCCGAAAGGGGTACCGCTGCCCCGGAACATAAAGGGCCAAGGAAGGAACATGGGTGGGTTTTAGTCGGTAAGAGTCTGACACTCCCTTCCGCTCCACCCAGAGCGGGTAGGGTCATTTGATTATTTCCCATCCTGAAAAAAAAAAGGAGAACCAAGGTAACCGACATAACTAAGAATTGCCAAACTTAAGGGGCAATGGGCAGGGCACATTGCGCGCAGAACAGACGGCCGTTGGGGCCGAAAGCGACCGCGTACCGTAAGACGTAGCGTTGGAAGGTCTCCCACAAGGTGGACCGATGACCTTATGAAAGCCGCAGGAATCCGCTAGATGCGGGAAGCACAAAACCGGTTGAGGTGGCGGTGCTTGGGTGAGGCCTATGTCCAGCAGTGGACGTCTTTCGGCTGAAATGATGATGACCTTGATTACCTTCGCTCCCGATGTTTCTTTGTTGGAATTTCGGTCCTCATAATCCGTAGGGTTTAACTATTTCCGAAAACAGTTTTGCAACAACCTTTACTTCTGTTATTCATAGGAGTTGAGGGCTCTTCACCAGATTACGTTGATATAAAATTAAAGAACGTATTTACATATATCATTATTCTTATCAAGGGCTTTGACTTCATAACTTATGAAAGCGCAAGTGGCACGCCCGTTATTCACACCAAGTTTTTATCATTACGTAATTCTATACAAGGTTGTCTATTTATCAATCTGCTCGGAGTTAGAAAGCGATAGTATCTTCCTGCATCAAAAAAAAAAAAAAAACTACATAAATCTGCCTAGCCTTTTCCCAACTATGTTGAGGTCGACTTCTAGTCTAACCGGATGCAGCTGAAGATATAAAATACCAGTATTTTACACAGTTACTGGGTAACACGATACCCTTGGTAAGACTGGTTGTCAGACTGTTGGGCTTCCCACTACAAATGACAGCCGGGAGCAACGGCTTAACGAGCTTCCCGATTCCGAGGCACGGAGTGGTCTCGATGTGTAATGGATGGTCACCCATCTACGATCTGACCGCGAAGCTAGCGACACCTTAACGCCTGTTATTATTTAGTAACGAGCCCTATCATTACATAATATGTATTTGAATACAAACTTATTCATTTATCAATCTGCTCGAAGTTAGAAAGCGATGGTATCTTCCTCCATCCATCAGAGGTTTTATCACCTCGTTAATTTCACTAGGCAAACGATATTAAACAGGTAGATATTTATTGAAGATATAATAAATGCCACTGTGTTTCTATTGTTATATGTAAGTGATAGATGTAAATAAAGGACACCCCATGACAGCACCATTACTAATATCGCGTTTTCATGTACTGTACTACGCGATTGGCGCGCGGTTTTGTTACGTTTGATGGGGAGTATGAATCATTGATGTATAAAAAAAGGAAGATTAGGTACGCGCTCCTCGACGTGGACCGCATAACATACGCCGACCGGCACAACTGACCGTAGTCACAAACGAACTGGAGTTTGTGTAGCACATGTGCAGCGAGTTAAGTAAAATTACCGTAATCGTCTAAATAAGCAGCAACAATGCCTTCCTGCGTTTAAAAAATGTATGCAAAGAATTCAAAAAACAAAAACAAGTTCCACGGGATTACTTTCCACTCGTAAGTACATCAAAACTTATTTTCTATAAAATTCTCCTGAATAAAATTCCTTCTAGGTCGCCATTTGTTGATAAGTGTACGTAGGTAACAGTGACAGTTATTGGTATCTCGTTCCCGCTACAGTCCGCGTCAAGGCTCGTACAGACTAGTGCGATATCGCGGGCGCGACGCGACACTAGTAGCACAATTTCTTTGTCGCTGCCTGTCGCGCCCGCGATATCGCGCGATTCTGTACGAGCCTTCATTTATTCCCGCGTATATAACCGCGCTATTTCGGTTGTTGATGCATGACATACGACATCGGGTAATGTAGTTGTATGGGTGTGTGTTTTCATGTAATTGTTTCTAGTCCAATAATGTTTACGAGACATTAGAGTGGTGCCTTATCTTTATTTTTTATACATCAATGGTATGAATAATATAAATTTTATTTTATTTAATTTTCTCATCACAAATGTTGTTTGGACAGGAAGCGCTTCATCTAAAGGGTAGGGTTAACATTTGTCAGAGACTGGGGATCGAAAAGGGCATAAAATACCTGTGTAACGGGTAAAATTACTACGGAATTTCTATATGGCAATGTGATTTATGATGAAACTGCCCTATTCAGTTTTACAATAGAATAGGACACGGTCTCACTCAAGGAACGAAGGAGCAATTTATTTTCAACTCTTCATTGATCATTTGCTCAGCGCGGTGAAGATTTCATCTTTTCAATGCAATAAATAACCTATTGAGACAAAAGCAGGTGGAAGCTCGTTCCAAGTGAAATCCTTTTAACGCGCAAAATACTGTATAGCTATTGTTCTGAACTGGTGAGTGGTGTCCCGTGTAATATTGAGAGTTTGAGACGCGTGGTTTATGAAGCGTGTTATGTGCGAAAAGTCAAATTCGTATGTAAAGTTCAGTGTACACTGGTCATTTATATATGTAGATTCTTTTATATTTTGTGAATGTGTGAACGTTGTAGGCTTTATCATCCCAGCCGAAACACGTCCACTGCTGGACCTAGGCCTCCCCCAAGCACCGCCAATCCGACCGGTTCTGTGCTTCTCGCATGCAGCGGATTCCTGCGGCCTTCATAAGGTTATCGGTCCACCTTGTGGGAGGCCTTCCAACGCTACGTTTTCCGGTACGCTGTCACCACTCCAGAAATTTACGGCCCCATCGGCCATCTGTTCTGCGAGCAAAGTGCCCTGCCCATTGCCACTTAAGTTTGGCAATTGTTCGAGATATTTACCTTGGTTCTCCTGCGAATCTCTTCATTTCTGATTCGATCACGTAGGGAAACTCCAAGCATAGCGCTCTCCATTGCCCTTTGGGTGACTTTCAGCCTTCTTATTAGGCCCATTGTGATGACCTATGGGTCATCGCGGGCAACACGAACTGGTAAAAGACTTTCGTCTTGAAATACTGCGGTATGTGGAACGAGAGGATATAACGTGTTTTATTAAAATACCTTTTGTTTTATGCATAATAAATTAATAATGCGTCTTATTTGGGACAGCGCTCCCGGATAGGCGAGTCCTATTACTGGCTGTACGACGCGTTACGTGAGCTCAGTACAGAACACGCAAGCTTACCACTCAAGGTCACTGGCATATATCTGCGTCTTAGAGGTAAGCGCTAAGGTAGCACGCGAAATTCACATCTTACTTTTTTGCAATTTGTAGGTCAGTGAAACGTTGTATGTTGATCAAAATATGATTTGCGACCGTTGTTACGGTTGCGAATCGCGTATGTGTTTACAGAATTATAAATATTTGAATCAGTAATAAATTATTTATATCATTAGGTATGTAAGGTCAGAGGTGTTTCCCTTATTTTGAAGGCAATTTAAATCTTATATATAAAATTCTCGTGTCACAATGTTAGTTACCATAGTCCTCCGAAACGGCCTGACCGATTTTTATGAAATTTTATATGCATATTCAGTAGGTCTGAGAATCGGCTACTATCTATTTTTTTTTTTAAGTATTAGGTAGGTAGGTAGGGTAGGTAGGTAGGTAGGGTAGTGTAGGGTTGGGTAGGTAGGTAGGGTAGGGTAGAGTAGTGGAGTTTATACTACCTATAGCTTTTGACAGAACGAAGTCTGTCGGGTCAGCTACTAGTGTTTTATATATTTGTAGGTTTTATTAATGCAGGATGTTTTTTTTTAATAGAAAATTTCATTATTATTTATTTATTTATTTAATACTTTCAGCACAAAACATGTACAGAGGCGGACTTAATGCCATAGGCATTTTCTACCAGTCAACCTTTGGGTGATGCAGAGACATACAGTAGTAGGTGCAATAGCGAAAATTGAGGAATAAATATTCATTTAAATATACATAAACCTATTACAAACTATAAATTCAATATATAAATCTTATTATATATAAATATAAGCACAAATAAATACACATAAATATGTATACTAAAACAAATAAGACACACAATGGGAAAACATTACCGTTATGATGATACTGCCAGCTTCTTGCGAATATGCTCACGAACTTTTACTTTAAAAGATAATCGGTTGGTTGCCATCCTGATTTCCTGGGGAAGCGCATTCCACAGAGAGATAGACTGTATGAAGAAGGAAGAGTGAATGAAGTATTAGGCTTGTTGAAAACACTTTTTGGGTGAACAAAAATCATGGAACTCGCGTCATCGTCACCGAACGCTTTCAAGTTACTTGTTTTCAATTCTATCGGCTGTCCCCAAAAACTGCCCCTTTTTTTTTTTTTTTTTGTAATTTTACTTGTTTATTAATTTTCGCTTTGTATTCCAGGCAGATTTGTTTTTAATTAATCAAAAGCCCCTGTAACTTCGTCAAAATATTACGTATTTCTTGATTATTTACCACCAGCGATGTTACTGACGCTTTTTGTTTGGACAGATGTTATTAATACTGTGTGAAAAATATTATGTTGGCTCGTCCTCTGAATGTACTCTGCGTTTATTACTCACCAATCACCACAAATAAAACATGTGCATTGTTAGCGTTCCGTACCAAAGTGGTACAAAAGGAACCCTTATGGTGCGACTCAGTCGATCTGTCCGTCTGTCACAGCTTGATATTTCAAGAACTACTAATGCTATCAACTTGAAATTTGGAATAGTTTTAGATGCCAACTATTTTGCAAATAAGAAAGATTTTTTTTATTTGCAACAGGGACTGAACGGGGCTCTTAAAAAATTGAAGTAGGGCTACTAGGGCATGTGGGGTACCTATCATATGAAAGAGCGCTATTTGCACATTTTCGAACATTTTTCTTTTTTTTTAGGCCGTATAGTTTTCGACTTTTGACGAAAAATGTAAAAAAATACCGGTCCCCTTACCTTATATCCGAAGTTTGCATAGATACAAATCTGAAATTATTCTGTGATAGAAGTTTATGTAAATATTACAGGAAAAATAAAACGGTGTCTCTAAATAGCACACTTTTTCAGAAATCATCAACAAAAATTACAGTAGTTCAACTATCGGTCAAGAGATGGCGCTGACCTAAAACTGCAATATACTACACCGCAGTGTTAAAATTCTCTGACGAATATAGTCCTTGCCGATCAAAATTTATAAACATTTCACGGTTCACAACCAAAATGTCCTTCCTATCTACTCGCAGGTTCCTTTGGGTGAAGCACAGTTGTAGTTTTTTCTGGGCACAGAACTATTTAGGTACCTATACGAACGAAGCTATATATATTATGATGTGCGGTGCGCGAGTCCGACTCGCGGTTGATCGGTATTTTTTTGGGTTTGAGTTTCATGATAAATTTTTTCAAGCTGATTTTTATTAAGTTTGTACTCTCAAAGCTCGTACAGACTAGTGCGATATCGCGGGCGCGACGCGACACTAGTATCATAATTTCTTTGTCGCTGCCTATCGCGCCCGCGATATCGCGCGAGTCTGTAAGAGCCTTCAAGGTTCTCCTTGTTTATGGTAATTCAGTGCCACAGCTATGACAATTGCAAGGATTGTCTCTAGTGACGGACTATTCAGCCCATTTCAGGAGAATTCTATAGCCTGAGGAAACCTTCATTTTCGTGTGGAAATCCATTTAGATCCGTCTGAGAAAAACAGAGTGTTATTATCGCATTCCTACCGACTAAAATTCCACAGTGTCACTCCTGCTTAGGGTTATCACTATCAGTCTCGCTGCATTTCTGAGTCCCGGGAAAAAAATCGAGACTCGATGCGGTCTCGAAATTCCCGGGAAAAACATGACTTTCGAGGCTACTTCAAAAGTAGGTTTCATATTATAGACTTAGACAGTCAAACAAGAATTTTTAGTTAAGTACTTTATTAAACATACAGTTACAAAATCAAATTATAAAATCATTTTTTTATGAGAGTTCTCATTTTTATAGTGGCGGGGTGTAGTTTCAGACAGACCAGAATTAATTACAAAAGTAACCCACGTTAGAAAAAGCTCTCTCTGCTTACGCTAGTCCCCCCCACTAGCGTATTTGAAATATTCGGTAATTGTAACAATGGTTGGTTTAGGTATTTCCCTAAACCATTGGGCAAGTCTCAAAAGTCTTGTTATTCCCGAGACCGAAAATATCAGACTTGAGTCTCGAAAGTACCAAAAAATCATCGAGACTTTCGAAATTTTCGGGACCAAAATTCCCGGCATGAAAGCCCTACTCCTGCTACAGTGAGTCAGGAAGGAGTGCATAATATTTTCGCATACTCTCCGCGCTGGTTGGGTGAAGTCTGCTATAGGCTGTCTAGACATTCACGAGTAGGCATTATGCATTTGATCTGCTAGTGAAAGTATTTTCAATACTTATTTATTTTATTAGCAGCTTCTTGTAAATTGTCATGCGTAAGATCTTCGGACAAACACGTCTGCTACGCAACACTGAGATGTGGGCCAGCAGAGTATTTGCGTTATTACTTTCCCACACTTGAAAGATATGGTTTGTGAAGCGCGGGAAAATTGCGATGACTGCGGTACTCAATTAGACCTCTTGTTAGATCTGAAATTTCCATGGTTCGTAAAAAGCATGATTGTTTTGTTTTTTATGAAACTGAAGTGTGAAAGTGAAACACATAGGTAGGTGAAACTTACCATAAAATACTCATTAAACTAACTCTTAAATGGCTCGTTTAAGATCTGATGTGAGCTTTCCATGGTCTAGGAAAAAGTCACGAGCGAGCGTAAATAAAAACGAGCGATAGTAAATAAAAATGAACGAGCGTAAATAAAAATATATAAAAAATAAGTTTATTTTATTTTTATTTACGCTAAAATTAAATATTTCAATAAAAACATAAAAAAACAATAGTATTTTTATTTTTTATTTACGCTCGTTTTGGTAGTCGTGGACGCCCTAGAGGAGAGGTAGGTTGTTTTTGCACATGTTGATCTTCGTCGAGAAGGACCATTTATTATAATAAAGTAATAAACAAACGTTGCTCTTTTTGGCTTATTCCATCTATGCTTTCACAAGTCTCGAGTTCAAACATAAGGCACGCACCTCTGACTTTTTGGATTCATGTGCGTTTTGTATAATTATCACTTGCTTAAAAATCGGTGAAGAAAAACATCGTGAGGAAACTGGCATTTTTGTTTTTTTTTTTTGGTGGGAAATTATCAAATAACTTCTCCCGCTCTGGGCGGAGCGGGGAGGGCGTGTCAGACTTTTACTGTTTAAAACCCACCCGTGTTCCTTCAGTTGCCTGTGTTTCAGGGCCACGGACCTTTCGGACAAACCCGTAACCCTAGCAGGCACCGGTCTGGGCGGACCCCGTCAGTGCGTGCTAACATCTCTTTGAGGCGCGCGCCTTGGAACACAACGCCGACCCGAAAATAGCATGCCTGAGAGATATTTATCTACGGCATGTGTAGTCAAAAAAAGTCAAAAGTGTGTGCGGCATAAAAACTGACACCAGGTTAGTCTGAGACTAACCACACGAAAAGAAGAATTTTATTTTTCAATATCCGCATTTAAGTAGTTTTGGGTGCCATATAGGAGACTTTGTTTTATTTGCACAGATAAAAGAGTTCATTCAGACCTATAACTTAATGTGCACAAAAATTAAAAGTAGCTAGAAAACAAAAATACTGTTTTCATGGGAACTAACATAATAAACGATTTTTACTACTATACTTACCGAAAGTCTACGATTAACTTCATTAGCGAAGACTGAAGCCGGGCTTTAAGCTCAACTAATAACAAGCATACATCTTATGTTCTTTGGTTATAGCTCTCAATTAAGTTTTCTCCAGTAAAATCAGTGAAACTAAATCATCTTTATGATGATTGGATCCAATACTTACTCATCTTTCAGACTTGAGTGAAAGGGCTAATCATCACCACTGCTCTCAAAACGGTGAAAGAAAGAAAAGTATTTATTGGGACTCGTACAGGAAGATCACATTTTAAACTAAACACATTTTTTGCAACATTAATAAATAAAAAATGAAAGCAGAAAGTCCTGTACGGGGCCAAAAGGCTCCTATCTATCTCAGCATGAGTGAAGGAAAACTTCGTTTACCAAAAAAAAGTATTGAACAAATAATGAAAATGTGTTCTATTACTGATACTGAACAACCAAAAAAAAATTGCGCACTGATTCAAAACTTATCCTGTATATATCCATACTAATATTATAAATGTGAAAGTAACTCTCGTCTGTCTGTCTGTCTGTCTGTATGTTACCTTTTCACGCCTAAACCGCTGAACCGATCGTCATTAAATTTGGCAGAGATAGTCTGGGATATGGAGAAGGACATAGACTACTTTTTTACGCGATAACCGACATCTACGCGGGCGGAGCCGCGGACAACAGCTAGTAATATACATAAAATACTCACAGTTGAGAGGAAAGGTAAGGGTCCTGTTTGACTTACCCACCGACGACACCAAGTGTGGAAGTGACGTAATTTTGGGACAACAAGATTTAAAATACTGTCGTAACAACGATACGAAGAAGGAAAAGACTTACGGCAAAATAACTCTTAGTTATTATTTTTATAACTAGCCGGGTCCCACTATCCCTAAAGTAATAAAGGCTTGTATAAAATCAGCTGATCGATACACAGACAATTTGGCGAGCCTCCAACAGCCTCCGTGGTCCTAACATCGGCTGTTATTGATTTTCCTACCCCCAATTTGTTAGCCTCAAATATGTATATGTTTATAGGCCTGGGAACCAATCTGCATGTTTTTAGAACATACATTATGTAGGTATAAATAAAGTCAAATTATATTGAGTACGTCAAGGGTTTTAGCATTATCAGCCTATAATATTCCCACTTCTGGGAAACAAGCCTCCTCTCTTTGAGGAGTGGGTTATAACCCACCACGCGGGCCCAGTGCGGGTTGGTAGACGTCACATGTCTTCGAATTATTGGTTATTGGACATGCCGGTTTCCTCAGGATGTTTTCCTTCACCATTTTGAGAGCAGTGGTGATAGAATTATTTACACAAAGTATAGCGCTAGTCTGGGTTCGAACCCACGACCTTACAAGGACTGTTGCGGGAGGGTGGCCCAGTAAGCCACCACTGCTCCCAGGGAGGTATGTGAATTTTTAAATGGATAAATTATTCTGGTCCTTCGAGCCATAAATATTTTTTTTCATGATTTATGGACTGTGTTAAAAATAGCTCAGTGAGCATAATAATTATCAGAATGATACCTAACGAGTTGATTTTAAAACTGCAACCGCCAAGCAAGATGTTGCCATGACTGACATGCCCGAGAGTAGTGCTTTGAATTTAAAACAAGCGAAATTGGTAGGAAGTAGCAAATATTTTTGCTGCTGATGACCTTTATAAGATTAGCAAGCAGTCATGGCTTTTTAAAGGAAAAAGCATGATAATATCAGCCTGATAATTCAAGTGCACCCAAAACCAAGATCTTGGGGTAACGTGACATTTTGATTGACGTCCAAATCTGTAAACAAAATACGAGTGACCTTTTAAAGATTTTCTTAGCTTTTTCCATTGTGTTTCTGTTTGACTCAATTCTTGCTCATATTCTGTTCTTGTTATGATAAAAGTCTGATTTATAAGTAAACAGAAACCATGACCTTTCTTGTGTTGGCTTTGCCCAAACTTTATCCTTAACATAAGTTGCTTGTTTTAAGGTTTGTTTTAGGGCAATCTGCCTAGCCTTTTCCAACTATGTTGGGGTCGGCTTCCAGTCTAACCGGAAGCAACTGAATACCAGTATTTTACATGCAGCTACTGCCTATGTGACCTCCACAACTCAGTTACTGGGTAAAACCATTCCCCTCGGTAAGACTAGTTGTTAGACTTTTTAGGCTTCTGACTACCGGTAACGACTGTCAAAGATCTACGAATGACAGCCGGGACCAAAGGCTTAAAGTGCTTTCGGAAGCACGGACGGGGCTGGATTTGTAATGAATGGTCACCCATCCGCGAAACGACCGCGGCAAGCGTAGTTTAACCTTCGACTCGTGCGACTTTTATTATGTAGCCACGAGCTCAAGCTCAAATCATTTTTCAAAAACTTATCATAATAATTATTTACCCATCGAAAGACCACAAAAACTACTACTATTCAAACATGTGTGAAGACCAAAGCACGGCGCGGCGGCGCTAAGTACTAATACAAAGTAAGCAAAACGTCTGATAGTTTTGGCATAAAATTAATTATCATGATGTATCGTAACGACATTCCGTGTCAAATACTTTCTGCTTTGATTGATACCTGATTCATCTTACGTTAAATTAGTTACGTCATAGTCTGGCAGTACCTACACCTGGTGAACTTTCTTCAATTATGAAAATGACGCTGGCGCTCATGTGGTGACGCTTTGGAATGGGCGACTAGCTTCATTTTTCTAGATGACCGACTCCTTGATAATTCGAAAGTGCCTGTAATTGGTGTTGGTCACTAATTGTTTATATTTAATAATACTTACCACCGGTATGTGTGTTATAGATTGCAATAAAGATTAATTGAATTGAAATGCCTCAGAAAGAAAAGAAAAAGAAAGCAAATACGTTTATTTGCTATAAAAGTGACGCAAAGAAAGAACACAAACACAAAAAAGAACAAGTTGTGGGCAAATATGTGTCACATCCACGCAAAACAGCCATCGCTCAGCATAATGCTGCGACCCTATGTGAGACAGAGCCCAGTGCTGGTTTTCAGCGACAGCCGGCGTTGACATAATGAGCCTTGAGTGTGAGTTTAGAATATAGAGTGAAGTAGATAGCCAGAATACGAAAACCTTAAATCAGATTTAGTACGTAGTCCTTATGCGTTATTTATTAAGATGTAGGTATGTAATGTTTAAGAGATTCCTAAATATATTTTGTTCAAAGGACCAATTCCTCAAAAGGACCACCATTGTCTTAAGGAAAAGTATCCAGTGTACACAGGAAAAACCGGTAATCTACCAACGATATCTTAGAAACGTCTCGAATTACTTACTGTCAGTAAGCATGTATCGTATTTTCTGTAAGATAATTGCGATCGCAAGTAATCACATTCTTGGCCAAATTAATAAGAAGCTTACACGATACCACTCGCGCTATCTGTCAGAGAATGTAAACAAGAAATTCTTTGTAGCAGTCAATTGTGACTGATCGGGAGATTTGGAAAATGTCTGTTTCTTTTTCTCTTTTTAGGGTTCCGTAGTAAACGAGGAACCCTTATAGTTTCGCTATGATCGTTTGTCTGTCCGTCTGTCCGCGGCTTAACTCAGAGATTTTTAGTACTAGAAAGCAGCTATTTTTTTTTTTTTTTTAAATCTCGTCTATTTCTTTGTGTGGGGTATCGTTGGATAGGCCGGTGAAAAATATTACGGGTTTGTGAAAACTATTTTTCAATTTAGGGATCCGTTTGCGTAATATTCATTTTTGTTAGAGTTAAGTGCCCCCCCCCCCCCTCCTTGCCTGCTGCTCAATGGTTGTATTTGAATATGTGAAAATAATCACAGCAGTAGTATAATATAACGAAGTTAAAAGGAAAACTATCACAGCTAAGTAGGCTTTACAAGTTACCGAGTAATAGTCGACCAACTTAAAGCAGTTGAAAAACATATTCTCAATTTGTTGGAGAACATGTTTATCAACTACAATGCTAAGTTTGTTAGAGTCAACCCTTCATTGTGCGTGGTCCGAAACGCACTTGGCCGGTTTTATATATTTTTCCGTTTCTTGAACAGAGATCGCACAAGACGGAGAAGTCTGGAAGGAGAAAGGGGATGCCTTTGCCCAGCAGTGGGATACAATATCGGCTAATAAAAAACAAAAAATATGTATTTCTGAAACTGCGTTATCTTGCATAACAAAGTATATACTTTTTTACTAAATACACTATAGCAATTATATATATGTGATGAGAAAACTGTTGTGATATTCTTTCATTGCAGGAGGTTATCATGTATTTAGCTCAGTTTATCTTACGTACCTACGCATGTAAATTTAATTTGCCGCGGCCTCGAATTTGAACTGTATATGTATCTATAAATTGTAGTAAGTTATCACTCAGTATTGTAATATTTATGATCGTGGCATGTTTTAATATCTGCAGTCGTGAGTCAAATTGCATTTGTTTGTTTATTGTTATTAAACAAGAAATAAATAATAAAATATGAATGAAGTGCTTGTATATTTTTCTAAATAGTTTCTATTTTTATAAGCAAAATGTTTTAATTTAGTTTTATACGTGATTAAGAATACACGTACGCAAGTGCTCAAATACAAGAGCAGCACGTTGTTGACGGCTGCAGTTGCTTCGTTCCTTGTAAAAGTTATCAGCTCATATAAAGTTGTACGGAAGCGTAGTTTCAGCTAACAGCCTGGTTTACTACGCAATCAGGAACGCGATAATCGATTAACTCAGCAATTTAATTTGATGTCAATAAATATTTTCATTAAATTATTGTTTCTCCGAAGTACTAGTAACAAATATATTGCTGACATCGAGGTGTATTACTTTTGTGACATCACGTCAATATAATTTCTTCCTAATCGCTTATTGCTTTATATGACGTGAAAAGTAATTCCGATATCCAATTTACAAAATAAACGATTTCTTTTTATTTCAGAAAATATTAACAAATTTTCTATACTTACAATGCTTTCATTTGTTCAATGAACAAAATTCTCCTGACACACAGGATTCATCACGCCGTCTGAGGCAGGAGACATTATAGTGCACAAGTGTGTGCGCAAACACAGGTGCACTCCCTGTTCCCCTAGTTCCACAGTCCGACGGGACGCACACGACACGACGGGTAGAGATCAGGCGCAGGGCCAACGGCTTTCCGTACTTTCCGAGGCACGGGGTGTCACACCTCCAACTTGCAATATCCAGGCTGCTACTGAGAAATTCCAAATAACAAAAGACCTTTTATTCTTCACATAAAAGCAAGGGCGTCGCCAAGGGGGGCAGGAAGGGGCGGCTGCCCCCCCCCTAGAGATTCTAAAAAAGTTGCCAAATGTAAAGTAAGCAACCAAAGTCCTAAGTCTTTGACTTGACTTGCTTGATCGATCGTTCCCGTACGTCGAAACTCGAATGAATTCACCAATTCCATGGAAACTAGCTCCTAAATAGTAATATAGTAGTCCTGAGGAGTCCTGAAATCGCTACCTGAATACTTATGAAGGTTAATCAGTATATGGTCTTGTTATTCCCCCGTCAAAAACTCGTGTTCCTTCAAGAGAACACGCAGTGAGTATTGAAGGTATCCTGAACTATTGATGCAGGACGTCAGCGCCACTTGAACTGGGATAGCCTTACAACGTTCCTGATATTGGCGTCCAGCGATCACGCCCGTCCGGTACATCTGTTGCTCTCGACTTTACCTATAATTCATACTTTTCTCATTCTCCATATCAACTTGTCCGTCCGTCGTCGTCCCCCGCCCGGGCCATTGGCTGGCGATGGCCTTGCATAAAAGTTTTATGACGATTAAAAATCAGACCTAAATGGTTTACAAGTCCATTCTAAGCAAGAAAAATATCTAATAAACCTAGTCAGTGTTCAAAATGTCTGTCTATAGCAACACTAACAACACCGAGATGGCACCTAACATTCAGGCACGCATCCAAACATGGCTGTGCCAGAACAGCACGCATGAATGACGTAAAATTAATATGCTTTCATCGTTCTATGCGCACACGCAGCGAGGCGTGCCAAAGTTCGAAACATTGGGTCTAGAAATGACGTAGGCAGCATGTCGATCTTGATGATGAGATGGCATGTGTTACCTGAGATTTTTACGACCGGTGTTGACTGAAGTTTGACAAATAAATAAATGCGTCAAATGTTATATGGGTTTCTATGTGTTCCTACATATGTGGTTGTTCGTAGGGTGTTTGTTATTGTTATTTATCGTTGCGCTACATGGAATTTTAGTAAAATGAAATAAAAAACGAGAAATATAGGGTGGAATCCATTCCATTCTGTATTTCTCGTTTTTAGGGTTCCGTACCCAAAAGGTAAAACGGGGCCCTATTACTAAGACTCCGCTGTCCGTCCGTCCGTCACCAGGCTGTATCTCATGAACCATGATAGTTAGACAGTTGAAATTTTCACAGATGATGTATTTCTGTTGCCGCTATATCAACAAATACAAAAAATCAGAATAAAATAAATATTTAAGGAGTCTCCCATACAAAAAAAGTGGTTTTTTTTTTGCCGTTTTTTGGATAATGTTACGGAACCCTTTGTACGCGAGTCCGACTCACACTTGGCCGTTTTTTTTTTTATTCCATTTAATAATTACATTTTTCGTCGGTTATTAAAATAAAAAACAGCTATTACCTACAAAAGTGCAATACCTACGCGGTCAAAATTACCGACGAAAAATTTCAACGCAGCGAGATCCAGAATCATGGACTGAATCCATGGTAACAGACTCCGCGTCGATCCCTGCCACCCTGTATATTTTTGACCGACCGGTAAAAGCAGAATTTTGAGTGAACTGAGAGTATTTACAAATAAGAAGTAGGAATTATAAATTCGCCACACATAGTAAAACCATCAGTATACATAGTGACACTGCTACCTCTCTTATACTTACAGTATTTCCATTTATGTATGGATGTGTTCTTTTCACAAATAACTGAAAATATTTTCTTTCGCTGTTCTCCTAAAGTACCCACTGCTGGGAAACAGACCTCCTCTGTCTGTGAGAGGACGTTCTAGGACATGCCGGTTTCCTCATGATGTTTTTATTCACCGTTTTGATAGGAATGGTGATTTATTAGATTGTTATATACAAGGGATGAAAGGGACCTATTTAAATAACAAAATAAGTTCTCTGCTTTCCATCTATACTAATAAAGCTGAAGAGTTTGTTTGTTTGTTTGAACGCGCTAATCTCAGGAACTACTGGTTGAAATTCTTTTTGTGAGGAGTTTTATCAACAAAATATTAATCCTTATCCAAATAAATACGTTATTCATCACAAGTATTTAATTTTGAACAAAGTTGCCTTTACATCATTTAATTTCAATGAATATTTTAGGAGATATAACTGTTTTATAATAACTCCGCAGCAAAATAATGATCAACTCTGCGAGGTAGTCTATTCCAAAGCTGAAGAGTTAGTTTTTAGGGTTCCGTACCCAAAGGGTAAAATGGGACACTTACTAAAACTCCGCTGTCCGTCTGTCTGTCTGTCTGTCTGTCCGTCTGTCTGTCTGTCTGTCTGTCTGTCTGTCTGTCCGTCTGTCCGTCTGTCACCAGGCTTCTCATGAATCTCATGAACCGTGATAGTTAGACAGTTGAAATTTTCACAGATGATGTATTTCTGTTGCCGCTATAACAACAAATACTAAAAATCAGAAAAAAAAAAAATATTTAAGGGGGCTCCCATACAACGGACATGATTTTTTTGCCGTTTTTATTGCTCCGCCCGCGTGGATGTCGGTTATCGCGTAAAAAAGTAGCCTATGTCCTTCTCTATATCCCAGGCTATATTCCTGCCAAATTTCATGTCGATCGGTTCAGCGGTTTAGGCGTGAAAACGTAACATACAGACAGACAGACAGAGCTACTTTCACATTTTTAATATTATATTAGTATGGATAGCTTTTGTCCGCGGCTCCGCCCACGTGGATGTCGGTTATCGCGTAAAAAAGTAGCCTATCTCCTTCTCCATATCCCAGGCTATATCTCTGCCAAATTTCATGACGATCGGTTCAGCGGTTTAGGCGTGAAAACGTAACATACAGACAGACAGACCGACAGAGTTACTTTCACATTTATAATATTAGTAAGGATTAGTAAGGATAAGGAATTGTATGGATGGTACGGAACCTTTCGTGCGTGAGTCCGACTCGCACTTGGCCGGTTTTTTGTTTTTTGAACGCGCTAATCTCTGGAACTACGAGTTGGATTAAAAAAAATCTTGTTGCATTTTACAGCCCAATTCTTGAGGAAGAATTACATGCCTATTAACTAGGACACAATTTTTTTTTTAATGAAAGTTTATTCGAAAACGAAGTAAAAGCACGGGCAGGCAATGTGTTGCGACGGGGCGGGTCGGGGGAACAAGAAATTTAACGCGGACGAAGTCGCGGGCAGAAGCTAGTCTATACTAATATTATAAAGCTGAAGAGTTTCTTTATTTGATTGAACGCGCTAATCTCAGGTACTACTGGTTGGAATTGAAAAATTCTTTTTGTGTTGGATAGTCCATTTATCGAGGAATATTATAGGCTATATAACATCACGCTATAATCCTTAGCAGCCAAGCGAAAAGAACAAAAGTCAGAAAGAACGCTAAGCGACGGGATGCGACGCGATGGTTGGGCCGAATTTCACGCGGACGAATTCGCGGGAAGAAGCTAGTTTAGAATACGTGGAAAGTAAATAAAAACCAAATAGCAGAAAACGTAAGAAAATTGGAATTTCGCAGGCTACCTTTTTTATCTGTCCAAATTGTTGCGAAGAACAGTTTCTTGTTTCAATTACAACATGCCCTCAAAATATTAACTTGTAAAACCTTCCTGTTTACAAAACAATAGAAATGCCAATAGGGTAAACTACGGTAGCTTAACATATTAGTTAGGGTCACTATTTGAAAGTAACGTATTGTTTATACTTAAGACATACTAGGAACCGTTTGTGAACTAAAAGATCATGAAATTGCTACAAGATATTTGTAAATGTTGCTGTACGTCGTTCACGCTTGTTGTTTTTTTTTTTTTTTAGATAAACTTACTTCTAGATAGAGCATCGTTGGTCTAGTACAGAGATGGGAAAACTTTTCCTATGCAGGCCAATATTAAAAAAGCAGAATCTATGGGTGGCCTTGTTTTAGACTTTTTAGCTATATTTCTTTATTGAAATATAAAGGATGGTATTTAAAAGTACTTCAATTTTATTTAAAAGTACTCCCATTTCATTTACCTAATTTTGCCTGTGTTCCACCAAATATACTGAATGTGCACCAAAATATAACCTAACCTAACCTAACCTTTAATATTTGGTGCAGGATCAGTATTTTTCGGGGAAGAATAAAATTTTAGAAATGCATACATAGAATGTACCTTAAGATTTTTGGTGAACACAAAAATATTATCCAAATATAAATGTATTTGTATTTTCCGAAACAAAATTATTCATTAACTCGTTTATACAAAATTAAGTGGTATCAACTATAGATATTCAAATCAATTACACTATGAAATAGGGACATGATATTTTTGCAGATAATCTACAAAATAGGAACAAAGATTTGCTAATGTAAGCAACTACGCGTCACTGCACTGTACGCGTTGATCAATGCGACACTGCACTTCTGTCTTGATGGATTTTGGTTTCGCGCGATTTATGTTAATTTATTATCTACTTTTGGGATGATGGTTGCAGGCCGGATTGCAACCATTCGCGGGCCGGAGATGGCCCGCGGGCTGTAGTTTGCCCATCCCTGGTCTAGTAGTAGCAAGCTTGTCTGTTGAGCATGAGGTCCTAGGTTCAATTCCTAGGTTGGGCAAATAATTAGGTTTTCTTCCATTAGGAATTCTCAGTGGCAGCCCGGAGCCTGGTGTTGTGCCTGTTTGATGGCAATAGGCTCGGCCTCTATTTCACTGGACTTAAAAGAATAACTGGCGAAATTTGGATAGACTACAGGTGCACCTCTGCCTTACGCTTCAGGGAATACAGGCGTGATGTTATGTGATAGTATTTGTAAATATTATTATTAACACAAACGGGATATTTACCATGTTTATTATTTGTTATGAGTTCCCGATATTTCGGCGCTGTTGCAAGCACCATGATCACGGATAAACTGAAGTCATTGCGGGTGGATGTTTATGAGCAGACAAAACGGTTTACCCTCTTTCTTGTTCGATTTTTGTTTTTTTTTATTTTTTTTGTAAATATTGCCTTTCTTCGTTCACGCATGTTGTTTTTGAGATATGGGATAATTTTAGGGTCCTAATTAAAGATTCCGTCCTAAAGGACCACGTTTCGGAGCTTCTTTGCAATACACGCAATATCTTCACGTTTTCCTTGCGATATAAACTTGCAATATTTATTTATAAGACTAAGTGCTCTTGTAGAACAGTTTTAATTTAATCGCTTCATGAAAGATACAGGACCGTATATGAGTAAGCTAAGCCCGCACTGCGATAATATATCGCCCGAAATTTTTACCGTCATTTTGTAACACATGGTATCATTATATAACTCACGCACTAGTGATTTAAAATTCGCGCGGTAAAAAAATCTGTGTTTAATACAAATTTGACGCAGTGCGGTGTGAATTTATTCGCACGATTTTTTTTTGGAGTTTGAGGTTGTACGTCGTTTCTCGCATTACGAAATAAAACTCGAATTCAAATAATTACTGGTAAATTAAGATTTTAGTTATGTTGTCTTTTGTAAACATGCTTCTCAAAAGCTGAGATCTGCATGGAACTGTAAAAAATCGCGAAGATATTTTTTCGCAATACGTGTTTATTCAAATTCCGTACTTACACTGACTAAACAGCGAGAATAAAACCCCAGCGGTGAGATTTCGCAGTGCGGGCTTTAGCCTAAGTCTTAACCAGTTTTCTGTAGCTAATGACAACTCGTCAATGTCAATGGATAATGAATACGAATAAGAACCTATAGATAATGCTAATTTAATGTTATTTTATATAGTAAACGTGCAATGACCTGGGTGCGGCTGGCGCCAACTGTCTTTGAACTATACTGAAGTCATTAATTAGGCATTACTCATTATGAGAGCAGTGGTGGCCCAGTGATAGCGGCCGCGACTTACGAGCTGTAGGTCGTAGGTTCTAACCCAGACAGGCGCTTTACTTTGTATAAATGATTTCATAACCACTGCTCTCAAAACGGTGAAGGAAAACATCGTGAGGAAATCGGCATGTCCTAGAACCAAAAATTTGAAGACCTGTGACATCTGCCAACTCGCTCTGGGCCAGCATGGTGGATTACAGCCCATTCCCTCTCACCGAGAGGAGGCCTGTGTCCCAGCAGTGGGAATATTATAGGCTGTTTGTGCATTATGGTATTGACACTAATTAGAAAAATCTAAACAGGAAAGTCACAGTTGACATTAATGTAGAAAAACTGAAATAAATTTTACCAGCTTTTTTTAGGTCTTTAACATAACATAATATCACCGACATTAATTAGTAAAATCTAAACAGGAAAATCACAATCATTTTGAAAAGAAGGCATTGTTGCTGCTTATTCAGACGATTACGGTAATTTTACTTAACGTGCTGCACGTGTGCTACACAAACGGCAGTTCAATTGTGACTAAGGTCAGTTGTGTCGGTCGGCATAGGTTATGCGGTCCACGTCGAGGTGCGCGTATCTAATCTTCCTTTTTTTATACATCAATGTAATTATGTATAGCAAGTTTTTATTAATTAGCGAATGACGTCCTTGATTGACAAATTTTCACTGTGAGGTGAACTTTTAGGTGTCCTGATTTGGTTAAAAGTTAGTATCATAACCATTTTTTTTTTTTTTCAGTCTTGGTAGGGAAATTTATCCAATGCCACGTATTGACAGTAAAAAGTACTTTCCCGTTGATAAATATGTTTAATCTAATCCGTATCATAAAACAGTAATCTACAATATAATTATGTTAAATATTTAAATTGGACCTATCACGATTATGCACAACACGCTTTCTTTATCAATAACCTGGATGGATCATGTTTTTATATTTACTACACTGATATAATTTTTGAATTTAAAGGCTCCTACAAACAGGCGCGAAACGCGACGCGACACTTTTTCTGCCTATAGGTAAATAAGTAGATCCTAATTTAGAATAACAATGTCAGTCAAGGATATCTTATTTTTTTGCGGTTTTATAATGCGAGAAGGTGCTTTTTCGTGTTTATAAGAATATAGGATATATTACCATTTTATGATATTTTGATTCGACGCTTTGCCAAAAACAAACTCCAAATGGAAACAACGTAAAAGACGAACCTACACAATGTTTACAATGAAGCCAAGTTCGACACAAAGGTGTTTAACAAAACAGAGAATAAACTATTTAGACAAGAAACAGAAACATCCCCTAAACAAAGACGAATCATTTGACGTACAAATACGAGCTATAAATGTATCACTTACGGATATGCGTCACAGGCCCTGGATTTACAAGCCTCAGCAGTAAGTGTGTAGTCACTCTTTCTTGGCGTATAAATTCAAATATTTATGGAAGTATTTACTTCCAGCTAGGGCTGCTTCAAGCACGGCTTTTGATCAAATCGTGCTCCATTAACACGAGATTTGTTCGAGTCCGGTTTGAAATTCTCCAGATACTAAGTATCCAGTTCACTTGGAGTTCGAGGAATGTAGAAATCCTTGAAATGTATGGGATAGGAATGCAGGACCTGAGTTTGCAGAAAGTTGAAAGGACCACCTGGTCCTTTCAACTTTCGATCAGAAGGACCAGTTTTTATCCATATTATCAGACTGAAGTTGAGTCCTCGACAAACAATAAAAGACTACTACAACGAGTGATTCTGGGGAATATTGAAATAGTAAAAATACTTTGTTTTTTTCAACCGCGTATACCATTTGGTCATCCGGTTAGACTGGAATCCGACCCCAAAATAGTTGGGAAAAAGCTAGGCAGATAATCATGATGATGATTAAATTGGTTCTCAGTACACTCCGATCGTCAGACGAGAGGTCTGCCGACTTTTAAATATATTCAAAAAACTAAATTTGACAACCCCTAAACCCTCGCATTTATTCACGTCATCCACAAGCCAGACAACATAAAATATTGACTCCTATATATTATGCGTTTTATTTGCCATACACATTTGTGTACATTTGCATTAGATAATGCTTGAAGTCTACTATAGGTTTACTGGTGTATGGTAATTGACTTCCGTTTGGTCTTTGTGCCCTTACTTTGTGTTTGAAGTCTATTCAAACATTTCTATTGTCGTCTCCATCTAGTTATGTCTGTAGGAATCTGATACGGATTTCAATAAATCTGGTATTCATAGTTTTCCTTCATAGATGTCAATTTTGACAGAAATTTCCGTAAGGTTGGATAATGGAATGATAATGAATACTTCAAATGCTTTATGATTGTACAGCATAGGTACTGTCTAATTTCTGGAACGAAATTCTTCAAAGAGGCTTGCGGTTGGACTAAACTGGCAGAAATTCTTCACGTAACGTAAAAGCCTTATGTCCGAAAAAGACAGTTACAAGTGTCCGAAGTTTTTGTTTTTTAATACAGAGCCATTTAGTATAAGTTTTAAGCTGTATTAATACATAATATACAGCGAAAGGAACTTCTTTCCAACCGCGTGTCCCACGACACCGACTTTTTTATTTAAATCTAATTGTGTTTTGTTTTCTTTTTCAGGTAAGTTTCAATCATGAATCTTCTTATTAGCTGTAGTGATAAGGTAAGTGATGTTTTAATTACCGTAAGATATTCCTTCTGATTATTGAAAATGCTGTAATTAAAAAGAGACCAGCATAAACATTCTCCCAATCGACCTTAATTCAAACAGAAGAAATTACAAAAACGTTTCTCTAATATAATTTTAAACCAGCTGAAAGAAAATTAGGAAAAACTGAAAGTGATTTCTTCTATAGATTGTTTGACTGAACAATGTCCTCCGGCGTTGTCATGTAAAAATTTCAATTTATAGAAAAAAGCACTTGCATTTTTTCCTAATTTTCTTTCCATAAAAACCTAATACGGACTATTTCGAACATGTTAGATAATACATAGCCAAATCGGTCCAGCCGTTCTCAAGTGATGCGCTTACCAACGAAGAGCATTTAAATTTTATTTATATAGACAAAGTCTTGGCTCCTTCGCCATTTCTAAACACAATATGTATCGCTTATTGTTTACATCGCTATCTGGCATATCTGGCGAATTTGTAACGTTAGTGGAGTAGCGTCTAGCAACCGTGCCAAGTGCGCTTTGTAGGTTGGCATGCCAAATAGGTAAACTGTCTAAAGGAGAATGTACACGGGGAAAATGGTCAGTCTTTTATTTCAAAAGTTTTGATATTAAAGGGCCTGGAAATCAATCATACACCCAACTAGGTAGTTGGCCGATTTTATATTTGTCATGCGTATTTCCATACATCATCATTTATAGCAATTCAACTAAAACAATCGCACAGTTCTTAAATACAATATACAATGTAACACTAAAATATGTTATTATGTACAAGTATATAAAGGTAAAAAAAGGGAAGAGCTCATTGGGCATCAAATAATTCTTCCGCGTCTCTGTCAGTGGGAAAAGTGCCCAAACATTGCCGCATTGAATGTCAATGCTGATTCCTTGGTGTAAAAATATGCCAGCTCTCTGCCACACCCCCCAATTAAATTGTTAATTGCAAGTGAATGAATATTTAAACAAAATAATGATACAAATCGTCAAATTTGTGCTGTTTGGATATATCGACGACTAATTGCGTCCAGCACGAATGATGAATCATGCACTGATCGATGGCGATCACGTGCGCTTTTCTGTCGTAAAACTGCATATTGTAGACAAATTAAGCTAACATAATATTTTTTGTTTGTTAGCATAATTATGTTGTCCTACTGCTGGGCAGGGGCTCCCCCATAGTTTTCCAATTTTCATTCTGTTTTAGTCTTTTCGGGCCAATCAGCTGGTGTAACGATTTGGACTCGTTTCTGACGAGTCCAATTTGTCAAGCGTTTCTTAGACCTGCCTCGGTGATAACGACCGTCTTCAGGCATAATTAAATGCTATAGTAACAAGCAATAGAATGCAGCCATAGTTTTTTTCCTAACAGCATGTACGACATAAGGTCGCCTTTTGCATGTAACCTTTACACTAGCTACCACTGTGTCTCGTTTTGAGACTTTTACATTTCAACTTGGCAACGCATCGGTAGGTGGCAGCTGTAACGCCTTTTCATCAGAACAGGGAGCCATGAAACCGTGTCGAGTGGTGTGTAGACTCCCTAACTTAGAACTTTCGTCTAAACATCTGTAATGCTAACAACCTGAAAGAGTTTGATAAGCGGTGCGTTGAACCGAATTAAGGAGCGAATAAAATAAAAGTTAGTGCATAAAATCTGGATCAACGGACCCTGGTTTTTATTCATTTTAGTTAGTGTAATCGTGTTTTGTTCCATTGTTCCGAGATTAAATCTAAGAACACATTCGCCACTCCACGTTACAGAGACGCGTGTTCGTTTGTTTGTCGCGTGTTACATGTCTGTTACAGGCTTTTAAAATGTTTATGTTTCTAGATTTCTAGGTAGGTCGTTGGCTCAGTATTGTTTGTATAAGGTTAAAACCCTCTTAATTATTCACTGTGTAATTCCCTATGTAGACTTAATTATGCTACTGTGATTAAGTCGACACAATGGCTCCATTTAGTTGGTTTGGAACTGTCGACCTTCCATTCCCCAGACAGTGATGCTAATGTCCTATTAGGGTAATTTTGATTAATGATGATATAATTGTGGATCTAAAACATATCTAAATGTCTATTGATGTCTTTGAGTGTTTCATTGACAATATGTACACCAACAGCATAAGTATTTCAATTCATTAGTCCAGTGAAGTTTAGAATCATATTATTATGGGGCTGCAATAATTATTATACTCCATTTGAAATAACATTTTTTTTTAAACCTTTTTTTACTGTCCGTTCAACCGATTTTGACTTTTATTCCGTAGGCATAAGGATGGCAGTAAAAACAAAAAAGTGGTTACAATACCAACTGTTTACTGCAGCTGACATTTGTCATGCCACCAACGCAATAGAAGTCAAAATCGGTTGAACGGACTGTATAAAAGTTTTACTTAAATGTCTAATCTTATTTCAAATGGAGTATAGACTCGAAGTTTTATTTTATCAATTTTTCCTCATATCCAATCACTGCAGAAATCCAAGCTACCAATCGTCAGTTCATAATCTCCACGAGTTCTGCGCGGACGTAAATCATAATAGGATCAGATCCGTGACACGTGCTTCCGTCCCCGTGCTTCGCCTCGTGGCAGCCAGGGCCGTGGCCTATCCCCCAGTCACGTAGACTTAGAGCTGTTCTATAGCTCTAAACTGGCAATTTCCGGGTTATGAACAAGAGCTGTTCTATAGCTCTAAATCTGGCAATTTCCGGGGTATCAACATTGTTAAACGTTTTTCGATTTCGTTGGTACTTGTCTGCAGCAATTCTTGGAGTTGTATGCTTTATAGCCTCTTGATTTTTATGTAAACACCAGCTACTGCCCGCGGCTTCGTCCGCGTGTCTTTTTTTAAAATAAAAGTAGCTTAAGTTACTCCTTATAGCGTCAGCTATCTGCCTGTGAAAGTCCCGTCAATATCGGTCCGGTCCAGACGTTTTCGAGATTAGCCTGAACAAACATAATCTCCGAAACGGCTGGCCCGAATTTGACTAACGATCGACGATTTTTCAATTAGTTGTATAATAACATCAATATGTTATCAACTTATCATACAATTTACCACTGTTGTTATTTTCACCGGCTTGTAGTTATTATTAGTTCCTAATGATCCGCTATGCGCACTTATCTAGTAATTATACCGTGAACTGAATACTATCTGAACTTTAAATGTCAAAATAGTGCGACACACTGCAGTGAATAATGATGGATATCGGGATATGTCATTATCATTATTTTTGGACTTTGGTCCTAAGTTCCGCACGAGTTATGCAGGCACTTTAGTACAGTTTATTTCGAATTATTGCATACTAAGACGTGTCCGGGAGAGCACGTTCGTTCAGCAGTTGACCCCGGTTGTCACGAGCTGTATGACAGCCGATGCTAGCATTTGAAGGCGTTAAAACCATTTATTTGAATTTTCAAAGTAACAGAGTGAGTTTGAGAGTACCTACTATAAACTTCTACTATTAACTGAGTACGACTTTCATTGACTTGAATGTGCCCTGGCGACTGAGAGTATGTCATGCTCACTCAAATGTCTCGCTGGTGGTGGCGTGGCGGTCTTCCCTTCAAAATGATTGAGCTGGATGATGCTGATCCATGCGTCATGTTCGTGAACAGGCGCCGTCAATAAGGACTGGTCATCTCTTAGCTGCTACGGCTTATTTTTTTATTTTTATTTGTTTTAAGTTTTATTACGGACGCTTCTAACGTGCACGTCTTTCTACATTGTTCTCACATGCTTATTTTCAACATGAATGATGTAACCAATATTTTTGTAACAATATTTTGTTTGAAAAGAGTGTTTGTGGAGTTTCTTGCTCGTTTTCTCCATAGGAACCTATACGCTTTGGAATGGGGTGCGCCAAAGTTCACCTAAATTTTGAACTCCGATAATTGGAAATCCGAAAATGTTCTTCCTAACATTTTTCATCCTAACAATCACAATTCCTAACTACTCTGTCTCTAATGTTCATAATTCCGAAGCATTCAACTTCATAATGTTAGTAGCAATAAACATCTATTATAGTTTTATTTTCCTATATTTTCTCAACATAACCATCTTTTACACTACGAGTATTATTCAAACTCATATCTTTTTTGTTTAGATTTCTTTTTATTCATAATAATCAAGTGCTTGCTTCGCACTCACTAATTATATGAATTGGTTTTTTGTTTTTATTAATTAAAGCGTCTTCTTTAATTTTATTTATAGCGGTGTGTATCTGCAAAGATATCCATTGGTTAGAACTGTGTCTAACTACGCGCGAGCCGAGCGAGCGAAGCGAGCGGTGCCGCGGCAGCGGCCGGCGAGCGCTACCTCGAAATTGGTCGCGAAATTTTTCTAAGTATTTTTTTTTATAGTGCCCCCAAGACGACACTCTGACCTGAATGAATATTATGGTAATTATGTTTAGGGATAAAAACGTTATGATAAAAAACAGTAGGAGTTGAAATATATTTACATTAATGATATTATTAATTACAATTTTCGGAAACATGAGTGTTATGAACATCGCCGGTAGCACTACAAATAGTATGAATGAAAACTTTAGGATGAAAAATTTTAGGAAGAGTGATTATTCGTATTTCAAATCATTAGGAAGAACAATTTCGGGTAAAGAACTTTAGGTGAGCCAATATGGACCCTTGGAATGGGTAACTAGCTTCATCTTTTTGACTGGCCGACCCCTTGACGATTCAAAAGTGCCTGTAATTGGTTTATTTGAAATAAATGCTTTGTGTTCTTTGATTGAACGTTTCAAACGAAAATAAAAACAAGGTTGCTAAAAGCGATGTGGCTTTATAAACTAACAGTGGAAATAAAACCTTCCGGACAGACGACCACAACATAAAACCTCCATTTCGCGTTCGCGTTAATCCCTGAAATATGCACAAGTACAAACGGGTGCAGCGGCCGGCTCCGGTAACCCAGTTAACCCGTGGACTGTATACGGGACGCGAACGATGACTCGTTTATGTAAATGGCACTTTGTGAACGACTGTATGTACATATGGACATACGCACAGGACAGTTTAATGCATTTTAAGCGTTTTTTTAACAGAGGAGAAAATGTAGCCTGTTTTTTTTAACAGCTCCGGCCTGGTAAATGTTTAAAGTATTTTGGGCTTCTATTCATGGTGAATTGTGGGGTTTTGCTTCTCCCAAATCAATTGCAGACGACATGCAGGTTATTTACGAAATTATGTTAACCTATGAAAACATAGTACCCGCGGCTTCGCCGGCGTGACTTTTTCTGCAATAAAAGTCTGCCAGCCTATCTTACGATGATTGAAAGTCCCGTCATATGCATTTAGTATGTACAAAACTCTTACTTTGACATTACAAACAGACACTTCAATTTTATTTATTTGTATACATAGATGTGTGTGCTCTGAAAACGTGAAATGCGCTAATGAAATGCGCTAACCCCAATAGGATATTAAGTCTAACGCAACATTGCACACATTGAACCGGTCCATTACTCATTAGGTTGACGGGACATACTACATAGCCTTGTTCTTCTAACACTTCACAACCAACATGAATATTCGAAACTGAAACAAAAGCCTAACACGTAACGCTACCAGCCGGTATATGCTGTAAAAATGTCACCGTGAAATCATGTGAAGTGAACTGTACCTAAATAGTGTCAATCCATCAGGTGGATGACATCTCATAATCAGCCTATAATTTTTCCACTGCTGGGTGGGACACAGGTCTCCTCTCTTCGAGGGAATGGGCTGTAATCTACCACGCAGGCCCAGTGCGGGTAGATGTCACATGTCTTTGAATTTTTGGTTCTAAAACTTGCCGGTTTCCTCTCGATGTTTTCCTTCACCGTTTTGAGAGCAGTAGTAATCAAATTATTTACACAATGATGACATCTTACTTTGAATTCTTACTTGAATTTCACGGTGTTAAAACCTAACGGAATACACCGGCACGTTACATAATTAACCATCAGAAGTAACTCCTAAAGTATTATGTAAGGTCACAAGTAAATGATGCGAGGACCAAATACCAGGTTCCCACACGAGGGACTAGATGCAGGCAATGATAAGATCCATACGTGATATATAGCTTGCATCATGGGGGAATTAGCAAATGCATTACTCGCATTTGTAGACTTAGAAATTGATCTAGAAGTAATTTCGATTGCAGTAACATGCCTAATAGAACAAAGTGTTTTGGGAAGGGGTTTCATGGCGATCTCAATTGTGTGGCTGTCATTTGTAGATCTTTGAGAGTCGTTACGGATAGTCAGAAGCTCAAAAGTCTGACAACCATTCTCAGCAAGGGGTATCGCGTTACCCAGTAACTGGGTTGTGGAAGTCAGATAGGCAGTTGCTCCATGTAAAATACTGGTCTTCAGCTGTATCTGGTTAGACTGAAAGCCTACCCCAATCTAGTTGAGATAAGGCTAGGCAGATCGATCCTTTGATTGGCAGCTCATGATAACAACCTTTTGTTCCCGTGCCTTATTGAAAGCAGCTCTATTACGAGTATCTGCTATTGAGACCTAATCCCAGAACCATTTAAATTTCTATTCACTACAGCTTATTTCATCCGTCGAGCAGATAATCCACAGATGGAGTCTGTAAGACGGCTCAAATGGAATCGATGCGAGTCGGTTAGGACCAAAAACATAGGCGCGGCCAAAAGCCTATATATACTCTTGAGTAGGCTCAATAGATAAACATATATATAGCCAGATTAAGGCGTGGGTTAGGTCACGTTTTCCTTCACCGTTTGATGTAGTATATTTATTTATAGTAAGCCTAGTTTCGTGAATTATGTCTATTTCTCTCGATTTTCCCCTTTATGAGGCAAGGGAAGTACTAAATCAGAATACCAAGTTAGTTCATATAGCTTCAAGCTATTACTACTTGTAGGGGTAACAAATTGAGTTAGTTAGCTTGAGTCCCTGTATTGGTGTTATATTAATGACTAGCTGCTACCCGCGGATTCACCCGCGTAGTTTTCTATAAAATGAAAATATATAGCCTAAATTACTCCGTATAGCATCAGCTATCTGCCAGTGAAAGTCCCGTCAAAATCGGTCCAGCCTTTTCGGAGATTAGCCGGATCAAGCATACACGAAAATTTCAAAAATTGATTTTGTTATAATTTAACGGGTTTCTTGTCTTTCATATGCATTTAGTCAGAAGCTGTTATTTTCACATTACCACCAGACACTTCAGTTTTATTTATTTGTATAGTATAGATTTGTAAGCAATATTAATCATACGGGTTTACTTCGTAAGATGACTCTATTTAACCTTCGTTCTGCTATTCACCATCCAAGATACTTGCACTTGCTTTACAACCGCATTCATTGCAATATGCAAATGTGAACAATCCTGACCATGTACAAAATTACAAACCTTCGAGCCGAACCAGCTACAAACATTTGTACAAAATGTTTTACGTACTTTCGCGCTCGGAACTTTGCACCAAAGTGTTCCAAACATTGCCTTTCCAACTTTCTTCGCTTTGATGTGCGCGAGTATCCGACTCGCATATTTCAAATGCACTCAATGATATGCCTACGCATTCGTGAGATTGTGAATTTGCATATAATAAGTCTTTTGATAGGCCATAATGTTCTGGAATTGATAATGTAATAAATCATAGGTGTTTTCATTTGAATGATTTAATCAATGATAGCCGCACCTGGGTAGTAAAATTTATAGTTTCATTTAAGACGCCTTTCCTTCCTTTTCTCATTCAATGACAGCAATGTGGATAAAATTCTGAAAAGGGAATTGCATATAGAAGAGAATCCTAAACCACCACATATTTACGCTCGTAAATTCTCGAAAACGTTTAAACATCTAAAGAATTTCTGCCAATTCACGTTCCATTGTACACGAAAACTAAACTACAATATACAGAGTGGAATTTTTTACCTTCACCTGGAGGGAAAGTACTCTAAATACTGGAGATAGAAAATTTTACTCAAAGGAAAAAGGAAACATTCCTTTATTTTCTTTAAAGAAACAAATCTGCATTGTAAGATTTTCGAAAATTCGCATGCCATGAGAATCGAACCGGCTAAAATCCGAAAAAAAATATACCCTGTATTTTTATGGCATCAATCGAAAATCTTTGAATCGATGATTAGTTTCTTTAAATAAATAAAGGAATGTTTCATTTGAGAAAAAATTGCTATCTCCAGTATTTAGAGTACTTTCCCTCCAGGTAAGGTTAAAGAATTCCAACCTGTATATATACTTGCCACGTCCAACGTGTTCTGGGCCCTTAGGGTCAGGTTTTGACCGCGTACTTACGTAAACCATTGTCTCCACGTAATTAATTCTAAATACGCGCCTTATAAAGATATTCACGTATTAGAAAGCAGTACATGATTCATAATTAAGTTCATCTGGTTTTACGTGGGTTTAGTGGGAATGGCTTTGTTCGTTGAGCTGACTTTGAGAACTCAATACTTGATACTTTGTGGCTTTTGCTTTAATGTAACTTCATTTCGTATTCCACTTAGTATAAGAGGATTAACTTCTGTAGTATATGGGGCTATTGAAACGTGGGTGCTGTTTGACTTGGTCCTTTGAAACGATGAAAAGACCAGTCGTTATTTGTAAGTATCATTCTAAGCAATCATCATTTCTTCAGCCGAAAGACGCCCACTGCTCATACAGACATACGCCAAGCACCGCCAAGCACCGCCACTTCGACCGGTTCTGTGCTTCCCGCATCCAGCGGATTCCTAAGCCATGTCCTTGTTAGAAATAAAGTTCCGGCTGAACTAGGTACAAATTCCACAGAATTGAACCTTTAACCGTTTGAAGTGCCAATATTGTTAGTGTTATGCGAACGTAATGTCTTTCTATAAATCGGACTCTGTTAAACTATCGTTATAAAGTCGCACACAGACTCAGTAATCCTGCTAACTCTTGTTGGTATACGCTAGGATTATAAACATTACATTTTACTGCTTTGAATCAATAAAGCTTTAATTTATTACCCCGTTCTCAACATCTAATTCTAAGGCTTTAATTTTGGTCTGCTCTTTGACACAGCTACGATTTATTCCTACTGGATAATAAGCAGTGAAAGTTTGCACTACATAGCTTTGTAGACACAGACTAATTTACGGACATATATCCCATTTAGTATTGTGGCGGCGTCTACAAAGCCACATGCTAACTACGCATCAAAGTCCTGACGTCACACAAATCCTACATCGTCCAAGCAGAGTTTACCGCGCGACTGGCATATATTATACAACATCCCGACATCAACTATCGGGCAGTTGCCCACCAGATTCAACACCCGTCTGGTTGGAGGATCTCCCTTTTCAATAGAGGATGAGTGAACTTAACACCCTGTTCCTCATACCTCTATACGAGTAGTATCATTACCATTTCCTCTTCCAACTCTTGGTGAACATACATGTATTTAAATGTCAGCTGGTATACTTTAAATTCATTCAGAAATAAAATCTTGTTCCCTATCATCGTTAGTAAGTTTAATTCTTCGTCATTATCATCTTCATGCCCTTGTCCCATGTAGAAACATGGGACAAGGGCATGAAGATGATAATGATAAATGTTTTGCGCCAACCCCTAGAAAGGGGTTGGCGCAAAACATTTATCCTTCTGTTGTCCCCTGTTAGTTAAGTTATCATTAATTCCTGTTTCTTTCATATTTTCTTCCTCTCCATCCATCATCATCTGCCTAGCTTTTTCCCAACTTTGTTGGGGTCGGCTTCCAGTCTAACCTGATGCAGCTGAATACCAGTATTTCACATGGAGCGAGTGCCTATCTGACCTCCATAACCCAGTTACTGGGGAACACGTTACCCCTGGGTAAGACTGGTTGTCAAACTTTCGGGCTTCTGACGACTCATAATAACTGTCAAAGATCTACAAATGACAGCCGGGACCAACGGCTTAACTTGCTTTCCGAGGCACGGAGGGGTCTTGGTATATATGGATGGTCACCCATCCACGGACCAACCGCAGCAAGTGTAGCTTAAACTGATCGATAAACCCGTGCGTCTGTTATTACTTAGCTACAAGGCCCTCTTCCTCTCCATTCATCAACATTTATATTTAGCTCTGTCCGCGACATAGTCCGCGTGAAATTTCTTTTTCAATCCGTTCTCGAGATATCATTAAAAAAGCTATTCCATACAAGATGTATGAAAAAATTAATTTACTTCAAACATTTTTTTTTTTTTTTTTTGTAAATTTTCGCATGTTTTAATAATTATTCTGCTATTCGGGGCGGAGAGAAATTCTACAAATCAAAGATCATAAAAATCGGTCCAGCCGTTCTAATAAATGGTATAACTAACCCGACTTTGTTTTATATATTTAGATTCTTCGTGTACGACTTTAAACCGCATCTCTAACTGCAAAATATAGTCCCTAGATAATGAAGAGTGAAAGTCCAAGTTTTAACACCACATAACTCCATAGGAACAAATCTGTACTCATCTCCCATCTGTTAGATAGTTTAATTCCCCTTTTACGTCTTGATTATCAAGCGCGTGAGTCACGATCTGGTGCCAGTGTGAACTGTGACCTGTGACGTCACAATGGGAAATGTATGAACTGTTATGAAGTTATTGTTTTAGTGCAATATTGTTATGTATTTGTGGTTCTGCATAAACTATGGAGTGTGGAGTACCGTCCGAGGTGTTGATTAAACATCTGATGATCTATTTGTTGCTTTTTGGCATGTATAGCGGAGAAAGCTCCTATAAACCACAAAATGGCTCCATCTACAATTTTTTTCATCACCTCCACTTACATTTTCTATGAAGCTTAATTTCTACATTGTATACAAATAGTTCCTTACCGTACCTTTTCAACACAGTTCTGTTGCTTTAATACACCTTTTCACTCGTCTAATTTTCATCTTATCTCCGCCTGCGCTAAAAATATCGCAACCAGACAACTCAAGCGTACTCTAAGCTTGACGTTGTCATTTAAAAATAACACCACCTTTACTATTTGCGTATATATACGCGACACCGCGCCCACCGACGCTAGCCGTCACAGAATCAACGGCTTAGACGAAATCGTCTGCTTGACGTATAAATACGTCACTGACGTCACTGTTGCTATGTACTGATATTGTAATACGAACAATACTATTAAATATTGTATTTATCCATTGGCGATTGTTGATTTCTGAAGTCATTGTATCAGCAGGTGTATTAAGCCTTTACTTGAGGGTGTGTTTGTTGTCCGTTTGTGGAGTAGGACTGGGTTATTTTAGAAAATGCTAGCAATTGTTACATGAGTATTGGCTTCGTGATACTTATTTTTAAATGAATCTGATTAGCCTAGACTCTGTTACTAGCGAAGCCTTTAAGTTCTTTTATTCAACCTTGCCTTATGTCAAGGTTTTCTTATCCTCAGTTGGTTTATTGACTATGATTATATTTTTGGCAACCATCTAGCTACGCATGTGCTTCGACTACTGCTCTAGTTTCGAGTGTTTTATGGCCTCATCCCTAAAAGCTTCAAGGGTCAGATGAAACACTATCTGATATGGCGATTTAATACTCAATATATTTATTGCTTCCCACAATGTGAACTTAGTTGGTTATTTCGAAGACAATCTTCATTTACTTTTAGATTATTAACACGAATGTCTGATGCAATACAAATCTTATAAATCACTTTTGTCGCCCGCTTTATATTTAACAACAGCTTCAATTGTGTTTATTCCAATGAATAGACTCCCTAATCAAGCAAATAGTCTACCGCCGTCGTCGTCAACAAAATTTTGAAAACTGTTTAAATATTAAATGACGTCAAAAATGAGGATATTTTCTGATTTATTTGTGTTTGTTTCTCGAACTTGTTCTTCATAAGGAAAATGAATCAAAATTGTTATAAAATCCTTTAATTTCAGTATCAAGTTAATGCAAATAGGATTATCATCCTATAATGTTTCCACTGCTGGGACACAGGCCATCGCTCTTCGAGAGGGAGAGGGTTGTAATCCACCACGCGGGCCCAGTGTGGGTTGGTAGATATCAGATGTCCTAGAATTTTTGGTTTTAGGACTTCCTCACGATGTTTTCCTTCACCGTTTTGAGAGCAGTGGTGATAAAATTATTTACACAAAGTAAAGCACCTGTCTGGGTTCGATCCCACGACCTACAAGTCGTAGGTCGGGGCCATTACCAATGGGCCACAAATGTTCCCATAGGTACCTACTTACTCTAATTCATTCGCTACAATTATCTTTTATTTTTATAATAAACAAAGTAATATATGACTGTTAACAATACAGTACAAACTCCAATAAATCATTCTAGCCGCAGGTTACACGAATTGGCATTGTGATCTTTAAAATTGACACCTGCGTGTGAATTAGCCATAAACTTATGGGCAGTTACTGTCGTCAATCTGGCGTTTCCTTATTAATTTCGTTTAGTAATATCCTGTTATATCTACGGACTATTATTAAATGCGGGTTGTGTAGGGACAATGATCCGACAGACACGAAATAAACAAACTCCTTTTGTGTCATTCGCGTTGCATTGTTAATGCAACTCGTTGTCCCCTATGTATTTAATTTTAACCTTAACTTTGTGTCTCCCTCTCTCATTTTGTGATTGTTAGTCATACTGAACTGAACTTTCAAAACGGTGGATAAAGATAGGTCGAACGTCATTTGTTTTTTATTATCGGCCGCCATCTTCTTTACGCTTTCAGCAAGCTTATAAAGAATTTATTCATCATATTGATCGCTTTATAAGCGGGTTACATGTTGACGTGCGTTACGAATTTTGTACATGAAAATCCGAGCAATTTGTCATCACTCTCATTAAGCTTTTCATAAGACATGATATGTGTGAGAGATACGTATAGACATCATGAAAGTATTCCACGTCTCAATCAAAAGAATCTTAACAAGCTTGTACTTAATTAAAGCCATTTGCATAATTTGTGTTCTTTCTCTGCGTCATGTTTACCGCAAATAAACGTATTTTCTTTATTATTTTTTCTTTCTATTGAAGACAATTCAACTAAGGTACTGTTTGTCGTTTTTATTTTTATATGGAGATAATAGGACCAATAAAATATATTTCCTTTATTGCATTCATTTTATGGTATCTTTTTATATCTAAAAGTTACTCGTACTTATAAAATATCCATTAATCACTCCTGCACTTCATTAGTTAATAGTTTTCACACCATCAGTCTTCCACGAATTCATTGTACCATTCCCAGTACGACTTATTAACTAATAGCTTTAGTGTTAATCACTTGATAGTTTTCATCACGCGATAATACATTATATTCATACATAAACTCACCTTTCCATGGGAGTAGGCAGAAACTATAGAACGCGACCTGCTACGCTCCTTACATACTCCTTTTGCTTCGTTTACATTCATACATCTGGTCATACATGCACACCGGTTGCGAGTGCTACGCACCTGACCTTTCTGAAGAACATCACCAATTAGGTCACTATATGTTCTCATAGGGCGTCCCCTCCCGGCGTTACCACTCTCATCTGCCTTGTAAATACCTTTTGTAAATCGCCTTTCATTCATCCTCTCAACATGACGAAACCATCTAAGCATACTCTTTTAAATTTTTGTCACATCTTTTTTTAAACCACACCGTTTCCTTATCATATAATTTTTCAGCCTATCATTCATAGTCACGCCACGCATGCTTCGCAAGGAACGCATTAATTAAGAAATACATATATTATTTATTTATTATTCGCAGCACACGTCATACGTATTTATGTTTAAACCAAGCATCGAACTATAGTACAACAGTTTTGCATTAAGTTCATGTCAAAGTCTGTTAACATGAGTTGATACATGCAAGCTTTTAACCTACATCGTCTGGAGATGTTAGGTTAAGTAACGTAGGTTAGTAATTTTTGGAGCAAATCGGCTGTGACAGAGGGACGGACAGACAGACAGACACACTGGTGATCCTATAAGGGTTCCGTTTTTTCCTTTTGAGATACGGAACCCTAAAAATGATGCCTGGGTTCAGCTGGAAGTGGAGCAACCAAAGGACCAGAAATAATCCATACTAAACCATCCAATTCTTCAATTTTTTTCTGTTATACCATATTATGTATGTCAGTTACGTTTTTAAACTGTCATGGTCGCTAACATTACTATTAACACAAACGGGATATTTACTATGTTTACTATTTGATATGAGTTCCCGATATTTCGGCACTGTTGCAAGCACCATGATCACGGATAAACTGAACTCATTGCGGGTGGGTTTTTATGAGCAGACAAAACGGTATGCCCACTTTCTTGTTAGTTTTTTGCGGGAACTCATATCAAATAGTAAACATGGTAAACATCCCGTTTGTGTTAATAGTAATGTCAGTTACGTTATCATTAATTCCTTTTTCTTTCATATTTTGTTCCTCTCCATCCATCATCAACTACCTAGCCTTTTCCCAATTTCCCTATGTTGGGTTCAGCTTCCAGTTCAACCGTATGCAGCTAAATACCAGTATTTAACATGGAGCGACTGCCTATCTGACTTCTACAACCCAGTAACTGGGTAATACGATACCCCTTGGTAAGACTGGTTTCGGCTTCTCACGACCCGTAACGACTGTTGGTATGTAAAGATGGTCACCCACCCCAGGTCTTACCCCGCCAGGCGTCCGTGCGGCTGTTATGACTTAGCCACGAGCTCCTCCTCCGTACTAATCCATCCATACTTTTCATATTGTAAATGCCAAAGCAACTTTGTCTGTTACCTTTTCACGCCTAAACAGTAGTATTGACCGTTATGAAATTTGATAGATAGGCAGCCGGCGGAGGACATAGGCTACTTTTTGTATTAAATATACAATACACACGGACGAAGTCGCGAGTAACAGCTAATATTTATAATATAGATAGACGATATAAAGACGGTGAAACGCAGACTTTGTTTTAGCAGGAGCTATACACAAAGTCTGCTTTTTAGGGTCTGTGTAAGCTAATCAGGAGATTAGCTTGACCTTGATATAGCTGTCGACGAACCAGTACAAAACAAACCTAGAGAATTCTCCCCGTAATTGGATACAGCTGGAAAAAATCAGCACCATCCAAAACAAAACAGTTCTGTAATAGCGGGATCACGAACACCTTTCCGGCACTTCAAACGAGACAGTAAAACAGCTGGTGTGACATAATGGGGACATGGCCTTTGCGCTCAAAACAACGTGCGGTGCAGCGATGACATAACGTATGTCAACGAGTTATATTTGTCACAATAACGTAGTATTAGTTTGATAAGAACGACATCTTAATATATAAAACTAAGTTGGGTTAGTAACGCCATTTATAACTCAAGAACGGCCGGAACGATTTTATGATCTTTGATTTGTGCGATTTGTCACCGTCCCGAATAGCAGAATAACAATTAAAACCGATAATTGATGATACCCCGAGAACGGATTGGGGAACGGGAACAATAGTAATAGATACTTAAATAGACTATCGAAGATTCGTTTGCAAATTGGTTCATAACTTTGTCTGGACTGAAAACGGAACTCCACAAACTTATTCAAACACAAGAAGGCTAAATAATTCATGTTTATCAGCCTACAAGGCTGTGACATCATCATGGAAGTTGCAACAGATCACAGAGTTGAACCGGAAAGGAATTACCTCTCCCATGTCTAGCAAGGCCCAATAAACTATCAACTACCCACCACTCCATCTTTAAACTCGTTGCATTTGCCGTAAGTAGTTTCTAACGGGAACCGATTATTTGTAACCACGTCTCATTTCTGCTTACATTGGAGAAGAAAGTAATTTCGATGAAACCTGGAGATTTTTTTGGCATATCTGCAACGCTGTCTGCTACTTCATCCATAACTTATAATTCATCAAAAGCTCTTGTGACAATATGGTTATGCTGTTTTAAGGCCTCGTCTGTTTTTGCAGCTTCTGTTTTATAGCCAGACATATTGTGACGACCCAAATCGCTGAAATTGTCATGGCAACGTGCATTTATTTGATAATTTTCGTGGTTTTTAAATCACGATTACGTCGTGATTTCGGCGAGTGACGCTAAAATGGGAAGGATATAATTTAGCTTTCTATTTACATTGAGAGAGCCGTTCACAGATTTAATGGATGTTTATAAAACTTAATCAACCATTTATAATCTTATTAACTACTTACTGCAACTGCGCGTTGTCATTTACGGCCGCGTAAAACTTAAATGATTACGAGTCACTATCGGTCAAAAAGCTAAAGACCTACGTGTCAGTTTCCTGGCAGACTGCGAATTTCTCGTGTCCAACCTGTTTGCACGTTGTAACGAAAAAACAAAATAGATTTCCGCATTGAATAGTGAACTTTAAAATGTAATGAATCAGAGCTCATTTTGTATTGATAGGATTAGTCGTTCGAAAACCAATTTCGCTCTCAACAGTCGGCGCAGTACTCAGTAATAATTCAGTAAGGCGCGTGACTGCGCACATGAAAGACGTGTACACTACGTTCGGACGGAAAATAAATCTTATTATCCGCGGCGATCGTGAATTTTGCGAAGTTTAATTTTCGTTGAACGAAAGCGTGTTTCGAGCTTTCTATTTTATTCGCATCTTTGAGTGTTAGTGCTTGGAATATCAAAAAATTGGATTGTGGTATATCTTTTGTAACGTGAGTTTTCCCGTGAACTCGGTAAATCCCTTTACGTGTTTGCAAAACATTGATTGTTGATCACATAGTTATTTTTTTTAATCCTCTATTGTACGAACAGCTCTCTTTGACGTACATTTCTTATTTATTTAACGATTATGATATGAGATAAGAAGCGCTCGTGACAGTTAAATCTATTAACATATCTTTAGTAAATGAAAATTAACGATACAGTGGTAATTTTCTAAGCGTTGGTTTTACAAATCAGGTGCACTGCGTCCGTGCTCTAGTTTCGATTTCCTAATGGATAACAATGCCTGTTATATTGTTATGTTTGTTTGTTTGTTTATCTTCATACAATTTAAATGCTATCATTACTATTGATTATTTTTTGTGGCTTACCTTTTTCTACATTCATAAGGCGTCGCTTACAATTTTATTAGTTCTTAAATAATTATCCCGACCACGTCTGATCTTGATATAAAAGCACTAGGCTAAACTTACTTTAAATCTTACAATTTTATCATCTTGATCCTATTTATGTATTTACTGCTACATTAAATACTTTGTTTATTTATTTTTCTTCAACCTTGCATTTCAGTTTATCTGAGTGTTAGAGTGCAAATATTTACATTCAAAGACTAGAATATTTTTGTTGCAGTAGGTGGTCGAATTATCCTTGAGTTATTTAAAAATCACTATAATTTCTTGAAAAAATTATTGTTTTATGAGAATTTGTCCAAGACTGAGAAAAATGGTCAAAATTATGGATCTTTGGAATTGCCTATACGGTCCTCGCTGGTGTGACTAATGATTAGACGAAAAATAGGAATTTCCTTGTTAGCTGAAAAAATATTTCACCGGGCTGAATTTGATTCGTAATGCATTGGTAAAATGAGAACAAATCTAGATAAGAAAAACAATTTTTTTTTCAATGTACCTACTATAAAAAAAATTGTTGAACTCTTATTATTGCAGTTTGCTTTTAATAAACGATCAGAAGACATTCCTAATAGTGGTATTAGGAACGCATCAGCATGCTAATTGGTGGTAGCAATATATTGTTATCAACGGGTATGCTATACCCGTCCTAGAATATAGTATTATCTCTATTATAATCAATTAATTACATATTATGACAAATCATTGGAATTTCCTGCTTTCCTGAAATAACTAAAAGTCTGATATGATTAATATACAAATGGGGAAATTGTTATTGTCTTAACTACTTTTGTGACTGAAAAAATGTCGCTAAATCGTACCGTGACGTGACATGACGGTGTGACTGAAAAAAACTTCGAAAAATTTTAAGAGGGCATTTAGATAAAGTAATGTAAATAAATAAAAATAAAACTAAAAAGATTACAGGGGGTTATTCATGGTCATGATCTCTTTTTATGTTTAACGAGTGGACCGCCACAGCCAAAACAAGCTAAAAGCCAACCAAACCAGCTGAAAGGCTCCTACAAGCAGGTGCGACACGCGCGCGACACAAAGACACCGCTCGTCGCGACACGCGGTAGCTTTGTGTCGCGCCTGTTTGTCTTTAATTTAATCACTCATATGCTACTGATGATGTGATGACCCTTTAGTCATTAGCGGCCAAAGGGTCAAGCATCATGGTAGAATCATGCGATTGTGCATAACGAGTTAATAATACATTATAAAAGTTGTCAAGAGTCAGAAAATCTGATCCTTTTGAGGAAAGAGCCAAGTCAACTTTGATTTGACCTACTCTGCACCCTAATTGAAACACATTATTATCAATCACAATCTGAATGATTTTTGCTAATCCATTGCTTCATATACTTATGTTCGAAAAATTTATCTGCACAAAAAGGCGTAAAAATAACCCAATGAATGTTGATGAATTGTCAAAATGAAACCCATTGATACTGTTAGTGTGTTACGCAATTACTGAATTGTGCAGCAATTTCTTCTTCAATTGCTTATTACATGGGACTTTTCTGGCGAAAAGTGTGTGTACTGAGGCACAACTCTGCCTAACATTACAGGCGAGTCATGTTATGTTTTCTTCTTAAAGTCTCGTACAGACAGGCGCGACACGCGACGCGACACAAAGGCACCGCACGTCGCGCGAACCGCTGTGCCTTCGTGTCGCGCCTGTTTGTAGGAGCCTTAAAGGGGGTGATCCATTGACGAGTAAAACCGCTGGTACGCTAGCGAGCCGGCGGCGAGACAAAGGTATAGGCCGCATATGGAGCGCCTACAAAACCGCGGTTTTAAAATATCGCGGTTTGGGACGTTTGCTCTTCGTGCAGGTTTGAATCCTAAGACCCCAGTATAATAAATCGCCGGCTCGCCAATGGATCAGGCCTTTTCATCAAGCTAATGGAATGTTACTTCACTATCACTTTGAAGGTGTGGAACTGGAGAACGCGTGTTTTAGTATTTTCTATCATAACATGATCACTATCAAAGTGCGGCTGCGTCACTGATTCACAATTATTTTATAAATATTCTCCGTTTATTGTTTCATACTTCGCTGAAACCGATAGTCACACCGGCTTATGCAACGGCATTCTGCAATATTACACTCAACTACTGCTCTCAAAACGGTGAAGGAATCTTGAGGAAACCGACATGTCCTAGAACCAAAAATTCGAAGATATGTGACATCTACCAACCCGCACTCACTGGGCCCGCGTGGATAACTAGGCCACTCCCTCTCACACAGAGGAGGCCTGAATCCCAGCAGTGGGAATATTATAGGCTGATTATAATGATGACACTAAAACAATCTGCCTAGCCTTTTCCCAACAATGTGGGAGTCTGCTTCCAGTCTAACCGGATGAGTCACTGCCTATCTGACCTCCACAAAACAGTACTTAACTAACTGGGTAATACGATACCCCTTGGTAAGACTGGTTGTCAGACTTTCGGGCTTCTGACGACCCGTACCGAATCAAAGATCCAGGAATGACAGCCGGGACCTTCGGCTTAACGTGCTTGCCGAGGCATGGAGGAGTCTCGATATGTAAAGATGGTCACCCATCCACGGACCAATCCTTGCAAGCGTAGCTCAACCTGATTTACTGACCCCTGCGGCTGTTATCACTTAGCCACGAGCTCATCCTAATAATACACTCTCTGTAATAAAAAATAAGTAATATCTTCTACGTTCTTCGAAGAGAAGAAACATAATACTTGGTAATTTTATTTTGTAATTAAAAGTATTTGGTTCACACCTTTCATGTAACTGTCATACTGGATATTATCTGCCAAATGACGCAATAACACGCGATCATCGTATCCAGTTGGCATTTCTCACAGCCTTTAATAAACAACAGATAAGTACTAAAGATACTATCCTATTGATAATTATTATTCATATTATTACGACTAATTTCAATCATGAAAATTATACAGAAGCTTGTCATAATTCCGCATTCTGCCGATTCTGTTCTCGGAACAAATTAATTCATATTTGTAATTTAAAATCAATAACTACCCGTACAGAATGTATCAAATCATACGCTCCAATGCGTCGCACATAAAGACCACAATGGCGACTTAAATGGCGACGATTGGACCATCGCCCACAAGTTCAACAATAATCCACTTCCTCCAATAGACATTGTCTAAATTGTCGGTATTCGCCAATCATAGTGTCATAAAACGCGAAAACAAACCTGGAATTGTCTTAAGGCCTCGGGCAAGTGGTTGGCAACATAAAATCAGAGCAAGCCTTCTCCCCCTATTGATAGATCAATTGTAATCGTTCGAGGATGCGCAGACTGACGGCTTCGCTGCGATCAGACGCAAGAATGCAGCATCCCTGTTGCGCAGAGTGCGTGCCAGCTCCAACAGTCTCCTGGTTGTCATTGCTAGCAAACTGGATTGCCCTATCATTTACTATTTAAGCCAGCTGCATTTTCCTAGAACTTAGAACTTGGTTGTTTTTGTTGGTAACGTTATCGAGTCCATGATACTTGAAAATAAATTATTTATATTACATTTGTTACCCGCGCTGTGCATTGACGAAATGCACAAGGTGTAAATGAGATGGGAGTTTAAGAAACATTTGTAAAATAACTGTTGGAAGTATGCTTTCTTCGCTATACCTGTCTTTTATTAATCGTTGTAATGAAATTTGGCCGTTTTCATCCTACCAACTTTTTTATGAGGTTACTTATTTAAATTAGCTGGAGTCTTGTTCGGTATCAGTTACTTATCTGGTCTACTGGAACTGGTCTTGCTCTTATTATAATTTTTAAAGTGTTGCTGCATTGCATAATAATCTTTAAACAAGATTCAAGGCAGTACCAGCAATCTAATCCGTTGTAAATGGCAACCTGAACTCGTTCGGACTGATGGCTCTGATAGTAAATTGACACAGTAAAATAAATTATTAAGTCTGTTCTAATGACCGGCCAAGTATAATAGGCATATAGTCTGGCATGAAAAGGGGAAAACATGCAATACTAATACCAGCTTTAACCGTAAAAGTCGTCACCTACTTAAGATAGTACTTACCTAGTTATTTGGCGTAAAGCGTAAAATCAAACCATACGAGGTGGAGGCAAATATTTTTACACCTGGTTCATCAAAGGTTTAAGGGTGTCAGGTCAAAGATTATTGACCTAGTAGAGTCAGAAACTCGTCACATAAAAGATGAAAGAACTCCCGGAGTTACTAATGAGCACAAAAAGTTTCTTTGAGTAGAGCCTCAAGCCGGGAAAACTGCTGAATAAAAGTCATTTGTGAATTATCGCACCTACATTTTCACCCATCACACTTTGAGACAGCTGGGAACGCTTTGCCAAACCAATTCCCCGAGCGATACCGCCCGAAGTTTTGTTCACCCCTTAAGGCAAAATAGATTGACAATCATACAATACTCGAAATAGTTGTAGAAGGCGCGAAAGCCACCTAATTGACGTTTCACGGGCACTGTAAATCTGTATTTTCTCCGTGAAATAGAAAACTTGTTCGGTCGGCCCCATGGCACGATTTACATAGCTTGCGCCCACCGCGGAGTCGGCTGCACCGGTGGTGGGTGTTGGACATAGCTTCGTAATTATTGTTAGAGAAATCTATGTTGCACGAGATTATTGGCATTGTATGGTAAGCATGAATGTATGCCTGATTGAGTTGCTCATTTAACTCTGGACTGTTCCTAAAATATTTGTTTGTAATGCATGTGGGTGGGTGCACTGCTGACATTATCAGAAAGATCGTAACCAATGCATAATGAAATGAGTATCTGACATCCCATATACACACACAATATTCACAACATTCTATGCCATGTTTTCGTGCGTTAAACCAAACCTTCCCAGTCACAATTTCATTATTAATATTACTTTTGCTGTCCCTAACCTTTGCTTGATTATACATGCACTCCTGCGTTGCATTTACAATGCTTTCTACTGGTATTGTTTGCGTTGCATGTGTTTCATCATTGTGTATATAGTGTCTGACATTGTTTTTTTATACGACAAGAACCAATACATGCAATAGTTTTTTCAAGTTGTTTGCGCAAGACTACTTAGCATACTAACCACCTCAATATTTTAGCAGTGGTAATGTGCGCTGCTCGACTGTGTCGGCCTTAGTTTTGGTTCATAACCAGACCAAATGTTTCTACATTCTTCTCTAGAAATTACTTATAACAAAATTTGACTGAAGACTGAGGGCGTGAAAATTGCCAAATGAACCGATCTGAAGGTCGTTAATGAAACTCCTCACACAGATACCGTCTGCCCCTTTGAAAGTCGTCTTTGTTTATTCTGCAGCCAGTTTGTCTGTCAAATCTAACTAGGCTTTAGGCAATAACCATCGAAAATCTAGGTTTACTCCACCGTAAAACCCTTGCTATTGCAATCGTGACGATTATGTCGTGTTAGAACTATTTATTATTTACGCAAGAACACGTAATAAAAACGTCAAGTACGCTATAAACGACGACATTTCCAGCTAATTCCTTTCGCCGTTACTTTGTAATGTCACGTCTTCTAATCGCTTTGTCATCCATCATGTGTAGCACTCCACTTGTTCTTGGACAAGTTAGATTAAGGTCAAGAAGTCTTGGACTAGTTCCAACTTCTATAGCTTAGTCTGGATTGATTCTTGCCTATTTTGGCGGCTTTTATGTGTCTTTTGAAACGTCTGCAGTATTATGTAATCGGCGAAGTTTTATTGCCTCTTCCACTTGATGTTCAAATAGAGGAGTATAAAACGATATTCATGCCAAAAATGGCTTTTTAGCAAAAAGTATTGAATCAAGTCTAATCGTAACAACATCAACTGTTTTTGCGTTATTGTGAAATATAGTCCGTATAAGTTATCGAAGAAGGACTCTTCGATAACTTATACGGACTATATTTCACAATAACGCAAAAACAAGTGGCGTGCCGGTCCTGACGCTGCATTAGTTATCTTCTTGAAAACAAATGTTAGATTATGAGATACAAAAGCTCTAGATAAAGGATCAACAAAAATCATCAAGGATCAGGATGGCAACCAAGCGGTTATCATTTAAAGTGAAGGCACGTGAACATATTCGTAAGAAGTTGGCTGAATCATTCCAGCGCTGATTCGTTTTCTCCCCTACCAGTCGTTATTTTTCCTGACACTGTTTATTTTGCTTATATTTATGTATGTATCTATGTATTAGTTTATATTTATTTTTTTCCTTTTTCGAGTTATCTATCCCTTATGTTGCACCTGCCATGTTTTGTTGACTGGTAGAAAATGCTTCAGGCATTAAGTCCGCCTTTGTACAGTATTTTTTCACGTGTGCATAAAGTCCATCCACATTCCTCTCAATACGGTAACACCTGTCTGTCTATCCTGTAAAAATCTCACCGTGAAACTCGAAGTGAAGTGAGCTATAATTCCAATTGATGCTACGGATTGATGTTCTGGAGCAGAGGTGGCTCAGTGGTATCGGCCCCGACTTACGAGTTGTGAGTTATAAACCCAGCCAGGCACTACACAGTATTTAATTTCATCACCGCTGCTCTCAAAACGCTGAAGGAAAACAACATGAGAAAACCAGCATGTCCTAGAACCAAAAATTTGAAGACATGTGACATCAGCCAAGGAGCTGCACCGCCTATCCAACTATACTCCACACCATGGGATAGAAAAGAAAAAAAAATATCATCCCCAATTAAAGTACATTTTTGTTTTCAAGATTTTAGATTTCTACTTTGTCGGCGGGATTAATCCCATGCCAAATTACAGCTTTCTAGTACTATGGGTCTCTGAGCTAAGCCGCGGACAGACAGATGGACATGGCCAAACCATAAGGGTTCCTTATTGACTACGGAACCCAAAAAAGTGCATTAGGCTTATCTCCGCCCGCAACTTGTTATATTGAACCGAACTGAATTGATTATGACACAGTACTCGTTACGATAACAGCTGCGATAAAACTTAGCCCGGTGCTAGAGGTTACACCTTTATGCATTTATGATATATATGAATAAACCCACGCCTTTCTGCAATGCGGGTAGGTAGAAACTACGATCATTACGCCCTTTTGATTCGTCTAATTTCCTATCTCAAATCTCACTCGCCTCTTAGTGCGAAAAGATTGGTTTTTCTGTTTTCCTATTCATATTAAGACTTTAATAATTATCTAGCAGTACCCCGTAATTGGAGGGACTTGAGTAATGACAGCCGCACGGGTCGATCGATCATGTTAAGCTACGCTTACCGCGGTTGGTCCGTGGATGGGTGACCATCTTTACATACTAAGACCTCTGCGTGTCTTGGAAAGCATGTTAAGCCGTTGGTCCCGGCTATCATTTGTAGATCTTTGACAGTTGTTACGGGTCATCAGAAGCCCGAAAGTCTGACAACCAGGCTTACCAAGGGGTATGTAAAGTAAAAATATTCAGCTGCATCTGGTTAGACTGGAAGCCGACCTCAACATAGTTGCGAAAAGGCTAGACAGATTATGAGTATCCCGTAATTGGTGGCATTGATTCATCGATTAATTGCGAACTTCTTTTGTTTGCTAAAATAATGTCCCCGTGTAGAAGACGATAAAAAATTGGCACAAAATCACAATGCAGGGTATTTGTCGACTGATGGCAGCTCACCGTCCGATCAGGACCAGGCCCGTGCCGGACGGCGCGTACGTGTTCCATGCGCGCCTCAAAGAGACGTCAGCAACGAAGAGGGGGCCCATTAGGGCCCAGGCCTGCCGGGTCAGTGGGATTGTCCGAAAGGGGTCCCGCCGCCCCGGAACATAAAGGGCCAAGGAAGGAGCACGGGTGGGTTTTAGTCAGTAAGAGTCTGACCCTGACTCCCGTCATTTGTAGATTTCCCATCCTGAAAAAAAAAGGAAAAAAAAAGGGTTTTTTGCGACTGATGGCTTAGTTTTACTCCAGCAGCCTGTGGATAGCATATACGCAAAGGGCTGTCAATGCTCTGCGGGTCCAATACAATAACGCATGTTGGATGCCGCTGAGGCTCCCTCCGTTTTGCAGCGCGTCCGCCATGATCATGGAGGCACGCACAGTCGGTTTCGCGGCAATTTTACGCAAGCGCCGTCCCTGCTCCACAGAGTGCGTGTGAGTAGCAACAGCATCCTGAGTATGATAGCAGACAGGTGTGACTGTCCGTTCTTCAAACATTGTATGCGTTTATATGTGAACTAAAACTTTAAGCCCTGTCTAACTAACAAAATGCCGATTTTCAGCTAGATTCGAACTATCGGTAGTTTAATTTCAGCCCAATAGCTTTTAAGTCTCATACAAAGACGCGCGACATGCGACGCGACACAAAGGCACCACATGTCGCTCGACGAGTGGTACCTTTGTGTCGCGCCTTTTAGTTGTAGCCTTTAGGCACTACAAATCGACAGATCGGTTTTTTTTTTTAATTAGAGTTAATAATCGTTACATGTTATTAAAGCTATTATGCTGTCAAACAAATTATATATTATGCCGTAATAGGCAGGAATACTAACGTAATGATTGCCGAAACTTTTTTCTTATCCGAGACTTAATTGAGAGTGAAAGTCTAGAAAGAATACCTGCTATACTTTCAATTCAACGAATACAAGTATTTTTTTTTTGTCTACGAGAACATCCATCGAGTATTAAAGAAATCGTATTATGTCAGACTATTATACTGGTTATTTTTAATTGGCTAGCTAAACTCCGCAGACTCTATGGGTACCGATATCTGAACATTGTAAAACGAATAAAAATATTAATTTGATGATATTTTTGTGGGGTCATCGCAGTTATTGAAGTCACTTGAAATATCACTTTTTTTTTTGTGTAATCTTCTCTGACGTTATGGATAAGTATCGATATCTAAACACGTTAAAACGTAAGAAAACAATTTCCCTCGACTCATACTTCAAGTAACAACAACAGCGGTTGTTGAGATCCCAAAAAAACATGTTTTTTTTTTTTTTTTTGTTAAATTTCGATACCCATCGCGTCTGCGAAGTTTAGCTAGCCAATTTAAAATAACCCTGTATTTATTCTGTAGGTACGGTACCAAAGTTTATTTTGGATCTTTTCTCTAGAATTATTTATATTATCAAAATGTGTCATAAACTCATAAACGAACCCGACTGAGGCCAAGAGCGGTGAAAAACACTCGAGACATCTCTGGGAATGTAATATTTAAGGAAGAAATTATACCTGGAAGCGTTTTCCTATTCATATTTTTGTTGTCATTTCGCCTCATGCTTATACTCGGCAGCTGTGCTTGCCACTAACGACATTTAGAGACATGATCTTGCTTCTCTCCAAAGATTTCAATCGTAGATTCGCCGTTCCGCGTCGCTTAGTAGATGGCCGCGTTTCTCTTTCGTTTTGACACCTCTGACACACACAATGTCGCAGAGGCTTGACTTGATTGTCATGGGAACACCTTTATTATTGCATGAGCTCTCCCATCTCAGTTTGGCATTTTTTCCCGGGACTTAGTACGGTGAGGTCAAATCTAAAGGCGGAGACTGACTTGCAAGGTTTCTTTGTAATGTATTATTTGAGGCGAGCTAAGTTACAAAACGGCGATACATAAGACGCGGCGAACGTTCGCTTCGAGCACTTGACTCAAGCGTGCACCATATTTATTCAGAATGGTGGACGTAGAGGTTGTGTTTGCTTCATTAATTTTATTTAGTTATTGTTATAGGAAGAAGAAAAAACAAAACGACTGCACTGACTTGATTGTAAATATGCGCTCGCAATGCTCGCATCAAGTGGCTCGGCTCGCTGCACTGACTACGGTAAAGGCTCCTAATAACAGGCGCGACACAAAGGCACCGCGTGTCGCACGACGAGCGATGTCTTTGAATCGTGGGCGATTCGCGTTGCGGGTCGCACCTGTTTGTAGGAACCTTAACGCGTTTCAAAGGAATTCTCGAAAAAGCCGAGAGTCGAGCATGTTTACACAATACTTCAAAGACCATTCACAAATAACGATCTCCACATGCAATTTGTACTAACAAAGTCATAAACCGAGAGAGATTTCACACAATACGCCCACATAATACATGAGTTATATGGACCAGTCGGAATCGAGGTCAGTACTCAGTAGAAAACCTTGATAGCTAGATTAGCTAGGCACTGTTTTAGGACTAAGGTATGCTGCTCTGAAGTTATTTAATGTGGATTTTTAGGTGCAGTTTTGAAATTCTTTGGCGCTTTTCAACCAGTGTTCGGCACTGTGCGACACTGTTCTGCGGCCTCTCCAGTCTGCCCCAGCCACCTTTTTGAGGTCATCGGTCCATCTAGTTGCGGGGCGTCCCACACTACGCGTGCCGATACGTGGTCTCCACTCCAGGACTCGTTGTTCGGCACAAATGTTTCTTTCCATGGACTCACTCAAGTAAACATTTACAAATGTGCTGCACTGTACGCTTACAAAAATTACGTACAGCTTTTCCGATGGAAACGGATCTGCAGCTCAGTCCGTGCACTGTTGGAGTTGTGCACAAAATGTTTGTGAACAAATGTGCTGAACACAATTTTGGTGGAATATCGTGCCTTTAGGTTTGGAGCGTTTTGATGAAACTGGCTGAGCTTTTAAGCTGTACCTGCTTATCCAGTGTACTTTTATTTTGTCCAGTAAGTTACCTCTTTGCAAATTGTCAATCAAATCAATCTCGTAGTTTCTATAGACAAATAAAAAGAATAATTCCATAGGTGTATTACCGCTGTCCCCATCGCCCGTGTCCCCATTAATGGCTTTGCCATTTTCTTTTAAGTACTGATTTTAGAAATAATAATTTAATCAGAGCTTAGTATTAAGAACCATTTTTTTTTCGCCATATTAAAAAGGGAATACTCCATTCCAAAAAGGCTAAGCAAAGCTGGCATTGCTGGCAAACGAGTATTCCACCACTGCACACTGGTTTGTGTGTGTGTATTTGAATTTTATTGTATTCAGTATTGTATTGATTTGTCATGCAATTTTGTGATTTCAATATCGATCATAAATGGTGGACAGTAATTAAATCGTTTACTATTTCAAATCATTAACTGATTGATGTCTGTATAGGCATTTACTAACGACTACTATTAATATGACTTATCATAACACCCTATACCAGCCAAATTAAGGGGGATGCGTTACGGTAGCCGGCGAAATTCAAGTATTCTAACATTTTTTGCAATTTGCATGACAATATCAAGTTGTATGTTGATCTAGATGATTCGCGGCCGTATCAAATATTTATTCTATAGAATTATAATAATTAAAATCATCAATACAACTCTCTAATTTCATATTACCTTATTGAATGAATATTTCATGAAATCTTGACATTTGAGGATTATACTCCCTGGTAGACTTGTGTTACTGATTCATAGATTATAATTCTATAAATATATATTTGTTACGGTCGCAAATCATACTTTAATCAACAAACACCCAGACCATTCAGCTGCAAATTGCAAATATCGTCAGAAAAATTGAATTTCGCGGGCTACCTTATCGCTTCCCCCTTAACAGCTTTGTATCGATTCTCTTTAATTGACTGAACGTTCAAGGTCGAACTATATCCGTAATAAGTATAATTCAATTATGTATAAGTAGCATAGAAGTCAGGGTTATTGGTTTTAAATAGGTTACCAGTTGTGTTTTCATTAATTAAAAAAGTCCATTATAAAAATATTATCACCAGCGGTCGTGAGAGGTTCCTATTGTTATTCCGAATCTTTGGTATTGGTCTAGTGAACTCATGATGTATTATTAATCATAATAAATAAGATTCCTTAAGGCGATCCCCTAGCGTGAGCGTTCGGTCCCTCTCTATCCCGTCACAGCGGGGACGCTCTGTTCTGTCCCGCTCCCTGCGTACGCCGAATTCATTCAAATTTTAGAATTATTTTAATAAAAAAAGAAGAATGACCTTTTGAAATTAAATAAAACGTGAATTATTAAGAGTTTTAAATTACCTATCAATTAGTGTAACTCTCAAATTAATGGAACGTCAACTTTAGCAAAAGATGCATGCAATCAATAATTTTAGTACTTTTTTTACACGGAGATTTCAAATGAATAAATAAGAACGGGCAATGTGATGATAGGATATCGTACATTAATAATGTGTTTTTAGATGTAGTTTATTTCTCTTAATTAATGAGTTAATAGCCTCTGAAAAACGCGTTTTGCCCGGGGTAGCGCCTTAAGATAAAGTGCCACAGCGCAGCAAAAATCTTAAGATGGCAAACTGCATTTAGTAAAATTTCGAAATGTGATTTTTAGCTCTTTGCACACACATTAGGTTTATGTGACAACGGTTCACAATATCATCACCGTATCGCAATCATTGAAAATATTGAATTCACTGTTTCTATACGGGAGCCTAATTAAAAATGGCTTAGGAATTCTGCAAAAATAAGGCTTGCGCGGAGAGATAGTCCTTCTATTCGCGCAAGCCTTAATTTTTCATAACTTTGCACCTCTCATTGCAATTTCTTTACTCTGCCATAATCAGGAGTTATGGTCGCAGTATGTTCTAATTTGTACTGACTAAATCTGCCTCACAGTCTTCAGGACCATTATCTAAATTGTCTGTTTGTCTTTAAAACACTCCAGCGAAAGATCTTCTACTTCCAACGGTCACTTTTCTTACTTGTCATCTTTTTAGCGACTGTCAAAGATCCACAAATGACAGCCGGAATTAATGGCTTAACGTGCTTTTCAAGACACGGTGTAGTCTCGGTATGTAAAGAGTCTGGGTGATACGATACCCCTTGGTAAGACTGGTTGTTAGACTTTCGGACTTCTGACAATCCGTAACGACTGTCAAATATCCACAAATGACCATCGGAAACAACGGCTGACCGAGCTTTCCGAGGCACGGAGGGGTCTTGGTATGTAAAGATGGTCACCCATCCACGGACCAACCCCGGCAAACGTAGCTTAACCTGATGGATCGACCCATGCGGCTGTTTTTACTTAGCCACGAGCTCCTCGTATGACTCACTCATAAAAGTAATCAAATCGAAAATTCTTCATCGTAATAACGCTTCCGGTCATCCATATGGAGTAAGCTTCAACGGTACCGATATCAAGTGTTACCGTTTGACAGTCACGTCTGACAAATAATGCGATTGGATTTGAATAGTGCGCGTGCGCCGCTATTCTAGCTCACGGACTCTTGACATCGGCATTTTCATAAATGAGATGGATCATCATATCTTAGGAGCGCTACACACAGTATATATACAGGTCGGCACATTGCTGAACAACAAAGCCGATCTGAAACAATTACTAAATGAAAAGAAAGAAAAAAATTGGTTTATATGTCACAGAAACAAGTGCATACAAAAAGATAATTAACTCGAGTAGGTATGTGAACAGAAAAATAAAACAAACATACATACATAAATAAACTCACGCCTTCTTCCCATGGGGGTAGGCAGACACTATAGAATGCCACCTGCGCCTGCCCTGCCTGCCTGCCTCCCTCCCTCCCTCCCTCTTTACATACTCTACTCCTTTTGCGTCTTTTACGTTTTTACCTGGTTATATACTCACGCCAGCTGCGAGTACTACGCACCTAACCTTTCTGAAGAACATCACCAATTAGGTCACTAGTATATCATCCCCCGCCCTGCGTTTTCGAAACATCTTCATCTTACACAATATTCGGCTTTCATTCGAATCGTGCCTATTGGGAAAATTCTGTCAGCATAGCTATCGTTAAGGCTCCTACAAACAGGCGCGACAGGTGACGCGACACAAAGACACCGCGTGGCGCGCGACGAGCGGTGCCTTTGTGTCGCGCATGTTTGTAGGAGCCTTTAAATCATGTTTGGGCCGGCTCGGCATAATTCTATCTCTGAGCGGCTTTTCCCAAACAAGTTATCTACATATTCGACTAGCTGCGCGGCTTCGCCAACGTGGTTTTTTCTAAAATAAAGGTAGCCGAAGTTCCTCTTTATAAAATCAGCTATCTGCTAGTGAAAGTCCAAATCGGAACAAGGAACAAACAGAAAGGTTTTTTTTTCTGTTATAAGTACCGTATATACTTTCATATGCATTAAGAAAAAGCTGTTATTTTGACATTACAAACAGACACTTCAATTTTATTTACTTGTATAGATTTTCTCACCCGGCCGTCACGAATCATGCCCGAACATATGTGTTCACCCCATATACTATAATAATAGAGAGTAAGGGAATTTGCTAGTCATACAGCTCGTGCGCACGTATCTTTTTATATGATTTAATGATCGATCAATCATGAAGCTCTTATCGACTAATGAGGCGCCTGTCATTACGTAAATGACGCGCGTTTTGTAGAAAACACTAGAATTTTATAAATATTTTCATCATATCACTATAATTAAAGCTATGATTTAGTTGCAAAAGAACTATATCGGTACCACAATAAATTGTTTCCCAACTCTGAAAGTCTCATATCCTAATGTTCATTCCAACTTGGAGTTAGATAAATTATTCAAATATTGTGAAATAAAATTGGCAAGGCACCATAATATGACAAAATAGTCCATTTAACATTGTTAATCAAGTTTTCCAGTGCATAACCGCAAGTTAGTAGATGTATTTGCTCAGCGAAGCGTGTTCACTATGTTTAGTGCCCAGAACACTAATATCAGAGCCTAGCTGTAATTCTACGCAAACTGTAACAGTAAATTAAAGACGCTTCAAAACCCGCCGTAGGTTTAATAGCAAAGCTGTCACTATTTATGACGGTGGTATCTCTATTGCTATTGCTCCACTTGACTACGATACCGTAACGGTTATCGTAGAACATGCAATGCACCTTAAAGTAAAGACTAACGTTAGGAGACTAATGTAATTGGGAATCGAAACATGAATGGGAAATGTCTTGCGAATGATGGCTTGAAAAACATGGCAGAGAACACAGGACTAAAGAAAATAAAGGCTTATAGAAACAAGTATCTAGCTAAGAATCGGTAATTTTACTGTAGACACTATTATGATGCCACTAACGATGATAACAACGATGCAGATGGATGGGTTGTTTGAAAGATAACATGGCCAAAAAGGGGGTGAATACTGACAACTGATAGATGTAATGATGTTTGTATGGAGGAAGACATGCTGCGCCTTCCGCGAATAAATTGAGACAAGGTATAGAGGATGATAATTACGTCATAGGCGAAGAAAAGCTGCAAATATGAATGTCAATTAAGTAACATGCAACCTTTTCGCTTCAGAAGTCAATAAATGAACTCGTTACTTTATTACTGTTTCTATCTATGCAGTCAATCTGTAACCCGGTTTTGTTAATCAGGCTTCTAATTATGCTAAAGCAACTAACCATGTAATGCAAGAAAAGATACGTCGATACACGTAACTCATCTTACATAAAAAAATCGCTCTAAATACTATCATCGTTCAAAATAAGCACGCCAAATTATTCCCTCTTCCTATAGCTTTCACTAGGGCCAACAAAATTGTTGTTTATATAAATTTTATTATGATTACACCGTTTCTTGCTTGTTACACAAACCATTCAACGGTTCATTCGTTCCTTCATTCAGTAGGTCAGCTCATTCTGCGCCTGCGACTCGTAAAAGCACCGAGTTGGAATTAGGTTGAGTATGCGTGAGGAATGTGAGGATATGATGTCACCGTATGTTATGCTCTACGGTTTGACAAGTACGCAGATTTTTGAAGTAAATTAACCTTTACAAATTGTTTGCTAAGAAAAAAATTGGCATGGAAAGCAATCGTAAGTTGGTGAAATATCAAGCACATTGTAAATATTGATGAGGCTACAGATAAATATTGAAATTGTATCTCACAAGAGAATACGAATATAGCAGGAAGGCTATAAATAAATATTGCTTTAATAAGCCAAGATGAAAAACATATTTTGACAGAATTTGTGCACTTGAAATCAAATGAAAACCAACCATATATCTCTGGCGCTTAATTGTTTGTTTTCCTTCGCGAATAAGTAGTTTGATGTTGGTAAATTATTTGTTTGTCTCTTTATATTTACACCTATTGCTACTTGCGATGTTGTCAAACTAACATTGCATTTATCTTTAAAACACGATCGGTCGTTGCAAGCGCGGCAATGAAACAGGGAAATATGGCCAGCTTATATCTAATCAGCCGTATAACCAGAAACCAATAAACAAAATATTCAATTAACAACCCAGATTGACCCATGGACCTCGCAGCCATCCACAATGGCTGTCACAATTATACCTGACTGCAGATTTCGCCATGCTAAGACAATGGGTAGTAAACACTAATAAACAGTAGTATTGCAGTATTTGCAGCGACAGTTGGTAATGACTCGCCCACTGCCTGTGGGCGTAGGTACGTGGGATTTGACTTAGCACCGTTCGAATGCAGTTTCAGAAACCTTTTTGTGGTTATTAGGGTTCCATAACCCAAAAGGAAAAAACGGAATCCTTATAGTATCACTCGTGTGTCTGTCTGTCCTTCTGTCACAGCCAATTTGCTCCGAATCTACTGGACCAATTAAGTTGAAAGGTACACACATGAACTTCTGTGACCCAAACACGGACGTGTAACATAAATAAATGAATTTAGAATATGGGGGTCACATTTGGGGGGCAAAGGATTTTTTTTAATAAGTTGTGCAAACTGCACTGTGGGACATATCAAATGAAAGGGCTTATTGGAAGGATTTAAGATATATTTTTTTGTAATTTTAAAGTAAAAACTTTTAAATTTATTTAAGAAAATTGATGAAAATTGATCATTCCCTTATCTCCAAAATTACTGAGCCTAAAATATTGAAAAAAAAAAAATATGGTCTTAACTTATCATGGTAAATCTCTCAATATTGTGCGTACAAACTCATACATTTTCAGTTGGAATGTACGGGAGAACATGTTTTTTAACTACAATGTTAAGTTTGTTCTTGGGATAAATTCATCTCAACTACGGAACCCTTCATTGTGTGTACGACACGCACTTGGCCGTTCTTTTAAATCTGATATAACCATTTTGTCATGGTGGCTTTTGGTTACTTTGTATGAGTGTGGTTATTTTGTCTTATTTTTTTCGCGTCTTGTTTGTGCTGAATAAACAATTTTTCTTTCTTTCTTTTTTTATGGTCCTCTTTCTCGGGACCCAATACTTTTAAATGCAGAAATTCTCAGGCTCGGAAAATCATTATTGCGAACGAGCTTTTCCCCGCCGTCTACCAGAAACCGCCTTGCTCAAAGAAACTGGTCCTGCGATCGTTAACAAGCGCACGATACATTCGCTCATCTATAGTACGGCGAGATTCTAGTTTGATCACAGGTGTACCATAATTCGAGAAATCTGAGCACAAGAACAAAATTTCATTTAAGTTTTGTCGTAAATATCCCTGATTAATTTCTTCCTTCGGCTAAGCGTGAAGAATTTCTATAACCATTCATCTAAAGTTGATGATATGGTTGAGAAACAAACTTACTAACACATTTTCTCATAGTTATCGCCTAGGATTGCATGTCAAAACTGCATTCTCCACCATTTGATTTGTTAGTACCAATAAATTGCTTGTGGATTTTGATTAATTATCTGACTGTTCGGCTGCAGCATAGATTTATGATTGCATACGACTTTGGTCCCCTTTTCTTGTCTGTGAAACCTCAAAGTCACCGGTGGTATAATGATAGTTATTTGTATTGTTATAGAAACTATTATTATTTGTTTTGTTTATCTAGATATTTTATGTCTCTGCGGTCAGTCGAATGTCGATGATTTTTATAGCGCTTTGATAACATACCTTTTTCCTATTTCGGTTTGTTTTCTTTCATGAATATATTGAAATGGCTACAATAAGCAAGCAACACAAACTTGTAGGTAGGGTTGCCAGGTCTTAAAATCGAAAAGCCGGACAGACCAGCCAGTTTAGCCGGACATTTGGGTAGAAAGGCCAGAAACCCTAAATTTTTTAGTCTACTAAGACTAAAAAATTTAGGGTTTCTGGCCTTTTAACACGACAATAAAAAAAAAGATCAAGGCTTTTTTTATTACTGTTACTGTTAGCCTACATCATCCCACTGCTGGGCAAAGGCCTCTCCCTATGACTTCCAGCTCTTTCGATCCAGGGCTAATGTGGCTTTTTTATTATTTACCATAAAATCTTCTAGCGCTAGGGATACAAGGTGAGGCGGTGGGAGCGGAAACCAACACATATACAAATGACAAATGTAAAAAAATGCTCAAATTTAAAAAGCCTAACAAAAGCCGGACAGGCCCGACACCGTCTAATTTGGCCGCACACGTAACCAAAAAATCTGACTGTGTCCGGCCAATTTTGACAGGACTTTCACTGGCATATGTTATAAGGAGTAGCTTAGGCTCCTCTTGAAATTTTAGAAAAAGCCACACACAAGCCGATTACCTATCCATAAGTGCAGTACCTCCGTTAAATCATTGGATGGATGTAGTTTCTGCAAACCAAGGCTGTAGGATACGAAGTTTTTTCCATACAAATAGCTTATGTTTTTTGCGACATTCCGCCGATGCAGGGCGTCGGATGCACGACTGAACCCGCTAATAATATCTCTCTCTACCTAGTAACAGACTGTGTGAGGAGTCAGCCATTACATATTCTTGCAGATTATTACTTTTTTATTTTATTTATTTTAAATCTACAAAACTTTTCCATGTCGTATTAAATGTTTTTTTATGTTCTTTTTGTGGTTGTTTTAGGTTTCGTTATATCTTTTTTAAAGTTTCATATTGAGACACGAAGCAACAAAATACGGTCTAGACTTCTAGAGGAATGTGGCCGTTTTTCTTTAGAATGAATTTTGTTGCTTCGTATCTCAATATGAAACTATAAAAGGTATTAGAACATTCTAGAGACACTTACCGAGGTCGCTGTTGAGCCGTTTTTCATAATTCCTTCTCAGTCACGAGATAATATTTTTTTAAAGGAGTGGCGCTAGTGGACCGTATTATGTCCTCTTAAGTATCGGTCGATGATTTTATAATTATTATATTTTCCGTTTTGACGCTCTTTAGAGTTGAATTGTTTGATTTTAATGTTTTAATAGAAAACCATGGTCTAACTGCCTAAGGTAGTAGGTAAAATTTACTACAAATAATATTAGCTTCCGTGATGATGATTCTTCCTAGATGATGTGAACAATCATGATGAATTGATTTTGACAGGATATAGAGACAAACAAAACGCACGACATGAGTATATTAATTACAAAGTATTCATTACATTGATTGTAAACTCGATTGCATAATCTGTATCATCAGTAAGATGATGCAAAATAAATGCTATTTTCAATTTTGTTATTGTAACTTAATCTGTTAGATGACCTTTTCTTTATCTATTTTTATGTATTTATTAATCTATTTAGAAGATTGCAAGCAGACACCTACATTCTAAAAATATCCAGCAACCTCTTTGACATTATTTCGGTGTTCATAAAACTCTAAAAGAAAAACATAATAGCCGATAAAATATCAACTCCATAATAGATACTACCAGAAAAATATCTTTATCACATTATTTTGTATTCACATTCATTTGATTAGTATGAAAAAAAAAGGAGCTTTAAAATAATGTTGCTGTTAGAAAACCAAAATTGTAGGTATTATGTAATGCATTTTTTTCTCATTTAATCTTAAATCAAACCTTATAAATAAAAGCATTTACTTGTCTGCGTCGGGGCGCTCCTTGCGTGGCTCTGCATCGCTGCCAATGCGGTGAAGTTGTCGACTGCCTCGGACATAATGGCCTATCCTGCAGTAGGAGCGCAGGCCGGATCGCACGGCACGCCAGCATCAACGACATCATCCGTCGTGCTCTTGTCACCGGCCGGGGTGCCAGCTGTTTTAGAACCCAATGGCTTGGCACACGACGATGTGAAGAGACCGGACGGAATGACCAAAATGCCTTGGAAGTTAGGTCGACAAGTAACGTGGCAATGCTGCCAGCCTTTTGGCCACTTTTCCTGTTGACAGCGATGCGGACGGATTTTTTGATGTCCTTTGATTCATTCCCCTCCCTTTTTTTATATGCTTTAAAGCAAAGGAAAAAATTACAGGTTAGCTCATTTGCAGTCCAGAACCCAGCATATAAGTCGAAAATAAATTCTTTCGTGTGCTGACATCCCTCAAACGAGTCTTCGTTATACTAAAGATGACTTCTGTTCATGCCCAGGACCCGACTAGCGATACCAAATCTAATTATGTAAATTTGCCAAACAATTTAAGACTTACAAGTAAAAATGTATTTTTGAACTGGGCAGCCAATCGGTTAGGGAAACGTGTAAAGTCAAATCTCGTTTATGAACAAAAAGTCAGCAAACAAACCGACCCTGGTTTAGCAATTTAAATTTTTTGTTCACTTTTTGTTCCTAAGCGAGATTTGACTTAGCCCGTTTCCCTAATCTGCATTTTTTGTTTCGAAAATAGTTTTTATTGTATAATTTTATTAATGTATTAGTGAATGGATCTGTCTTGTGGCAATAATGCGATACTTTTAGACAAACGCAATGATAAACGGGGTTTAATTATATCTGTATACAATGTGGAGACAACGATACGACAATGCTAACACTGACAAAACATAGTTTAAGTCTGCACCCTCACCAACTAGCGGAGTATGCAACCTGTCCCGCCCACTCCTGCCATTGGCCTCGCGGCGAAAGCTAAAGTATAGCAGAAGCTTATAAATTGATACCAACTAAATGATCCGCGAATATTGTACCAACCGCCAACATTGGTGATGGAAAATGAAAGTGCGTGATCGATGCGTCGTTAGTTCTGTGTGTAATCTGTTGGGAAGATTATTTACTTTACATTATAAGTAACCATAGTATGGGTATATTGCGGATGCCGTTAAAAAGTGTTTGGTTTTTTTTTTTTAATCAGAACTAGCTTTTGCCCGCGAAATGCGCGAGGCAACCAATCGCGACTTCGCGAGCGTTCTTCAGTCGGCTCGAGCGCCTATCATAGCGCCTTATTGCTAATTATTTTTGGTTAAATGTGGACTTTAGTACCAGACCAGGAGGTATAAAATAAAAATATTAAACAATAGAGCATGATGACTAAGATGATAGGATAAATATTTCTACTAAAGAGTAGAATGAGTACAAATATCTTGACACATAAAACTGCGTGATTCGAATTACAAAGAAAACCCTTTCATTTCTATAGATCTAGGCTACCTTCTAACAGCTTGTCACTCTCAAACCACCACCTCAAACAAGATGAGATGACCCATTTCTCAAGGCGACCCGTCTGGCTGGATAGCCACCAGCCGATACACTTTGCTCCACTTTCATACTACATACTTACTAGTCGTTCTTGGAATATATGGACGACTAGCTTCTGCCCGCGACTTCGCCCGCGTGGACCTCGTAAGATATACAATAAACTTAAATAACAGCCACATTTTTATAAATTTCCGTCGGCCTCCGACCCACCGCGTCGCATCGCATCACCCGCCAGCGTTATAACTTGGTTTTCGCTTAGTGTCCGTTTTTTTTGCCGTGATGGTGTAAGTAAGCAACTTCATCACGAATTAGGCTATTTATTACAAAAATATTTTTTTAAATCCGACTGGTAGTTCCGGAGATTAGCGCGTTTAAACAAACAAACAAACAAGCTCTGCAGACTTATTATTAGTATACAGTACAGATATAAACATAAAAGTAAGAATAGATAGTATGTATAAACTAAGGGCAAATGTCACCATTGACATTGAACGCGATTAGCACATCTGAACCGCGTTCAAGACCTGTGCAATAGAGTTTTTTGATCCTTATAAACAGGATCGATTCGCATCACAAAACGTTTTTGCCCAATTTCTTGCTGATTGTACATTTTTTTTCTTCAAAATTGTGTAAGCAGATCAAAATGTCTCAACATTTAAGGACAGTCTCCTAAGGCCTGTGTTCACCAACATTCAAACCACCGGTTAGGTATTTAAACAGTTGGTTTATGTCAAATTTCTTATGAAATTTTGAGTAAACAACTGATTAAATATCTAAACAGTTGATTTAAATGTTGGTGAACACAGGCCTAAGACTGTTTTCATGAAGTGACAACGGTTAAGGTAGTGCTTACTGCCCCATCTCGAAAATCCACTGTATAAAGTAGGTATAACTAAGCGTAATGCTAATTATTCACGTCAGCATTGCAACGAGTAAGTCTCCAACTCGCGACCTCTAGCTCCCACGATACCATGTTGTTTCCAAAGCCCTGCTATTTATTAGCCCAGATACAACAAATTCTAATTTAACCACGCTAAGCCGCTAACAGAATTCCCTTCGACCGCGATCAGTTTACAAAATCTACGTCACCCTAACGATATGGTAATTCTATTCAATATTTCATAGTAGATAGGTAACTTCAGTTATTAGACGGCTTCAGATACTAGGCAAGGTTTATTTAATTAGTTTATTGACTTACTGATAACTATTCATTTACTTAGATATAGACTAGTGTTGTGAAACTTGGTTGGACTCCGTTCGACCGCTCGCCCGGCCAGTCGTTGTACGAATTTAAGGTGGCAAGTTTTCGGATAAATATCCGATTTGTTGCTCGTGTATTGCGTTTGTTGTTCAGTAGTTATTTGTAATGTTGTTTTCACATTAATTTAGCGTACTTGTTTTGCTAAAGGGTGCTAATTATTTCTCATTTAAGTTTGTGTAATATTTGCTAATACTCATGCTTGGCGGCTTACCGGGTTAGATTGAGCAGTAATTGAATTAAACAAAACTGCTCAGGTAAATGAAGCAAAATTGAAGTTCTTTCTTTCGCCTGTCATACATTAAACATTTCTTCAAGAACGCGCTCTGGATAACAATAAACTTTGCACACTTATAAATCTTTATATACCTAACTATTTGCTTTCATGATAATTGATAACTAACATAAATATTAACATGATGATACGAATGATACGTACAAAGCTAATTAATTGCAACGAATATAAGTAAAAGAATTACATTAACATTTCCCTGTATTGTTATAAGGTTTAGATATTAATCTTTAACTACGTGTTTCATTGTTTTCCGCACTAGATATACAAAACTCCGGCAGTACCTAATGTTTATTTTTCCTACGTGACGCTTCAATTTGCCTATGACAAGCATAAGCATAATCTGCCTATAATGTTCCCACTGCTGGGACTCAAGCCTCCTCTCTGTGAGTGGGAGTGGGCCATAATCTACCACGCGGGCCCAGTGCGGGTTGGTAGATGTCACATATCTTCGTATTTTTGGTTCTAAGACATGTCAGTTTCTTCACGATGTTTTCTTTCACCGTTTTGAGAGCAGTGGTGATGAAATAATTTACACTAAGTGCATGTCTAGGTTCGAACTTACGACCTACAACTCGTAAGTCGCGGCTTTTACCACTGGGCCACCACTGGTCTATATCATGCCTTAGATACATGAGTGACTGTACAATTTATTTTTACGTCGAATAGTTATTAAAAATAAATCACTTCTCTTTTACCTACCGTGTGGTACGGACTTATTTTAAACATTCATTAATATAACAGCCATTAACATAAATAATAGCTGTCTAACCAATGTCGATTTATTGACCGATAAACGTAAATAACAAAGTGACAACACAATTTTCAGAACAGCTGTACTGATTGCTATCTTTTGTATTTTATTCCGCTATCGATATCCGATAATGCAGCTCCAAATAAATAACAACAAGTCTACATAATTATCTAAATAACAACAAGTCTGTTGACTTACTTAGTAATACTGATTCACTTTAAAGTCGTGCACCACGATGAAACTAATAAGTTGATATGCATACGAGCATGCATGCATGCATTTCCATACACATGCACTGTTATGTATGTATTGGAAAATATTGTAGCTACTTTATGAAGCTACAGACATACCAATAAAACAAATCGTGTCCAAAGAAATCGTCGAACTCCAACTTGTAATTGTGAAGCAGTAATTTACAACTTTACACAGGCTAGCATAAACGTAATTGTCATCATGATTGTAGTATAAACCATTAATTAAATGACAAAAAAGTAGCTCCTGAACGATTTAACAATGTTTGCATAACAATAGACTACAATTCAGTCAAACCAAACATCTTTATTTTACAACTCCTCACGTATGCAAAGATGAACAGATACTGGAATCTGCGGATATTTATTCGAAGTGTACCAACGCGAGACCGCGCGTCACTAGCAATTACGCAACTTTTCCCACGCGTGTGAGTTGTAAACGTCATCTGATATGGTACAAAGTAATCAATGCCTATTGATTGTTCACTCGCACTAGTACACGTGGTCCTTAGTGTTATGTGTCAGTCGACAACCTCAACCTCAGTTATGTACGGATTTATAACACGGGGATAAGCTACATGGCAAGATATTTATAACAAGCCTTGTGCCCGATGGTATTTCCCTTCGGCTAAAATGGCGAACTTCCATACAACTTTCATCCCCTTAACTCCTTTAGGGTGTGAATTAATAAAAATCCTTGCTTACTGCTCACTTAAACTTCACATAGGCTTGCCAGATAGTCGGGATTCTTCTGGATTGTCCCGACATTTCATATGGTGAGCCGACTCCCGACAAAATAAAAAATGTCCCGACGAACAGCTTCTTGTAAAAAAATAATACAAAACAGACATTTAAAATTGCCGCGTGTTAAAAAGTTCTCCCTGTTGCCCGACGTGCTTAATATTTCAAATGATATTGAACAGGGTGCTTATATTTTTATGCCGATTACTGCTGCCCTAGAGAAACATTTGATCAAGTTCCAATAGACAAGGGAAAAAGAATAAGCGTGTACTTCATTATTTTAATTTAAAAAACAATTATTTCTCATGCCCAGGGGTATCCGAAAATACCCCATGTATGTTCTCGCGAAACATACATACACACAATTTTTTTTATGAAGACACTTTTTGGACTATCCTGTATAGTTAGGGTGGCCAGATGGGAAGGCTTAAAATATCAGTGCTAAGTTTTCAAACAGTCGGGATATGTATATTTATTGTCGAGACAAATAAGTATTACAAATAAAATTTAAATTTTTATTATTAAAATTAAAATAATGAAGTACACGCTCATTTTTTTTTCCCCTTGTCTATTGGAAGTTGTTCAAATGTTTCTCTAAGGCAGCAGTATTCTTAATAGATTTCGAGTCATTAATATATTTTTTTTCTTGAAAATTTTTGAGGACTGCTTTAATCAAATTCTATCTTTAATTTTACACGACTTTTTGCACAATTTGCAATAATTCATGCTTCTGGAGCCAGCGGTTAATGGTTGTGCGTGGTCTGTCAATGATTGAATTTAAGACTTTTATTATTAAAAAAAAGATCAGCTGCAGCTCGTGTTAAGTTTTAAAATTTTCGGATTAAAATGTATCTTATGATCTTTTGTAAGTAACGAGAAACGTTTCCGAATTTGCATCAAAATACGTTCGGGAGCTAAGCCATGAAAATGATTGTAACCAAACAAACATATTTTTGCGTTTATAATTCACGCTTTAGTAAAGATGCAGACTTACAGAGTCAATTCAAAATGTATTTTATGAAGTTACATTCAATTCAAGGTTTACTGAACGAATAGTTTTCGTCTTTGAAAAATTCTATCAAGTCTTTGTGCCTTTATACTTCAGTGCACGCTATCAAAGCCATCGGGTCAAACAACATAATTAGAACCGTTTTCCGTTTCATTCAAGAAATACATCAAATACACGACTACATTGTAGGTAGTCTCACAATTCGTTTGAACAACAATTTCATTCATTCAATAGAAACTGTTTATGCAACAACTTGAGCTAGTTCTGTGCGCGACGACATTGTGTTATTGGAATCATTGTTCTATTAATTTATTTTCATTGTGTTTAGTGTGTTCAAATATTGGCCTGACTGTGGGATTGCCTTCTCTGCATGAGAAGAAGCCTTTGCCCTGCACTGAGCTAATAATAGGCTGGTATGGGAGCCAATGCCCCATACCAGCCTATTATTCGGAAACTGGAAGTTTATTAACTTGTTTATGGCTGTAAAGAAGAATAGGAGGCAACTACATCCATACTAATATTATAAATGTAAAAGTAACTCTTGTTTGTCTGTCTGTTACGTTTTCAAGCTTAGACCGCTCAACCGATCGTCATGTTTGGCAAAAATATATAACCTGGGATACGCAGAAGTACATAGCCTACTTTTTTACGCGATAACCGACAGAGGGCAGAGCCTTAGGCAAAAGCTAGTATTTCCATATTTTACCAACGGGCTTGTCCTTTAACCTTTTTTTCTAACTTATATCTAGGTATCCTTACAGGGTAACCTATTGCGAAACCGTACTTATCTAATCTTATTCTCACTTATAATGAACTTATTCTTATAATTAAATTGTGTAACTTATTACAGTTATTACAAATAATGCATTCATAAAGGCTCCCACACACTGGCTCAATATCACGGGCGCGACGAGGGTCGCGCTGCCTATCGCGCCCGCGATATTGCGCCAGTCTGCGCGAGCCTTAAGAGGGCATACATACATTCTACGGTCCACTAGCGCCACGCCTTTAAAAAAATATTATCTCGTGACTGAGAAAGAATAATGAAAAACGGCTCAATCAGCGACCTCGGTATGTGTGTCTAGAATTTTCTAATACCTTTTATAACGTTTCATATTGAGACACGAAACAACAAAATTCGATCTAAAGAAAAGCGGCCACATCCCTCTATATCGTATTTTGTTGCTTCGTGTCTCAATATGAAACTACACACTCTAAACTCACTCAAAAAACAAAAAAAATGGTCCGAGTCACTAGCTATAAGGTTGAAGAGTTCGAAGTGCCCGCGTCCGTTACTTAAAAGGTGGGTCCGGGCGCGGTTCCGCCAACAGCCGTGGCTGTCGTGGGCATCTTTATTACATCTGCCTAGCCTTTTCTCAAGCATGTTGGGGTTGGCTTCTAGTCTAACCGTATGTAGCTGAATGCCAGTATTTTACATGGAGCGACTGCCTATCTGACCTCCACAACCCAGTTACGGCTAATACGATACCCCTTGGTAAGCCTGGTCGTCAGACTATTGTGCTTCTGACTACCCGTAACGACTGTCAAAGATCTACGAATGACAGCCGGGAGTTCGGGACTTATAGAAGGCAACAATTTTCATATTTTACTAACAGGCTTGTCTTTGAGCACTTACTTGTAGTAAAACATTTTTTTATATATTTTTTTTATCTTATGATGTCAGTCCTTCTGACTATGAGCAGATGTGTTGAGCGACTATTATTCATGAGGAGATATTCCCTAATAGGAACATCCTCCATATTAATATAAGGGCTTAATTAGCGCCGCCGAGATCCAAGGTTTGCGCCGTTTCAAGCGATTTAGACAGTCAGGTGAGCTGGTTAGGACAAAAACAATTATCCTGAACATCTTAATCACAAAAGCATTAATAATATTCGCCCTTCAGAACGATTTTCGGGCCATGGCGACCAATATCAGCGGAGACCAGCCTATAAGCAAAAAAAATAACCCAAAAAATAAAAAACTAGGTAGATCTACATACTAAGTACATAATAATAAAGCTGAATAGTTTTTTTTGTTTTTTTTTTTTTGTTTGAAAGCGCAAATCTCTGGAACTACCAGTCGGTTATTTTTTTGCATTTTTTAGCTCAGTTCTTGAGGAAGGTTTAACCGCCTCTGTGGTCTAGTGGTAAAACCACCTGTCTCAGATCCAGAGGTCCCGGGTTCGATTCCCAGCGGGGGCAAAAATATCTGCTCTGTTTGGTTGGTGGTAGGGCTTGTTCTGAGTCCGCCTGGCTAGCGACCACCATCTTATCTAAGTCTGTCGCCAAACAATTTTAACAGCATTTGTTGTGTTTCGGCAGTTACAGGTAAGATAGCCAGTTCCTCTGTGGTTGAGGATTCCGGATGAAGCTCGCTTCCATCTTCGGCCTTATCATCACTTACCATCAGGTGAGATGAAGGCCAAGAGCTTCCCCGTTGTGTGTAAAAAAAAAAAAAAAGGTTATAGGTTAGGTTATTTAACATCTCGCTACGACCCTTAGGAGCCCATCAAAAGAAAAAAAAAAAGTCAGAAAGAACGTTTTCAAGCGAAAACAAAGTAATAGCGTGGGCGGGCGTTGCGATGCGACGCAATGTGTCGGATGCCGAAGGAGTTTTATAAAAATGTGGCTGTTATTTTAGCATATTGTCTATCTAACGACTTCCCAGCGAAAGAAGTCGCGGGCAGAAGCTAGTATGTACTTTTCATACAAGCTCTTATAAATAGGAGCGACGCGAATCGCACGACACGCGGTGCCTTTGTGTCGCGTCTGTTTGTAGGAGCCTTAACTAAGTACAACGGCTCATTTGGTTCATTATCCACAATTCCTTAGCTATATAACTAATTGACACAGAGTAAGTGTCTCAACATAGAGCATTTAAAAGAGTCAGTCGCCGACTAATTGAAAGGAGACAGTTACCAAACAAAGCGCTGTTGTCATACATAAGACATCTGTTGAATAAATTAACTACATTCGTCTGGATAACTGAGTTGCCACGAGCGTTTCAAATCCTATACGCTTAGGCACTGTTCCTAAGCATTTTGACCTCGTTAACGACCCTTGAAGAATAAGACCTTTTTGTAGACCAAGGTGTACCTGGTGTATATGCATTTGATCATTGTGTGTGTAATCTAATCCACATGTTTATGTACAACACATCAAGCTACACGATACTGTCAGATTTCTCCAAACGATTTTAAACTTAAAAATGATCGCGATTAAGTTCAAAATCGATCGAGAAAATGTGACAGTTTGCGGTAACTTGATGTGCTGGCCACCGTACGTGCATCTTCTTTCCCAACATCCTCAACTTGACAAACAAGCCATTAGTTTCTCACAATCCTTGTTTTGCAAACATTCGTAATACAATTGCCGATTCCTTCAATAGGTCTTACCCGAATGGACACCAACGGAGACAGTGCACAACCGTATTATAAAATAAAAAGGTGAAATAATTACGTGACGCATCGTATCGCACGATTTTGTCGGACGAACTTTTAAGTGAACCATCAGACACCTCTTATAAAAGGGAAGTGCGAAATCTCGGTGTGTGATATTGTCGTGTCGCATCGGTGGTGTGGTGTCGTGTCGTGTCGTGATAGGTGGAGCGGCGCGTCGCCAATGCGCCGGCGGCGGTTACAGGATGTCGCCGGCGCGGGCGCTGCTGGCGGCCCTACTTATATGTCAACTGCTGTCGTACGGTGGCCACCAAGGACTCACCAAGATATTTTGCACGTAAGCATAATTTAAATCTAGAAATAACGAATAATGGAAGAGACTTTTATAGAAATTGCATCACCTTTGTACGTTTTTTGTTCGTTTCTTCTTGTTTGTTTATATGAGTGTTCATAAACTGTTCAATAAAAAAATTAAAAAAACTATTACCGATCCGCCCCTGCTTCAAGGCTCCTTCAACAGGCGCGACACGCGACGCGACACAAAGACACCGCGTGCCGCGCGACGAGCGGTCTCTTTGTGTCGCGTCGCGTGTCGCGCCTGTTTGTAGGAACCTTCACACGGGTGCAATGACGAAATGACGGAACATCCAGATTTCTCTGCTATATCTAAAAAATCAATCTGCCTAGCCTTTTCCCCATTATGTTGGGTTGGGCTTCTGGATGCAGCTGAATACCAGTATTTTACATGAAGCGACTGCCTATCTGAACTCCACAACCCAGTAACTGGGTAATACGATACCCCTAGGTAAGACTGGTTGTCAGATTTTCGGGCTTCTGGCGACCCGTAACGACTGTCAAAGATCCACGAAAGACAGCCGGGACCAAAGGCTTAACGTGCTTTCCGAGGCACGGAGAAATCTCGGTATGTAAAGATGGTCATCCATCCACGGACCAACCGGTTAAATATGAATGTATTATACACGTTAACTTTCCGGAATAAATGCTCTAAATAATGGCGAAAACCGCATCAAAATCAATTGTGTAGTTTAGAAGATCTAAGAGCGTCCACACAGACCGAGACGAAAGCGACTTTGTTTTAACTAAGTGCATCTCATAATGATGGATGGCTATGAGTGTGAAGGACGTTCTATACAACAGTTGGGGAAGTTGCAGACTGTCTGGAATGCGACTTCATCAATCATTACATAAGTTATGCATAGACATCTAAGAAAGAAGAAATCATTGTCACACATGACTAGTATTCTAATGTTCATTGGAAAACGTATTAAAAATATTACAGACAATTTGCACGCTTCGAAAACCATGAAAACTTAGGTGAAGTCAGCTTGAAGTGAACTGTCATCCCATCTATCCACTTGTTACTGAATGATAAACATATTTCCCTAGTTAATCTAGTTTACAAGGAAAAAATCCCACGTTCCATTCAGCATTTTATTTGACAAGACAGTTCACATCAAGCTCACGTGAGCTACCGATAATTTCCCAAGCCAACACGTGTAGTTTAAAATAACATTAATTAGAAACACGTAATAATTTTTTCTCGGCCACATTTACTTTCAGGGCTTCTCAGTCAACTGCTCATTCATTTTTACAGCTATTCCACACAAATACTCTGCGACTGTGACCCTCTATTTTAATAGTTTCCAGTCCAAGGCTGCTCACACCTTGATTTCAAGGCCTATTGAAAATGCTGCATCATATTTCATTTCATAAATCATGAATCATAATGAATGACATATTGACATCATGTAATTTAAAACGCTGAAACTTTATATTTTATGGATATTAGATATCGTCAGTAGGAAATATTTATTGTTCTTTTAATGGTATAAAAAATACTTCGTGACTGTTGCCAACGGTTTCGTTTTTATACTATTAAGGGGGGTGAAGGGTGGGGCTGTAGAGACAAAAGTAAGTACATAGCTTCCAGATTCTATGTTTCTGTTTGTATGCACTTGTGTTGTATATCACCATTAATGGTATATGCTTCGCGTTGTCTGTCAGTCATTCATTCAACATGTTTAATGTTTGAGTTTTGTTGTGCTCAATCCGATTGAGTATGAACTCCTTAGTCCTGCAAATTATGTGAGATTCTTTGGCCAAAAGCGTGACTCAATCCCTGACAAATTGGTGATTCAGCAGCACTTCCCACGTTTTATCAAAACTGCACCTTGAAATATTAAACAGTGTGGTAATATCAGTATTGTTATAAAAAATGTAATGGATAACGTATCAGTGTAATATCACAACGCAGTTTGCTTTATTCTTTTTGGTATCAGTTGCATGTTATTTTGGTAACCTGTATTTTTATACACTGAAACCTTGACCGATTTTGAAAATAATAGCAATACTTAATAATTTATGTAGTGAATAAATATCGCATGAAACTATTCGAGTGTGTCTCCCGGTAGTTAGGTAACCGATGTTTGAGGAAGGACGCCATAAAAAAGACATTAGTCTGCTAAACTGATTTAATGGTTATGATTTATTTAATTGACTACCAAAAATAGATTCAGCATAAACCAACTATTTGTAGTAGGTAGAACTAAACACTAATGGGAACAATGAGTACATTATCTACATACATAAATTATGTATTTAAATTATGTGTGTAATTTTCATGCTCTTCGTTAACTTGAATTCTGTTGTATTTTATTTTATTGAAGAACTCTAGAAAGCTTCTATTCAATGTATTTTCCTTTAAATAAAGTGAACATAACCACCTAATAATTTATGTATATGTCGCAGCCATCTGGTTAAATTAGCCAGCTAATTGGACGCTTAGGCCGTTCATTAAACGCCGGGGTCCAATTAAATAGCTGAAGGACAACTAGCCAAGTCATTGAGCTCAACGTTAGACCTGAAGGCCAATTCTACTAATTAAAAAACGTTCAAATTCAAGTCGCAGTGCCGCAAAAGTTCCAAAATGTCACAAAAGGTATTCTACTAAACCAGAAAAGTAAGTTATACGTGTCGTTTACTGCAATGAGATTGCGACTAGATCGAAGAAAAATAATGTACCAAAACGGTATTCTGCTAAAGTTTCGAATTGACATTGTTAAAAAAATTGGCATTCCACAAAAAATAAGAATGTCAAAACTGACGTAAACATGAGATTATTTGTTGACCGGACTGTGACTAATAATTTTAGCTTCTGCTAGTTAGATATATAATTCTAAACAATATATAGCTGAATAGATAGAAGCGTACTGTTTAAACAAATTATTTCACGCCCCTTTTGCATAGTAGGATATATTTTTTGGACAGACGTTTTGTGTATTATTTTGTTTGTGAAGTGTTTGGATATTCTTGGATAGTTGGATACCTATTTATTTTAAAATGAGTGATTTTGGTTACTTTATTTAACCCTGGCGCAACGTGCAGACAATGCAGCGGCGTCAGAAAGACGGAGAGAACGCCGCCGTTCTGACCGTCGCCGTCGCCTTGCAACGGATGCATTTTCCATGAGCGACTGTGAGTTTGTGAAGACCTACAGGCTCACTAAGTTGCTCGTGGCAAATTTAATAACGGAGCTGACACCGCACATCCCTCGGGAAAGGCGCAGAGATGGACTCGATGCTGCCGCCAAGGTTAGTCTTAGTTACTTTAACACATATTATTTATTGACAAGCAACAAGGCAGCCAGATTCCAAACATTAAATTATCTACTTTTTCTAGGTACTGATAACCCTGGCGTTTTACGCCAGCGGGTCCTATCAGACCTTGGTAGGGCAGCACTGCTCCCATTCGGTTTCCCAGCCGAGCGTTTCTAGGGCGGTCAAACAAGTGACCCTGGCCCTGAACCACCCACATGTATATACAAAGCATGTGACTTTCCCTTTGACAAGGGAGGCCTGAGAAAGGGTTAGAAGTGGGTAAGTCTAAAGACTGGCGCCTATATTATTGCCACATACAACGGAATACAATCAAGTTAGTTATCCGTCGACATCGCTTCCAACAACTTAACAAAACATCAATATTTCTTTACTATATCTACGTAATTTTAATCCATACTATCCATACTAATATTATAAATGTGAAAGTAACTCTGTCTGTCTGTCCGTCTGTCTGTCTGTCTGTCTGTATGTTACGTTTTCACGCCTAAACCGCTGAACCGATCGTCATTAAATTTGGCAGAGATATAGCCTGGGATATGGAGACGGACATAGGCTACTTTTTTACGCGATAACCGACATCCACGCGGGCGGAGCCGCGGGCAAAAGCTAGTTTTAAATAAATTATTTAAATGATGGTTGAAACCGTATTAAAATCCGTTGCGTAGTTTAAATGAACAACGCGGTCTGTAATGTAATGATTTTGCACGGCAATATTGCCAATACAATATTATACCTAATATCTGCATTTTAGATTCTACGCTAAATTTGGATTTCCGGGGGTGTTGGCTGCATTGATGGTACTCATGTCTGCATCATAAAACCATCAGACCACGAAGAAGCCTATTACTGCCGGAAAGGCTACCACTCGCTGAACGTGATGACAGTAAGTGTTAAGATTGATGTAGCTATTTAGTACCTACTACTCAGCGACTACAATAGCGGGGCCTATTCTGTCAGAGCGCCTATTACCTTGTGAAGTCAAAAATATTTAAAATCACGATCGCAAACGGCATGATTTTTGCACTGTTCCACTCAAATTCCCATATCTAAGTATTTTCTGCGTTTTGTATTGTGTGGACGATTATATTGTTTTTTATGCCGCAAAACTTTATTTCATTTGATTCAACCTACAATAATAATTTTAAGATATGTGATGCAGAGATGAACATACTCCATCCATCTAGCCCCGGGAGTTCACACGACTCGACAATTTGGAGGGATCACCCTCTTAATAATTATCTTGAAGGGCTTAATGAGGCTGGGGAAAGAATTTTCCTCTTAGATATCAAAATACAATTAATATAATTTTCAAGTACTCTCATGAAATTAAAAAAAAATTGTCAGCCTTTATAAAAAAATAACATTCTTACAGGTGATAGTGGGTATCCACTCAGGAGGAACCTAATCACTCCCCTTCTTAACACCGAAGAGGGTAGCCCTGAGCACTGGTTCTACAGCCAACATGTAAGGACGAGAAACGTAGTGGAACGGACAATAGGTGTTCTGAAGGCTAGATTTAGGTTAGTCGGTAAAGAAATGGTTAAATGATAACAATTGTGTACATACAAATATTTATGGATCAATTTTACGCAGGTGTCTCTTGGTTGCGCGGCAACTACACTACCAGCCAAAGATGGCCGCAAAAATTGTTAATGCTTGCTGTGTGCTGCACAACTTGGCCAATAGGTCAAGGCTTCACGTACCGGAGCTGGCGGCACGTGAGCGCGAAGACGAGCAGCGGCTGCAGGAACAGCAACACCACGTGGAGGCAGCGTTGCGGTCCGCTGCGCAAGCCGCAGCCGCTGCTATCTCCGAGCCTGCTCGCCGTCTCAACCAAGCTTTGGTGCAAGGCAGGGCCTTGCAACAGAGCCTGGTCCAATGTTTGTGGGCCAACAGATATTAAAATCCCCTATAAATTAATTTACTTAATGTCCCCCTCATCCCCTTTTTTTAAAGCAAATCTACTGATGGTCGTTTTTTTACTTTACCGATCGATGGACCCGCGCGGCTGTTACTTAGGCTCGAGCCCCTCATAGGGAATGTTTAATAAATAAGATAGTTTTTTTTATGCATATTGTTTATTAATTAACAAAACAAAAATAAAAATAAAAAAATCGCGTTGGCGCGTCGCTTGCGTGGAGCACGGCGCCGCAGTGTCAACAAAGCCCTGAAAGGAAACACAATTTAGTTTTTCATTTTGTACATATTATTTATTAAATAAGATTTTGTTTTAAACTCGGCGTTTTATTTATAAACCAACAAATGGTAGTGGAAGACCACAGGATTTTCCGGAAAGTATAGGTATTCAGAACGACATATACGTTCTGAATATGCTTGCTGAAAAATCCTAACAAAAGTGTTCGACAGAAATGTCTAATTCCAGTAATACGTTCACAAATTCCATTTACATACCTTGGCCATTATTGGCTACTCGGCAATTCTGATGCTGCTGTCGCTTGAATTCTAAAAACAATCAATTTCTTACAATAAAATCCTATTGCGAGTATGATTGTCTGATTTATTATTATTCGCCTAAATACTTAGGCCTCATTTACGGAGACGCGGGGCGTCTCGCGTCGCGTTGGGCGGCGCGGCCCGCACTAAATGCAAACATATAGCGTTGTATGAGAGCGTTTACGGAGAAGCGATTTAACACGCGTTTGCTTGAAATTCTGGCGGAGCCCGCGGATGGCATCGGCGCGTCCCACGCGACTTTTATCGCGGCGGCGCACGCAGCTTTGCGGCCAGGTATTCCTGCAATTCTCCCTTCACGGTAAACCACCGCAACAGCCACGGCGGGGCCCGCGGCGGACCACGCGCCGCGTCACGCTCCGCATCTTCATAAACAACATCGTACATTGCCATATGTTCATGTTTGCGCGTGTGATGACGCGGGCCGCTGCACGCGCCGCCTGTCTGTAAACTGAAAAAACGTTCGACGCGCCGCGAGACGCAATGCCGCACGCGACGCGCGACGCCACGCGTCTCCGTAAACGAGGCCTTACACTTGCGTTACGTCGTCGCAGCCGAAGAGTTTCCTCATAGAGGCCGACAATATGGTTTGCAGCCCCTGCTATTTCCTCCATAGCAGAGGCATGCCTGTTCATGGCTCGTGCCAACTCTTTGGCTCAGAAAATCAATGTATTTACAAATAAAATGTAATAAATCTACACAGAATACTTTCGGACAAAAATAAATTATTTAAAATTGAATTAAAGTTTGACATTAGTAAAAAAAATTATGACGTCTCTTTTTGACATATTTAATCATTCGCTTAGCGCTTGCGCGTCGCGATTACCAATACGTTCCATGTTAGCTTTTTAGCCGATTATTTATTTTAATGATTTTGTATTCTCAAAGATATAAAATAACAAACGGGAAACGAAAATACTATGAATATGCATTTAATCAACCAAACTAATAAAGACATTAAAAAAATCTGAAAATAAGGTTACTAAAAATTAAAGTATCACTAAGTATCACAATATCGTCTGCGTACATTGAACCAGCATGAAAATATGTTTAATTTCGTAAACGAGAACAAAGTTGACCGCTATGAGACTAAACTGCAATGATATCGCGACCAGAATGTGAACAAACCGAATTTTGAGATTAGCGGAATACCATTTTTTGGTCTATTCACAATGTCATCGCATTCTGGTCTCATGTTTTTCATATTGCACGTTAATTAGTAGAATTGACCTTCTGATAGCTGAATGTCGTGTAGTCATTTAGTTAAATTGGATATTGAAGAATTTGTGATGTTTGGTTATGGTGAGATTTTATTGCAAGAGCTAGCGAAGCGAGCTCCGTACTTGGGGCGCCCCGACTGGAACAGGTAGGGCTCGAAGGTTTTTTTTTTTAAACCATCTAGAATTAGATGTTTAATGAACGGCCTAGTCGTCAAATTAGCTGGCTAAATTAATCAGATGGCTGCGACATATACATTAGCAGTAATACCTTTACTAAATACTTTTGTAAACCAATGTTGAATGTATATGCTGTTGGTGTTCTTTATTAAATAAACAAATTAAATAATAAATCTTATAAAATTAACCACAGAAAACCTAGAATTTTTGCTTCGTCTGTAAAAAAAGTGAAGTCAGATAGGATCTAATTTAATTTCGCAGTTTGCAGACGGCTTATTGAAACTAAATGAGAGTTTCGACAGTATTGGAAATTGAGAAGCGGGATTATATTAGTGCTGCGGTTAACTGTATCAGATTATAGAGATATAGAACAAATCAACAAAGGCGTGTATTCTAAATAGATTTTTTAAATATCGACTACTTTCAGACCAATGAATCTGACTTGGGATTTGATTGAACAAAATTGTGTTGATTGCTAAATCGATATACTTCAAAATATTTTTGAAATCGCTATCTTGTTATACTCGTATCAGTATTGCGGGAAATTTACATTTCCTATATAGTACACTCACAAGACGTGAAAAACTTTGAAAGTCCCATTTTACTATACATGAAAACTATTTTCATTAAACCCAAAAAAAAAAAAAAAAATATGTGGCTCAAGGTTGGTCCTGTACTTCGACTCAGAAAATAAAAGCTCGTTACAAAAATAATCATAACTACGCACTCCTTGACACGGTCGTTTGGTAGTTTGTTCGTCTGAAAATATAATGCTGTAATCATGAGAATTGTCTACGTGCGGTTCAAGCGTCTCGGAGCCTTGAACGTAATTGAAGAGGAAAGAAAGGGAGAAGCCTCCATCAAGAACGTTATTATTTTCGACAAAAAAAAAGAAACTGTATTTTCATTTCGAGCGATCTATTTTTTGTGAGATTTTCTTGTCTATCTGCTGTTCAAGGTCAAGAAAATATCGATTGTGTATTTTAGCGCAAGTCTGCAGTCTGCTGAAAGATTGCTGTACTTTATTCAACACTTTCACGGCCAGTGAATTAGAAAACGGACACAATATAATTGTTGTTATCACGGCTTTTGATAGCCTTTTTAACACTATTTTCCCATGTTACATTTAAATCGATTACTGTCGAAAATTGCACTCAAAAACTAAATCGTTTAAATAAATTATAAAAAAACTGGTCCATCGACCCTCCTTATTTAACATCATAACATCTACAGTCTACACAATCTACCAACATCAACTATCGTGATTGTTTCAATTGGTTGTATTGAGATCAATGATCATAAATCGTAAGAAATCTTAACGATACATTGCGTGTCTCATTGTCGGTTGTGTGGCCGGCAATGCGGTATGGCCGCGCCTTGGTGCAGCGAAATGGAATGCGGCAGATTTTTTATTGGCTATCTAGTTTATGTAATGGTAGTGGCGGCAATGATTGGGAGAATGATTGCTGGAAATCAAGTAATTGATTTGTTAGGTTTTGATTAAAATATTGACTATTGCCAAAATTGTTGTTAAGAACAAGTGTGGTGGTAATGATTCTATTAACATAATTATTTTCTCCTTTGAGGATCCGAATATTAACAGAAATTGGTTATAAAAGTAATTAAAAGTTGTGTTTATGATGCAACTCACTCTGATATCGTATCTCTATGTATTTAACTGTGTGTACATAAATAATAAAATAAATAAATAAATCAATTACTCCGAGCGAATGTTTTATGAAACATACTTTATCGGTTATTTCTTTGATTTACTGTATACGTGTTTATTTGAAATTCAAACAACAATATTTGCAATTTTTTAAATAGAGGGTTCTAACGTTTGGTTTTCTGTTCTATTCCAGGTTACCTGACACCGGGCAGCCTCCAGTGCTCATTTCGCTAGCAGACAACGCCAAATTGGAATTGAGGCATCCAGACGAACTACTGTTCGTCAACGACTCGGAGGAACACAATGACACCAAGATATTCTCCATCATTGACGGCGAGGCCGTTGAAGATGACGCAGAGAAACCACCGGAAGACGTGGAGAAGGAAAGCACAGAACCGCGGCTCGTGGTTAAAGCCAAGCCCATGCACGAGACCAGGCAGGTAGAGGAAGCATTTCAGGCGCCCACAGTGGACATAGAAGCCATCACAGAATCTCAAGTCGAAGAACCAAAAGAACAAGAAACAGCAAACATTCCAGTCAAACCAGAAACTCCCCAGGAGGACATCCCCTCGTTCTCAGAGTGGGCACAAAAACAGCTGGCCGAAGCCGAGAAAAAAGACACAGTACTGAACCACTCGAGTCAACCTAGTCATAGTAATACGAACTTTAGTAGTAAAAGCACTAAATTACGATCGAAGAACTACGCTTCGCTCGCGTGCGGCGCCAAGATAGTCGCCGTCAACCCCGAGTCGGGCTCGGCCAGCTCCATCCTTTCGCCAAACAGGGACGAGTACATGCTCAACACGTGCACCAGCCGCATCTGGTTCGTTGTCGAGCTCTGCGAGGCTGTGCAAGCGCAGAAAATTGAAATAGCAAATTTTGAGCTATTCTCATCAACCCCCAAAGATATCGCTGTTTATTTCAGCGACCGGTTCCCGACCAGGGACTGGGCCAGCGTCGGACAGTTCACGGCGCAAGATATAAGAGACGTGCAAAGTTTTGATCTGTACCCGCATTTATTTGGAAAATTTATTAAAGTTGAGATGCTATCTCACCATGGGTCTGAGCACTACTGCCCGGTATCCCTTTTTAAAGTGTACGGCACGTCAGAATTCGAAGTCTTAGAAAAGGAGAACTCGCAGCATCCCGCTCATATTGACGAGGATGAGGATGATGAAATAATAGATGTGCCAGACATACCCGCTGCCGAGACAGAGCCCTCCAAGAACCTGTTTGGTTCCGCGAGAGACGCAGTGATGTCTATCATGAAGAAGGCGGCACAAGCGCTGGTGAAAACTGAAGTTCCTAAAAACGTATCCTCAGAACACAACGATACGTCGACAGACAAAACGTACAAACGGTGTTGTTCGCCCAGCCATATTATAGTGTGTGATAATTGCAGTGAGACGCTTTACAATGAAGTGTACGAACTAATTAGCTGTAGCTCGGACAAGTTAGTGAGTTTAGTGCGCCAGGTGTTCCTCCGCGAGACTTTAAAGTGTACCGGCATTTGCCAGCCGTACGGACTAGATTTTAAAAGTACAAAGACAATAGAGTTTAGTGATGAACGCGTCGCTTATATGAATGCTTTGTTCCCTCAGAAATATTTAGCCGCCCTCTGTAATATGTTAGCTATTAAAGAAAAGAAAGTCGTTTTGAACACGAGTTTTGAAACAGAACTGAATGTTACCATGAATGTAACTGTAGATGAGTCGCCGCAAACTGTAAATAGTGAGACGAATTCAGAACTGGAAATAAAACTAGTTCCAGACAAAAATACAGCTTCTGATGAAGAGAAAGCTAATGAAACAGCTCAATCAGAAGAGAACACAATGACGGAAACTGTGGCTGAAGGCGCTACTGTTACTGTTGAGTTGCTGAAAGAGCAACACGAGACGGTTGATGAAAAGATCGACGAAATGCCCTCAATTGAGGAGAAACCAGTACAAGAAGTACTAGAAATTTTACCAGATATTGAGAAGACTACTGAAATTGTAGTAGATGAAAATAAAGATGTTGTTCAGAAGACTGAACCCAAAAATGGTAAAATTGAAGTGAACACTGACAAATTAAAAGAAAACAACATTGTTGAGGAAGTGACTGATCCGATAATCATAGATACTGAGAACTTTTTGACGGACTTCGATCAAATGGCGGTGGACCCGACCCCTGCCGGGGTGCCGTCGCAAAACCAAAATCAGGGGTCTAACACGCTGCAGAAGGAATCTGTGTTTCTGAGGCTTTCTAATAGAGTGAAGGTCAGTATCACAATATTCTAAAATATATTATTTAGTTGATAGTTTACCTGTATCTATAACCAGCAGGAAAGTCTGCAATTCAAACCCGTTGTTATGCAAACAGTCGGGTAAATAGATAAACAATGCCATACGCAATAGCTTACATAGTGAAACTAGTTACTGTTTATATTTTTTAACCGACTTCTTTAGTTCCAGTAGCTTCCCATTAAAAGAAAAACAAATCTGTTTTGTGGAATTTTATGAACGATCGCATTTTGTGCTATACAACATGTTCCGCAATTAACGGAGTGCGTTAATTGCGGAACATGTTGTATAACACAAAATGCGCCACCCCAATAAGAATATTATATTATAATCATATTACAATATGCATACTAAATGTGGGAGAGAAGTGTGGTCACCTTACAAATTACGCACACTGTCGCACACGTCTGAGGGTCGTAGTAGGTACCTACTTCGTCCATTTTGTTTTTTTTTTTTACTGTACAGTGCAAGTGTGACTGTAATTTACGTAATTTTGTGATAAATAATTACCTTTATAAAAATATACAGAAATCGATTCATTAAACGATTATGAACAAACTACTTTCATAGTGTGCATTAATTCGGTTACACATTGTAGATATCTTAGTAATTGCGAGTTTCCTACAAAACTAAAAAAAAAACTAATCCTTACTTGCCTTTTAAAGAACTTTTATGTCTGACATTAAAATGGTTAAATTTTCAATTTCAGACGCTGGAGCGCAACATGTCTCTTTCGGGTCAATACCTAGAAGAGCTGAGCAGACGTTACAAGAAGCAAGTGGAAGAAATGCAAAAGACCTTCGAGAAAACAGTGCAGCAGATGACGGATGAGCGACGCAAGACCAACGAGCGAGAGCAGAAATACCTTGAGCAGATGACCAGCCTGCAGGAACAGCTCGGTCAGATGGCTGCCGCCATTCATATCCTCATGGAGGAACGAGACAGCTGGTTCGGCAACATCAACTTCTTCAAATTTATCGTATTCCAGTCTATCATCTTCGCCCTAGTCTTCTACTTCTTCTCCAGAAGACGGAAAGCAGAACCAGTCATTATACCAGTTCTAAAAAAGACCAAAAAAAAACAAGACAAGTTTAGGAGAAAATCCGTCGAAGGCGTCAGTGGACACGAGACCCCTTTGGCGAAGAAGCGACGGCCCAGTGAGGAAGCGTTGCAGATAGCCAGACAGTCTACTAAAGAGATGAGCAGAGAGGAAGACGACGGCGAGTGGCAGGTGGCACGCAAGAATAGGAGAAGAAAGACATCCATAGTGCACAGAACTGGGGAGACGGAGCCCAAGGAATGGACCCGACCAGACAGTATTGGGAAGCTTCAGGACAATCCCATACCGTTAGATGAGGAGGAATACTTCGCCCCAGTGTCTGAACCGAAAGAGTTCAACGAAATCGAGCCAACCAGTCCGCCAAAGCAGGAGTTACCAAAAACGAATGGCTCGTTCTTCAACAACTTAAAGACCAAAACTATGAAAACGAGGCGGCTGTCGTCACCAGCATTCCTAAGGACATTGAGCAGACAGAGTAGCAGGAGTACTCCTAGCCCTGTGGTCAGGACTGTAGAGCCAATCTTCAACGGGAATATGAACAAGAAAGCTGCGTCAGAGTCGCCCACGGGAAGCCTCTGGTCTGAATCCACAGAAATATCACAGAATGGACAGCAGGAAAACGAAAACAGTGGTAACAAAAAGAAGAAAAGTCTTAAGAACATTCTCAAGAAAGTGTTTTGAGGGACATATTTTGTAATTTTAACAGTGTCGTGTATTCCGCTTAAAGTAATAAGCGTGTCGCTATTGTAATTTATTTCATTGCGAATATTATTTTTTAAATTATTGTATATTTGTTGTTAGTAGACCTCATAGGTGCCAATTGTGATAAATTAGGGAGCCTAATTGTTAGCGTGTTAAATTTTAATTTTATGCGATGATGTTTGCTTGTGGATGTATTGAATGGCGACAATATGACGAAATTGGTAAGACGAGTGCTAGTCTCGAGTGGGGAGCGATCGGTAAACAAAGAAACGGCATTAAATGCATTAATTTTATTCTGTGGTTTAATTTTTTTTACAAACATCGTTACACCTATCACAGATAGACATACTTATTAATATTTTAATTGATTGTTTAGTGATAGTATTGTCTTGGCAGTTTAAGTTCCAATTACGCCAGATTACAACTTCTTTAAACAATGCTTTTTCAACTATGTAGGTTTATCTCGGTTTAATCGTACCACATTTCGTTTATTGAAACAATGTCTAGAGTCTAGGACTACACTGCTATTTACAACCATTAACAATACTATCTTGAGTATCTTGTAATGTCAATATTGACATGTTTATAAAAAAACAAATATCAAGATACAAGCTGATCAGAAATCAGATTTTATTCTTAGTAACAAAAATAGTTTATCATCTATATTGAAAATATCAAGATTTATCTTTAAATCCGCCGAAGATAAATCTTGATAATTTCTTCATATTCATCTAGCAAAAATTAGAAAAACTAAATTAATGGTTCAAGATAGTTATTTTCATAGAATGCCAAAACACTTCAAGTGTCACATTTACAGGATCCCAGTAAACAAAAATAAAAAAAAAGATCATAAAAATCAGTTATTCAAATGAAGACGGCAAAATATTATGGGTTTGAGCTAACCTTGGCAAATAAACGTCGTTTCAAAAGGCGCGTTTAATGTTTTTACCTATGGATAAACCACGAAACTTCTACTTAAATAACTACCTAATTGCTATACATATAGTAACCCTACGAAATAATAGTAACGGACTGTAAGAAATCTTTCAAATCTACACATCTAACGTCAACCAGTTTCTTCTGCCGCGCGGCCGCGTTCAATTCCTTGACCGCCGTTTCGAACTCGTCAGTATTGTAAAGTTTATTACTGTTAGTGGCAAACACTATCTCGTTAACTTCTTCATACAGTTTAACTGTGGTTAAATGCTTGAAATGACGCTTGAGTGTGTCCATTATTGACTGCTGGAGTTCTACGTCACGGCAGACTAAGTTGAGTATGAAGTGGCCTGAAAAAACAATGGAATTGTAAGTATGTTTTAACATCAATCCATTCGCCGAAGCGGTAGGCAGTGGTGCAAAGTTGATTCACCCACTTACAGTTCGTCAAGTTTGTAATAAGCCCCATATCCTATGGAGCCTGTTGCCATAAACCGGGCACTATTCCAGACTCCAGGCAGCTACTGAGAATGTCGGAAAGGAAAACCAAATACCACTGTCCAGAGGATCGAACTCAAGTCTTCACGCTCAGCAACCGCGCTTGCGATAGGCTTGTACAAAAAATATCGATGTATCGATACATCGATATTTTTGGCGATATTTATTATTTCGGTACATCAATCAAAAATATAAAGTATCGAAAATGTATCAACTACGATATATTTCCAAAAGCAACACCGTTGTCGCCACTGACTAAAACCGCTGGAGTTTTTTTATTGTGTTTGATTGCTGGGAAAATAATTGTAATGCATTGCAAGAGGGCCTAACTGTGAAAGCCAAGAGCTACGCTGTTGTGGATAAAAAAGAAACAAACAATTGAATTTCATAAAGTATTTACAATTTTTTTTATTTTTTTTTCGATTTGGCGAAATCGCTTTAAAAAAAATAAGTATCGATATTTTTTGGCACTTCTTGCATCCCTAGCTTGCGACCAACGAGACTACAACCTAAGAACTCACCATCTTCAGTAAGTATATTCTTGACGTCATCCAGCACTTTGTTGTTGAGGAACTGTTGAGGCGGACACGACAGCCCGACTGTCCGGTCCTTGCTGTCCATGTCAAACATAACCGCCTCGTAGTGGTTACCTGAAAATTTTAAAAAATAATTTCGTAAAGCTGGGAAGTAGGTAAATAAAAAGGTAACAAAGATACAAAACCAAAGGCCTGCTTTACTATGACCGAAAAGACACAATCTTTTATCCATTAAAAATATTTGTATGGAATAGGGATGATGATTAAAAAAAATATTTTTGTCCATCATATAGATTATTAAAAAATATTGGACACGTATATTTCTCTTTTTTTACGTAATCAAAACATTACGGCGATACGTTCAAATGTGGCATGACGTCACTTCTCAGTAGATTTTATACGTAGTTGTGACGTAACAAGCCCCCACTCCCCAAGTTAATGTGTTTTATTTAAGTAATTTTTTATTAATATGATAAAGCAAAAAATACGTGTGAAATATTTTTTTATTATCTGATTGACGGATTAAACAGTTTTCCTTTTTTTTTACCCAGGGCACATCCCTATTATATGCAAGATAAGTTAAACCGGAACTTATCAGGAGATGGTGGAATTCATGAGTAAATAGAATACGTAACAAAGTTAGGTTAGTTGAATAAGTACTACACGTTCCATTTCACGAGTTCGCGTCTGTCTGTCTTTCATTGACTTGAATGTGCCCTGGCTGCTGTTTGATCATTAACTTCCCTTAAAGGCTTGGTTGAGCTGTATGTTGCTGATCCATGCGTCATGTTCGTGAACGGGCGCCGTCAGTAGTCAGTAATAACTGGTTATCTCTTAGCTGCCACGGCTTATTTTAATTAAATTTAATTATTGAATTGTTTTTTTATCTATTTATGACGACGCTTTTAACATTCTGCATCGTTCTCACATGTATAATTTCAACATGAATGATGTAACTGATACTTTGTAAACATACTTTGATTTAAAAGAGTGTCCGTGCAGTTTCTTGCCCGTTCTTCTTCATAGGTACCTACTACGCTTTGGAATGGGCAACTAGCTTCATCTTTCTGACTGAACGACCCCTTGACAATTCAAAAATGCCTGAAATTGGTTTATTTGAAATAAATGCTTTAAGTTGATTCTGTCCAATGAAAGACGCGAGCTCTTAAAATGCAACTTTTATGTTGTTGGCATATAGTTTAAATTAATTGCAATTTAAACCTTATGCCAACAACATAAAAGTCACATGAACCACGCTCGTGGTTTGCAACGACCATAATAAGAAAAACACTCACCTTTCTTGACCTCATCCTTCAAAAAATCCAATCCATCTTTAATCTGCACTTCCAATCTGTCATCTGTATGTAGCTCAAAATGGTTCTTGGCGACCTCCAACATAGCAGAGTCAAGGTCTACAGCTGTGACCTTTACATTGTCGTAGCATTTCCTGAGAAACATGCACAGGCTGCCTCCTCCAAGACCTAGGACCGCCACGTTGGTTGAAGAAGTCTTGGAAATCTGTACTCCAACGCACATGAAGGAATGGTAGAGAGATATGTGGCCGAAATCTACTACCAGCTTGGTTTTGTTTTTTCTTTTTACTGTAAAGAGAGTTAAGCTAGTTTAAGGGCGTTATTCGTTGTAAAAGTCATAGAACAAAAGTTGTTGTTTTTTTTTATACATAATTAAAGGGCTTTGTCGCACATGCGTTTATGCCGCCCTGGTTAGCTTAACAAAATCATACCAATTTCCATTTAACAAAACCTTAGCATAGCTAATTTGTAAAGTACTTTAGCTGCATCAGACAATGGCACAGTTACAGTAACCTACCTCTCTAATTCTACCATCCAAGCTATTTCTAAATTCCTCGTTGCGGACACACTCGGTTAAAATGTGATAAACATCATCAACGGAATTAGTACAAAAATCACACGGGACGTGTCCGGAACGAAGTCTTAGTGCGATAACAGTATCACATCTGTTCAACAGCTGATTATCTATCCACGGTGAGTTCAAGGGATGCGGCTGGATCGTTTTGTACCGGATTCCTTTATAAAAATATACCTAAACGCGTATTATATCTAAGGTGTATCTATTCATACATGAAATATTTTAAGGGAAACATAGGTGGTAAAAAAGCCATAGCAACGAAAATTATTTTTTTATCAAAGTGTTTTATATTTTTACGTAATTATTATAATTTTAAAATTGCTTGAGACGTTTTGCAAAAACATCTTTATTTACTTATTCTATGAATGACCGGCCCGGACGCTGCGACGCCGCGATGGTGGCGGAACGAGCACTGTGAATTTTGATAATTAATCATCATATAAAGTACTAGCAGCCCGTCCCGGCTTCGCACGGGGTAGACAATTATCATTTTAAGACTCATTTTTCTACACCTTCGGTTACATTGTTCAAATTTTACCAAGGATCCCTAATTTTTTTCAAAATGAAATGTAGCCTATGTCAAATTGGAAGAATGTAGCATTCTATTGGTGAAAGAATTTTTTAAATCGGCCCAGTACTTTTTGAGCCTATTCATTACAAACATACAAACATACAAAAATAGGTACAAATCTTTCCTCTTTATAATATTATTAGTGTAGATATATATATTTTTTTTAAGTAATACTCTCAAATAAAAAAAAATCATTTCCATGGCTTTTTTGCCACCTCTGTATGTACACCCACCGGTGTATCTCTTAAAATATTTCGTGTTTGAATAGATTATACACCCTAAACTTTATAACATGCTTTTGGTTTTGCTAAATGTTTTGTAGAAAAGTTGTTGTTTGTGATGTTAGTAATACAATCCAAGGTTTTTTGTATTTTACCAATAAGCTTGTATAGCACATATTGAAGTTATCATCACAATTCTACAAACAAACAAAATTGTCAAATTTTCTTACCAGTCTTCAACTTAGCTTCAGACTGCACTAGAAACTGGTTGTCCAAGAACACGAGCCTGCGATGAGTGGCGCCCTCTACATCTACGTCTTCCACCACGAAGTCGCCGGAGAACTGCGACGAACCTTCGAATACCTTCACTCTACGACCCACGTCGCTGCCCAGTGAGAGGAAAGGGATCTGAAAACCAAGAAAATATAATTTTATACCCTCTTTTTTCAAAACTATTTGCTGTTAAAAATAATCGTATGGATTGATTAGTTTCGACAACAGATCAAATAATAGGGATAGGTTTTTTAGAAATTATGGGTAAGAACGAGCATGCAACATCATGCAAAAATTATTTATAAAAGAAATACTACAATGGAATGAAATCTTTTTTTTTTCTTCTGAAAATAGCATACCGGAATCACTTTTACACGTCATATTAAAAAAATAAGCAAGATGGAGTCGACATTTCCTATCTGACTTACACCCTGAGAAGAAATGGCGAAACAAACTCAGGGGCGAAGCAACACAACTTTATGATAAACTTATTCTGCAGATCATCATAATTATTCCTACTATATTTATTTGCAAGAATATAAGTAGTTAACATAAGTTCTTAAGATCTATGGGTTTCACTGTATTCGGCAATTCAGCCGTGCAAATGTTTAGATTTTACATCTTCGTTATACAGCATGCAGTACACATTTAGTAATTAGCAATAACATAAAAATACTAATAATATTTTCTAATTTAAATTCAGATTACAATGCAATTAATTAATTTAAAATCAAATACAATTCTATTCATTTAAAATAATAATTTACATTAAACATAGCGTTCAGTAATAATGATGTCATATCAATAAAAAATTGCAAAAATAATGAAGATGATTCAATATAATATAACAATTATTAATTTGGGGTCTGCTCAGCATGGTATGACTTAGTTTAGATATTCTAGTATTCAGCCATAATAATTATATTATAATCGTTCTATTCTGCAGTGATTATGAATTTACCAGTGCCAATTTTGGCGAAAGAATAATGGTAGGTAAGGTTTAACATTAAAATTACACCATTTAAATATAATGATTACCTGCCCCGTCAATCCATACGGTATAAGCATCTTGGCGGCGTGTGCTAGCTCCTCCTTCACGGCGTCCAAGGACTCAAACTTGTGTCCTCTACGCAACACTGCCACCACCAGCCTGCCGAAACGAGCGGAGTCCTGCAGCTGACGCCGACCGGCTGGCGTGCCAAATAACCACTCTGATTCTCTGGAAGATTTCAGAAAAGAGGCTTGAAGATATGTTGTAAAAGTAAAAAGTAAAAAAAGTAAAAAGTTTTTATTTTGGTGATACTCGTAGCTACAAAAGTTAAAAACTGTGTCGCAGCTATCAACGCCCGTCTAAACATAAGAAACACATTGTTCCAGACTTAACTGAGACATGGGTACAGTTTAGCAAGTTTTGGAATAAGGTAAAAATGAAAAATGCAAAAAGAAATAAAGAAACAAAAGCCATGCAAACTTTGTATCTTGGTAGGTGTGGTGCAGAGTGGAGTGGGGGTGTGAGTGTGTGTGAGTAAAGGTGTATTGTGAGTCTGTGTGTGTGAGGGTGAGTGTGTGTGTGTGTGAGAGAGAGAGAGAGAGATTTTGAGTGAACATGAGTGACTAAATAAGCAAATAACATCTCTCTAATAATATTTATTACTAAGTCACACGTTGCAAAACTCTGTATCATCATAATTTAAACTGTGAAGCCATACAAACAAAGAATACACAACATACATAACAAAGAATGTTGCTCGGATAGAAGCATATCTACTTAGCACCTGTAGATGTATGGTATCCATAAGTTAAGTGCATCATACACACGTGCATCTAAGCAAATGGCAATGAAGGTAGGTAACTAATTTGTCCGGTAACTTAGTTTACAGAACCTTAGCAAACATCTGCAATCCATACAAATATATTGTTTCTTGCGGAAATCGAACCCGCGAACCACAGTGCCGAAGCGAAACACACGGCCGAATTGCTATAAAATTTAGATATCATCTAGCTAGCGTCAGTAGGGAAAAGGCCACGAGTTTTCTTTCACGAATAATTGCCAATTTCAACTACGTAATAAGAATAAAAATATTCGCTTCATTTGTTTACCAAAAAGCAATCTTTGACGTAAATACCGACTATCGTTTAGAGTTCATCGTCTCGCTAGCCGTATGCTTGTTGATCAACACTTCTATTTTTAACCAACTGTGCTCCAAACAATGTGGGTGTGGTTTTGCTTATTTTAATGTACTATTTATGTATGTTAGTAGGTGCATGGGTCATTAGCAGGTGATTATGGAGTAATTATCTATACAAATAAATAAAATAGAATTTTCTCTTTGTAATGTCGAAATAACAATTTTTACTAAATTAATATTAAAGTTTATACGGTACTGTAGACGCTATGGGCGCTCCTTTTAGCGTATCATGGCGTTTTATAGATGAAATATAAAGAAAGAAGTTCTACTAATATAAATTAGAATGAGTCAAGGAACATAATTAGTTGTTTTATGAGCTTTATTTACAGATTTACGGTCTGTCATGTAGTCGTGACCGTGGCGTGCTGGGCACATTTTGGTTTGTCATCTATACATGACTGGGGCGGTCAAAAGGTTAAATAAGTTGTAAAGTGCCTGCCTTTTTTTTTTTTTTTTTTTTTGTTTTTTTTTTTTTTTTTTTTTGGGTGGGAAATTATCAAATAACTTCTACCGCTCTGGGTGGAGCGGGAGGGCGTGTCAGACTTTTACTGACTAAAACCCACCCGTGTTCCTTCAGTTGCCTGTGTGCCAGGGCCACGGTATCCCTTTCGGACAAACCCGCAACCCTGGCAGGTAAAGTGCCTGCCTGGGTTCGAACTCACGACCTACACAACTCGTAAGTTGGGGCCGATACCACTGGGCCACCACTGCTCACCTCAGCAGGCTTAGCATGACGCTTTCTATTTCTACGAAGAATACACACAGCTCTTTCTATACAAAGTGACATTTCGTTTGTTCTCCATTTTTGACATCGCACCGTAGAAATCCCTCTACAATCTGTAATTTTGTCTTTCGTTTCTAACTATCTTTGTCTAGGTCCTTTTATATGTAGACTATTTCAGAAGAAAGTTTTCTATCCCAAACTGTCAAAATCACACTGACTGAAAATTTGATTTTGTAAGGGTCATGCTAGAAACATTAGAAATCTTTCTACTCGACGGCCACAAAGTATACACTGTTACACAAAATCATGATTTTACAGGAAAGCGTTTTGAACGCAAACTGTGATAATTAATAGAAAAACAAAGCTATCTTCTCCTATCCATACTAATATTATAAAGGAGAAAGAGCAAAATGGTCTATGAGCGGCCAACAACGAAATAGGTATTAAATGAAAGTACTATTACTAAGGACTAACTTTTACTATGAACGTAACATTGCAGCTCATTTAGAAAAAAAAATACATATAGGTAAAATACTTAGATAATAAGTGCAAGAAAATGTGCAAACCCATTTTATAAAATACTTATTAACATTAGTTTATGTCTTCAAAAGTATTTCAAAACGTTGTCAGCATACCGTTTACAAGACTCAGCTCAACAATGGGTTTACTACATGGACTACCTGAGTTCGAACGGCCCAATCAGCTTCGAGTGCAAACAAAAGAGCCGAGGTGTGGGGTGCGTGTGCGTCACTCGGCGCAGTCCTTCGCTTACCCTTGTGACGTTGTGTACTGTGCGCTCATCTACGGATTCTTTTTCAAACGTTTTGACCCTGGCTACCCTCTGGACTGTGTTTCTTCCTAACCTGATAACCTGGCTATTAACTCTGAACTTCTGTACGTTTGTGCTTGTGTACTTGGACTCTGGACTTGTGTACGCCAACGGAACATTATTGAAAAATGGCAGAAAATCGACCTATATGTGTTTTGTGCAATCGATCAGTGGTTAATAGAAGAAGGTTAGAAATAACCCATGCTCTTTTTGAGGAAAATGCTGCCAATGCTCAATATATTATTGAAGCTATAGCTCCACAGCAAGTAAGTATTTTTAGACTATTTTTTGGTTGTTTTTACCCGTATGTACGCACCCTATAGCGGTGATGGCCTCATAATATTGTGTCACGATGTGCATATGCGACACATCGTTGGGTGAAGTGTGGGCTCTTTATTGAAAGTCCACGTTACAGTTTTGATTGTATTTTTATGTACGTCCTTTTAGTGAATTATGTTATTTCCTTAAGCGTATGGTTCTTTTCTAACAATACTTAAGTTATAGTCAAAACAGATCTTCTCTCTCTTTTACACACATGGTGCATATGGAAACAGAGCCAACGTTATCTAGCTTCGAAATATAATAGAGGCCAACCACTCATTAACAATGCGTATGAGCATGACTCATTCGTTACGTTGAAAAAGAGCTCGGCATGTTCTACTATACAACACATGATTTAACTGAAACTGCTGTGAGTTTTAAATACTATGTTATAAACTATTTTCCTTTTCAGGTTGAATACAACGGCCGAGAATACGTTTGTCGACCCTGTTGGCAACGAGCTCAACGGGCTGTGCAGCCAAACAATAACCCTGCCCCGCACGAATGTGTTCTTCAAGTGGAAGAATATTCACGAGTGCCTAGCACCTCGGCAAACTGTATGTTTGACAGATGCCGTAGTGTTTCACGTCGTCGAATGCCTGAGAATGTAAGGATTACTCTTATGTTACATTCTAACTTATTCATACCAGACAGTGCCAGAATATGTGATGCACATTTAACATCAAATGATTGGGAAGAGCTCATTGATAGTCCAAATCTCAGACATGATTTTAACAGCTCTCATTTTGTGCAAATACTAGAGCTTTTTAAAAAAGCTGTTTTAAATAAAAATATTCTGGACTTTGAAGATATTGCAAATATGGATCCTAATGAGATTCATATTCGATTGGGCGTTAGCAGAGATCAATTCAATACAATCTTGGAACAAACGCCTTCTTTGTCTGAGTCAAACGCCAAAACAAAACTAGCCATTTATTTAATGAAGTTGCGAACTGGTGATAGCAACGAGAGATTAGCCACGCTCTTTAACATAAGTAGAAGGACTCTAGAAAGGCATTTAAAAACCGCGCGTGATGCTATATCTCTGGATTTTAAGCCACGACACCTGGGACTCGACCATTTAAATAGAAGAATGGTCGCTGACCGTAATCTTATTGTACCAAACGCGTTATTTGGAAATCCCGAGTCTTCTCCAGAAGAAAGGAAGGCAGTAACAATCATGGATGGAACATATATTTATATACAGAAGAGCTCCAACTTTTCGTTCCAGCGACAGACCTACAGTCTACACAAATACGAAAATCTATTAAAACCGTTCTTAATGGTGTGTTCCGATGGGCATATAATTGATGTTTGCGGGCCCTATGCTGCTACCGACTCAGATGCCAGTATTTTGGAAAGAATTATAAATGACGAAGAAGGCACATTTCACTGGTTTTACCGGGCTGGCGACATATTCATTTTAGATCGTGGGTTTAGAGACGTCTGTGGCGATTTGGAGCGATGCAACTACAGTGCCTATATGCCAGAAACCAAAGACCGCGGTGCAGACCAGCTTACTACTGAACAGGCCAATAGAACTAGGCTGGTAACTCTATGCCGCTGGGTAGTGGAAGTTATAAATGGCAGGTTCAAGCGAGATTTCAAATTGTTTAGGCAAGAATATTTTAATCGCGCCTTAAGTCACATGTTTGAGGACTTTCAAAACGCAGCGGCACTCATCAATGCGTTCCAAACACCAATACAAGATAGTATTCATGCATCATCGTTCGTAAATATAATTAATGAACGTTTTGAAATACCGAACCTCTTAGCGGACTATGTTATCCGTCATAACATAAATAGACAGAGGGCATCATTTGAAAGACTCAGCAGCGACCAACCTATTTTTGAAGACTTTCCGGTTTTTTCTGAAGAAGACCTAATTCTGTTTGCACTTGGCACATACCAAATCAAGTTGGCTCGCAGCTACTACGCTGAACACTTAATTGAAGGCTTATACAATATCGAAGTATACCGGGAGCGACAAATAAGTCAGCTCAGAGATTTTATTGAAGAAGAAGATATTTGGTTATTACGTGTGCGAATACAATCTAGACATGTAAGGTCCAGAATATATTATTCTTATATTGTAATTAACCGACAAAGACAAAATAGAGAAGCAATTGCTCATTATTATTGCAGTTGTTTGAGTGGAAGGCGCACAATCGGTTGTTGCGCACACGTTATGTGTGTAGTGTGGTATCTGGCATGGGCTAGACATCAAGACGAGGATATTTTATTACCGGCATCAGAACTCAGTGCTATTATTGTACATTAAATGTATGAATGTGGACGAGGCAAAAGGAGTATGTAAGGATCGTAGCAAGTGGCGTTCTGTGGTTTCTGCCTACCCCCATGGGAAAAGGGCGTGAGTTTATGTATGTAAATGTATGTAAAATAAATGTATTGAAGTAAACAAGTCATTTTATTTTATTTCCTTATTTTTAAGACTAAATCTTAGTAATTAATACGCTAAATCACAGGCTTACATATCTAAAATAAAAATGTATTTAGTTCCATTAATAATGACACTACAGATATAAAACTTCTTGAACCCGTTATTGTAGGGTGATATTAAACCAAAAAAAAATAAAATGTTCCTGGCCGCTGATAGACCAAGTGCCGTACGATTTTGCCCATTCTCCTTTGAAAGTAACTCTGTCTGTCTGTATGTTACCTTTTCACGCCTAAACCGCTGAACCGATCGTCATGAAATTTGGCAGAGATATAGCCTGCCAGCGCTCCAGTATCTATTTATGATCAACTATGATGTATGGCCAACTGCTGGCAGAGACACGGTCGAATCCACATATTATATGAGGTCATCTTAGCGGCAGAGATAAGTGGACGACACTTTGCATGATTTATTAGCACATATTTCTAACTCAGGTTTGGGATAGGTGAATGTAGGTCAGTGATTTCGAACAGCACCCTAATTGCGTAACACACAATCTGAATGATTTCGAAGGATATTGCTAATCCATTGCTTCATATGTTCGAAAAATGTGGACGCTCAACAACGTAAATAACGCAATGAATGTTGTTGAATTATCAAAATGAAACCGATTCCTACTGATAGTCAATCTGCCTAGCCTTTTCCCTACTATGTTGGGGTCGGCTTCCAGTATTTTACATGGAGCGACTGCCTATCTGACCTCCACAACCCAGTAACTGGGTAATACGATACCCCTTGGTAAGAATGGTTGTCACTTTCGGGCTTCTGACGACCCGTATCGACTGTCAAAGAATCGCTAATGACTGCCGGGACCAACGGCTTAGCGTGCTTTTCAAGGCACGGAGGAGTCTCGGTATGTAAAGATGGTCACCCATCCACGGACCAACCCCGGCAAGCGTAGCTTAATCTGATGAATCGACCCCGTGCGGCTGTTATTACTAAGTCACGAGCTCCTTACTGATAGCGTGTTACGTAATTAGGCCTCTGGACCTAGTCAACTATAGCGATAGATTGGTAGTAACTGTCACTTCTTATCCAAGGTAGAACTTATCAAAGTCAAGGTAGAACTTATCAAAACTAGTGGTCTTTCAAACACGTTTAAAACTGAAGTTGTGATAGACAGGATACTAGCTAGAGCAAGTTCGACGACATTGTGGGCCGAGTGTGGAGTGAGGCCACAGAGTGGGTCGATTGATGATGATAATGATCTGGTAATGTATTTTTGTGGATATCAGAATATTCTGATGTGTAAACGGGTTTATTGTGGTGAAGCAACATACAAAATTTTCCAGGCGTTCCAGCTGGTTGATAAGGTGTGGGAAGAAGCAGTTTAAAACTGTCGTAAAACTGAGGTTTGTCAGAAATAACGCAGTCAACACATTACGGTTTTATGTCATGTGCTGTTATCTGATATAATTAGAGCGTTAGAATATTCTGGAGATGTAAGTTTTGAAGATAAGAAATTCAGATATGTTCGTATTCATATTACGTATTTTCTAGATTTTCTATTATTATTTCTTCAAAGCCAGAAAATTGTTCTAAAATATAAATTAAAATTGCTGTCAAAATTTTATGTAAGTAGGTATCATCATCATCATTTCAGCCGAAAGACGTCCACTGCTGGACATATGCCTCTCTCAAGCATCGCCACTTCGACCGGTTGTGCTTCCCGCATCCAGCGGATTCCTGCGGTGTTCACAAGATCATCGGTCTACCTTGTGGAATGCCTTCCAACACTACGTCTTTCGATACGCGGTCGCCACTCCAGAACCTTTCGGCCTCATCGGCCATCTGTTCTGCTATGTCTCCTGCCCACTGCCACTTAAGTTTGGCAATTCTTCGGGCTATGAGAACCTTGGTTCTTCTGCGTATCTCTTCAATTCTGATTCGTTCACGTAGGGAATCTCCAAGCCTAGCCCTTTCCATTGCCCTTCGGGTGACTTTTAGCCTTCTAATATGGCCCATTGTGAGCGACCACACAGGAATTATGTAAGTATAATATATGTAAATAGAAGCAGATAAGTTAAATCATATTATCAATTTATCTTGGAAATAGGCCACTTTATCCTATGTGAGATCATCAAAGACATATTGTGGGCATCAGTGACATCAAAATAATTAATCAAGAAAATAAAACTTAGGCCTAGCCACATGCTGAGGAAAATTATATCGCTTACCTATTTTGTGAAGTACTTTTATATGAAACTAGTAGAATATCGAAGAACTGAGTATTTAATTGCACTAATTAAATATTTTTTCAAATAAATTATAAGTTAGGCATCAAATAAATATTAAAAATATTACTTTAAATATTATAATACCTAACCAAAATAAATCAGTCTTCCAAATCCTTCAACACTTAAACGAAACTTATTGGAAAAAATCCTCTCCCACAGAAATATTTTATACTTTTTAATTAAAATTAAAATAATAACGCACTGTTGCACGTCCGTTCGTCCAGGAAGTTCGCAGAAAGTTTACAGCCGGGACGCCCGCCGCTCTCGCATCTTTTATAGGAGACGTATTTTTCACAACACAAGGCATATCAAGTGGATTTTCTTTTAAGAAAATTACACATAATTATTTTCTCATAAACGGCCTCGTTGGTCTAGTGGTCGGAATCGCTGCTTTTGAGCATTAGGTCCTGGGTTCGATTCCGTGGTCGGGCAAAGTGTGATTGGGTTTTTCCATCTGAAACTCAGTAGCAGCTAGGGCATGCATTCTGGAATCACGGAATTTCGTTATTTTGGAATTCCGTAACAATTTTTGATTTTCTGATATTTCAATTCCGAAATTGAGAGGACTAATATCGGAATTCCGATATTCATAATTTTTTTATATTTTGATTATTATTTTATCTAATCGCAACCAAACTAGTCTGTGGAACTTTCCACAAGACGCTAGACGGTCAATGTTTAATTAGAGTAATAAGGGAGAAAGATTTTTAATTTGTTACTAAAAATGATTAAAAGACTGATATAATTATAAATCTTGTTTGATTTGAAACAAACTTTAAAAGTTACCAGTTCCGGAATTCCGGAATCAGATCTCCAGTATTGGAACTCAGTTCCGGAATTGAGAACCTTCCGATATTGCATGCCCTAGTAGCAGCCCTATGTCTGGATGATTATGCCCGGTTGATGGCAACTTAAAAATAACTGGCGCAATGTGGGTATACCTCTGCTTAACCCTTCTGGGAATACATGCGTGATGTTATGTTATACATATATGCAGAGAGCACAGAGCAGAACGTGCCTAATTTGCTCAAGTATCAGAAAAGCCCTTGGTAAAAAATATGAACATAAGTTAATAGGTTTTTTAAAGTCGTAGCACATTTATCAAATCGGAAAGGGATCGTAACCGTATCGCCTTTCGCGTCGCCGTCAAACAGTCGTCAACCTTACGTAAGCACGTAACCAAAGCGGATCAGAAGCTCCGATACGTCGACTCGGCTACGGCTAGTCGACGCCGCGCTTACGGCTCGCCGACCGCTGGTTGACGGCTAGGCAGCACTAGTTCAATCATTTTGAATCCTAATAATTTTTAATGACTTATGAACGCTTTTGTTGACACAACAAATATAACAAAACGTTGTTGATATATATATTTTTTTTTAAATGAAATACTTTTCAATTTTTGATTCTATGTCACACCTCTTGTATGGGGACGATCCACTGTGCGCGGGAGGGGCGTGGACGAAGAGTCGTAAGCTAGGGTACGGAGAGCCGTAAGCTAGGCTACGGAGAACCGTAAGCGCGGGAACTGCAAGTCGACCACGCACCGCACCGCAGTTGCGAGCTTGTCCCGAGGCGAGGCAATTACGTTACGATTCCGATAAGTGTGCGTTGCAGTAGGGAGTTTCATAAAAATAATACTGAACGGCTCGAGTTGATACGGTGACGATCCCTTTCCGATTTGATACGTGTGCTACGACCTTTAGACACCTTTCTTGCTGACCATGGTTCCGTAAGTAATTAACTGTTTATTTATTTTACTTCGATGGGCCTAGTTTATCATTTGTGTTAGGCCGCTTTCACATTAGGACGTTAGCAGCGCGATAGTAGCGCGGCAGAAGCACAGTCCTTCACATTATAATAACAGCCGCGCGTTGTCAGCGCGGCTGTCGCGCCGCAGTTTAGATCAGTGTGGCGCACTTCATTTAAAAAATTCGAATATAAATTCATATTTTTCGAAATCAGGAATAAACAATGCACATAATTCTTGCCAGTTATTCTTTTTTAGGGTTCTGTTGTGGTAATTGTTGCTTCTTGAGTCCCACAAAACAGGACGCATTTGAATTTCAATAATAAATCCTTCGGTATCAAACTCGCTCATTGTGTAGTCTATAATTACGTACGTTTGCAACACTGGCTCATCGCCGACTGAGCGCACGCGGCGGCCGCGGCGGCAGCGCGCGACCGCCGCGCTTCTGTTTAATCTATGAAATTCTGACAGCGCGACAAAGTTGCCTAAATGTGAAAGCGCTCTTACAGCTATTTAAACATAATCCAGCATTGCATACGGGCACGCCCTTTATGCCTGGAGACTTTTATTTAGGTATTAAGAGGTCGCTCAACGGTCTACTAGCGCCACTCCTTAAAAAAAAAATGAGAAGGTATTATGAAAAACGGGTCAATAAGGAATCTCGGTAAGTGTGTCTAGAATTTTCTAATACCTTGTATAAAGTATTGAGCCACGAAGCAACAAAATACGATCTAGAGGAATGTGGCCGCTTTTCTTTAGGGCGGCCGTACACGGACTGCTCGAGCAGTTAGCGGCTGAGCGACGTACACGGACCGCTCGAGCGATCGGCGTCGACTGCTCGAGCGGTCGATTGTTGACTGCTCGAGCTGTCGCTACCAACCGCTCGAGCAGTTAATTCGAACTGACTCATTCGAACTGATCCATGACTCGACTGTGGTAGAAACCACAGTCGAGTCATGGATTCTGACGAGGAAGCACTGCTTTTGCTGCTTCTGCTCAAGCAGAGACGACGGCGGCGACGTCAAAAGAAAATTTTGGGTTCATCCAATTTTGGAATTCAAAGATCAGTCGACAAATGAGACGAGACAGACAGACGCCGCGAGGCCACAAGGGACGGGGGGGGGAGGTCGGAGAGCTGTCGACTGCTCTAGCGCAGTCAACGGCTCGAGCAGTCGGTGTACGCCTCGCGACCGCTCGCGAGCGGTCGACGGCACGATGGAATTTCGTGATGCAGTTGACGGCTTGAAGCGGTCGCGACTGCTAGAGCAGTCGTGTGTACGGCAGCGAATGAATAACTATAGTTCACCGTGCGGTCGCGGCTTTAAGACTGCACCGAGCGCACAGTGGCGCCCTCATCGTTATTTCGGTGATTTCATTTATTTTATAATGAAAATGCAGAAAATAAGCTCGTCAAGTGCTTCACAAGACTATTCGTTATTATTACTACTAACAGTAGTTTTAAATTGTTATGTTTTATTGTAATCATTAAAACGGAAAATAGTGGCCACTAAGCTCCGTTTTAATGATTACAATAAAACATAACAATTTAAAACTACTGTTTGTAATAATAATAACGTATAGTCTTGTGAAGCACAACTTGACGAGCTTATTTTCTGCATTTTCATTCTAAAATAAAAGAAATCACCGAAATAACGATGAGGGCGCCACTGTGCACTCGGCGCAGTCTTAAGCAGTCGGTCTCAACTGCTTGAAGCAGTACGTGTACGGCCACCCTTAGATCGACTGTTGTTGCTTCGTGTTTCAATATGAAACGTTATAAAAGGTATTAGAAAATTCTAGACACACTCGTCATAAATATTTGCCTACTCAAATAAATTCAGAAGATTGTGATAACTAGTTGTGATAGCAAATATCTGACATTACTTTGGCAGTATAAAAACCTGACAGAATAATGTTTCGGGTTTTCTTCTAATACTGCAATCAGTGCCGCATAAATATCTGACGGCCATGTTTGAAAGTAGAAACGTCAATGATAAAATAAAAACTTTTTGACAACTGAGCATAAGTCGACTATTCTGACATTATCAGTAGGTGTGTATTAAGTTATTATGCTGCCAGAGTTAATAACAGTTATTTTCGATCACACCGAAATATCACACATACAAACGTACTTCTTTTATTTTTCCCATATACAAAAAAGATACAAAATATCCTCTTTCTCAATAAAACAGACCGTGGGCGATGTTTACGCTATCGGTGCTATTTTTGACAGCCATTCAGCAGAGTACCTACCTAACTACCTATGTTGTTATTATACTGTTTTATATTCTCGGATTTTCCTTACTGAAATAAACATACCTGGCAGGTGTTTACCTTTGCCTACCTAGTAGTACATTTATGTTCTTAGATGATTATGTAGTTAGAACACAAGCAGATTAAAAAATTTAATGTTTAAAAATATTGCTTACGTCACGTACACACCAAACCAGGGCTGGTTAACGTTACAAATAACAAAATAATAGCCGTTACGTAACGTTAAATTTCAATGTTATACCTACTAACGGTTCAAAAATTTTACGTTACTTGATAACATTACCAGTAATATAACGTTAATTAACATTAACAAAAATACGATAACTAACGTTAATTTAGTTACGTTGCCGTTCTGTGGGTAAGAAACAGGCAGATTCAGGCAACGTTTTGATCGGCACGGCATCAGAGAGCGCGAGGGCGGGCTCCCGCCGCGCCGCACGCCCCAGGCCCCACTATACTCCATTTATTATAACATTAGACAAATAACTGTTCTCGCCCTTTCGTTATTTCGATGTAAACGTTTAATAAACTCCGTTATTTCACGATAAATACAAAGCAATGTAATCTATTTACCATTTACATTAAAAAAGTAATTCTAAAGTGCAGTAATTTCAACAATATTACACAATAACTGTCGTTATTTAACCGTTATTTGTCTAATGCTATAGTAAATGGAGTATACTTACATCTCACCCGTTTAAAATAACAATAAAATTAATAGTCGCATAAATAACATTAAATCAATTACCGTTATTTTAATAATAACGTTAACTCTTTCAATACAAGGTAACGTTATGAAAATTTACCGGAATTTAAAGCCCTGCACCAAACGTATAGTCGGCCGTCGACTGTGACCGTCAACTTCAAAATGTATAAAATAATACTTTTTTATCTCATCTATTCAAAAGAGTTAGTTTGTTCTTCGTAAACAGGGATGATAAGTATTTACAAGGCAGATGTGAGTAGATACAGATTTGACGGCACGGTTGGCGCAGTGGTTAAGCGATTGACTGCTGCACTGCGTGTCGTAGGTTCGATTCCCGCACGGAACAAATATTTGTATGACCTACAAGTAGTTGTTCTGGGTCTGGCTGTTAGTGTATGTGAGTTTAAATGTTTGTAAACGCACCCACAATACAGGAGAAATTCCTAGTGGGGCAACGCTTAAAAAAAAAAATACGCCGGGAGGGGACGCCCTAGCAGGACATATAGTGACCTAATTGGTGATGTCTTTCAGAGAGGTGAGGTGCGTAGTACTCGACACCAGCGTGCGTGTATGACTAGATGTATGAATGCAAAAAAAGCAAAAGGCGTATGTAAGGAGCGTAGCAGGTGGCGTTTAATAGTTTCTACCCTCATGGAGTTTTTCTACCAGATTTTCATGCCGGTTCTTCTCTATAAACGACAAATTAGAACCCTGCACCTAGCTTCTGACGTTTCATAAGTGCCCATGTAAGTTTATGTTAAATAAAATATTTTGATTTTGATGGGAAGAAGTTTATGTACCCAAGTTGTAATTCTTACCTGCCCTGTGGCACTATGAAGACAGCGTATTTGTTGATAGCTTGCGATCGCTTCTGGTCTACCACATACAGAGTGTATCGCGGCGAATCCATGCCAGGCTGCATTAGGTCCAGGGATACCTAGACAAAAATAAAATTATAAGAATTGACATCCTGAAAAACCCTCACTGTAGAGAATATTTTTTTTATACTCTATTTTTTTATTTATTTAAGTGGTGCAAGAATAGTTTTAATCAAGTGAAAAAGTGTATTTATAAAAATCATGTACAAAAAAAGGAGCTACGTCTGTCAACCTTTGCCAAAGGTATAAATCTTGTAAAATAAAGTCTTTAATTTACAGTTTATTTTTTTCATTTTCCTTATAACCTCAGCTATCTGCCGGTTTAAGTCCCGTTAAAATCGGTCTAGGCATTTCAGAGTTAAGCCGGAACAGACAGACAGACCAAAATTTTAATCTTGTCTTGAGTTCAAATACTTCTGCATCTGAGTAGTATCAGTTTCCTAATATTCTCGTAACTTGGAAGGATATATTTCAATTTTTTAAGACTTTCTAAAGCTGAGAAAAAAAAAAATATAATAATGTTCTTACTTCATTATCTTCATCCAGGCTAGTTTTGGCAAGTCCGTTAGTAACAAATGCGGTGTCTTGAGCAGTCTTTACATAAGTTTTCAATTCATCAGGTGTCTGGAGTCTCTGCATCTTGTCACCAGCCATGCATACTTCTATTATCTGAAAATAAATGTGTAATGATGATGTACAGCTTCTAGAATGTCACAGTTCTAAGAAATTCAGAAATAATCAATTTGATTCAGATATGAAACATCTATACAAATAAATATAATAGAAGTCTGTTTGTAATGAGTCAAAGTCTATACGGAAATTATAACAATTTTTTCTTTTTTTACTTTTTGTTTTTCTGTCTGTTTGTTCCAGCGAACCTCGGAAATGTAGCAGGGTGAGATTTAAGCTGGGCGCAGTGAAGTGGTAGCGTGTTAATGAATTACACCGTGATACGTGAAAATATTATACGAAGTTTTATTTTACTATAAGTGTTCGTGACAAGGCGATTTTTATAAGAGTGACAATGACAATCAACAAAAATACATCACTATGACAACACCATTGCATTAGCTCTATGTTATGATGTCAAAACATACAAGGAGTTTTAACACTTTCCCTCAATGAGTAGTCATAAGGATTCCTCCAAGCTCTTCTCTCAGACGCACGAATGCGGGTTTCGCAAGACCCTTCGTCATCACGTCTGCGACTTGATCTGTGGTACCTATGCGTTTTACATCAATTGTTCCACTCTGCACCAGCTCACGGACGAAGAAGTGTCTTATGCGGATGTGCTTTGTCCTCTTGTGGAACTCGGGATTATGAGCTAGTCGTACGGCAGCTTCGTTATCCACAAATAGGATAGGTACCTCTTTTACGACTGTCATGTCTTCAAATATTCTCGAGAGCCACACTAGCTCTCGGGATCCTTCGCTTGCGGCGACTAGCTCGGCTTCTGTGGTTGATATTGCCACTGAGGCCTGTCTCTGGCTTAACCAAGATATGGCTCCGCCTGCGTACCGGCACACGACTCCAGTCGTTGATCGTCCTGTCGGTACGTCTCCGCCGTGATCAGCATCGCTAAATCCTTCTATGCCTGTTGAGGGACCTGCTTTGTATCGAATACCAAAAGCCGTCGATCCTCTAAGGTATCGCATGATGCGCTTGACTTTATTCCAGTCTGTCTGGGTGGGGTTTTCTAACTTGCGAGACGCTACCCCTACAGCGTAGGCGATGTCCGGACGCGTGCTAACCATTAGATAAGCTAGGGCTCCCACAGCTTCACGGTAAGGAAACTGTTTCATTTCTTTATCTTGCAGATCACTCTCTACAACTTTCCCTGAAACTTCAATCGGTGTTGAAAGAGGATTGCAGTTGTTCATTCCGAACCGTTCGAGAACATTCTCGGTATAAGCTTTTTGGCTTATTTTAATAGTGCCATCATCGCACTGTTCAATTTCCATTCCTAAGTAAAATGAAACGGGTTTTGACGTTAGCTTAAATTTAATCCTTAAACTGACCAAAAAGTCCTTAGCAAGCTGTTCGTCTGTAGCTGCTAACAATCCATCGTCTACGTATAATGTAAGTATGATTTTACGTTCTCCTACCTTCTTGGTGTAAAGACATGGATCTGAGGTACTTTGCTGGAATGCGAGTTCAATCAAAGCTTCGTGAAAGCGATAGTTCCAGCATCTTGGCGCTTGTTTCAGACCATATAAGCTCCGATTAAGGCTGCAAACATTATTTGATCCGTCTGTGAAACCTTCGGGCTGCTTCATGTATATCTCTTCGCTAAGTTTGCCGTAGAGAAAAGCGGTTGTTACGTCAAACTGCATTAAAAACATTCTCTCACTCGCAGCAACGCTTATTAGCGCTCGTATAGTAGCGTATCGGGCAACAGGGCTGTAGGTTTCATTATAATCAATCCATTTACGTTGTTTGAAACCTTTTGCTACCAGACGTGCTTTGAATCGTTCAACGGTTCCATCCGGGTGCCTCTTTACCTTGTACACCCATTTGCATGGTAATGCAGTTCTACCCTTTGGCAGAGCCTTGAGTGTCCAGGTATCATTTTCGTTTAGGGAGTGTATCTCCTTCTTCATTGCTTCTAGCCATTGATCTTTAAGAGGACTATCGACTGCCTCTCTGTAGGTGGTTGGTTCGACGCAACTATCAACACTACAGACGTAGTCGTCGAACCTGTGATTTCGAAGCGTCGGTCGTGGCCTGAGATGATACCTCGGCTGTTCTGTGTCGAAGAATTCCTCCTCTTCGGCATCGACCGTTGGGACCTCGGTAGGTTCTTCGACTGTTTCGGTTGTGACAGGTGGAACCTCATCGACTGGTGGAACCTCGGTAGGTTCTTCAACTGTTCCGGTTGAGGTCGGTAGAATCTCTTCGATTACATCCTCCCCAGATTCGATCGATCTTGTCAATCCTGTGTCGTTGATCTGACTCATGTTATAACCACTCAATGGTTCTACTTGACCATGTCCGATAACATCTTGAGGGCTTTCTGGTGAAATTCGAATCCGAAATTCGATCGGTTTTGTATCTTCAGTCACTTGATGCGGCATTTGGGGTGTCGTAGTTTCGGTGTCTACTCCGTAGAGCGGTTTCTCATCAAAGATTACGTCTCGAGATCTAATAAGACGATATTTGTTGTTCTCTACAGCTGCCCAAATACGATAACCGTCATCATTGTCATAACCAACGAGTTTTCCTTTCCAGGCTTTCTTGGAGAGCTTCTTTCTCTTTTGCTTGGGTATATGGGCGTAACACGTGCTTCCAATGATCCTCAGGTGAGATACTTTTGGTTTCCTCCCATGCCATAATTCATACGGTGTTTTGTTATCAATTCTGGACGGACCGGTCCTGTTCAAAACGTATGCGACCGTATTAATTAACTCTGCCCAAAGCATTTGAGGTAATCCTTCCCCACTGTACATTATTGTCCTCCCTGCTTCTACAAGGGTACGATGGTCACGCTCGCAACAACCATTCTGTTCTGGCGTATACGGCATAGTCAATCTTTGCTTGATTCCTTGTGCGGCAAGGATCTCTCTGACGTCGTGGTTGTCAAATTCGCCGCCGTTGTCGCTCAGAAGAGTTTTGATCGTGTGACCCGAGTTTTGTACTTCAATGATCATATCTTTCAGCTTGAGTTTAACTTCAGATTAGGCTTTCATGAAATATATCAGACAATAGCCAGAATAATCATCTCGAAATAGTACGAAATAGCGCAAGTTTGTGACTGAGTTGGGAAATGGTCCGCACACATCACAATGTACGAGTTCACCTGGTTGTGACGCTCTTGGTCTCGTACCGAATTGCTGTCTGTGTGATTTTCCAAATACACAGCTTTCACACAGTGTATCGTCTTTGGGTAACTCTACCCCTAACTCTCGTTTCACAAGTGCTCGAACGTGTCGCTTGTTTTGATGTGCAAGTCTCTCGTGGTATAGCTGGGTTTCTGTCGTCAGGTATGTTACCACTTTCTCTGGTACAACATTCTTGACGTTCAATTTATACAGACCACCGCATTGTAGTCGTTTTCCCAGAAACTTTATAGTTCCGTCGATTTCCATCTTGCACTCTTCGGTAGTCGACGTGAATTTGCTTTTCTTATTCTTGTCGTGAGCCGCTAGGACTGAGAACAGGTTTTTTGAATGCCCGGAACAAGCCACACATCTTCTAAAGTGATGGGTATTACTTTGTCTTTCACAGTAGCTTCTATGATGATTGATCCTTTTCCTTTGGCGTGCATAGTATTGCCATTGGCTGTCGTGACCGTATGTGTATCATCAAAACGTTCGAAAGTTGTAAAAAGATCATCTCTATTTGTGATGTGGCTTGTGGCACCATTATCTACGTACCAGTTGTCCTTGTCGTGCTCAATAATACAGGCTTCTTCTGTCTGTACGGACATTACTGAAATATTTGCAGCCTGTGTGTGAGAAGTACGCGTATTGCTCTGTTGTGGATTACTGCTCTTCGGTGGTTTTCCATCACGAATCCATTTCTGACAATTTCTTACGCGATGTCCAACGTTCTTGCAGTAATTACACTTTAGCTTCTTGTCCTTCTTTTCGTTTTGCGCATTTGAACTTGTGACTAGGGCTTCTTGATCAGTTACACCCCGATCCCTAGCGTTCCTTTCAAGTGTGCAAAGGTGGTTTGTCAGACTCTCTACTGTTCGTTCGTTTTTGGGCACCAGAAGCCAGCTGCTTTTAAATGAAGCGTATTCTTCACCGAGGGTATCTAAGATCTTACATATTAACAAAAGTTCGGGTAACTCTTGGTTATCTTTAAGTAGGACTTGATTTAACTCGGTCCAGATGTTCTTTAATTTGCTCATGTGTGTAGCTACATCGTCTTCTGGGTTCCGCTTGAGCCCGAAGAAGCTCATACACAGAGTATAGCTCTTGTCTTCATTGATCCCATCGAACAGTCGGTGTAGTTCCAGCCACACTTCTCTGGCGGAACTGTATCTCATCACCTTCTGAAGTGTACAGTCGGTCATCGTGCTTGTAAGAAGAAGTAAAGCATTACAATCTGCTTTCGTATAGGAGGCAAGCGAGTCTCCTGCTCCTGATTCTTCTCCTGTTATTGATAGTACGGGCTTCGTTAGTTTTCCTTCAATTACTTCTATCGCATTGGAATGCTTGGCGGAATGCTTCGTAAAGCAATTAAAACTTTATATTTCCACGTTGACCAGTTGGTTTTTCCTTCAAGCTGACCTATCATCAATTTGGTGCAATCCATCTTATATCTGGGACATAACCTGTAGCAGGGTGAGATTTAAGCTGGGCGCAGTGAAGTGGTAGCGTGTTAATGAATTACACCGTGATACGTGAAAATATTATACGAAGTTTTATTTTACTATAAGTGTTCGTGACAAGGCGATTTTTATAAGAGTGACAATGACAATCAACAAAAATACATCACTATGACAACACCATTGCATTAGCTCTATGTTATGATGTCAAAACATACAAGGAGTTTTAACAGGAAATGGCTGGACCGATTCTGACGGGTCTTTCACTGGCCGATAGCTGTGGTTATAAGGAGTAACTAGGCTACTTTGATTTGAGAAAAAAGCCACGCAGGCTAAGGCATGGGCAGCAGCTAGTTTTAAATAAAAGATAAACCCTGCCACTCTGCTAGTTTGAAAAAGGGGTAAAAATATTGAAAACTTACCAATTGTGGCATAGCTTTAAACTTTGTAGCAACAACAACAAATACTGGTAACGTAGGACCATCAGTATTCTCAGCATTCCTCTCTTCAGCCTCATGGCATCTCACGACTCGGAACATCCAGGACTTATCACAAAACGTTTCTAATAGCTTACTAAGAATATGGCTCTGAAGTAAAGAGATACAAACAAATCGACCTCCAAGCTTCAAAACTCTTTTGATTTCAGAAAAATATTTGTCTATGGTCTGTTGTGTTTCTTCCGCATCGTCCGGCATCAAAGCGTCTAGAGTTCCTTTATCTAAAACTACATTGTATTCTTCATCAGAGAAAGTTGTGTTCAAAGCATCCATACAGAGGAATTTCATATTTGTTCTATGAGAATTTATGGAGTTCATTTGCTTGATGGCTACTTCTGAGACATCTATATTTGTGATGTTTTCATACCCAACATCGTACAGATCGGCACTGAGGCTCGAGTTACCACAGCCGGTTATTAGTATAGAATCCTTTTGTTTGATGTACTTGTGTAACTGTCCACATAGTTCTAAGTATTCGCCGTACCTGGAAAATGTATATTAAACCATATGTACTCAGTATTTAGTCAGAAACATAAGATTTTATCACGAGATCGAACAAAACATAACCTACCACTCAAATGCTTTGTTCCCACGTTTCTTGAAGAACTTGTTCCAATAATCTTTTTCGCTGAATTCCTTGTGGCTTTTAGGCAGCAAATTCATTATTTTTTAATAATATTTACACAACTAAAGAGAAATCGCTCACACATGGATTTATTGCGTTTGTTTTTCTGTCAGTGTCACTGTCAAACACAATTTTTTTTATTCGCCTATAAGGGCAGGCTGTCCCTGCGTTCCGAATTGCGATAATATCGATATTCGCGTGCTAAAACCCGTACCGAATTAGCGTGAGCGCGATAACGATGTCCCGTGAAACGTCAAAGATGACGTCATGACATTCGCCATCTTGCAATAACGCCGACCATGCCTTTTACTAATATCGCCGTGAGCACTGTCAAAAATGACAGTGTGCTGTTTTGTTTTGAGTCGCATCTTATCGTATCGTGGCATTTTCAAAAATTTTCTTCTGGCTACAGTTGCTACCTAACCTAAGAAGAACTTTTTGGTGTATACAGAGAGAAATACTCTAATACCATTTTGACATTGCGTGAGCACCGTGAGCGCGTTCACGAGCGTTCCGAGTTGTTGACAGCCCTCGGCTGTCATAATCGTAATATCTAAATCGGAACGCATGTGAGACGATGTGAGCGCTGTGAGCGATTATAGCCAATTCGGTAAGCGGCCTATATTCGACCATACCGCCTTGTCAAATACAAATTATTGACAACTTGGCCTGCATTGCGAATTGCACTGTAATCGAATTGAGCGTGCTTACACGCACACCGAATTGAGGTGAGCGCGATAACGATATCCCGTGAATCGTCATCTAAGATGACGTCATGACATGCGCCATCTTGCGATAATGCTGACGATCCTTTATTATTTATTATCAACGTGAGCGCTGTCAAACAGCTCGCCGCTGTCATAATCGTGATAATCTAAATCGGAACGCAAATTATTGATGTGAGTGCTTTGAGCTATTACGGCTTAACTCGGAATGTAGCCTTGGTAACTTGGTATAACCGCATACAGAAACGTTCGAAGATAATTATACCTAGTCTGAAATTCAGATAATTTATGTAAACAAAGAGGATAAAATATAAAAAAAAAAAAATCGTAATGGTAACGCACATAAAATGGCGAAAAAAAAAGGTTCCATTTTCTTTAAGTACTGATTTTAAGAAATAATAATTAATAAATAATCATACCGTAATTATTTTTATACATTTTCGGTTTTAAACAAAGTTATTAAAAAAAGGAGATGTTCTGGTATAAAATATTTTATGATACTGGTAACAATGCAGGAGATCCAAACATATTCAAATTTTTACATCTTCAACAACACTAATATTACAACTCTCATTCATAGATTCATATTGTAAGTAGCATATCTAGCTACATTTTGGATGAAAACTGTTTTGAGTGAAAATCGATTTTGGGAGGTCTACGTCTAGCAATGGACTTAAAAGGGCTGATTATGACGGTCGTAGGCCGTGTCTCCGACACACTACACAAAACATTTTTTGGCAACGGTATTTTTTTTTGCATAGTTCATATAATTAATTCACTTTAATTTTATAGATTATTATATACAAAAAAAAAAATATGATAAAATGTTTTGCACCACTGTCCTGTCATTTTGACAGTGACATTTCTTGACATTACTTTGTTTACATAAATTATCTGAATTAGAGACTTTGGGTATAGTATATTTACACAAAATTATATTTCTTTCCAAATCAAATCGTTTGAGAAGTTTGTAGGGCCAATTTTTCAGCCGACACATAATTTTTATGCGAAAAATAAATACGATAAGCGGTATTTTAACATTATTTTCTTTACAAAACTTGTTACTGTATGACATTTTATTCCTCGGACTAATGCTAAAATGTTAATTTTAGTGTTTCATTAACTTTGTTCACATGAAAAATTAAAATTAAGGACCCGGGTACGCCGCGAAATTCAAATTTTCTTACGTTTTTTACAATTTGCAAGTGAGTGTCAGTAATTCGCAACCGTAACCGTAACAAAATGTGTATTTGCAGAATCTTAATCATAAAAATCATCAAATGAATTGTCTTAGTTTGACCGCTTATTTTTAGAGCATTTAACCTATGCTCTAAGCCACTTATTATGTCATCAACATACAACCTAACAACGACCTGCAAATTGAAAAAAACGTATTGAATATCGCGGGAACTTTGAATGTCTGATTTTTTATAGGCTACTTTCCGATATAGGCCGGTATCACTCATAGCACTCACATCGATAATTTGCGTTCCGAGAATATCACAATTATGACAGCTGAGAGCTGTTTGTCAGCGCTCACGGTGATATTTCTATAGGATATGGTCGGCGTTATCGCAAGATGGCAAATGTCATGACGTCATCTATGACGATTTACGGGACATCGTTATCGCGCTCACGCCAATTCGGTACGCGTATAAGCACGCTCAAATCGATTACAGTATAATTCGGAATGCAGCCATAGTATTAAAATCAAGGGACGTATTTTTTTAACGTAATATTTTGTTATTATAATCGATCCTCAGGTTGAAGCGTTTGTTATCATATTGATCATAAAAGTGTAAAATAAAAAAAATTAACAAATTCACATTATCATCATTCCAATTTATTTTGGGTCGGCGCGGCGCAACATTTCCTTTTCTTCTATAGTTCTCTATTAGTCATCTCGGTCATGACATAACCGAGACATCCATCAATCATCCATCATCCATCCATCCTCCATCCATCCATCCCAACCATGGCCATTCATTTCTAGCATCCATTGTATCTTTATTTTGGTCTTCCCCTACTCTTGTAGAATTTAGCCATCCACATTCATAAGTTACCTACTTATGAATGTGGATGGCTAAATTACTTAAAACTTACTTACTCTAAACTTTCCTCACGACATTTTCACGCAACTTTTCAATCGCTGGAGGTAATTCTTAAATAGAGATATTTTTGAGATTTCGAGCCCCAAGATACAGACTGACTGTCTGGAGTTCGAAGCTCACTGGCAACCAACACTACGTAGGTGGTGTGTTGATAATATTATACGCCACCTAAGATGGCATTATAATATTTAAAAAAATAAGGTGACTCACCTTTTGTATAACATCTCAAATTGTGTCTGAGAGTTCAGCTTATAAATACTGGAAATGCATAGCTTGATATAACCGTGTGTACCTGCATAATTATGTATTACCTGGATAATAAACAATTTTCTGTATCTTTCTATTTCCTTTTTGAGAAATAAGAGAAGATATTATAGTATACTAGCTGACCGGAGAGGCATTGTCCTGTTTCCTAGAAATCGATCACAGCGCCATCTAATGGGTCCAATTGCGAATCTAAACCACCCAATTTTTTATGTTTTTTGCTTTTTGACATTAAAATCGGTCCACTAGCCGCATACTTTTGTAGTCTGTGATTAGCCGTTTAGGAGGAGTTCATCAGTGACATACAGGCGTAAAGAAGAAATATACATATTTAAAAAGATAAAATAGAGTATTATCTTTATATATTATTATTAAATAAAGATTATTTACTTGCTTATAAGACAATCGTGGTAAAACTGATAGATCTAGATGATTCGATTGACAGCAAATTGGCCGAAAGATTATTTTTGACTCGATTCTAATTAAATTGAAATCGTAACGGACATCCCTAGAACAGTCAGTTTTATAAGGAGGAATCGAATGTGTGTGAAATTCGTTGTTGTGTTAATTTTATTAGGTAGTTTACGTAAATATTAGGCATTTCTCATAATTTGTAGTGAAATTTCGAATAAAAAATGGCTCATAATTGATTGAAATGGCGTTTCCTGACTTTAATGAATTGAAGTCTTGGCTGCAATATTCTGGTCATTGATCAACTTAGAAGGAAGAATAAGATTAACACCATGGAGAAACAAATACAAGACAAGTGGAAGGCTTTGGCGACGATTAAATCTTTTGATTTAGGTGAGTTTTGAAACTAGAATATTTTTAGAAAATTGTCTAAGTACAATCCTTTCAGTAAAAAAAAATTATAGCCTTGAATTTCACGTATCTACGTTAACACGTATTAACTGTTGTTTAAAAATCAAATTCGTGTTAATGTAGTTGACGTCACTGTATAAATGTCAGTATCAAAATAATAGCAAATATTTTTCCTCATTTTACCTTACTGAGCTAGATATGTACCTACTATTGGTAGGTACACACCTACCCAGTAAAATGATGAAATCTAGCGAATGCTACATAATATGTTAAATTGACTGAACAGGCATTCTTCTTCTTTGTTGTTCCTTCATAGTGAGGATCGCAACCGAATACAATGCGTGTCCAAGTTCTGCTGGCTTCTGTAGAGTGGATCACTCAGTACATGCTGACCAGGCATATCAACTGAAATATTGTTATAAGTAGTAGCAATAAGCTAAAAAATAAATTCAGTTTGGTATTTAATGGAAACAATACATTTATCAGAGTGGAATCAAAATGCACAGACAAAATCCACATTATGTCCTTTTTATAAAAGGTCAGCTGTGTAGAACTTGCTACTACATTGTGTGGACACTGGAAAAGTATGGGGCATACCTGTCCACACAATGTGTTTAAATACATGAAGAGAATTTTGTTTATAGGATTCTTGCACATTCTCATAATTCATTAATTCCTAAACACATGCATATTTTCTTATGGGTCAAGTAGTTTCTGCCCATGAGAAAATATGCATGTGTTGTTTTATCAATGTTGAGACATGAATTGCCATGACCACCAGAATATTTTGTATCCTGGGGTGACTATGATACAAAGTTTGTGGTGTAAGGCTAGCCTTCTCAAGAATACCATGGTGCTTCGAGCTACCATTTGAGCTTCGGGTCCAAAACCAATCTTATTATTATCATCGCATTCTAAAAATCCATTTTTATACTAATACTATAAATGGAAAAGTAATTCTGTCCATCTGGCTGTTAACTTTGCGGCTGAACAAATTTTATGAAATTTGACACATAGGTAGACGGAGTTTGTTTCATTACCTGCTGAATGATACTTTTATCCCAGTAGTACATTACCGTTGTATAATGTCCAACCAATTATTTAAAAAAGTGTTTATTGTAAAGAAAAAAGAGCATAATCAGTCTATAATGTTCCCACTGCTGGGACACAGGCCTCCTCTCTGTGAGAGGGAGTGAGCCGTAATCCAAAAAATCCATAAAGCAAAACCTAATATGTGTACTATAATAGGTGTATTGAACTATTAGAAGCAAAAGATCCATTGGGGGTATTAATCGTGGTATTTCAAGCCATTATATTGTGTATTTGATAAGGTCCTGTAGACCGATATTAATGTGTACCTTCTACTATTTACCAATCCACTACACGGGCCCAGTGTGTGTTGGTGGATGTCACATGTCTTCGAATTTTTTATTCTAGGACATGCTGGTTTCTTCACAATGTTTTCCTTCACTGAAACACAGGTTGTTATGATAACAACCGACCGGATTGCTAAAATTATCTACTATCAGATAAAGGAGCTGATGTAAATCGGCGTCTAGTTCAAGTTGTATAACATAGATAAGAAACACAGCCTGATAAGAAATACACCCTTCACACATGTATTTATTTATTTATTTATTTAATACTTTCAGCACAAAACATGTACAGAGGCGGACTTAATGCCATAGGCATTTTCTACCAGTCAACCCTTGGGTGATGCAGAGACATACAGTAGTAGGTGCAATAGTGAAAATTGAGGAATAAATATTCATTTAAATATACATAAACCTATTACAAACTATAAATTCAATATATAAATCTTATTATATATAAATATAATCACAAATAAATACACATAAATATGTATACTAAAACAAATAAGACACACAATGGGAAAACATTACCGTTTTCACAAGTCTGTATCTAAAGTCATCAGGCATAGTAATATTAAAACATGACTGTCACAACAAAAAATCACAATGTGTGTGTAATAAACTGAATGACTTTTTTGTGTGAATGTTTGCCAGCAAATATTTAAACTATTGGTCTAGTCCAGTTACTACATACCGTTTCCTATTTTAAGTAGGAAGTCTGAAAATTTGCCTGCAGAGACGTCCCCCTCAGATGCACTGTCATATTTTTAGTCTCTTTTAGAATTTTAGTAGAGGGCCAATGTGTAAAGTAATAAAAATTGTATAAAAATTGCCCTGAATACTTATTTATCTACTAATCGGTCAAGAGCGTGGCACGATAACAATAGAAAATCTATTGTTTGCCTCATTAGCGGGGATTACATTTTCGAAATTTTTAGAGGAAATAAAAAATATATGCGGACGAAATCGCGGGCAAAGTGCTAGTGTATGTATTACTTTTTGGAACGCTCGAAATTAATAATCTAATAGCTCGACGATGCAATTCACAAGTTACTTGGTTTTCACTTCAATCGGCAGTCCCCAAAGACTGACCCCTTTTTTAATTATTTTTTTGTCGAAATAGTTTTTTGTGTCTGTTGTGAGACTCGTTCTACCTTCCTTTTATGGAATTCAAACAAGAATATTGAAGTTGATAGATAATATTATGAAGGCCAGCACAATAACAACTTTGTGTACATTGAAATAAAATTAATCGACTCGGTTAGCGAATGTAACAGTATTTAGCTTTAGTACAGTAAAGATTCGACAGTAAACAGGTTGATAATAACGAGCTAAATTTATTTAAGAACCGTCTCGAACAGTAATTGGCAATAGTCCCACTAGATCCAAGGATATTTGAGTTAACCTAATTGTTATAGCGTTGTATATTATAGAGTTGTAAGCACGAGAATTCAACAAGCCGACCTACATAATATGCTTTGTTGATTTCTCAAAAGCATTTGACTCTATGCAGTGGCGAACCTTGTGGAGGACGCTGTTAGAAATGGGCACATCAAAACACCTTGTGCACCTTCTTAGAGAACTCTACGAAGGAGGAACAGCATCAGTACGAACAGACGACCACATTTCGGATAGCTTCCATCCCAGTGCAGGTGTCCGACAGAGATGTATTGTATCGCCACTCCTATTCAACACCTACACAGAGCTCATTATGCGAATCACCCTCGACGAATGGACTGATGGTGTTGCGATTGGTGGCTACAAAATTGCGAATCTACGATACGCTGATGACACAACCTTGTTTGTGACTAGTGCTGAACACATGGAGGAACTACTCCTTAAGATGGAGCGCCTTACGTTTGAATTAAAGATAAACCGGGGTAAGACCAAGATGATGATTGTAGACCGTAGCAACAATAACTCGCCAGATGTAACACAGATTGCGAACTGCGGTGTAGTTCAGTCCTATGTATATCTTGGTGCTATGATTGCGAACAATGGCAGCTGCGTGGATGAGGTGAAACGGCGCATGGCTATGGCTAGAGGAGGAATGGACAAGCTAAAAAAAAATGGAGGCATCGCAACATTACTAAAGCCACTAATATCAGGCTCGACCGTACACTCGTATTCCCCATATTTCTGTACGCAGCTGAGACGTGGACATTACGAGAACTGGAAAAGATAAAAGTAAATGCTCTAGAAATGTGGTGCTGGAGAAGAATGCTTGGGGTCTCGTGGACAGAATTCCGTACAAACGTGTGTATCAAACATCGTCTATCAGCACTAGTACAGTCTCGAATACTGAAGTTCTTTGGGCATGTCTCTAGACGGAATAATGATTCCATAGAGCGTCTAGTGGTGCAGGGCAGAGTAGAAGGTAACAGGCCACGCGGCCAAAATTAATTCCGCAGTTGGAGGCCCTGTTAGTGAATGCGCCAATATGTCATCTAACAGAAGCAGATGGAGGGAGATCGTGAGGCGAGTTACGACAACACCTGCGATTGGACAAAACTCATTGTGATCACGACCGCTCTGTCAAGAGCGAAGCGAAGAAGAAGATAGCGTTGTATAAAGCTTTTAACAACGGCGTGGTTTAAAAGAAGATGTAGTGACAAAAATTGAAAAGAGTATGCTTAGATGGTTTGGTCATGTTGAGAGGATGAATGAATAGCGACTAACAAAAGGTATTTACAAGGCAGATGTGAGTGGAAACGCCGGGCGCCCTAGGAAAACATAATTATAGTGTCCTAATTGGTGTTGTTCTTCAGAAAGGTCAGCTGCGTAACACTCGCAACCGGCGTGCGTGTATGACCAGCCAGATGTATGAATGTAAATGAAGCAAAAAGAGTATGTAATGTAAGGAGCGTAGCAGGTGGCGTTCTATAGTTTCTGCCTACCTCATGGGAAGAAGGCGTGAGTATATATATGTATTTAATGCTTTTAACTATACTGGTTTAATAGCAATTTTGATGAGAAGTAACAAACAATGCACCCCCAGCACGAACCTGAAGCTGAGGACGCAAAATTGTCCCGTTTTCAGAAACCGCCCGATAATAAGCCGAACGAATATAAAAAAAATATGTTAAAAATACGTGTAAAGAGTTTTAATTTTACTTAAAATCATTACCAGCTATGTTAAAACAAATTTGTTCTGCTGACAAATATAAAAATGACTGAAAATTTATCTTGCTGAATTTTTGATTTTTTAAATAAATATCCTAGGCTGGTATTCTCAAAATTGAGTTTCCTTTATGAATCGGCCCTACTAATTGAGAAAAATAAATAGATGTCCCGTTTTGAGTCAAAAAATAAATGGTCACGTTAACCATGACCTAGCCTTGAGCAAATACCCTGTTACCTGTAATATTACTTGTGTTGGCAACAAGACAATATGCATTTTTGACTAGCTCAAAAATACCAATTTCGCATATTTATTGGCAATTTTGATAATAAGAAAAAAATAATGGCGTATTAAGGGAGTTGACCATGACCTAGCCTAACATCTCTTCTTGAGCTAGTGCCCTGTAATTATTACTTGTGTTGGCAACAAGTCAATACCTATGCATTTTTGACAAGCTCAACAATACCAATTTCGCATTGTGATATGTAGGTACTTGCAGAACGTTCCCTTTATGAAGCTGGTAAACTACAATTAAAGGGAAAACAAAATAAAAACAAAACACATGAACAATTTATTCCTTTGTATGCCGTCGATTCTATTATCGTTTGCGGTTTACGCGCTGTTCCTCTGGTAGGTACCTCACCATTACTCACCAAGTGTAAACCACGTGGTCTAAAAATATTCCAGATTGTTACACAGAAGCTAAAATAAACCTTATAATTTGGAGATAAGGGCTATTTTCGGTCAAAGTAAAGACTTAGGTAGAAATTAAAACTTCTGTCTATCCTCATAATTTTTAAACCTTATTTCAATTGAACAAGGTACATTATCAGTTGCTTTTCTAAATTTTGTGTTACGCTAGGATGACGTCGACCTTACTACCTATTTATTGTTTGCTGCATATAAAAGGAACAAAACAAAGGTTGCAGGATAACATGATATTATACACCTCGGGTTCATAAACTTGAATACATAAAAAAAAATTGGGTTCCGAACCTCAAAAGGAAAAAGGAACACTTAAAGGATCATTTTGTTGTCCTACTGTCTGTCTATCAAGACCGTATTTCTCAGGAACGCCTAGAAGTATCAAGTTGTAATTTATATCAAGTACTCTGGTCTAAGTCGGGAAAGAGACCCCCTTTCAGCTGTAAAAAAATCAAACTTGAAGTCAACATGATCAAAAGGTATGACCGTTTATGTCGCATATTTTGCGATTTCACAAGGGAATTAAACAAAACCTTTAAGGGTACTTTAGTTTTCGTTGACCTAGAATCATGATATTTGGCAAGAAGCAATGTCTTACAGCACATGTAAAGGAAAAAATCTTAAAACCGTAAATATGTAGTTTAATAACAAAAAAAAAAGCGAATTTTCTATTACAATCTTATTATTTGACGAAATTTATACGGTACCCTCGGTGCACCAGTCCTAGTTGCAGTTGGCCGGCTTTTTGTTACACACTGTATTGACTATAGTTGTACGCAGAGAAGATGTTGCATTACGAGATATTACTTCATGCTGATGGACATGTAATCCTAGCCTAGCTGGTTATTTTTGTTAAATTGCTTTCAGGAAAGTACATACAAATATTTCATAAGCACAGCTTATTTTCATTACTGGCTTCCCTTTGAAAATCTCATTTAGAAATGGTTGTCCACTTCCTCCGTCGATGTCTACGTGATGCCTATTCGTTTTGTTTTCTAGTATGCGGACCACCCCACTGATTTCACCTGGCTCTTGAAACAAAGAACCAATACCAGTGGGCTCGGCCCACCCGCCCCCCTTCCCCCCCTATCTACACCTATGCCCGTACCCCGCAATACACACGCGCGCCTTTCGATCTGTATACAGTATTTCCATTGTATTATGTATCCTGAGTAAATTAATACTAATCATTCCCTTTTGAAATTCGATAAATAAATCGATTTGGTAGTTTACGTATCCTTAAAAATACAAAGCAACAGAACAAGGCCCAAAGTTGATCACTATGAAATTATTCGGAATCAATATTTCATGAAACCCTGTCAACCGTTACCTTCAAGATGTTATCATATTTATTTACATTAGTTATTCAGTATTCGTAAACAATAAACATTCAATCAATGTCAGATCTGAATGCATAATAAAATGGTTTACTGGGAAATTGATTTGCATTTAACTTCGAATATAGGGGTGATTGAAAACGTGGCTTAACCTCAGAAAATTGTTTGCTACTCAACTTGTAAGTTCGATCAGGAGGGCTCAGGAAGGCATTATAGAATCATTTAACTGTATTGGAAATACATCATATCGTTTACTTAATTCAGACATTGTTGCGAGTTATGGACATACGAAAACTTATAGGCCAAGAACTTAAAATGCACGACACGAATGGTATAAATGCTGTTATTTTTAGAACTGATATCTGCCACGGCTACTCCAATCGTAACAAATTACGTTGCAATTAAAGTATCTACTTCAGATGAAGATAGGTACTTCAGCTGCAATTTGTCACATCCTAAATGAAATGATAAAATATGCAGTGCACTGACGCCATCCCCTTGTGATAGCAATGTTTTTACGTTCTATTTTCGATCGACGAGATTACTGGAATATAAGCCAAATTTTTACCACATGCGTAATTTTAAAGTTCTAAACATGTGTTTTCCTCTCATTCCAGGACTAAATCACACCAGCAGCCACCAGCCGGTGTTCCAACAAAGCTTGGAACAGATCGAAATCATCAATTCAGTGGCTACCACCCCCATCAGTCTGCTAGTCCAATCGCTCGTCAAACAACTCTGTTCCCTCCTCGAAAAAGACACCATCAGAGCTAACCAACTGTACAACACAATATGCGAGAAACTGCATAGCATGAACCTCATAGATGACTCCTACGCCATGGGAGAATTCGAAGCAATGAGGAGTCAGTACCAACGAGCTCTTTACCAACTCGTCGCAGTCGCCAGTGGCTCCGAAATCCCAATAACCCTCCCAGCAACATGGCCTATAGTCCAACCTTCAGGTCTCGAGTGGTCCAGGTATCACCGTGAATTCGAAGAGCTATACTTTATAGCTGGTGGCGGTTTCGGAAGCGTCTTCAAAGCCAAACATAGACTAGATGGTGTCGAATACGCTGTGAAAAAGGTTTACATAAAATCTTCAGACGTCAACTCGATCATGACCCATTTGGCGGAAGTAAAAACTATAGCGAGTCTCAACCATCCGAACATAGTGAACTACAAAGCAGCTTGGCTGGAACCCATGATAGAATGCACTGTCAAGAAGAAGCGTAACTTCAAGATGGATACGGACAACGAAGAGTTTAGCATCAACTCAAACCTGATATCATCCGCCCATCCTAACATAATAACGTCGTTCAAGACTCACAATTCCAAAGAGTTATTTACTAATACGAGTCTATCCGATTTCGTCATCTCATTCAAAAACTCGAACAGTTTCGCGAGTTCGAAAGATGATTTGGACGAGTCGGAGTTTTTGTCTGACGAGGACAGTACTTCGCCGCATGATGAGAACGCTGTCTGCAACTTATTTTCAAGCAAAGAGTTCGAGAACTGTTCCCGAGTTAACTTGAAATGGGCGACATTGTATATCCAGATGACATACTGCCAGCAGACCTTGAAACAGTGGCTGGACGACAGGAACCTGCAAATGACTGCCACTAGAAAAGGATCTGAAGACTCGGGTCTCCATCACTGCGATTCTACAGACTCTTCGTGCCTTGAATCCCCAGATTTGACTTATCCTGTAGCTTGGACACATATTGATGTCCTCATTGACATGTTCACACAACTGGTGAAAGGTTTACACTACATCCACTCTAGGGGGATAATCCACCATGATATAAAGCCTAGTAACGTGTTTGTGGCGCAGACTGAAGGTGGAGTGACAGTCCAGTTGGGGGACTTCGGACTGGCGTGTCCATTGCAGCAATCTCATAGTGGATTGGCGTTGGGGACGCATTTGTACGCTGCGCCTGAGCAGTTGGAAGGACAGTGTAATCCTAAGGTGAGTTGATGAACATGTTAATTACTTAAATGTCATATTAAAGCCTTTATTTTTTTGTCAGATTTGGTTGTTTTAATGTTATTACTTAGTCCACTTTAAATACATTGACACCTAGTTTTTAGAATATTATTGACGTGTAGAAATGTTTGTATAAACCTACTTACAGAATTAATTTGTCGAATTTTGCATTTCTAGCCCAACTTGGAACTTGCGCAGAATTCGGTGTTCACAACACAGATTTTTTACGCTAGAAATGTCCGTTTCAAAATCTTTGAAGCCTGATTAATTTATCTATATAATAATTACGTCGGGTACTGACGCGAATATTTTTAATTGTTATTTGTTACCGAATATTTTATTTTATATTTGTTATTATTTTACACGATTTATTGATAATTATTTATATTTTTGTATCTGTCCGTGACATCACAGCGGGCCCTATCAGAATACCAGCGCTGCGGCACTTATTTTAAATGTCGCAGCATCATGCTGAGATAGGAGCCTTTTGGCCTCGTACAGGACTCTGTTTTTATTTTTTTATACTTTTGTGATTGTGTGTTTATTAGTTTGTGATCTTCCTGTGCGAGTCACAATAAATACATTTTCTTTCTTTCTTTTCTTTAATTAGTTGTTTATTTTCCTTCCTTTCAGAGTGACATGTACAGCCTCGGAATCATCCTCCTAGAGATGGTGGAACCATTTAGCACCAACATGGAACGTGTGAAGACCATCACAGACCTTCGCAAAGGCCAGATCCCTGCCCATTTGACTGCCAACTACCCTAAAATAGCCCATATCATAGGCAAGTTGGTACAAAGGCGACCTGCAAAGAGGTTGGATACAACCCAACTTTTGGAAGAGTTAAAGAATCTGTCTGAAAATAAAGATGATACCATAAAGTCTTTGAGGGAAGAACTGGCTGCAAAGGATGATGAGATTGCCAAGTTAAAAATGATGTTGGCGAAATTTAACTATCAAGCTTAATGTTATTAATAATGACACAGATACAAGGATCTTTCGGCGCTCAAATGATGTTGACGGGGGGTTTGCAAATATTTATGAAATTGTATTGTAAAAAACAAGATGGCGGCGTCAGTTCCTATTTTGGCTACACGCCAAAAGATCCTTGTACGTACAACTATACGTATATGGTTCGATAGTTAAGTATGGTCGAATAAAGTGGTTAGTGTGCATGAGAGGTAAACCTTTTTGTATCTTTACTTGCAAAGTAATGGTTTGCGAAAGTGTACTTAAAATCAGTGCGATTTTGTGTGTGATATATTTAATAATATAGTATATACTTCCAAAAGATTTTTTTGTTTTATTGTCGAAAGTATTGGAACTGATTTGGCACTCGGCGCTTTTTTATAGTAGCTATTTTTTTGGGTGCAAGTGCGCAAAATCATAGGCGACGAGAAAAAAATCGCCAGTATCTTTCGAGATTGGTGGGATAGTTTCATAATGGGAGTATTAAGGGTGACAATGATCACGTGGTGGGCCAATTTTTTTTTCCAAGCGTTAGTCTTAAGTCAATTAAAATCCGCTGTCACTTGTATCTGAACTTAAAACGGAACTCCTAAACTAGGAGTGTAATTCGTACATCATCTGTGGTAAAATGACAGTTTTATTACGTAAATAAGTTGAAATTTTGATATTTTAGGAAAAAAAGACGTGTGGCACTCGGGGACTGCCGCGGTAAAGCTATTGCATAGCATTTTGTATCAAAATTTTGTAAAAAATTCCATGTACATGAGTCATTTCCAACCGTCTAGTCAAGTTTAAAAATTGTTCAACTGGAATCGTATCAACTATTTGGCAAGCTTTAATTAAGTCATTGTAGCCTTGCGGTGCAACAGGGGAACTCAATGTACTCGTAATCGACTGGTCGTGAGTTCAAACCCCACTATCAACAATCACTTTTTGTGAAGATCATAATTTTATAAACTAATATTTATAAGAATAAAATACGCAGTACACAGAAAAAGGAACTGCCAGAAATTATTAGATCACTAGAGGGTACTGGTGTAGTAAAATAACCGTCGGAGTGGGGAGCGTGAGCTTTTTTCGTTACGGAATTTCTGGATTCGGTCCCCGCGCTCAAGGCCCGCGATAGAAGCTATGCAATAGCTTAAAAAAATCTCAAAAACTAGGCATTTGCAGATTGTTTAGCAAAAGCGTTTGAAGACATCTAAATGCAAACAATATTAGAACTTTCGCATGCGCGGGTTTTAAGGTACAGTGGAGCCACCCCTTTGAGTAGTCTTCTCATTTGAAGAGGTTCTTGATTAATTAGTAGAAACCATATAATTAATTAAAAACTTTATTTACAAAATCTAACACGCATATATAAATTATTATCTTAATCTAACGTTATTTACAGTCTTAAATTTATTTTATGTTAATGTGACGCTGTCGTGCGTATCGTGGCGTGGTCGGGGGCCGACTGACGTGTGCTGAGCTTCATTGAAGCTAATTGGTGGGATGCGCAGGCGCACACTACAGGACTGCGTCCACCGCGTGGATCACACCATTCGTCGCGGGGATGTTGTGCGTTATCACTTGTGCGTTGTTCACTTTGATGCGACCTGTAAACAATGAAGTTTCGAATGTTATGTTGTTTTGAATTGTTAGAATAACTGTCGAGAAAGTGGTGCTTAGAGACATCATACTCGTATTTTGGTAAAAAGACTGTTCAGAAAGGTTATATCGGAAAAATCTGAGAATATTATTAAGTGGATCGTGGTTTGTTTCCCTAAATACCATAACAAGATAGATTTTGCCTTCCACCGACATAAAAAGGCTTCCAACATTTTAACACCAAAAAAAAAGCTTCAAACTGCCAACTCACCAGTATTCTTCTGCAATGTCAGCGGCTTAGCGTCCTCCATGGAGTTCCGTAGCTGGTAGTACCTCATACCAGCACTGTATAACGTGCCTGGGAGCACATGCCTGGCCACCAGAGCCCGGGCGCCTGCCTTCTCGGCGTAGCGCGCGAGCTCGGTCGGCGGGAGGCGCGCGAACGCTGCGTCCGTTGGTGCGAATACTGTGTAGGTTTTGCTTTCTGGAATGAGAAGAGAGAAGATGATGATACATAAAAAGTCCATAATGCAACTTTTAGAAGACTACAAGAAGGCTTTGCAATTAAAACAGATCCTTATTGAGAAGGCGTGCTCAGCAGCATTACAATCGGTTTATTTTTGTATTTTGAAATCATTTATCATCGACCTTTTCCAAACTCTACCTTTATCCAAATTTATTTGTGGCGCCATTGCAGAAAAATCTTTCTTGTTTTCGATGTAACACCATCAAAATAAAATAACGACTCTATGTCAGGTTTCATTCCTTTTTAGTTTCCATTATTTTGAAACTGAACAAACCATCACTTTATTTTGGCGTTGGCTGTAAATCGTAGAAATGGTATCCAAAGTAAAGAAGGCGATGACTAGGATTTAATTTTGTTACCTTTTACGATCACTGAGCGTTTTAATTTCAAGCAGTAAGTATATAACTAGCCGAAAGGGCCCGATGGGGCCGAAAGGTTCTGGAGTGGCGACCGCGTACCGGAAGACGTAGCGTTGGAAGGCCTCCCACAAGATGGACCGATGACCTTATGAAAGCCGCACGAATCCGCTAGGTGCGGGAAGCACAGAACCGGTCGAAGTGGCGGTGCTTGCGGGAGGCCTATGTCCAGCAGTGGACGTCTTTTGGCTGAAATGATGATGATGATGAAGTATCCAACTGACCTGCAAGTGTCTCCGCGAAGCCACTGGCGTGTATAGCCTTCAGGAAGGTGGTGAACCGCCTATCTCTGTCAGCCTGTAGAGTTTGCACCAAGTCACCCACTGGTAGCGGGAACATCACTCGGTCTACGGCGTGTGCTATGCCCTGGAGAGAGAAAATAAGGTTATGACTTTATTACAAAAAATAACCTGAAAGTTACTATGTAACATAAGTAGCGCCCTTATCCCAATTTATTTGGTCGGTCCAACACCTCTTTTCCTTCCATACTTTTATACTCCTCTATTGGTATAATCTTTGGTCTTCTCATACTCTGTTTATTTCATATGTTCATACTCAAAACATTTTCTTCATTCCTCACGCCCATACAACCGATTTCCACATAACTTTTCAGTCACCGGTGCCGCTTTTAGACTTTTTCCTCTTATATACTTATTTCTTATTCCATCTATTCATGTAACCCCAAAGCGCATAAAATAATGAGCACTATAAATATATTTTAAAAATATGTATTAGATAATGTGTTCATTGCCCAATAAAAACTTTAGTTTGTAAGAGTAGGGTATTTAAAAATTTCAGCACTTACTTTACAGCACAATTTCGACTCTTCATTAATGGCTATTGTGGAAGAGGTACCACCAATTTTGGAGATTAATCAATGATGAGATTTTTGGACGGTGAAAAGCTTCGAAGAAAGAAAATCAAAATTTATTTTTACCATTCGTAGACTAGACTAGAATGCCTTCGCTATATATATAAGACAGAAAGGGATCTTCACGGTTAAGCAACGGTTGTCGCGGTTGGTCCGTGGATGAGTGACCATGCTTTACATACCGAGACCTTTCCGTGCCCCGGAAAGCACGTTAAGCAGTTGGTCCCGATTGTCATTCGTAGATTTTTAACAGTCGTTACGGGTTTTTAGAAGCCCGAAAGTCTGACAACCAGTTTTGCCAAGGGTGTTACCTAGTTACTGGGCTGTGGAGGTCAGATAGTCAGTCGTTTCATGTAAAATACTGGTATTCAGCTGCATCCGGTTAGACTGGAAGCCGACCCCAACATGGTTGGGAACAGGCAAAATTGATTGCCATTCATCACAGAATCATTGCCATTGGTTCGCAGCAGGCGCAACCTAAAACTATCTTGCTCATTTTCTGTGAGCAGGCGCTGTAGGTAATTTTTTTATTGGCCACGTGTAAAGGCACACTTATACACATAGACATAGATTAATAGTGGTTGTTTTACAGATTTGCCATAAAGAGTAGAAATTAAATAAAATAGAACTAAAAAAAAAACATACTAAATTGTTGCCATGTTTAAGCATTTTACGTCAAAAATGTGACAGTTACATAGAAAGTGGCGCCCTCATTTAATTTCTACTCTTTTATGTCGCACTGTACCTGTGGTATATGGATATCCTTCTTATCATCCAGCACCCTGGCTCCGTTGATGGTGGTCACTTTGACCTCGTTCCACTCCACATCATGCATGTCATACTGGTTGACCCTCAGCTGTGTGCCAGCTAGGGAGACGCCTGTCATCTCGTCCTGCAGGGATCCGATGTCGAAGGCACCGGGGATCACATGGTGGAGAAGTAACTGGAAGTGGTGATAGAAGGGTTAGTAAAGTTTGAAGTTAGTATTTGAACTGACGTTTAAAGTGGCGTCTCTAGTTGTTTGTTTTTTCCATTGCCTATATTGTAAAGGCCATGTAGAAGGGGCATAAAGAAGGGTTATTTTCGCCTAAGAAAGCCAAAACCTGGTTTCGAACCGGGAACTTCAACCAACAAATCATCAACCTATTAGACCTGTGAGATCTTGCAAGGGTTTCACCAATAATCAGCAATAGGTAGGCTGCAGTGTATGAATAAGCTTAATAAGTACTTACTCCACTAAGCAGTCTTGGGTTGTCACGGAACTTTTCCTCAGCCTTATCGGGACCTCCAAGCTGTACGAGCAGAGTTCTAAACGCCTTGTCAGTTGGGACGAAGATGGTGTATGGACCAGTCTCATTCAAGATCGCGTCCAATCCTGACTGGCGCAAGTACTTCGCCGTCGCAAACAGACCATTCTCTTTCAAAATGTCCACCAAACCCGGGTTGTCTGATGCGGACACTTGCCTTGCTGCGTTCAACGGAAATGAAGGCTCACTTGTATATGTAGGAGCAATCGTACTGGAGCCAATTACAACCAAGTCTTTCTCAGAGGATCGGTATGGAGTAGTGTTAATGATCGTCGAATGGGTTGAACTGGGGAAAGTGATTCTTGGACTTTGGCTGATGCTGTTCCTACTTGACGTGTAATCAAAGGCAGGGGTACTGGATTTCGTGTTGTATCGTTCTGTGCTTGACACGGTGACGGTGGACGGGAAGTGTGTCTGAGTTTGGGCTGTGCTCCTAGAAGACTGGATGGAAGGCTGGAAGTGTGGCGTCGGTGTTGTGTGGGTTATGGGGACAGTGTGGCCAGTGGATCCGTGGTTAGAGGTACTGACGAATGTCGAGTAACTTGATGGATGGTGGGAGGACGCTGCGACGTAGTCCGTCGTTTCAGTTATCGGACTGGCAGTGGTTGAGCTGAAGATAGAGTTCGAGATCTTTGTCTGTCCAGGCAGCTGGATCTCACCGTTCTTTATTTTCTTCAGTATGTTCTCTACTTCCGGACCTTCCTCAGTTTGTTGGCCATTAGCTTTGACACCCTTCACTTTGAAGGAGCCATCTTCTTGTTCCTCTAGAAACACAAATGTAACTTTCTTTTTGTTCTGCAGCTCATTTGGTGTCTTGACTTCTTCTAGTTTGCCATTATCTGCCTGTTTGATAAGCTCGAAGTTGGCACCTGGTGGTAAAATACCCTTTGTCAGATCTTCTATCGAAACTCGGCTTTCCTTTTGCGATTCAATCTGTGCAGCTGCCATGATTTGTGCCAAGTTCGAACTGTCAGCGGTGATCGCGCCTTTGGGAATCAGATTAGGATTTGTTGTCCTAATTACTTCGTATTTCTGTCCATTGAGAGAAATCTCGCGAGATGAGAAATTCTTTTCGGAGAAGTCTGCAGGGTTTTCAGCGAGAGCTACTTTCAGCTGCTTCAAAATGTCTGGTTTCTTCAATAACTCAGCACTCTTCGCTCTCAGGCTGTCGTCGAATCCTTTAGTTTCGCTTTCTTCTAAAAGATTCTTGATTTCGTTGTACAGTTTTGCCTTATTTCTATCTTGTGGGGGATTCCTAGGCTTTGGTTTAGGACGAGGTCTGTACCTAGGTGTTGGAGGAGGTGGTGGGGGCGGGGTGGTCGTAGTCGTTGTCGTCGTTGTGGTAGTGGTAGTTGTAGGATGGTCCCTCTCATACAATTCGACAGCTTTTTTGAATAAATCGGTCTCATGCGGCAGAATTGGTCGCCGCCTTTCAGTATTCCTAAAATAGTCTTCATAGTTTTCTGTCGTAGAGTAATTAGGAACTGATTTCGTTGCCTGCTTCTTCAAAAATTCATCGTGCAATTTCTCCACTTTCTCTTGCTGCTTCTGCTGCTGTTTTTGCACAAACTCCTGGTGCTTCTGAATAATTCTTGCCCTTTCCTGTAATTCCTTTAGTTTTTCCAAGTTCTCCTTAGACTGTTGTTCTAGAATGTCTTGAATTTGGGATGCTTGTCCATTGGAGAATACTGGTTGTTGACCCAGTGTTGGCTGGAATGGGAGTTGTGCATTGTTCTGAATATTCTGATTCTGATTGTGGTTCTGATTGTAATTCTGAGGACCTAGGTTAGGTGCGGGCTGAATAGTAATGGGATTCGGCTGACTGAAGATGGGTTGGTTGATAGGCTGATTGTGTGACGTCGAGATAGTGGGGAGGAAGGCTTGTTGCGTAGGTCGGTTAATGTTAACCGTAGCGGGAATACTTGGCTGAAAGGTAGGATTCTGCTGCAAGTGTCCATTCTGGAAGGTTGGTAACGTAGGAATAGGCTGTTGCAGGATATTCTGTGTTTGTTGCGGGATCTGCCTTAGGTTTTGTTGCTGCTGATAATTATTTTGTTGCTGCAACAGCGGTGGATTGCTCGCCTGGGGATTAAATTGGAAGTTGTTGTTTTGTAAGGGTATGTTGTTGGGAATATTCGGGATATGGTTGTTGAACTGTGGCACGTAGGATTGTTGCTGTTGCTGAGGCAGTTGCTGGTGTTGCAGTTGCTGCTGTTGCTGCGGCTGTTGTTGTTGTTGTTGTTGTTGTTGAGGGAATATGGATTGTTGGAACTGGACGGTGGGTGAAGTGGGATTTGCGATTATTCCTTGCTGTGGTTGGAAGCCTTGTAGGGGTGAGTTCAGACCAAATCTTGTCTGATGCTCGGTGAACCCGGGGTGCGGTAGTGAGGCCTGTCTTCGTCTATCGAAGTCATTCTCTACCTGGAAATAAAGATGAGGACGTTAATTTTAGTATAAAGATAATAAGTATTTTTATATAATGTGAATATGGCATCGAAGTATGTAACAGCAAATTAAAAATTATTTCCTCACAAAAGTAAAGTTTAAACTAATTAACGATCTAACATTCTTTCCAAAAGAACGTAATTCCGGCAATTAAGACAAAATAATATAATATAAAATACAGCAATTTAAAACTAATAATTCGGTTGTTACTGGCCAAAACTCTGGGCCAAAATAAAAGTAAAACGTTATTGACAATATTACGGCACATAGATAACTAAAAGACGGAAGTGGCATTTCGAAATGATCAATTTCATATTTATTTAACACGTTTCCTATTGAAATGTATATTTTAGTGCCCTGTTTAACAAATAACATGTCAAAAACACTAGGCTGTGAACAAAGATTTGCTTAACACTTAGTTGCGAAAGTGGTGTGAATTGTTGCATAAATTATGTCATATTGTGCAGAATGCAAGTGGTTTCAAAATTGAATAGCTACGATAAACGGGTAGTCACTAAATGGCTGAAGTCGTGAGAATTTCTTACGTAAATACCTGTAAAGTGGAAGATAAATTCTAGTCTTTTGGTCCAGGATGTTGGTGACAAAATATATCTAATTTATTGAAGCTAAGATTTTCTTACGGTGATATTGCATCAGAGGTTTCAACCGGGTTCCTACTCACAGACAATGTTGAGATGTGCACAACGTAGTTTGAAACTAACGTATCATTTAACTTCTTTATGCCCCAAAGGGTTAGGCAGAGGTCTACCTATGTACACCCACATTCCGCCAGTTATGTTTAAGCCCCATGTAATGGAGGCGAGCATATTGCCATCAACCGGTCACAAATCCAGACTCCGGGCTGCTACTGAGAAATTCTTAATGGAAAAACCCAATAACCCGTTGCCCGACCCGGGAAATGAACCCAGCGCCTCATGGTCAGCAGTTGCGTTTGCGACCACTAGACTAACGATGCTGGACGGGGATTTAAACTAGTTCGAAAGAAGGGTCATACCAGGCCATCAGATAAACTAGGAAAATCTGGCGTTTGTTGCCTGGTTATAATGAGGTATTCTACTTCGGTAATATTAAACGTGTGATAGCATCTCAAAAATAGAATGCTATCAAAAAATCTAGGTGTTACGTAAAAAAGTTGATGGGATAATTTCTGACGGTCAATGCGTAAATCCTTAAAACTCATTGCAACACAAGAAAATACGAAGAATAGGTATCAATCCATCTTAATAAAATTCTTAACAGACAGCCAGACAATTGCATCATAAAATAACACCTGCTTTCAACAATTTACACTGTCTAACAAGTAAATGGATATTAAAACTAATATTTAGTAGAAGATGGCTAAATGGCGCGTTAACTCGCAAACGCAGAGAGCAGTGCGCAAGAATGCACTTTCTTGTGACTGATGCGTCACGGACAGACGAATCTAGTGCGAGATGCGACGCCGAGTATGATCTATGTTGTCTATTGCATTGTTGTTTATGAAACTTTTGAGCGGGAAATGTGACGTTCCCGGTCAAATTTGGCGTAGAAACAGCATTTTGACACAAGGTTTGATGCAAAATATTTACCTATAAAAAACAGATGTGCTACTTTGAAACTGCTTCACATTACGTGAACCCTGACTACAGCTTCCACCCATTACATAATCTTAAGGCTAAACCGTTTCCATAATATTGTCAGATTACCATACTAATATGTTAAAAACGACATTAGTATGAATATTAAAAAGCATTTAAAGAAAGTAGCGAGTCCGCTTGAATGCCGAGGCTCAGTAAACAATTCAGATGGCAGGAGAAAATGATTATACAACAGTGAATAATGCATGCTCACGATCCGAATTAGTGTCGACAAACTTTGCTTGAATGGCTATTCCATGGCATTTTCGGCAAACAAAAGCCCAATTGCACCACTATCGGTAGGACTCGGTTTCATTTTGATAGTAGAGATGGGCTGAGTGATGATTTTTCTGTATCGGTGACTGCATGACAATGACAAAAAAATATCGGTGACGGGAACAATGACAAAATCATCAATGATTTTTATTTGAGTATTAGATCTCGTCACTTCATTTGTGAGTAGATACTGAATGATCGCGGAACGGCTTAGTGAAATTGTCATTAGTTATTTATGTAGGCATGAGTCGAGTTTGTCAGTTGGCCGCGTAATTTAAATTTTCTTAGTTTGTGACATTCATTGCAGGTTATTTAGGTATTGATTTATCGTTATGGAAATCATCAATATGTTTCCATTAGTGATATTTGCTGCAAGATATGACTATTTAGTATATCATGGCAATTTGTCGTAAAAACTTGGTCGCGTAAATATGCACCTCCCCAACAAGTAATATTCCAATCTTCCCTTCATGCTTTTTCCAGGTTTAGGACTAGCAAAGACTAGCAAAGTAATAGTACATACTTAGTACCTATAATAAAAGAAATCTATCAGTCTGCTAATTACACTACGTATTTCGTACGCGTAAAATTAAATTAGGGTGGTTGTTCGTCCTCGTCTATCCAAAACAATGATTCACGAAATACTAAATGCTAGATAAATTGCATTCGTGATTTGCCGCGCATTTCGCACGCAAACATAAACAATGCAAGTGAAAGCATTGTTGCCGTTCCGTGCGCTCAGTCCCGGTCATTTTATCGAAACATGTGAGTTCCAGTCCAGTATCGCCGATCGCGCAGTCTCGCAAATTCACAGTCACACCGCCTGCTGCGCCCGAGACGGCCCGATACCGTCCGATCCGAATCACCGAAGTTCGCGTTCATTGTCATTCTTGTAATGATTTTTAAGCATTGATGATTTTGTCTTTGTCATTGCATGATGAAATGATTTTAAAATATCGATGATTTTTACATGTGACATGATATCGGACTCATCTCTATTTGATAGTTCAACAACATTCAATGCGTTATTTTTGTGTTACTTACGCAATTAGGGTACAGAAGGCAAGTTCAGATGGCAAACGGCAAGAGAAAATTACGTTAATCAAATATAGTTAAAAAAAATAAAACTGGTCAAGAGCGAGTTGGACTCGCGCGCTGTGGGTTCCGTACCATCAAAAATCATTTAAAAAAAACAGGTAATTCCAGTACCTAACTCTCAAGAGATGGCGATGACCTAAAACTGCAATACTAGAAAAAGTGTAAGATAATATTTATATTATTCTGTTTCTTTTCTTATAATGGGCAATTTGATATATCTAGTATTAATTGTCATTATAAATAAATAAATAAATAAATAAATAAAAAATACAGCCATTTTTCTAACATCCGGGAGGAAATGATAATTTTAAACAAACATGTAAATACTTTTAAACAATAGATGGTAGGTTAGGTAGCTATTTATGTTGTAATATTTCTTAAGAAGAATTCCATTATAAGCATGAATATTCACATAATAAGATAATACAAAAATATGAATATTTATGCATATTTTTGCATATTATGAACATTGAGTGTGCAATATAATTTATTTAAGTAAATAAAGCCACAACCGCATCTTTATAAATTCAAGAAAATTCTGACTAAGTAATCTAAGTAATTAGTCTGGTCTAAGTAATCTCAAAATAAAAATCTACTAATATCAATTTATTACCTACTGTAATAAATAATAATAATAATAAATCTTTATTGAAATAAATTAGAGCTACAAAAACCTATGAAGCCTCTGAAACCCAAACTAGGTAAAAACCTGTATGTCAGATTTCAGCGCCTTCTCCCAATTCCTTACATTATTTTCAATGAACACAATAATATGAGTCCTGAAAACATACAAGTTTACGTATAAAACAATAATTTTGTAAAGTATATACACGGAACACATAAGCAAATAAAACAATAATAACGAAAGACGTAAGTCTAGTAAATATGTAAAATGATCCAAAAAAGATGTAAGTAGTAAGAACTAGAATGTAGATCACGCTTGGTACTCAGTCATCTTACCTAGATCATCGACCTGCGCAGACGCACGCAGGTGTGAACGAGACGTGACGTCATTGCGGTGAAATTACAGACGAGTCGTGTTACATAGCATACGTAATTCGTTTATAATAATTCATTATTTTTAACTGGCAATTGCACATAGGTACCTAAGTGACTATAATAGTGTCACGGATTTGCGTCAAATGTGTGAGAAAGCAGTCAAAATTCGACGTTTGTCATTTGTGACAAATTGTGTCACAACAGTAAGTGCTTGATTTGGTGACATGGATTTAATGACAATAGAACAACTCGTTTATGCTAGAATTTTGCAAAAGGTTATAGATCGGTACACGTTAGATGACATGACACACGTCACATGATTCTTTTTATTTGGATATAACACTGTTCTCTTTCATCATCATTTCAGCCGAAAGACGTCCACTGCTGAACATAGGCCTCCCTCAATTGGGGGGGTTTGCCATAATCGCCACGCTTGGCAGGCGGGTTGGCGATCTCAGTATGGTGTTTAAATGCAAAGAGAACGCTGCTGCCCATTCTCTAGTAAGTCCCTTAGTCGCCTTTTACGACACCCAAGGGAGGAAATGGGGTAGTGATATTCTTTACGTCCGGCATCACACGGTACTGTTTTCTTTAATAGGTCCATACTTAGTATAGTCAAAGTCAAAGCATTTATTTCTAATAGGCATACATGGGACTTTTGAATGTCAAAATTTACACAGAAATAATATTGACTCGGACTTGACTCGGACCCATGTATTATCCAAAGATGTTAAAAGACGAAAATTGTGGGAGATGCTTTCTCCCACAGTTTTCGTCTTTTAACATCTCCGTCCGAGAAAAAATGGAAACTCGATATTTCGTCAAGACTATGTGCTAGGTAGGTATCCCTTTTAAACCTGAATACAATAGGTACAGGAGAAATTCGTATGTGATGCTCCCACGAGTACTAAGTCTGTTTTCATTTCCTACAGGCACTTATGGTGTGATATTATGTAAATTATGGTAAAGGTGCGTGTGTGTGTTCATATCATCATATTAGATCAGTGCTAGAATTAACATCTCTGAAGTTTTTCAGTCAAGATGATTATCCACGAGTTAAGTTTTAACTCTGATCAGGTTATTCGTGTCCAGGTTATGTCTATTTCCTCCAGTCTTCAACAAAAAATGTATATAGTTTTCTTTTAATTTGTGATCAACGCAAAAGTAAACATTAACAAAACAATGGCGGTTTGTAGACGAGCAATAGTGCTGCCATCTATGACGAGCTTTTAGTTTTAACCCCCTTCAGAAGGAAGGACCTTCGCAATCTGCGCCAGTTTCGAATGAATGATCTTTTTATTGGTTAGAATAAACATTAGATACCAACTTAGGTATAAATCTCTAGTCGGAATTAATTTAGCGACGAACGTTAAGGCTCCATGCACGAAAAAATCTCTCTTTTGTCAATTTCTTATCTAATTGTGAGAAAACTTGAAATAATCGAAAAATTTAGTCTGTAAACTGTACTTTTATAGTTACACACTATAAAAGTACAGTTTTCATGGTGCTAAACCATTCGTGTCAGTCACAGCAGCTGTTAATAGTTTCATCATTTTTGTGCTCTCCAAAATATAGTTTATTTCGCCGTTGATTTACTTAATGAGGATGTGGTATAATCATTAAATAACATTTTGATTATATTTCAAGGATAGCTGAAGACTAATTTGTGATTTTTAAATTTCTTGATATGATTTGCTAAATAATAGGAAAAAATATATTACCTACTGACGGGGTTTAAAACAAAAAAGATTTTTCAAATATTACTTTTCTGCTATATTTTGTATGGAAGTTGAAAAAAGTGGTTCAGCTATATGCAAGTAGACTATATAATGATGTTGATGATATTTGTTAATGTTCAAATCAAAAGTCGTTTCTTGTAGAATGATGATCAAATGTCAGTCTCGAGTAATTTTTCGGAAAACTAGTTGTGAATATTAGTGATTGAATACTTAATTTATTTGAAAAATCCCTTTCAGCCACATGCAAAACAAAGAACACAACTTTTCAAATCACAAATAATTTTGTTTAAATCATTTTTCGCTTTCTCACAAACAATGATCAAAATCAATCGATTTCGTGCACGGCCCCTTAAACTCAATTTCGTTCCTTACATTTTCATCTCGTTTTCCAGACGTTGTATCCTGTCACATGTGCTCGATGTTACATGACAAGTCATACGCGAGCGAAAATTTCTGCTTAGTAGATATGACAATGGACGACTTTTATAAGTTATAACATCCCATCTGTAGATAATAGCGTGTAGGTATGTGACTGTGATCTATATGGAGTTGATTACACAACTTTCGACCATACATTACGTCTATGTCATGTCTATGCAGACACAATAACTCTCAGATTTGTCTTGTTTACATTGAGTGTTGACAGTTCTGTCTTTAATGTCGAAGCCAATTTGAGAGAGTGATAATTGGACGTTAATACCATGTGATCTATTGAATTATTGAACATTTGTTAGGTAGGAACTACAAATATCAATCATAATAATACAAATCATAATAATGTCTACTTGTAAGCATTTTCGACATTATTGAAGCAGAAATTCAACGTTTACGTGAGCCGTGTCTTTCTCTGCAACGTTTTGCTGTCGTCGTGACCCAAGTTGGAACGGAGAACAATTCTTTTTTATTTAAAATAACAACCGTATTAAAGGACAACCGAAAGTCTTTAAAAAAACGGGGCAGTCTTGGGACTGCCCCTAGAAGTGAAAACTAAGTAACTTGAAAGCGACGATGACGCGAGTTCCATGATTTTTGTTCACCCAAAAAGTACTCAACGCGCCTAGAAGTTTTCACTTCAAAAATCTATTGTTTAATAGGCAATGAAAATGCTCCATTCTGCCAAAACTGTCACTTAGTCAAATCGAAACGTGTTTTATTTTCAAATTACACTTTTTTTATTGTTTCGAATTGTCACTAAAATAAATCTAGATAGTTCGCAAGCGAGTGAGGTGTTGCATTAGCAAAACTGGTTGACAGAAAGTCAGCTTTCTTCCATTTTGTGGAAACTACAAACGCACTACCATTGTTATTCACATGGTACACTGAAGTACACGACTTTAGGACGACGTGAAAACGTAAAATTTAATTTATAATGTAGCAAAAGTTGAAGTTTTGACAGGACTCATGTACCTAATGAATGATTAATTGTATGTACCTATATGATTTTTATCTGTGGTCCTACTTATGCTGGAAAGCGTAGGTAGGTAGGTAGGTAAGTAAGTCGTGAGTTAAGTAAAATGAAAATTGTTTTAAGTCGTGAAGATTTTACTGTTTAAAATCTGTAGTAATTGCAGCATATTACTCAACCTAGCCAGCTAAAATAAGAACAGTGAAGTTTAATAACCTTCATAAAAATAAAATTTAATTTAGTTTTAATTTGATTTGCATAACAGCATCACTTTGCTAAGTTTTAAAATCACTATCTTAGCCTAGCCTACTTTTTCTAGCTTCCTACTTGGTAAAGCAGTTGATACCAATAAACCGGATACAGGGTTATTTTAAATTGGCTAGCTAAACTCCGCAGACCCGATTGGTGTCGATATTAGAGATGCCACGAATACTCGCTATTATTCGGTATTCGGCATTACTCGTAATTTTTTAATTATTCGTCGAATACCAATATTAGTGTGTATTATTCAACATTCGGCGAATAGTTGTCTCAATAAAAATAAACTATTAATGAACAGAAAAAGTATAGACTTAAAAATAATTAAACTTTTATTCATCTTTAAAAACAAAACACACTTAGTATTAATATCATTAAAATAAAAAGTTTGCCAAAAATCAGTCATGAAAGTTAATTAGTTAAAGTCCAAAAGGGGCAGATTAGGTGCATACTAATATTATAAATGTGAAAGTAACTCTGTCTGTCTGTCTGTTACGTTTTCATGCCTAAACCGCTGAACCGATCGTCATGAAATTTGGCAGAGATATAGCTTGGGATATGGAGAAGAACATAGGCTGTTTTACTGCTGTTTTACGCGATGACCGATATTCAAGCGGGCGGATCCATGGGCAAAAGCTAGTAATCAATAAGTTCAAGTATAAAAAGAATAAATAATAAATAAACAATTTTTTTATATTCCCTTTTTTATGTCTAGTAATAATGGCGAGTACTCGACTATTCGCCTTAGGGAATGGCGATTAATCGGTATTCGACTATTCGCTATACCGACTATTCGCGGCATCTCTAGTCAATATCTAAAAAAAAAAAACGATACCTACATAAAAAATAAAAAGTTGTTAGGTACTTGAAGTATGAGTTGAAAAAAATTGTTTTCTTATGTTTTATCGTGTTTATATCGAGACTCATCTTGCCTGTGAAAATCCGTTTTTTTTTTGGTGTAACCCAAAAAAAAAAACATATTTTTTAATCCAAGTGACTACAATAACTGCGGTCGATGACCTCCCAAAGAACATCAATATTTTTATTTTTTGTGTATCGTTTTTTTTAGATATTGACTAGAGATGCCGCGAATAGTCGAATACCGATTATTCGCCATTCCCTATGGCGAATAGTCGAATACTATTACATTATTACTCGACATAAAAAGGAATACTTATAAAAAAAATATACATTATAAAGAATATAAAACACAAAAAAAAAATTTTTTCATGTTCGATGGGTACCCATCGCGTCTGCGGAGTTTAGCTAGCCAATTAAAAATAACCCTGTATTTAGACCAGCGGGGTTATTACGTAACACACAGAAGCAATAGGTTTCATTTTGACAGTTCAACACAGACATTGCGTTATTTACTTCGCTGAGCAGATAAATTTTTCGAACATATGAAGCAATGGATTAGCAATATCCTTCAAAATCATTCAGATTGTGATTGATAGTGTGTTACGCAATTAGGGTGCAGTTAAGTATAGTCTATTAATTATTCAATAACATAACGCATCAATTTCATTATTGATCTACTCATCTACTACTTATAGTAGTAAAGCGCATTCCAAAGGGCTGTGCCCAATTTTGGTGCCTTTTTTTTTATGGCACACTTACGCCACCTTGTTAGATGTGTAGAGTACTTCCATTCAAACAATAGTTACTATGGCAGCTCACCTCTAAAGTACATCCGTCTCGAGTTATGCACCCTAATCTATGACGCGTATTTAATTAGGAAAACTGAAAGTATGAGTTACCTATACTTTTTTTTTTCATAGTACAAGCTCTATTGGAATCAAGGTGCATTATATTGGCGTAAGTGGCATAGTGTGACATCAAGTTACTCTTCACCGTAACAATGTCATGAGTATTTTATTAACAAAACTGAAAATATATTAGTGCTTCTTTTGCCCTTATCTGGTCTATTTTATAGTTTGAACACTATCTGGGGGCCAAGTCTACTAATGTACAAACGTTGCAATGGTCTCTTCATTGTGAGTTTTTGACAGATTTGCCATACAAACACTGTCAAATACTCACAATGGCGAGACCATTCTGACACTATTGTAATAGCAGACTTGAGGCCCTGGACCCAAGTTACGTTGCATAGGTGACATAGTGTGACATCAAGTCACACTTCACTACAGCAATTTTACGACGATTTTATCAATAAAAATGAAAATATGATTTCTTTTACGGTCTTTTTTATTTCATAGTGTGAACACTATTTGGACTAATGTTGCATCATGTGGGCGTAAGAGGCATAAGAAGAAGAGAAAAGAAGAGCCAAGTCAAGTTTAGATTAATCAGTAAAATGGATGAAATATACGTGCGAACTACGAAAGCAGAACGATCGGTATGAAGATTGCAACGAACAAGAATGCACCAACGCTGGTAAAACGCATACTTCAGCAATTTTATTGACTATTCTAATAATGCCCTAGAACTAAAGAAAGGAGCTTCCCGAAAAGCCGTAAATAACAAAAATAGCTATTCTTCGAAAAATAAGCTAAGACAAGGATAAGGACGCAGCTGCGACTAACAGCATATGGACAGACGGAAACAAAAGCTAAAGCTAATTGTTGCAGTTTACCACTCACCATGCACTCAAAAAAAATAGATTATTATTTGCATGTGGATACTTTCTGAACTCTTAGAAAAGTTATTCGGATTTTTTAAATAAAGAAACCAAGGCAGTAAGGAGCAATCACACAATCAGTTTTGCAAATAAAGTACTCGTAACATTTCTAATAGTGAAATGTGACTTGATGTCACATCACACTATGCCACTTACGCCAAAATGATGCATCATGAGTCCAAATAGTGTTTACACTATGAAATAAAGAAGACCGTAAAAGAAATCATATTTTCATTTTTATTGATAAAATAGTTGTAATATTGCTGTAATGAAGTGTGACTTAATGTCACACTATGTCACCTACAGAAACGTGACGTAACTTGAGTCCAGATAGTGGTTAAACTATAAAATAGACCAGATAAGGGCATAAGAAGCACTAATATTTTCGGTATTGTTAATAAAATACTCATGACATTGTTACGGTGAAGAGTAACTTGATGTCACACTATGCCACTTACGTCAATATGGTGCATCTTGAGTCCAATAGAGTTTGTACCATGAAATAAATAGTGTAGGATCATTAAAGGTAATTAATATTTTCAGTTTTCCTAATTAAATACGCGTTATATTACGGTGCATAACTCGAGACGGATGTACTTTAGAGCTGCGCTGCCATAGTAACTATTGCTTGAATGGAAGTACTCTATACATCTAACAAGGTTGCGTTAATGTGCCATCAAAAAAAAAAAGCACCAGTCGTCCATACATTTCAGGCAAAGCCCTTTAAAGCTAATTTGTGCCAGTTACCCAATTCAATACACGTCCCAATTTCAGCAAGGCACACGACAAAAACCGTTCCAACCGATTAAAAAAAGAGCCGCGTCTCTATGTTACACGCGACTACATAATTTATGTAATTACGCAGAATGTCGGCGACCTAACACAATAGTACGAAACAGAAAGCTCCGGGGAACTTGTTCATAGTGAAAGTGACGACATTCGTGAGATATTTGTGACTATTAATACAAATATTAGCGAAACTAATCGAGAAGTGCTAACAAAGTACGCAGATGATTGGTTTTATACACGAGAACGCGCGAAAATTAGATAAAACTTTTATTTATTTGCATAAAATCAAGTAAATTAGATACCTAGCTACATGTTCTAGGCTCAGAAATAAAGCTGAATACTTAGGTAATTTAAAAAAAAAAAAAACAAGACGTCCATGACATAGACGTAGGTAGTCCCGCCAAAACTAAAACAATTTTTATTTATTGAACTAATATATCAAAACCGTAAAGCTAATTACAACGAAAGTAGTATAATATTCTTTAAGATGTTGATTAATTAGAAGCGTTGAGAATAAAGAAACAAGATTTATATTCAAGAAATCGAGAATCGGTGTGAATGTCCGAATGATTGATGTTACATCACTATCGTAATGCACATAAATGGATGTACAGTTGTACACATTTGTAATTGGAATACTAATTCGTATCATTCTGTTTATGGTAAATGCAATGCAAATGGCGCGAATCGCGATGCGATGCAACATCGACTCTAAAGTTGCGTAAATTGAGAGATCGCAGAAATTCGCAGATGGTATCAGAGCACACCTGATTCCACTATGTTACGCAAACGGTCGCACTATCCCTGTCGTAACTCGTAACTCTTGAGACATTTCCTTTAGGCTCATTAATTTAATTAACGTCGAAGAAATTGCCTAGATTTCAAGTTGGATGTTGAAATAGCATTAAGATCATGTGCATGACGAAATTAGAATGTTAGATAAATAGTAAGAAGTGTGAATATTTATGTCAATATTTCCAAAATATATATAAAAACTTAAGTACGTCTATAACCGTAAGTATTTATAACTTTTAATACATAAAAAACAACATGATAGACATAATTACCTATGTTCTCTTAAAAAACATCAGGTTATACATAATAATTATGTTCTTTTGAAAAAGAAAACGCTGAAAACTGAAAAGCAAAGACTTTAACCTAAATCAAACATGTAACGAAACTATAGAGAAAAAATATATAAAATACTTCTTTGACTTATTTTAATATTTTTGACATTTCCATACCTACCTATTATTTGACTAATTTGCAATTTTAATGTTATCCTAATTTATTTCATTCAACGTTATATCTAATAGTGTACCTAACCAAAACTCTGTGCAAAAACCCTGAAAATGTACTTGTATGTACGCCGGAAACTGCAGAACTTTTAAAACTATGTAACTACTCTGTAACGATATAAGTAAATGGATTATTATTATCCACACTAATATTATAAATGTGAAAGTAACTCTGTCTGTCTGTTACGTTTTCACGCCTAAACCGCCATCGTCATGAAATTTGGCAGAGATATAGCTTGGGATATGGAGAAGGACATAGGCTACTTATATTTATCGCGGTTATTGGTTATCGCGTAAATAAGTAGCCTATGTCCTTCTCCATATTCCAGGCTATATATGGAGAAGGACATAGGCTACTTATTTACGCGATAACCGACATCAAAAGCTAGTTTACTATACTGTGGGAACTGCTAAATAACTAGTTAGCTAGTGCATAAATAAATATTTGCTGTAGAACACTGATTTCCAAATAAAGCAGGTAAAAGCTAGTTAGCTATCAAGCCTATTAAATCAAACGAGATGACACATAAATAGATAGAATTGCAAAATATTCTCCTAAAATATACCCTGAGGCTGTTTACCTGTTTCCTTTGCCTCTATTACAAAAGCTGTGGTTTTAGTTCAGTTGTTTGCTGTTGAGTTGCAACATGGCGCAGTTTTCGATCAGATATTCGATAATGTTCTGTAATGGATTTCTGTTATTTGTATTTTTTTGCTGATGTAAGCTGCTGTACAAATTACTTATTAAAATTGGAATATAGATATTGCGTCCATAGGAGACAACTAAAGTGTGGAACTGTAGAAGAGTGAATAGTTGTACGCTTAACGTTGCTCTTGGCGTTAAGAGGCCTTTAACATTTCGATCGTGATTTTTGCGTTAGTGGCCAACTTTGGCGTTCTTATTTTGGGAAACTGAAAAAATTCGACAACTTTTACTTATTATGTGGAAAACAATAGTTATTAGTACCTATAGTTTCTAGCGGTCTCCCTTTTCCTAATATTTTCTGATTTATATAATACTAGCTTTTGCCCGCAACTCAACTAGAATCCTTCGATCAATAATAGCACTAGATACAGGATCAGGAACAAAAATAAGTCATTGAAGTGGCCACGTTTACACACACATACACATTTACATTTGTTACTACGAAATATAGAAAAAAGTTTTATAATATTAACAACTTCAGTTCATTATAAACTCAAGCATAAAGTTTAATTACGATTGAAAAATATTTATATTAAAGTCCTTCTATCATCGGAGAAAGGTAAAAGCAATAAATTTAAAATGTCGCTTGAAAATAAAAAGTCATTTTTATAATAAGTACAAAAATATTTATTTTAAAATGAAACTTAAAACCTAAGCAATAAGGTTAAAAACATTTTGTTGACAATTGCGTGCTTACTCTATTTTGGAACTAGACGTAGTTCTTGGTATTACATTTCAATGTTCAGAACACAGTAAGAATTGAAAGACGTGGCGTTGCAGACTAATAATATATTTTTTTAGGCGAAGGTTCGTTTTATAAATAAATTTTTATCAATTTAAAAAAGTAGGTAGTAGGACTAAATTAGTACAATAGTTATTTTACTAAGGGGGATGCGCTGTGGTAGCCCGCGAAATTCAAATGTTCTTGTGTTTTATGCAATTTGCAGGTCCGTGTCAGGTTGTATCTTGATCAAAATATGATACAAAACAGTAAAATAGCGCATCCCCCTTAAGTCATTGCTATTAATTGTCTGCGGGTTGGCCTATTGTAATCAACTCGTATAAAAAAATGGGTGCGACTACTTATGTACGCGATTTAGAAGTTATAAAAAATATTTATATTAAATCAAATAATTTTATTTATTTAAATTAAACTGCAAATAAAAGTTAAAAAAAAGTCAAGTCATTTATTTCAAATAGGCACATAAAAGGCACTTTTGAACGCAAAATTTACAACAATAATTAATTGATTCTAGTTGCCCCGTCCAAAAGGTAGTTACGTATGGAGAAAATTGGGCAAGAAACTCCATACTTACTCTTTTAAAATGTTAACAATATTTGTATACAAGTGCATGGTAGGTAAAACAATTTTTCTTAATTAATCGCTTATTTACTTTTTGTAAATTATGGATTTTCTTAGTTTTACTATTCATAATTCTGCGACATGTCAATTTATTTTTAAAATACTTTTTTCTAGGAGTGTCACATAAGGATGTTAAATCAGCGAATGATGCATCAGGAGACTTAAAAGAAACTGCAACAGCCTGAGGCATGTCACATACTCCGGTGTTATCTTCAAACGTTAAAGTTGCTGATGATGTGGCCTGTAAATAAACATTTGCGGCTTATTAAAAACAATTTTAAAGTACCTATTTCATGAAAATACCTAGAGGAATTGTTTTCTTCCGACAAAGATTTTTACAAAATTTACCTGATTTGATAAATCATTCGTCAATTCTGAACAAATAGTTGATCTGTGAATCTACAAAAAAAAAAAAAAAAAAATTATCTAAAAGTTATCTTACACCAACTATAATAATACTTTATGATAATTACCTGCAACTTGGGAACAATGGGAACTGCTGTTTTTACTAATCTACGCCTTTGCGTGTTTCCAGTTATGTCCAATTTATTAAAATGAATCGAACAAATTGTTGAATTTTTAAAAGGTTTATATATTTCTTCACCTCTTTCTTTCGCGACAATAGATACCCATTCTGCATTGCGGAATGGGTCGCTAGGAAATCTACAAACAAAAATAACATATAAAATAACAATACTACTCCATGCATTTCCCTGTTCCAGAACAGTCGATGTTTGTTACAATAGTTGCAATAGTTGGCGCGTTTTCACAAACATTGGTCAAACAATCATAATATTTGCTAAATGGTGTATAATTTACTATTTAATTGTTATTATTTTATGAAAATCACATACATAATGATATAAACTTACCGAAAAAAAGATATTCCTTCCAAAATCTTGGTGTTACGGTGGTTATTTACACAATTTTTGAACGCGCACTGCGGCATTTTGACGTCTTAACGTTGGCTATGTTTGGACGAAACTAATTTGAAGTAAGACCACAAAAGTATTTGTGCTCTTATTTTTCGGGCCGTTTTTGAAGCGCTTATCGGGAATCTAGTGTATTATTGATCGAAGCTAGAATCAATTTTATTTCCATGTACAGACGCCAGCAGGTCAAGCTACCCGAAACTGTAAAATTTTCGCAATCAACCTTGAATCTTATACTGTAGTGATAAAGTTGAAAATCTATTAAAGAAATTTGACAGATTGTAGTACCTTGATGTGCTGGTGTCTGTACATTTTGACGTTCAAAAGTGCCATTTATATTGACTTATAATATATAACTATTTGAAATAAATGCTTTGACTTTGCTCCGCCCGCGTGGATGTCGGTTATCGCGTAAAAAAGTAGCCTATGTCCTTCTCCATATCTCTGCCAAATTTCATGACGATCGGTTCAGCGGTTTAGGCGTGAAAACGTAACATACAGACAGACAGAGTTACTTTCACATCTATACATATAATAAAATCGTAGCGAAGTCAAAACTGTACATTGAATATTTTTCAAAAAAAAGTAATTGCCACGAGGTCTGGGAACGATTCTGATACCGAAAATATAGTTTTTAGAATTTTTGTTTGTTTATCGGTTTGTCTGTTTGTCTGTCTGAATGTATGTTCCAGCATCACGCAAAAACTACTGGACAGATTTTGTTCAAATTTTACATAGATATTCCCTATAGGTCTGGTTAAATTACTAGGTATAAATTATCACGCTATTTGCTATGGGGGAAAAGCAGTATTGCATTATGTTTTGAGATGGGTCAATAAGGGCAGGTACCTTAACTTAGGATATTTACCATGTTTACTTTTACTCGTATCAAAAAGTAAACATGGTAAATATCCCGTTTGTGTTAATAGTAATGTTAGTGACCATGACAGTTTAAAAACTAATAATATAATATAGGCCTTCCATAGTTTTAGGTAACCAGTCCATTTTAACCACCCAAACCCATAGTCCAATATCTTTGGTTCCATATCCTGCAATAGTCCTACACTAACCGGGGGTTGTCCTTGGGTGCATTTGCATAGTGCGTACAGGGATAATCGTCGGTTGGTGCCTCATTTAATTAAAAAGCGTCTAAGCGCTCTGTTGCTCAGTTGGCCAAAGCCAACTCGCAGAACCCGAGACCCGAGGGTCCCGAGATATATGTAAATAAAATAGTTTTTTTTTTTTAATTATTATTATTAATTATTTATTTATTAAATTATATACTGATTGTGGCAGATAATTGTGGTCACATTACAAATCTAGCACAGTCGCACGTGGTTGCACACGGATAAGGATCTAGCGTAGTAGGTGCTTCGTCGTTATATTATATTTGGGATAAAAATTACCTATAAGTATTAAAATTACAAAAAACAATTCTGAACAAACTAGGTAGGTACTTTACCTAAATAGCTGTCTGTCGCAGTCTGTCTGTCCTACACTTTTATTGTAGAAATAAAAAAATACGTTCAAGAAAATAGAAAAGAAAATTTCGTAGATTAATTTTACATTAAAAAAAAATTGGTATTATTATAAAGTTGTTGCTACTTAAATCTTAGCCAGTCTGCAGTCTCACAAAGTACTAAGTAATAAACACATCATACGCTGCGCCCGCGCAGCCAGAGGTGAAAGTGGTCGCTTGACACACGCGAGATTCGCGCTTGACTGTAATTAGGCTATTAATTACCCACCACATACGCACAAACTAATTAAACAATGTTTGTCAAGGAAAGCTGACATTTGTATTGGTTTCCGATTTGTTTCCTTATGACCTGATGACTATGGAAAGGCCGTTTATAAAATGCATTTGTTATCGTCATTCATTTATTTTTCCTTTTTTTTAGTTCCATTTTTGTAGCAGGAAAAACACTTGACTGTCGTTCAATCACCTGCAATTGCTAATATAATTGGACGTAGTTATGCAAAATGGCTCCAGCCCACAAAAACCGTTTTTTTGGGTTATCGTCATAAATAGCATCTACACATCATCTTTAGTATATGCAAAAAATACCCAAACCGCAAAGTTCTTTTATTCTAATGAAAAACACAGACGTTAATGATACCAACAGAATATTACATAGGCATTTTCGCAGAGTTAAAATAGAACCATGTGTCATGGAAACATAGTCATGGGTTTTAAAAAATCCAAACTATTTTGGATCTCTAAGTCAAATAATTTTTTTACTATAAAACAGGAACTATGCCATTTGAATATTTTTTTTTTACGGGTGGGTAAAAAACTGATAATTTTATGTATCTATGTTTTTTAATTAAATGCCCTTACTATTCTTATATGCGTTTTATTGCCTCAACTTGACACTAAAATATCCATCTCACATTTTATATTGTAAAAAATAACTAAAGAGATTTTTATTGAAAAAAAGTGTATTTATGCACATGAAATTTATTAAAACTACTATACAGGAAATAAACAAAAAGACCCAATATTTAAGAGGGTTTGGAAAACAAACTTTGGTCTTGTTATTTTAATATATCAATTTTACTAAAACTCCCACTTTCTCAAAAGTAAGTTTTTGTGGCTGGATCCATTTTGCATAACTACGTCCAATTAGAACTATTGTTTTAATGCCGCAAAAAAAATGTCCAGCACATTTTTTTTATATTTCATATTTTAACTAACGTAACTTGTAGTACCAAGACATGAAAATCTGACGATCTATCCTGTAAAAATCAAACTGATACTCAGCTGAAGTGAGCTTTAAGTGTCAATAGTATCGATCCATAGCATCAGGTGGAATGATCACTTGAAGCTCGCTTTACCTAAGTTTTCACGGTGGAATTTTTAGGGTTCCGTGGTCAACAAGGAACCCTCAAAGTTTCGCAATGTCCCACAGTGGAACGAATGTATGGGAGCGGTTGGACGTAGAAATGTCCGAAAAAAAAGAGTAAAATTATGCCAAACTAATGATGCCATCTTATTCGATTACTTAATGCCTTCATAACTTGTGGTGATGAATTTCTTCATAACTCCCATATTTCGGGAGTAATTTGAGAAAATGTGAAATTTTACTATGAAAATGAGTGTATCGAGCTCTCTCCCTCCTGATTCCGGGCTTGTTTCAAGTAGCGGTCTCTAATATCATAATGCTAATACTAAGAGCTATATTTAATACTAAGACACATAGTGCGCCAAATGTGCACTTTCTGGGATAAAGAGTGATGTTTATTTTATAACACAATTTTTTTATTTTTTGTTTATTTTGTTGATTAAAACCGTTTTTCTAAAGGTTTACCTTATTACAATAACATTTCTGAGCAGCCAATTAGAGAAGATATAAGCTAATTAGGATATATAATTAGGGACTTAAGGTTTACATATAAAACTGATGCACTAATGATTACTGATAAGAACATTGCTATTATTTAATTACTAAATGGCTCTTAATACACTAATTTAGCATGCATCATTTACTAATTATCACAATAACTAATTACCTTGCAATATTTAACAAAGGATACCTGGGATACCTGGATTTTATATAAATAGGTCACTATTAGTAACTTTAAAATCAGTGTTGATTTACACCTCGTTGTATCCAAGCTAATCTCGCAATGTATTTTCCAAATTTTAATACAAATCTTGATATTCACGTTGCTTTATGCGCACGCGCACATAAAGATTTACGCGACTTTAACTATTTGTTCAGTGTTTTAAAAGATAACAGTTGTGTTCAGTTATGTGAAAGTGCTGAAACAAGTTTAAAAGACTGGTGTCGTCGATTTTGCTACCGCATTTATGCAAAATGGACACAGTCTGGAAGAAGCACAGATAAGTTTCGGAAGAAACATGAGATTTGGCTACAGGCTGCAATTCAATGGCCGGAATTACAGAATGAAAATATGGAACCTTCTACAGAAAATATAAGTGACGTCATCGAGCCCATAATTTCTCCTGCTAAATCTGATGCTTCAACTTGTACACATCCTAGTCCTCGTAAATCTTTTGAGGACCTTAGTAACCGGCAAAAAAGAAGACGCACTGAAGATAGTCTTTCATGCAGCAGTAGCAGCGCTGAAATTATGTTTTCGGCCGAAAGGGCGCTTCAAAAGGCAGGACAAAGCGATACAGCTTATGTTATGAAATACTTGACGGAGAATCCAGAAGAGGCCTCAAAAATCAAAGCCTTCATTGAAGGTAAATCAATTCAGGTACGGGAAATATCCCCTTTGAAGGCATTGGCTCTTTATGTATCGATGAACTTATCGAAATGGCGCTATAACACTCTTCGGGATTTCAACACTCAAGAAGGAGCTCTTCAATACCCGAGTTACTACATGTTGGTTAAAGAAAAAATTAAGTGCTATCCGGCCAAAGAAGATCTCACAGTTACAGAGAGCTCTGCAAAAATCAAATTACAAGCCTTGATGGATTTAACCTCAAGAAGACTTATTAGGTCGTTAGAAACCCCTGTTGATCCCAATCAACAGCTCGTATTGACCAGCAAATGGGGTTTTGACGGATCATCTAGCCAAAGCATTTATCATCAAAGGACGAGTGAAGATGAGCAAATCGATCTTGCTAGTAATTTTATGATTAGTCTTGTACCACTGCGGCTCGTCTCAAAAGGTGTAACAATTTGGGAAAACGAGCGACCATCTTCCACTTCATTTTGCCGGCCAATATTGTTTAAGTTTATAAAGGAAACCAAAGAAAATGTGCAGAGAGAGATGGCTGAAATCGAAGCAGAGATTGAAGCCTTAACTCCATCCACCATCACTGATGGAATTAGTGTCAAACACCAACTGCTGTTGACAATGATTGATGGTAAAATTCATTCCATTATATCCAATACAGCAGCTTCAGTGTGTGACATATGCAAGGCTTGTCCTAAAGAAATGAATAATTTAGAGTTAATCAAAGATAAACACGCAAACGAGGACATGTATAAATATAGCTTAAGCACCCTTCACGCTTGGATTCGCTCAATGGAATGCTTATTACACATTTCCTACAAATTAGACATAAAATCATGGCAAGTAAGGGGTGATATAGCAAAAAGGCAAGTTGATGACAGGAAGAAAAGAGTTCAAGAGGCTGTAAGAAGAGAAACGGGCTTACTTCTCGATGTTGTGAAACAAGGCAGTGGATCCACCAACAATGGCAACTCGGCAAGGAGATTTTTTGAAAACTACACTAAATCTGCTGAACTGACCGGAATAGATGCTATGCTTTTAAGAAAAATCTGTGTGATCTTGCAGTGTATTTCATCAGGAGAGAAGATCAACGTAACTAAATTCCGAGAGTTCTGCTTTGATACTGCTAAGCTTTACGTGGAGTTATACCCATGGTATTATATGCCTTCTTCACTTCATAAAATTTTAATGCATGGGCCAGACATAGTTCAGAACATGTCAATTGTGCCCATTGGTTTTCTATCCGAAGAGGCATCTGAGGCTAGAAATAAAGATTTTAGAAAATATAGAGAGGGGCATTCTCGAAAGCATAGCAGTATCTCATGCAATGAAGATATTATGCACAATCTTTTACTGTCTTCTGATCCACTTGTTACAAGTATCCGTCCAAAAGGAAATAAGTTTGTAAAAAAATCTTCTTTTAAGGAATTTTATGAGCTTACGGATTCTGAGAAAAGTGATATCGAATTTGTTAACATAAATGATTTAGCGGACATCGATTCTGAATTTGAATTAATTGATGATGATGATGATGACGAAGATAATTAAATGATGTTATTGTTTTAAAATGTGTAACTTAGTAAATTAGAGCTTACATCTTAATTATTTATTGTACTTTTAATGAAACTAGGTAATTTATTATCAACTTACTTAAAAGTCATACTCTCATCAGTTCTTGTGAATATTTTTGTTAATATATATTTCTGTATATATATAATATATTTATAGACCTCTTAATAAGTCTGTCTGCGGTTTAAAGTAAATACAAATGGGGAAAAAACGTTTTTTTTTTAAATTTTCATTTCCTTTTATCCCAGAAAGTGCACATTTGGCGCACTATGTGTCTTAGTATTAAATATAGCTCTTAGTAATAGCATTACGATATTAGAGACCGCTACTTGAAACAAGCCCGGAATCAGGAGGGAGAGAGCTCGATACACTCATTTTCATAGTAAAATTTCACATTTTCTCAAATTACTCCCGAAATATGGGAGTTATGAAGAAATTCATCACCACAATTTATGAAGGCATTAAGTAATCGAATAAGATGGCATCATTAGTTTGTCATAATTTTACTCTTATTTTTCGGACATGTCTACGTCCAACCGCTCCCATACATTCGTTCCACTGTGTGTCCGTCCGTCTGTCTGTCCGCGGTTTAGCTCAGAGACTCTTAGTACTAGATCGCTGTTATTTGGCACGAGTATACATATTAATCACGTCGACAAAGTGGTAAAATAAAATCTATTATTTTTTGGGGTTCCTCCTGTACTTGTAACGTGAGGATGATAAAAAAAATTCTCGTCTATCCCATGATATGGGGTATCGTTGGATCTGGCGTTTTTGTCAAAACCATTTTTCAATTCAAAGATCGAGAGGACTAAAATTCTAAAAATTCTAATTCCTCCGAAATAGAATTTTTAGAATTTTTATTTATTTGTAAGAATGTAGTTTTACATAGTATGGTGTTAATTATTTTGTTAAGTTCTATACATTCTACCACAACATATGGTGTACAAATATTCAAATGTCATTCTTAATCAATAAATTTTAAGTTTTGTGATTTACAATAAGTCCATCATGAATTAATATTATTACAATTAGGCAATCGTTACTTTTTAATCAATGTCAAAATTAAATTAGTTACGACATAATGTAACTAATTTATTTATAATCTTGGATTTTTACAATATTCTATGTATTCGCCAATTTCATAAAAGCAATTATCCAATAACCAACTTGTCAGCTTTTTCTTGAACATGGGGATGGGAAGTTCCTTAAATGAGTTAGGTAACTTGTTATACACCTGAATGGCATTAACATTTCTCCTAAATATTTGTAATCTACATTGAGGTAGATTCAGTTCGTATTTATACTTATTTCTAGCAGAAGCCTTTTTGTGGCTTACTTCTGATTGCTTGTGAAAATAGTGCGGATATTGTTTTTAGGAGGAGGAGGATAGTAATGTTATTCTAGGTAAGTGCATTGTCTTCACATATAATTAATAATTACTGTATACAAATATTGTTAACATTTTAAAAGAGTAACCTCCTTACTAATAAACGTTGTATAGCGTCTGTATAGTTACACACCGATTTTTCTCTTTCACTCGTCAGTAATTTGACTTTCGATAGAAGAAGACAAAGCGTTGTGTAACTATACAGACGCTATACAACGTTTATTAGTAAGGGGGCTAGTATGGAGTTTCTTGCCCATTCTTCTTCATACGTACATAACTACCTTTTGGAAGGGGCAACTAGAATCAGTTAATTAATTATTTTTATAAATTTTGACGTTCAAAAGTGCCTTTTATGTGTGACTTGTTTTAGTGACTTTGAATGTGCTAATAATAAGAGTCAAGTATCCCCCCTCCTGCCAGCTAAATGGTTGTTCTTGGACATGTGAAAAAATTCACGGCAGTATTTATATAAAACGACGTTAAAGGGAAAATTATCACAGCTAAGAAGGCTTTACATCATAACGAGTAATAATCAACCAACTTACCTACATTTGCAGTTGGAATGTATGGGAGAAAATGTATTTTAATTACATACAATAAGTAAAATAAGTTTGTTCTTGGGATAAATTCATTACGGAACCTTCATAGTGCGTGATCCGACACGCACTTGGCCGGTTTTTACAGAATAGAACAGCTGTTTCTTGTTTCACAGATAAAAACGAAAATCTCAAACTACACCGTGCGTAGCCAAATTGACCCTTCTTCTAACTAAACAACAGCAATAAAACGCATCTAAACTACTCAAAAAGAGGACAATACCCATCATCTCTGTACGATAACGCATAATTTGGCTCATTTATAATCTGTATTGCCCATAAACAACGTAATTCTACTTTCTAAACTGTTGCGTCAGTATTCATTGTTTAAGTTCAAGGCATCATCATGTTTATTCATAGAGCTTCACAACGTGCATGAATTACGTGGTTTAACTTGATTTAATTTGATTAAATGTACGTCTTTAAAGGCGAAAGCGTCAGGGTAGCGAAATTTTTTCTTACGGTTTTTTGCAAATTGCAGGTCAGTATTAGGTTGTAGATAGGTCATCATCAGCATCATTTCAGCCAAAAGACGTCCACTGCTGAACATAAGCCTCCCCTAAGCACAGCCACCTCGACCGGTTTTCCGGTCTGCTTCCCGCATCCAGCGGATTCCTGCGGATTTCATAAGGTCATCGGTCCACCTTGTGGGAGCAACGCTACGTCTTCCGGTACGCGGTCGCCACTCCAGAACCTTTCTTTCGTTTTTTTTTCTTTCTTTTTTTTTTTTTAATAGGTATGTTGATTAAAATATGATTCGTGACCGTAACAAGTATGTATTTACAGAATTATAATCATTAAAATCATCAATATAACTGCGTCTAAGATCAAGATACCTAGCTAGTAGTTAGTTAGTTGAATGTCTAATTATTTCCTTAACGTTTAGTCTAATTGGCAGAGATCGGAATAGGTAGAACTTTTTTACCTAAACTTCGAGGAAAATACATAGAGTGGATAATATATTATTAATTCGTATTATGGTTCAGGGCAAACTTCTTACGACTCGAATGGTGTGAAATATAATAGTAATTAATCGTTGCAACAAATAACAAAATATAATATATATACCCTTTTTATCGCAATATAATATACACACAATTCACCAACTTTTCAAGAATTGGCCTTGGAGTTTAGAAAAGTTTGTGCAGTACGTGGATAGCGCAGTGCATGGGTATATCCCGCATTTCCATACTTCGGACTTTTTAGTTAATAGGTGTCTGACATAACTCTCCATTTATCTCCGGAGGCCCGGGCGGACGGCATTCATAGTGTCCGTATGTATTAAGGAGCCATGTCTCATATTTAAACGCGGGTATACTACGGTCAATATTTAATAGTAAATTAGCCTATTTTGTAGGCCCAATCCTGGGATTTGCAGTGAAACCCTTAGAAAGTTACAGGTCGTTTAAGGTAGCTCAATTCAGACGTCTTCATTGAGGAGTCACCGTAGAACTCGAAAACTAGCCGACATTGAAAATTTGGTATCTGTAATCTATAAGAAAAAAATTGGTTTGGTATGGGTGAATTTGAGATAACGACATGCTTTGATTTATCATAGAAATCCATAAAATTCACCGCGCTGTTTCTCGGATAGTAATCAACCAAATAACACATGTTTTTAGTATAATTTAATAAATAATAATAATAATAAAAGCCTGATATAGTGGTGATAGATCGATTAGCGCGCCGCGCAATGATAAGTTGATGTTACCATTACACATGACGAGAACTCCGTGAAACCTGAGAAAGAGAAACAAATAAAATATCTCGACTTAGCACACTAGGTTGTTGACATGTGGAATGTGAATTCAGCTATCTTTGTGCCAAATGTCGTGACGGCCAGTGGCCTGATGGCCGAAATCTTGAGGCTTTCGGGAAAAGCGGTTGGATCAAGGGCCTGATTCAGAAGGCAGTACTCCTTGATACGGCTCGCATTGTGAGGAGATTCCTGTCTCTGCAGCCCTAACCACCGGAAGCTTGGACCCTGCTCCCGAGACTGGCGGACCACTATTTTTTATATTTTTAAATGTTTTTTATATATTTTTGAAGAAATATTTATAAATGTATTTTGTATGGATAAAAAATTAAATAAACGTCATAATAATAATATTTTTTTTTTAGTAAATGTGTTCTAATTTGTAGTATAAAAATAAAATGGAAAAACTATACCATTTCGGTAATACAACACATTATTATGTGGCTTCTCAAAGTGGTCTCTAGGAAATATATGCACGTAGCTACTAAAGTAATTAGTCAAGGTCCCAAAATGTTAAGAATACTGTATATTTTCTCACTTTTGATTTGTTATTTGTTGCAACGATTAATTACTATTATATTTCACACCATTCACGTCGTAAGAAGTTTGCCCTGAACCATAATACGAATTAGTGACCTAATAGTTTGGAAGATGGTCAGTAGTTTCGATTATCGCAGATCCTATTTGACTTCCAATATAAATGACTCAGATTATGCAACGATTTTACGGATATGTTTACACCAACTGTTCATTTATGGCATGGCAGCGTCTTATTCACTACCAAATTTCACAAATGTCTAAATCACGATGAGTCGTTTTGCTAAAAATAAATATATATTCCAAGGCGTGTCACTGTTACATCACCGGTTGCACAAACTCCGGCTTCGGTGAAAGAGAGAAAGGCGACGTATCCTCTTACAGAATATGTCCATACAGTTAATGTATTACAGAGCACGTATCAGGTTACTGGTTACTGCCTTATTCGTTCACCTAGCTTCAGTGGCCATCGTTAGGTAGTGGCTGTGTATCATGAAGTCTTGAAATTAACAAACCTCCGGTTTCTAAAGTTCCATTAAGTCTAATCAATAAATCTACAGTCATTAATCTCTTTATAGCTGCTGTGCTAGAACAGAATAAAAACCACAATCATATCACTGAGTGGACAAGGGATAACAGAATGTAGGGTTGCTCTTTGAGAAATTAAAGCCCCGTTGAACTTGGTGATAATTTATTGGCATCTTCACTTAAATTATGTTACACGTTACAATTTATATTATCATTTAACAACCCTAAGTAGAGGAATGAAAGGGACTGCGTGGCTATCGCCATTCAGACCTGTCCTAGCTGGCTAGTTCCTGAAGACTGCTGAGCTATCGAAGCAGGAACTAGTCGTACTAAGGATCAGAGCTGGCTGCGTGGCTACGGCACTCAGAACCTCTAGCTAGTGAAAGTGAATGACAATTTGTTCGAAGACAGCTCTGCTTATAAAGGCGGAATGTTTACATGTGTGGGACAACAGAAGGCAGTGCCGGATTAACCACCTAGTAAGAGTAATTGCTACGAGGCCCACGCAAAAAGGGGCCCCGCGTATCCAAACTAGCCTACCTCCACAAATAATAATAATTTTGCCGAAGATGAAAGAAATATTGACAACTTAGGGTATGTCAAATTTTAATCTCGAATAACTTTTCAAAGCACATGAATTTATCGAAAAATTATAAAATACCTTTTTTTATAGAACGTTCAATATTCAATAAAAAAAAGTTTATCGCGCTAGGTGGTAACGTGCTTGTGAGACCGGATGTAAAAAGCCAAAGACCATATAAAATTCCACAAAAAAACAAAATAAGTTGTTTGTTTTTTACCACTTTATACTTGAGAATCCGTAGCAGATTTAGGGCCCCTTGATAGTATTTGCTACGGGCCCCGCGCTTGCTTAATCCGGCACTGACAAGGTCTTATTTGGCTTTCAGAAACCGGGAGTTAGAATAGTAGCCTACTGGTAAAAGATTGACCTCATTTATGTAGGTACAGTTCTAAGTGAAATTAATTTAAAACCTCGTAAAACAGAATCTCAGTTTGTCACTACGATAAGTATCGATGAAAGACTTCGGTGTTTTCGGCTAGCCAGAAACTCGAAAATTTGGAAATCCGGTCGATCGTTCTGATCATACTTAAACTTACGTTAAAGTATAAAAGCTGAATTTTGTATATGTTTCTTGGTGAACTATCAAAAGATGTTTCCTCGGTAGTCAGAAAGTTTCGATAGTTCTTACATCTTGTCAAACACTTTAAAAATCTTTTATAAAATAACGAAGGTCTGATCGTCGTGGGCTCATGCTGTATATACGAGCCTACTGTACGTCTTTTTACACGAGCAGCTTGTGGGCTAGATATCCGCAAAGATCGTATAACGCTCTCCGCATTCAGTATGATAACGCGTCTAGGATGCTAGTGGGGCTGCGCTTCTGTAGTGCGTCGGGGATGTTCGCTGATGCGCATGTAGATTGTTTCTACACAACTATGCGCAAAAGGTGCGCTTCCATGGTGCACAGGGTATGGAGCAGCTCCAACAGTATCCTAAGTATGATTTCAATTCGCTTTGACTGTGTTTTCGTGGTTCACTGTTGTGCCATATCACATGGGTTGCCACAGCGGTGATCCACTACTATTTGTTTGTTTTAGTGAAGTCTCAGTTGTTACTAATATAGTTATAAGTCTTACTAATCATTTTTGAGTCTTGATACTTGAATAAAGATAATTCTATTCTATTCTATATTGTAATTTCGCGAAATTTTGCCGCGTCTAAATATACAAAAGCTGGAGATAGTGACGAACCCGTTCGAGTATGAATCAATAAATGATTGACCTCCACTACCACACTAAAGAAGTTCTCACGAGATTATCTTAATACCCGTCATCAAGCATGATGACCATTACTACCTATTGTAATTATTACCTATGACATTACTACCTATTGTACTATTAATAGTACTAACTACTAATTCAAGTGTAAAGCCTGGAATACACATGCTATTAGAAAAGCATGATAGTGTGCTCATTAACAGCATTCTCTTCGAGTGTGTAAATTTGCTCATGAAAGCATAGACCTCAGAAGCATAATTATTATGAGCATACTTGTTTCTAGCCCGTTTGAGACATGCTGATTATTTGACATACAAAATGGTCGTTTCTTTTCAGAATGAATTCAATTCTGTTATATTATTCCATGGAAAGAATCCTTCGAAACTAGCATGCTTATGTGTAACTACATGGCATGTGTATTCCAGCCTTTATGCAATCAAGTTGTGATGGGTCAATACATTTGAATATTAGAACAATGGAATTAGCACATCGCATATTCCTAGAAAATGGACAGGATCCTCTGGTCTGCTAATAAAAACAAAATAATGCTATCACCAATTCGTCAGATGATGACAATGCTTTTTAATCTGTAGCTGAAGTCTGTTTTTTTGACAATGCTTTACCTTACCTGTTTAACTTAATTGTATCCAGTAGAAATAATGACATCCTTAAGAACAATGAGCAGCGACATCTTTCAGTTAAACACATGAATGTGTCGGCATTTACAGTAAGTTCGTAGGATGAAGAGGAATTGAATGCAGATGATTGACTTATAATTTCTAGAACGTTGAATGTAGAAGATAAGATGACATATTGTAGGTACTGAATAATTGTAAGCACACAACTTTTTAAATTGAGATTCTGCTAACATCATCCGTAACACTATACACTACCGATCAATCACAAATAATATCTATAGCTAGCATATTTTCAGTAAAAATACTTCATGATAAATCTCTGAAATTGAGTTAATTTTTATTTACTCTTTTGGCTTAAAAAAAAAAGTGATCGTGTTTTATCTCAATTTATGTTCCCCTGTGGTTGAGGATTCCGGGTAAAGCTCGCTTCCATCTTCGGCCTTATCATCACTTACCATCAGGTGAGATGAAGGCCAAGAGCTTCCCCGTTGTGTGTAAAAAAAAAAAAAAAACAAATATGATTTAAGACGATAAATGCAGAACTGACACGCAAACGCGATGAAATGTTACGTATTTGATGCGTACCTATCTAGTAGCTCATAAAAATGTCTTATCTTTTAGTGTTTTTTAATACAAGTAATAAAAAAATAAAGAATCATATTATTAGTTGTAGTGACTTATGGGAAAGTTATGAGTACGAATGAGGATGGCTGTAAGAAGAGAGGAAGACTTATGAAACGATCGATGAGAACTATAGCGTGAAAGATCAAAAGAATATGGCTAGAAAAGGCGAAAACTGAAATAAACGCTGAAAGAGAAATGACAGCAGGGTCTGTCTCTACCACACAAAAATTCAAACAGTCGGACAATCTTACTTTGCCGATCAAACATCAAAGCAAGATTTTCATTTAAAAAAACAACCATGAAGCTACATAGTGTTGCGTACAAAATCAGTGCGTGGTGCGTGCTTGAAAAACAAGAAAATCGTTCAAATATTTCTTCAGTCTTTCACGCAACCACGTAGATTCTTCAGACGATAATCATTGAACACTATAATGATGACAAATTGAGTATCATGTCATATAGTTTCCTTTTTCCGATGTTATTTTATTTGAACACGCAAATTAAACGTTTGTGATAATTAAGCTTAACATCCGCGTGTCTTAATAAATATTCCCGGTGACCTACTAAAATATTTATTCAATTCATTCTTTCATGAATGGAATTTTAATTAATGCAGAACCGATTTTTCAATCGTCAACTTTTATATATATTTCATGCCTTACACGGGCACTTAGAAACGTCAGAAGCTAGGTGCATGGTTCCAATTCCTTGTTTCCTATGGAGAAGAGCCGGCAATAAACTCCACACGACCCACTCACCTATTTTCTTTACAAAAGCTGCAAACCGCAATTTTTATTTATTTATTTACCTATTAAAACTTTGTACACAAGTAAAAAAAAATTGTGTACAAAGGCGAACTTAATGCCCGAGTCATTTTCTACCAGTCAACCTTAGGGTGATGCAGACACAAATCATGGCCGGTGCAACATAAGAGATAGATAGATAGATAACTATAAAAATAATAAATACTAATACATACATTATAAACAGAATACACTTTGCCAATTTTTATGCGCAGCCTCAAATAAAAGTTATCTCAAGATTGTTAAAAGCTTCTAAAAACAGGCGCGACACAAAGACACCGCGTGCCGCGCGACGAGCGGTCTCTTTGTGACGCGTCGCGTGTCGCGCCTGTTTGTTGAAGCCTTAAATCGGTCCACAAAGAACTTTATTTCCGCAAGACCCAAAGACAACATTCTTGTTGGTAGCCTAGGTATGCTTGCTTGCTTGTAAAAGTTAAGAGAAAAATAGCGTGCATTCTGGTAGTTTTCGCTCTTAGCTGTTAGCTACCGATTTTTTTATTGTGGTATGAATAAGAGTATACCATGGTAGTAGTCTCTTCAGCCTAACGCAGACTTTTTCTACAAAATAGAAATGTATCAAATATGTTCCAATTTAATTTAAGATGAATGAGACCTACAATAAGAGATCTAAGGGCTGTTCTAAGGTAAGGTTGGTCATCCATAAAGCCTCTTAATTAAAACACTATGAATAACTCACTAAAAACCCAATTAAGCCAGAATCTAATCAGATTAAAAGTCGGAATTAGATTCGATTCCCGATTATTCAAATTACCGATTACGAGGCAAGATTTATGTTTGTATTGCAAAGTATCGGTACTTATAATCAATAAATCATTATGTATCTGGGATAATAAATAATCGTTATAACACACGCGAAATTCGATATCTACTTTCGACGCGTTCAGTTATAATTATCGGCCGCTTTCTTCCGGACCGATGCATAAGATGCGAGAAACAGGTTTTTCATACCGGATATGCGGATATTTCGGTTTCGCAAAAAAGAAAATAGCTTAATTATCTAATTATGGCTTAGCTTAATTTTTACATGCTTTTATCTTATTAAGTACCTACCTAAAGAGATTTGATGGTTTAATCCCTTTTTTTTTAAATCGACATTTACAAGTTTTCGATAAAGGCAATTAAACTTCGGGAAATAGGAAAATCATATGTACTCACTCTCGGTACGGTGATGGCGCAGACCGCGTGCGCCAACAACAAAAACTGACAAATGCTGCCCCTCATACTGCTCTCAAAACCCAGAGCGGCTGAGTACCATCACACAACACACCACTATCCTGTCAGAGCGTATGTCCTTTGCCACTGTCTGACAAAAAAAAAATCACTGCACGACACTATGTTCCGAACTCAAATTAAAAAAAAGTTCAAAACTGGGCGGCAAACTGGCTAACGTCACAAGTTGACAGTCGGTCGTCGTTGATAGCGGATACACGCTGCGGCAGTCGGCACGGTAATAGCGCGAGCGGCGACCACCTGTCCGTTTTACCACCCCTACTCTTTGCCCCCTACTCGTTTCGAAAGGATTCGTCAAAGATGAGAATTAAAACAGACGGCAGCGCGGGACGTTAATTGAATTGTACGTTGCATAAACTGTGTACCTAAAACTTTTGGGTCAGATGCGTTTTGTGGCTGCAGATGACAAAAACATTTTTATTTGGATCTCAGTTTTCCTGCCACCATGCTAAGTAGCTCTACAGTGTTTTGAAACTCTTTACTGCTCATTTTCTGTAACGATATTGCATCTCATACCTAAATGGCAAGGCCACGTAATAAATTTTAGTTATTTTATGATTTTTGTCTGAACACATGGCAGTAATATCACTTAACCTTTTCAAACATTCATTTTGCAACAAAAACGAAGCAGCTGAACTATCAGTGACTCTAGTTAACATAATAAATAGACAATGAAACTCCGCGAAGAATCTTAATTGTTAATGAACCTATAATTTTAGGAAATAAAGAAACAGAGCGCGTAGGTACTCATAATTTCAAACACAAGTTGAAAGCGTCAGTCAGTCAAGCTAGACGGAAGGGTCAGAGAACGCGTAGATGATCCGGAAAATTAAAGGAAGCTTGTAACGATAATATACGGCAATATTTTCGTCTGTCAAAGAAATCATACGATTTCTAATCCAAAGTATTTTACGAGGATCGTTTTTGAGACGTTCTTACTAGACCTGCTTCCAACTAGGTATTAACAAGACTGTTGTCGTTTTCCTTTAGGTTGAGGAGAGGATCTTAGCTTTATTCCACTTCGCCCGTAAGATGACACTGACCCATGGTTGCTAGATGTGATTTCTTAAATTTCCCCAGATTTAAAATTATTTTTCCCCAAAATGATACCTTTAAAAAAAAAGAATTATTCAATTCAATTATATTCAAAACATTTATTTCAGACATAGTCCATATACTGTTAGTAACACAAAAAACCTTATAAAGCTATTGTTATTCATACAACAAAAACAAAGCCACAGGAAGAAATAAAGATAAAAATCAAAATCACAAAGTGGCACCGCACAGGAGCCAAGCCAAGCCCTGGACGCGTCAACCCACCGTGTGTAGTCGCATCCAGTGCCGCCACATCGGAGTCCCAGCGGCCCACGAACACGCTCAGAAGGCTGTTCGAGCTGGCCCGCATTCGCTTCATAATAGCCGCACAACGTTTCCGCATGATGGCATGAAACCCATCCACGCTTTTCACCGCAAACATTGCCGAAGCGCTGCAGTGGCGCGGCAGCCCGAACAGTACCCTGAACGCGTTATTGTACTGCACTCGTAGAGTGCTGTATGTACGCTGCGTATACTTAGTCCACGGGCTGCAGGTGTAAAAAGATTGACAGAAGGCCTTAAATAATGTCACTTTGACCTGCTCAGTACAGAGCGCCCTGCGCTCCCTCTCCAAATCCATGTTATCACACAGATCCTCCGAGACCCAGTGACCCAGATATTTTCAAAACAGTATTTTTTTATTATTAATTGAAAAGGCATAAAAGTTTCCAGTTCTTAAACCCTACAACGTCTAGCTATTGCATTTTACTAAAAACTGCGGTTCTTAGTTTATGGTCTCGACTCGCACGACCGAATGACCGATGACCGATCAACCCCAAATTTCTCCAGTGTCATTTTTTTCCCCCAAAGATATCATTTTCAAGATACCAAATTTTTCCCCCAAAAACCCTCAATCTGGCAACGCTGCACTGACCCATTTTCCAGTACTTTGATCTACTATTCTACCTATTTTACGTGAATAAGTCCATTCAGGTAATTTATTTTTCTTTTGTTAATCTAGGAGATTATCTCACGTATGACACATCTCTTACATAATATTATGAAATCTTTGCTCTACCTCTAAATGCATGAGCCGCCAACCACAAAAAAAAAAACAATAACTGTCAAAATTTAACACCACCGATCAAAATGCAAATTAGAGTCCAGTCACGGTTAAAGCCCTTGCGAGATCCATCGCAAATCTTTTGGTAAAATCATTAATCAGGCGAGATATCTGCTGATGGCGAAACAACAGTAATGTTCCATGAACACAATGGCCCAAACCCCGTTGGGCCACAGCTTGTGCGAAAGAATGGAGTATATCTATACTAATTGGTGTTGAACGTTTTGCACCATTTAAGTTAAAGGTATTGTGTCGCAAGGCGCGCTTCGGACGCTTTGGGCCGTGTAAAAAAAAGTTGTCTGTGGTCGAGATTATCGACTACATATGTATAGCAAGGTTGGTTGGTTGGTTGCTTGTAGCGCTTGACGTAAATTGACGTAATTTTAGTCGGCAAGTTTTTAATCACGACTAAACTTGTATGGAGTAGTGACAGGCGCTGATTAATTGGACAGGACTAAACTAAAATTTATATTCTGTCCTTTTCTTAATGAAATAGAAAGAAAAAGATGCACTGAACTTAAATTTAGTTTATTTTGTGAACAAGGGAATCGGCACCATTGCCTTCCTGTGTTTTCAAAATGTATGTACATACAGACGCCAGCACATCAAGCTACTACAATCTTTCAAATTTCTTTAATAGATTTTCAACTTTATCACTACAGTATAAGGTTCAAGGTTTATTGCGTAAATTTGACAGTTTCGGGTAGCTTGACCTGCTGGCGTCTGTACACAAATAATTCACAAAACAAAAAACAAGTTCCACGGGATTACTTTCCACGCGTAAATACATCGAAACTTATTTAAAATTCTCTTGAATAATATTGCTTTCTAGGTCGCCATTTGTTTTAGAGTTGTTATGGGTACGTAACAGTGACAATTATTGATAACTCGTTCCCCTACAGTTCGCGTCATATCTCTCTATTTCGGTTGTTGATGCATCACGCATAACATTGGGAAAAGTAGTTGTGTGGGTGTGTTTACATGTAATTGTTTCTAGTCCAATAATGTTTATGTGACATTAGAGCGGTGTCCTATCTTCCTTTTCACATCAATGCATTTCAAGTGACATTTCACAAAACTATTGCACAAATGTTTAACAAAAACGCCCCCAGTCAATGTCATTCAGGCGCAAACAGATCCTTGTAGAACTCTCTTTATTCTACATCTATCGGTGACATGCAGTCAGTAAACATTATTGATCTATACATATTATATACATCAATAATATATTTAACACGGCGGATTATGCTGAGGCGGCTGCTGCAGATGCGGAAAACCTCAAACGGCGCAAATATAACAACCTTTTTGGGAGCTATATGTTTCGGCCGTTTGGGGCTGTAAGTGCCCACTTAGTTTTTCGAGACATTGCCAAGTGGTTGGTCGACTCTTCACGCGGCTGGCCTATTTCTTAGCCAAAGAATCAGCATTGCCATACTACGTGGCAATGCTGCCAGCCTTTTGGGCACTTTTTTTGTTGACAGCGATGCGGACGAATTTTTTTGTAGCCCTTTGGTTCTTTCCCCTCCCTTTTTATATACTTGTACATCATCATCTGCCTATCAGCTGAATACCAGTATACCAAGTTACTGGGTAATACGATACCCCTTGATAAGACTGGTTGTCAGACTTTCGGGTTCCTGACGACCCGTAACGACTGTCAAAGATGCACGAATGACAGCCGGGACCAACGGCTTAACGTGCTTTCCGATCCACGGAGGGGTCTTGGTATGTAAATATGGTCACCCATCCACGGACCAACCGCGGCAAGCGTAGCTTAACCTGATCGACCTGTGCCGCTGTTATTACTTAGCCGCAAGCCAAGTATAGGTATGTATGTATACTTGTACATATTATTAAGATCAATAATATTTTCAAGCGGTCGATATCGACTGGTCGATGTCGATAAACCGAAATCAAATTGCACCTACAGTGAACAAAAAAAAAAAAACTACGTAATTTTCCTTGCCCTTTCTAAAATAGTGATCTCTGATTCATGATTCGGAGTTGTACGTGTGTAAGTATTTGTAGGTAAGCAAAGCATTGAAATCTTTAAAAATATTTTGTCGCATTATTTGGCGAAGTATCAACTTTGTGAGGCTACAATGACTTGTTTGAAAAACAGTAACCCATTCATGATTTGTCTTCTGAAAGCATAACAGCACGTAGTACCTATACGCGTTGTAAAAATGACATCTATAAGTGTTATTAACAATTAATTATAAAACAAATCTTAATTGGGTGTAAGAGTCTCCACGAGCAACGTTTCCGATGCATTTGCTTTGCCCGCTTGTGTAGGTACCTACTACATACTGAGTGTTTTACGAAAAATCATTTACCTAACTTAATTTAAAATTTCGACATTCCATATTTTTTTTATGAGTTAAATAAATAATAATGAGTTAAATTAATTTCATCATAAAATTGAGTTCAATAAGTCGAAAATTATTTCTACATTTTTAAGTTTCGAAATTATTTTCAACTTTTTGAAATTTTCGTAATCCATCATGGCGAATGTATAGATGTTTTTATTTTCATAATATATCATTGTTAGCTTAACAATGGGTGCTGAAATGCTAAATGTTTAGATATAATCTAGACAGCTGATGACTGTCTGAGATATCGACAGTTTTTTCGACTGAGGCAATTGTTATGGCACCTAGAACTGCATGAGTTAGGTACTATGTTATGTATGTTCCTATTCATTTCTTGTGTGGTGATCTCATAGGCCTCTTAGAATTTTTTTCACCGTATTCTAATTATCCGGGTTTTCGCAATATTCGAATTGTTATATATATCAAAATTATTTCTTATTATTATTGCTTTTTAGGAACATTGCTTGTGGGAAATAAAAAGTTCCAATCGTCACCACTGGGGAGGAACGGAACTTTTTTTTTCCCCACTCGTGCCCAGTGGGGACTACGGGGTGGGGACGACTGGGAATAAACCCTCATAAGTAGATAATTATTTTATTTCTCCCAAAGACTGACAGAATGATAATTTGTCCATCAAGGACAAATAAATTATCATTCATGTGTCACATGGACCTTCTAATATTGCTACGAATAAATGGTCAGTTTTGACCGTTATATGCCCTTCATAAACAAACTTGTTAGTAATTTAGCATTTCGCACCAAGCACCATGAAAATGACTTGTCAGATTAGAATTTCAGTCTGACCCCTCACGGGTCAATGCATCCGTCGCACTATGTTTTGTGTAATTTTATTTCATTTTGTACAAAAGAAAAGACAGAATAAATAAAATATTAACTAGTAACTAATAGCGCAAGCTTTAACAAATTAATGTCAACATTTCAGTATTAATTTCACAATGGCGAATAAAATATTTAGGTAAGTACCTACTTATTTATAATCTAGCAACTTTTTTATGAAATCATGCAAATTAACGCACTTTTTTATATCCGTCACCCTTATTACAATCAGATTAAGGTATGAAATCACTCGATTGGTGTGAATGTGCAGTTCGCTTGTTCTTTTTTCAAATGATCGCTTGGCTAAATCGATCAACGGGCAAAGCGATTAGTAGTGGTTTGATTTTAATGTTATTGACAAACAAAATTAATTTATTTTCCGACACCCAACACTAGGTGGTCGATTTTAGGAAATAATTTGTAAATTAGAGAACAAAATTAGAAATCATCTACTAATCAAAGACAAAACTCGTTCTTTTAAAAACCTCTAAATTAAAATCACCTGTAGTAAATATCATATCAATACCTAGTCATAGTTTTAGTTTTTATGTGAATGAAACAATAGAACAACTCACAAAACCCACTAATTATGTAATGAAGTGAAATAATAGGACAATACTCAATAGGTTAAAATAAACACTATCTTCTACCTACAAGACATTTGTAGGAATAAGGGGGAAAGCTTAGGTACCTTATGGATATCGTATAGTATTTTTAACCAAGTGTACACACAGCCACAAACCATGCTATAAATTTACAGTATAAGCTGATCTCGCATTGTATAGGATTTCGGTACAATGAGAGGTCTGCTTATACTGGAAATGTATAGCTTGATTTGTAGCCGTGCGTACAAACACGCTGGGAGTGTATGCGTGAAGACAAGTGGCGTCAGCATGTATGTACACATGCACCCACACGCATACACGTACACACTTCCGACTTCGCCATTGTTGACTTCGACACACATATTCACAGCGTGTTTGTACATTTGGTAATCACAAGTTAAGCGCGCGTCACTTCGTGAGATAAAAATACTGTACATATCTATAAATTAATAACAACTGGATTTCATTTATTTACTAGTCATAGACATACATAGATTTATACTTCATACATCCATAAGAGGTTGTATTCTAAAAGTCGACAAAGTCGTAATTAGCTGTCATAAATATTTCGCTGTTTTAATCTATTCGTCAATAAAAAATCAATCTGCCTAGCCGTTTCCCAACTATGTTGGGGTCGGTTTCCTGTCTAACCGGATGCAGCTGAATACCAGTATTTTACATGGAGCGACTGCCTATCATACCTCCACAACCCAGTAACTGGGTAACACGATATCCCTTGGTAAGACTGGTAGTCAGACTTTTGGGCTACTGACGACTGTCAAAGATCTACGAATGACAGTCGGGACCAACGGCTTAACGTGCTTTCCGAGGCACGGAGGAGCCTCGGTATGTAAAGATAATAATAATAATCAATTCATCAATATCTATGTAATAAAAAATTAATGATGTTCGTTATTAAGCGTAACATAACTCCAGAATGGCTGGGCCGATTGGCAATTTTCACGTAATAGGTCCGATGGTCTTCCGGAAAGAAAAATTGGAAAAATGGTCGGGAAAATTTTAAAATTCGAGAAAACTGAAAGCTTTCGTGAAAGAATTTTCTATGGGAATTTTGTATGAATTATTGAAATTTGGACAGGACGAAGTCTGTCGGGTCAGCTAAGTAGTAAAATTATGAAATATCGCTCTGCAGCTTAGTAGTGCAACTTTTTGAGAATAAAGAAATAAGTATGATAGTTACTTATTGTCAAAAAGTTATCACAATTTTGGAAGATTTGGGCTTTTATGTAACAAAATTACTATTCCGAAGTGCATTCGCACGCTATTAACTTATAAACATACAACAAAAAAAAAACTGATTCAGACTACCTACCCATATTAGTAGCCCAATATTGACAAATCAACAAACTAATTCAAGCTTTACGAAAGAAAGAAAATCAATAAAGAATTACATAGAACATTGATAAAATAATGACATTTTCCTCATCTAAATAACTTTTTCACAATGCCATCGCCGCCCGGTGCGTCTATGGTTAAGCAATAGACAACCACAGGGTTTCGCATTCAAGATTTAAAAAAATAAAATAAATATGTACATTAATAACATCCGTTACTTGCATTTCTCAGTTTGAATTCAAATTTCGAATTCTGACATCTCGGCTCGTGTCGTGATCACTATGGCGTAACCGACAGTTACCGAAGATAACCGATTGTCACCGAATCACCACGATTACAAATGCGCACGCGGTACAAAATTGATCCGGATCAGCAATGGAACCAATTTGGAAGGTCAGTCCGTGATTGATAACGATTTCCACGCAGATTTGGAAATTAAAAGGAATGAAACGAAATAGGTTACTGATTAGAAAAATGGTTCTCGGTTGAAATCGATGAAGTTTTAATCTGTTTTGTGTAATTTGAATTACCTAGTTGCTAATGATTTTAGTTCTTTTGACAAGGGTTTATCAAACTGAAAGAGTAATGTCATATTCAACACGTATTAAAGCGTGTTTAAATATATATACTTTAATGTAAAAACTCTACCTACGTATGCTAAAACTGTTCCTGAATTTTCATATTTTCCGGTAATCATGTTACTAACAGTTTTTTAGGGTTCCGTAGTACCTAAACTAGGAATCCTTATACCCTGTTTCGCCATTTCCGTCTGTCTGTCTGCCTGTCTATCCGCTAAGAAGGCTTAATAAGTTACCGAGTAATAGTCGACCAACTTACATTTACAGTTGAAAAACGTATTCTCCAATTCATTCCGTATGGAAGAACATGCTTTTCAACTACAATATTAAGTTTGTTCTTGGGATAAATTCATACCAACTACGGAACCCTTCATTGTGCGTGACCCGACACGCATTTGGCCGGTTTTTTTCTATTTATTAAGACTATACCCACGTTTCTGGATTAAACTGTTTTCAAAGCAAACTTAATTTTTTTTGAATGAAAGCTATTTTATGTCTGAGGCCTTATGACAGCCGTTTCGTTCCTATTGCAAACAGAAGTTATGATTTCGGCTCCAGAGTATGTAGAAGTCATGAGATCACCTACAAAGTCTCTCGAACTACCTCATCATCTGCCTGGCCGTGATGTAAATGGTACACCACTGGTCCACTGACTACCTGCAGTATTGTCTCTCCTTCTACTTTTGATCCATCCAAAGGATGTCTGTAAAAGATCGCTTTTAGCGATAAGACCGCCCATTGTGACACTCTATGTAACAGTTCTACATTTATATCTGTAACTTTTATGGTGTAATGAAGAGTATTCTACTCTGGCCTATTTTCCAACTATGTTGGGGTCAGCTTCCAGTCTAACCGGAGGCAACTGAATATCAGTATTTTACATGGAGCGACTGCCTATCTGACCTTCACAAGCCAGTTACTAGGTAACACGATGCCCCTTGGTAAGACTGATTGTCAGACTTTTAATTGACTACCAGTAACGACTGTCAAAGATTTACAAATGACAGCCGGGACCAACGGGATAACGGGCTGTCGAAGACACGGACGGGTCTCCATATGTAATGGATGGTCACCCATCCACGACCGACCTCGATAAGCGTTGCTGTTAAGGCGAGGTTCTTCAAGTTAACCTCTAGGAAATGTTATTTTAATGTCATTTTATTTAGAAACGGTAATGATTAAACACGTGAAAATTATTATATGTTGCTTTTGAGACCTTTCTGTAGGTACGTCGGGTACTCGTTACATAATTGGATAAAGTTAGCTCGATAGAAAAAAAAATCCAAACATACCCTTATTTTGTAGATTCAAATCATTTTATTTCAATATTATACCACATTATGTATTGAAAATCAAATCAAAATATACGTCTATGATGATGTAATGTCCGTCGGGTTTAACATTGTTAATATCGTAAAACATAATTTTCAACCCAAAATTTACGAAATTCACGGCACAATTTACTCGCGCACAGCTGCCACCTCTACAACAAAAATGCACGCTTGAAGAACCTCGCCTTAAGCTGCGCTTGTTATCGAGATCTTCTATTTCTTGGAGATTTTCGGGTCGGCCGAAAATCTCTCAAACTGACAATCAAGCTAAAACCTCCATGACAAGAAGCATGTGTAACATTCTCACATCTCAAAGTTATGTTAATCTCATAAGCACTTTCACCGATGACCTTGTCGGGGAAAGTTGAACAACCGGCAAAATTGCATCTCCGCTCATCTTTTCCCCTCAGTTGCAAGCTGACGGCCTTTAGAAATGGCTGTGTTATAATCTTATAATATACCAACGTTATGTCTTGTGTTATGTAACTTGTATTAGTAAGAGATCATTATGTTGCTCAAGGTAGCTGATAGGTACACAGATAAGAGTTTGTGGGCTATTTGTTCGGTCATTAATCTTATTCAGAGAGAACGATGTCTTTTCTTTATTTATTGAGTTTGTTTTATAGAGTGGAATGATTGTTAGGTGTTGTGCTTGTGGGGATAACCCCGAATCAAAAAGCAGTTGTTAAAGAACGCTGCGTTTTGGTATTGAACTAGTGAAGCTAAAGTGACCGAGATGGCGGCTAATAGAGAAGTATGGAAGAAAAAACATACGTTAAGAGAGGATGATGATGAAGCTGGTGGTATTTGCAGTTTGATCTTGTTCTTGTCTGCGTTTGAGTAAAAATATCAGAGGCTCAGGCTCTGTAACGGGCAGAGGCTAACTATCATCTGAATTGTTAATCTTCTATACAAATAAAAAAAATTGAAGTGTCTGTTTGTAATGCCAAAATAACAACTGAAAGTATAAAAGTATATACGGTACTTATAATATTTTTTTTAAAGGTTATCTGTCTTTCTGTTTGTTCCGGCTAATCTCCGAAACGGCTGGACCGATTTTGACGGGACTTTCACTAGCAGATAGCTGGCTTATAATTCAAATGAAACAAGATTAAGTCATAATTTTGAATTTCTAATCGTGTATCGCACGGGCGAAATATCTAGATCGAAGTGTGAAATATGTAAGAGGTTTTTTTTTTTTTTCACAATTTTAGTCCGTGTTATTTACTAATAAAATATAGTTTATCCGGGTCAGAAGAACGCTTTTTAGTTAAGAATTGTATTTTAACTCGTCATAAAAGGGTCTTATGAAAATCGATTCTTAAGGAGTAAACTCGAAAAAAAAGCATCAAACTTAGCTAAAAGTGCTCATTCTCAGCTCTAGCATACAAAGTAATAACATTACGTGCGTAGTGATCAGCAAAAATAAGAAGGTTGCTGCATTTGACACAATTTATATGTAAGACAAAACAAAATCGTGTCAAGTTAACAATAAAACATGAACTGATAAGTTTATTGTTACATTCCATTTCAAAATAATTAGAATACCGTTAGTTACTAAGTATTTCATGTTAGTAATATTTCATAATATTTCAGGCACCTATTATATCTCAACAAAAATCTCTTTTAATTGTTAAACGAGATAATAATTATTGTGATACAAAGATTATGCAACCATACAATCTTGTGCTAGTATCAATTATTTTTAATTAATTTTTGACAGTTACATTTATATTTTTCCTTTTTCTACGCTTCCTCGAGTTAGACAGTTGCATCATTGTCTGTAATAGTTATGAAAAACCAGCCAAATGGCGTGTGCGCTACGCACAAGGAAGGGTTCCGTACTTGGAAATAATTTATCCTAAAAACAAACTTGTTTGCCCCCAAAACTGACCCCAATATTCTAAATTCATTTATTTACGGTTCACGTCCGTATTTGGGTCACTCAAATTGATATGTATACCAAATTTCAACTTAATCAGTCCATTACATTCGGAGCAAATTGTCTGTAACAGAGGGACAGACAGACAGACAGACAGACACACGAGTGATCCTATAAGGGTCCCGTTTTTACCTTTTGAGGTACGGAACCCTAAAAAGCATGATTTTAATTAATTACAATTAAAACTACTTTTGTTTAAAATTGTAGGTAGTCTGTTTATACTGAGTCAGTGTAGGTATCTGATTTACTGTCTACATAAATTAAAGACTTAAAAATATCACTCTTAGTTTTACCTAATTTGCAAAGAAACATTGCGGAATTAAACAATTGGAGTTTTGTTAAAAAACAAAGTAAAAAAAACATAGTAGGAACATTTGGCGTAATAAAATCCCCAGATTGAGAGCAACCATTTAAGCGGCTCTATTGTGTACCTATCTACTTGTTATGTATTTTATCCTATTCCTATTTAATTAAAAAACATAATTTAACGGTACTTATAAAATGAGGTCGGTAATTTAATGCGTAGGAGTCAGACTAACCACAGTTCAAAGTCACTCTGTCAACATTTCTTTTCATAATACTTCCGCAAAAAGTTATGTACCTACCGATGCGATGACCGTTTTGCGTTGTGGCAACGCATATTTTTTTCCTACTTGTTTTTTTTTTTTTTTTTGTGTTTGTGTTCTTTGTTTGCGTCATGTTTACCGCGAATAAACGTATTTTCTTTCTTACTTTCTTTCTTTACTGATTGAAATGTCTATTTAAGTTTTTGATAAGTACTTTTTTTGTGCAGACTGAGAAGGAATTATGAAAAACGGCTCAATAAACTATATCGGTAAGTGTGTCTAGAATTTTCTAATACCTTTTATAAAGTTTCATATTGAGACACGAAGCAACAAAATATGATCTAGACACACTTATGAGTACTGATATAGTTGATTGAGCCGTTTTTCATAATTCCTTCTCAGTTACGAGATAATATGTTTTAAAAGTAGTGGCGCTAGTGGACCGGTGACAACACTCTTAAGACCGTTTGTCCACCGCACCGTCAACGGCACGTCACGCGTCAACAAGAAACGAGATGACGGGCGCCGAAGTAGCGATACATACATTTACTATGGCCGCGTATCCACCGCACACCACCACCGGACGGCACGTTCGCGTTTGGTTACAATAATCTCTTTTCTCGTTGACGTCCCGTTGACGTGATACGGTGGACAAACAGTGTAACGGTGGTTTCTTTTGATATTTTTTTAATCTAAATTAACTAGGTAAGTAATAACAATTTCTGAATCTTTCAGTTGTTGTCTGATAGTTACATTTACTTTAATTTTAGTGTCGTTGGGCAAGCTGCGTTTTTATTGAATATAGTTTTTTCAATGGTACCTATTTAAATTGTTATTTGCTTTTAAATGAATTAAGAAATGATACCTAGTTAATTACTGACAGCACAAAGTGGAAGTTACAAAAGTTTAATTAAATGTAATATAAAAGGATTTATTTTCAGTTCGACTACGTTCATGAAATGTGTCAAGTTTTCTGTCGTTTTTTGGGTGTTGCATTTTTATTCTTACAACAATCATTGTAATCACATTTTCTTTGTAAGTCATTAATTAATCTAAATAGCAGGAACAGTGGTGGCGCGACTTATAAGTTATAGGTCGTAGGTTCGAATCCAGACAGGCCCTTTACTTTGTGTAAAATATTTCATCACCACTCCTCTCAAAACGGTGAATGCAAACATCGTGAGGAAATCAGCATGTCCTAGAACCAAAAAAAATAAGACATGGGACATGTACCAACCCGCACTGGGCCCGCGTGGTGGAATACGACCCACTCCCGCTCACAGAGACGAGGCCTTTGTTCCAGCAGTGGGAAAATTATAATAATAATAAGTGAAGGATGGCACGGTTGACATTTGTCGGGCATGCCACCGTCCGGGAGAATCAATCCGACACATTATCTCCGGTTGTTCTCGTCTAGCTAACGAAGAGTACTTGCATAGACACAACCTTGTAGCCAGGATTATCCATCAGCAACTTGCTATAATAAAATTTTATTTATATGTACATTTATTTGAATAAAGGAAATAATAATAATCATCATTTAATCAAGCAACAAGACTCAAAGTGTTAGTAACAATATACTTACAAACTATATTAGTAAACATTAACAGACACAATTTTTGACATCACTGCTGCAAGGTAACAGGCCCAGCTGATACCCTGCAGCAGTGGTTCACAAAGGCACAATCCAGCCTACTTGCTACCATAGATAGGATGCTATTGGTACCGCCCCGCACCCTGCTAAGCTGATTATGCAACGCTATGCTTAAGCTAAGTAATTCAAATTATGTACAAAATTTACTTATCTAAACATCAATTCACATCATCATAGATGCAGTAGGTATGCTTCATCCAAAAACTTTTTCTTTCAACTACGTAGTAATGTTATCATCAGTGATAGGAATAGGTAGTGCCTATTTGCCTAAACTTCGAAGAACAGAGACAAGAAACGGAGACTTCCTTAGGACTACATTTTTTCCGGGTCATCTGTCCCGAAATTCAGTGCAGTAATCTTATATGAAATCTCATGGTTGCACAGTTTTTCGTATTTTATTTTTTATTTAGGTATAAATTTACCATAGAGGTTTAATGTCTCCCATTAAGTTTAATATAAAATGTATGCAAGCGATCAAAAAGATACTGGCTGATAATAAAAATCGGCTGAATAAAACCGACTTGTTGAAAAAACTTTGTTTTCATTAACTTGAGTTTTTATTTTGAGTAGGTATATTTTATCACGGTAGGTAGGTTAGTATTGAAAGAAAAGTAGATTACGCACCTTGCTATAGTGAGTAATTAATGCACTTTAGTGCCCACGCATTCGCTCGGGCACCATAACACTCGCGCATTAATAACTCACTGCGCTCGATGGAACAATCTTCTATTATTCCACACTATCTGACTAGTTCATACATTAAATCTCATAGAAAAAATTAAGTTGAGGTTTTCCCAAATTAAAACATTTTCCGGGATAGGTACTTATCCATTTTTTCTTTCCATAAAACGTAACTCAAAATATTACGAATATTTTAAAACAAAAAATTGCGAAATCGGTCTAGCCGCTCTCAAGTGATGCGCTTAACAACGAACAGCAATTCATTTTTAGGGTTCCGTAGTCAATAAGGAACCCTTATAGTTTCGCTAGATCCGTGTTTCTGTCTGTTTGTCCGCGGCTTAGCTCAAAGACTCTTAGTACTAGAAATGCTGTAATTTTGCATGGGTATATACAGGCTGGAGATGGGGCAGCAAGGGCAGGTACCCTAACTGTTGTAGCTACAGGAAAACGGTCTTAGGAGACTGTCCTCCTTTTTTAAGAAATTTTAATCCCAATTCACATATTTTGAAAAAAAAAGGTACAGTCGGCAAGAAAATGAGCCATTTTCACAAAAACTTTTTTTTGATTATGCCATATAAAGTAAAAAAGTGTTTGGTCGAACTTTTTTCATAATACTTTTTCCTTTCTTTTTCTTTCTTTCTAACCTTTCGGGGAAACAAGGCGTGATTTTATGTTATGTAAGATAGATTATTACTAGGTCTTCTTCTGACTTGTGTGTACAAGTCAGAAGAAGACCTAGTAATAATCTATATCAAGCTATAAAATTCCAGTTTATGCTGATCTCGCACTGTATAAGATTTCCGTAAAATGAGAGATCAGCTTATACTGGAAATGTATAGCTTGATTTGAAGCCGTGTGTACTTGGGGTAAAACATTCATCCTTTGGTCAACTAGATTTTGACAGCATGTAGTTATCAGATTTATGGAGAAAGCTGGTCTGCTTTTTATGGAGGCGCAGGGCTTGTTAACGTTACCAAATAACAAAATAATAACCGTTATATAACTTTAAATTTCAATGTTATACCTACTAACGTTACAAAAATTTAACGTTACTTGATAACATTACCAGTAATATAACGTTTATAAACATTAACAAAAATACGATAACTAACGTTAATTTAGCTACGTTGCCGTTCTGTGGGTAAGAATCGGCAGATTCAGGCAATGTTTTGATCGGCACGGCATCAGAGAGGCGTGAGGGCGGGCTCCCGCCGCGCCGCACGCCTCAGGGGGTCTACTCCCTAAGTCCGTCAACGAAGTAACGGGCCCGTCCGTTAGTAGCCCGACACGTCGGACTGAACCCTACTCCCTAGTAATTTCGGATTCATCAGTTTCCAACGGAATCGTAGACAATATTCGTGAACGAAAGACGCATGGCGATTGATGACAATAGAGTTGTGCTATTTTACCGGTCGATTAGCGGTTTAATTATTTTGTGGTTTTCAAGCTAAATAAACAAAAATCAATATTTTTTCTTTAGAAAATGACTACATTTTTAACAATATACTTTTTATTATAAAGATTAGAATTATTTTTGACATTTTTGTCCGGAAACCGTCATTATCCTGTTGATACCTTTGCGTTTTTCCTTTTTGACATTTTGACGGAAATTTTCAAATTAATTCAACGATACTAGCCGGGAAGTTTTAAAATTATTTTATTTTATTTTCTTTCTTATTCATTTCGTAAAATGGCCCCAACCGCTTCAGAAACTCACGGACACGGACTCTGGCCGGAGGCGCGCAGGAGCTGGGCAGCCTCAACGTGCTTTATATAGAATTTTTCACTTTTGGTGAGAAAAAAAAAAAAAAATATTACTAACATGTTGAATTTTAGGAGTTTGGGGTATCTAAAAGGGGGTCGAAATTTTCATTATTTTTGCGATAGGACGCACCATTTTCGAGATATAAGCAAAAGAAAATAAAAAAATATATACAGTAACAGTAATGATTTTGTACCAGTAGTCGAGGTGTTGGTGTGAAGACAACTAATTGATTTTATTCTACATCTTTTTAATCGCGATTAATAATAGTCAGATTTAGTTAGAAAATCAAAATTTTAGTTTAAAAACGTCAAATTCAGAATAGCAAAATTGCCAAATAGCTTTAAGATAAGTCAGTAACGTTGGGAATACTCGCCAACCTAAATTATTGGCGTAAATATTGTCGACGTTACCTACGCTCTTCCTATATAGCTTCGTCAAGCAATAAAAAAGCAGCCATACTTTGGGATTCCTTACTTTGTCTCTAAATAGTGCAAACAATTATAATCGTTCGTCGACAGAACGATAACTATTTTGATGTCGTATCAACTGACATAAGGTTCCGTCAAAACAAGGGTCAAATTCAACTTTTCGGACGGGCAAAAACGCATCGGGAGTAGGGACAGTTGTCAAATCGTGTTGTCATTCATTCTTCGTCGGGCCTCGAACGAATCATCCGTCCGTTCGTGATAGGGAGTAGGAAACGTCCGAAACGAAGGCCGAAACGACGGACTTCGTGCTTAGGGAGTAGACCCCCAGGCCCCACTTCTTACATCTCACCCTTTTAAAATAACGATAAAATTAATAGTCGCATAAATAACGTTAAATCGAGTAACGTTATTTTAATAATAACGTTAACTCTGTCAATACAAGGTAACGTTATGAAAATTTACCGGTATTAAAAGCCCTGGCGAGCGTAAATCATGTTTTGTTGATCTTACCTAATTGAATACCGTCGAATTTCGTAGTAAATGTCACCTTTAGCTCTATTCAAGCTGTGAATGACTAAATGCCTAGACAACTGAAGCAATCTACTTGAAATAATATCTTCTGAAGGCCAGACTTATCATCAATATAAAAAATGGTGGACAGTGATGACCTTCAGGCATCACATAACAGTTTGGCAACCATCTTGACGTTGAAATTGAATCATTTGTTAATGCAATAGGTACTTACTTTTAGGATGATGAGTCTTGATACAGGTGATTAAAATTGAAGCACGTAATTAGAGTTTATGTAATTTTATTTATTTATTCTCAAAGCAACTACAACAGGTAACAATCAGAGTATATCAGTAGGTGCACATTATAGGTTTTGATCTGATTATCATCCAAAGCGTAATCGCACAACAATAATAATGATGACAACTAGAGTGAGAGTCCTGTATTAGTCCCAATAAATACTTTTTCTTTTTTTCTTTCTAAAAAGCTTAGTTCACAAAATTACAGCTACAAGGTCTGTGCGTCTACTCTCCGACACTTTCAGCTCATGTATGTAGGGAATGTGTAGGAGACCAAACACGCCAGGTAAAATACATAATTAGTACAAAGTTCCATTATTTACAGAAAACAGTAACCGCCTCTGTGGTCTAGTAGTATGACCACCTGTCTCAGACCCAGGGATCCCGGGTTTGGCACGCCACAATTGTGGCGACAAGTCTCCATTTTGAGGAATGGCTAGAGAGGCACCACGGCGTCCTCACCTTCCGCTTGAAGCAGGTCCTCACCGGGCACTTTTGTTTCGGAAGGTTCCTGTTCCGGATAAGGCGGGAGGAAACGCCCGGGTGTTACCACTGTGTGGATCGCCCGGAAGACACGGTGGAGCATACGGTAGAGGTCTGCCCGGCTCGGGTAGAGCACCGGCGTGTCCTCACGGAGGCGATCAGTGGCGGCAATCTCTCGCGTCCGGTTCTGGTCCAGCCCATGGTACGGAGTGAGAGTGCATGGGAGGCCGTCACCTCCTTCTGCGAAGCAGTAATGCTTGCGAAGGAGGAGACGGAAAGCGTGGGGAAGAGGCAGTCTGTGCGCCCTCACGCCTCTAGTCGCCGGGAATCAATTGCCGATTCCCGGCCACCGTAGGCGCGGGCTTGCGGACGGCGAGCAATGGGTAGCTCGCCATCCGGTAAGGACCAGGGGCCGTATTATGAAGTATAAATTCCATTATGATTCCTGACCGAAAAAGGGATGGTGCTAGCGGTCACGTATAGCTCCATCTCTCTCTTGCACTGGAATCATGATGGCATTAAAACGTCATAATACGCCACCAGGCCCGGGTCGACGGCGCGTTGTGTTCCACGCGCGCCTAAAAGAGATGTCAGCACGAACTGACGGGGTCCGCTAGGACCGATGCCTGCCAGGGTTGCGGGTTTGTCCGTGGCCCTGGCACACAGGCAACTGAAGGAACACGGGTGGGTTTTAGTCAGTAAAAGTCTGACACGCCCTCCCGCTCCGCCCAGAGCGGGAGAAGTAAACCTTGCAGGACTATTTTACTAACATCATATACAACTAATTTTGTTGTATGACTTTTTACAAAACATTTACCAAACACAAACCTTGAAGATTTCGTCGTTTTATACATTAAGGGCCGGTATTTTCAAACGGTTCGTTAACGTAACATACGTACGTCAAATACTAACGATTACATATGATGTTTAACGTTCGTTAATACAAAACTGCAAATGTAGAAGAATAAAATGACGTTAGTAACCCACTGATGGGTTACTGTAATCGTTATTTTTTAAAGAACGTGAAGGGCATAATTTTGTGCAACAACGCTTTTTTTGGTTTTGACGATAGTTAGCGCCATTTATGACGTATACGCGTGCGTCAAGTGGACGTGAAACAACCCGCCCTAAGGTATTAAAAGTCATAGTTGTTTATGATGTTCGTAATATAATCCTGAGAGGTTGTTAGTGTTAGTTTTACCCACAGATATGGATACACCTAGATAACGCAAGAGAAACTACTTCGCGAGCCCAGCTTACGTACAAAAATCGTAAGTTACTACTACTCTGTCACAAAATCGATTACCTAATTAATCTATTTAATCGATTATTAATAATTCTATAATGTACAAAATTCGGCTGGGCAGCGTTCGGAAAGCTACGCAATATGTTCTCGTCCCACATACCGTAGTGTCTCAAAACGAAAGTCTTTGACCAGTGCGTGTTGCCAGTGATGACTTATGGCACTGAAACGTGGTCGCTCACAACGGGCCTTATCAGAAGGCTAAAAAGTCATCACTACGTGACCGAATCAGAAATAAAGAGATCCGCAGGAGAACCAAAGTAACCGACATAACTCGAAGAATTGCCAAACTTAAGTGACAGTGGGCAGGAACATTGCTCGCAGAACAGATGGCCGATGAGGCTGAAAGGTTCTGGAGTGGCGACTGCGTAGCGGAAGGCCTCCCACAAGATGAACCGATGACCTTGTCAAGGCCGCAGGAAGCCGCTGGATACGGTTAGCACAGAACCGGTCGAAGTGACGGTGCTTGGGGGAAGTCTATGTCCAGCAGTGGACGTCTTTCGGCTGAAATGATGAGGCAGCTGCCGGGTTATAACTACGGTCACTTAAGTTTTTAAGTGTCTAATGCAATACAACCTCCTTTAGATAATAATATTTACAATGTGTGATGCTGTTCCGCGTTCTGCAATGCATCATAACTAATAAGATAATGATAGTAAATTATCGTGTGTGGTAATAAATGAAAGCTTTTGAACACACTTTTGTGATTAAATATCTATTAAACTCAACTAGGTACAGGGATATTTTTTATTTGATTTCAACTAGGACTGCTCATTGGCAGTTGTTTTTTTTTTTTTTTTGTTAAATTCATAATTGAAATTGAAAAGATTGTTTATTTATATAATAATGAATGGACATATTTTTGCATTAGGTATGTAAAAAATACAACCGAATTGAGAACCTCCTCCTTTTTATGTAGTCGGTTAAAAATGTCTCCATTCCACCGCCCCGGGTCTGGATAAGGGGTATAACACAGCTATTGATACTGAGCAAATCTGCAAAAATATGAAAATCTGTCTCTCTATCCATACTAATATCATAAATGTGAAAGTAACTCTGTCTGTCTGTCTGTATGTGACATTTTCACGCCTAAACCGCTGAACTGATCGTCGTGAAATTTGGCAGAGATATAGCCTGGGATATGGAGAAGGACATAGGCTACTCTTTTACGCGATAACGGACATCCACGCGGGCAGAGCCGTGGGCAAAAGCTAGTAAATAATAATTGTTTAACAGATTACCTAAAATCTTTCCCATCCAGCATGTCCCTTGCTGCCCTCCCCCAGCAACGCCTTAAGCAGAGATCCATACTCCACAAAGGGTGCCCTTAGCATGAGTCGCTTAGTTTTTAAGTTATATGCCCTGGCTGGAGGTCTTAATTTATTGAGACACCCACAGGCAGCCCGGTTAAGCAGCCGACAACCTTCCAAGATTACCTAAAAGCACACAAAAATAGATAAACGCATGAAAATTCTAACAAAGGCACAAGTTAATTTGTCAAAACTAATGTCTAAAGCTAATCGCACAATATCCAGCTTTTGTTTCTCTGTGCTCCTTTATCTTAGTTTCTAAGCCCTTGACATCCCTTCATAGTTTCCATCATTAATCACTAAATAAGTTAAAAAAGTCGTGACAACCGTATCATTCATAACTGCTACGACCGATACCTTCAGAATTATCACATAGGACATAATAAGTAATTAGTTACTTCACAGAGAAGCGTATTTTATAATTACCAAACAACGAGTCATTGGTGTAGAATAATAAATACTGACGACGGAGATATTGGCAAGTTTATAAAATAAAAATAAATACAAATATTTTATTTCAGAAATATAAATAAAATAGAAGTTAAGATCAGATAACTGACTTCACAAAGGACCTCCAATGCGGGAATGAGATCCTATCATCTACAGTCTTCAGGAGTTCGTTGCGGCTACCACGCATTCTGCTGATCAGGGATACCGTCCTTTTGCGAATGATGGCACGAAAGCCATCAGTGCGAACCAACGCTGACATCTCCGATGCACTACAGAAACATGGCAGTCCCAACATCATCCTGAAGATATTATTATACTGGATGCGCAGGGCATCCAGCGATCGTTTGCGCCTAAGCCCTTGTAAAAATATTAATCAGTCGGCAAGTTGGTGGACTGAGATGAACATATCGTCGCATTGGTGGTGAAGAGAGCTAAGCCACACTTTTGACCGAATTGAGTTATGAACACCACCATACTCGTCGTTAAACGGAGATTCTAGTGGTGAAGAGATCTAAGTGATAGCTCAACTAGAGGTTTGGTTTTTCATTCAGACGTGAAAGGAGTTAAATGAAACTAGGGACAAAAATTCAAGTGGTGAATTTTTTATTTATCTTTATCTTGGAAAAGTTTAGTGTGGAATAGCTCCCTTCACTACTAATGCGACGATATTCGAGTACATACTGGTGAAAAACCTTATAAGTATCATGTTTGTCAACGTAGTTTTAGTCAAAAGGGTGATTTAACAAAACATATTCGTATACACACTGGTGAAAAACCTCACAAGTGTGCTGATGATGACGTTGTAACCTACCTCTAACCTCCAACTTTTTACATGCAGCGTTGTTGACGAATGCAACTTCCAATTACTTAGTTTCGAAATTCCGCAGTGCATCTATCGTAAAATACATATTTAATGTTTAATTATTATGTTGATTGATTAATTATAGCTTGTCATAATGTTTCTTTCTACTCACAATCTTCATGAAAAACACCTATTTATGTAAAAGTCATGGCCCATCTTTATGGTTACGTGTGTTTCACAATAATTTAGCTAAGTTGCGAAACCAGTGGGGGATTTTCAGGCAATTTGTTGCACAGGTATTATCTACTGTATCATTACAATAAGGTATACCTACTTACTATCGATTCAATGTATGGTCCACGATACAAGTTACTTAGTTTGTGGTCTACTAATATATATGTATTACACTATTATTACTACATTTATTACATGGGGTCCGAGTGCCCACTTAGTTTTTCGAGACATTGCCAAGCGGTTGGTCGACTCGACTTCACGTGACCAGCGGGCTGGCCTATTTCTAGGCCAAACTAGTCAAGTCTAAAGTATTAAGAGCGTCGTCACCGGTCCACTAGCGCCACTCCTTTAAAAACATATTGGGGTTTATTCATAAACGTTGCTTAAAGTTAAGTGACGTTCAAACGTCAAAAATGTATGGTTAAACAGTCGCTAATCATTACATAACTTTAAGCAGCGTTTATAAATAAATCCCATTATCTCGTGACTGAGAAGGAATTATGAAAAACGACTCAATTAACTATATCGGTAAGTGTGTCTAGAATTTTATAATGCCTTTTTTAAAGTTTCATATTGAGACACGAAGCAACAAAATACGATCTAGAGGAATGTGGCCGTTTTAATTTGGATCGAATTTTGTTGCTTCGTGTCTCAATATGAAACTTTAAAAAAGGTATTAGAAAATTCTATACACACTTACCGATATAGTTAGTTAATTGAGCCGTTTTTCATAATTCCTTCTCAGTCACGAGATAATATGTTTTTAAAGGATTGGCGCTAATGGACCGGTGACAACGCTCTTAAGAAGTTGTATTACTGATTCTAATGATTATAATTCTGTAAATACATATTTTTTACAGTCGCGAATCATACTTTCATCAACATACACCCAGACAACGAGCTGCAAATTGCAAGAATCGTAAGAAAATTTTAATTTTGCGGGCTACCTTTGCGCTTCCCCCTTAAGGCTAGGTTCTTCAAGTTAACCTCTAGGAAATGTAATTTTAATGTCATTTTATTTAGAAACAGTAATGATTAAACCGTGAAAAAATTATATGTTGCTTTTGAGACCTTTCTGTAGGTACGTCGGGTACTTGTTACATAATTGAATAAAGATCGCTCGATAGAAAAAAAATCCAAACATACCCTTGTTTTGTAGATTAAAATCATTTTATTTCAATATTCTACCGCATTATGTAATAAAAATCACATCAAAATAAACGTCTATGATGATGTAATGTCCGTCGGGTTTAACCTTGTTAATATCGTAAAACATATAATTTTCAACCCAAAATTAACTAAATTCACGGCACAATTTATTCGCACCCAGCTGCCACCTCTAGAACAAAAATGCACGCTCGAAGAACCGCGCCTTAATCTCTTGTCTACTTTCAAGCATTCTTCAGACATTGGTCAGAGACTTGACTAGCTATGTTCTAGTTGGCCACAACTGCCTCAATACTTTTAATAACCCCAGTTTTACACAAGCATACATACCATATTTAGGTCAGCAGTACCTATGCTCTTTACACACAGTCTGCTTTCACACGGCCACCTTATCATCACGCCACCTACATATGGTACCAGCTAGTCATTGTGCTTCTATCATCGTGAACACCTGTAATTTTCTCGTTCTCATGGCTATCTACAATCGTCCCTTGCGATTTCTTTGTGGTTTTACGAGTTTGTTCTGATGTTAACTGATTATCTAGTAAAGATTGTGATTTGCTTTTGTTTTAATTCTGGTTTTGTACTTTTGCATGTGTTATCCTGAAGTTGAGTAACCAGGCTTGTAAATACTGGGTAAATTAAATTAGCTAGCGAAACTCCCCAGTATCCCTCCCTCCAATATCCCTGTATCGATGGTAAATAGTGTGTTGCTTCCAACAAAAAATATTTCAATTATGAGTTAACATGTTAAAGTCATATTTAGCTTTTTTAGGGTTCCGTACGACGGAGTGAAAAAATGGAACCCGTCCGTCTGTCTGTCCGTCTGACAATTTGCTCCGAATCTAATGGACCGATTAAGTTGAAATTTGGTACACATATGAATTTCTGTGACCTAAACACCAACGTGTCACGTCAATAAATGAATTATATATATAAAATATATACTCGTATATATATGTCATATCAAATGAAAAGGTTACAGTGAGGGTCTAAAGTATTTTATTTTATCATTTTAAAATAAATAGATGAAAATTGTCCCCTTATCTCCGAAACTAAGGAACCTAAAATTTTGAAAAAATTATTAAAGTTTGTTCTACACTCCTATATTACAGGAAAACCTATGAGAAGTCTATGGTCTTAAAATAACGTGGTGTTGTGCGTACAAACTTACATTTGCAGTTGAAATGTATGGGAGAACATGTTTTTCAACTGCAATGTTAAGTTTGTTTTTAGGATAGGATAAATTCATACCAACTACGGAACCGTTCATTGTGTGTAGTCCAAAAACAATTGACGGGATTTTTTTAAATGTATTTTTAACGTATGCATATTAATTTAAAAACAAATATGGTGTTGACATCTTAGAAACTGTATAAAATTTCTCTCTTGATGGCTTTTCATGACAAATCTACATAAAAATAATAAATAATACTTTCCATAGAACAGCCTGTGTTAATAAAATTAATTGTTCATTCATTTTCTCTTGACATAAACATAATTTATTACGACGGGTGCGTAAGAATACAGATCGGCATTTTTAATATGAATTATGTTATCTTTTAATCATAGGATTAGATAACATGTCCGGATAAAACATTTAATTCTGATGCAGATTTAATTAAGTGCTTCGTTGGTCTAGTGGTGGCAAGCGCTTCTGCTGAGCATGAGGTCCTGGGTTCGATTCCGGAGTCGGGCAAAGTGTTATTGGGGTTTTCCATCTGGAAATTCTCAGTAGCAGCCCGGAGTCTGGATATGTTATTTGTGAAGAGTTCTTCGGTTAAAGTCACGCCTATTTCGTGATCACATCCAAAATTTCTCTTGCTATATTTTTTCTTTTTATGTCAGAGAATATACACCAAAATTGCAGTAGTAATTGCGATGTTATCGTATTTTTGCCTCTAGTATAGTTTATGCGTATACCTCCAACTTCACCAAAAGTCACAGCACTACTACGACAGCTGCGAATATCGATTCAGAGCCACGCTCACCGGCGCCGACCGGCTTCTCTGATTAATGCATTGATCACACGTACCGAATAGATGGGCGAGACAGCAAAATGATACTAAGCCGAGAGAGTTTGGTGGACGAGTAGGTGTTTACATGTATTTTTTTACTTGGCACCGAGTCAGTCAGTTCATTTTCGACGTTGCAGACTAGCGAGATAATGAATTCTAAAAAGATAATAAAAAACGGTTAAATGCTAGTTGCAAGAAAAACTGCTTAAACAGAATCTTTCCGCGCTTGTCAGGTGAAAAAGTTATTTATTCCTATTAGGCTGAGAATCAGCACTTTTCGAACGTCAAAATTACATAAGACAGGCCCCCAAAACGCCCACTCTTCACCACTTCCTGGTGCTTTAGCTGGGAAGAAGAAGTGGCGCAACAAACTCCCCAGCAGCACAGCTGTCTGTTCAGTTAGAAAAACTTGATTATATACAATAGTAAGTATGCAAAGAATTAGATGCATATGTTAGTAAAACCTACGGCTCATTCGCAAAACGTCTTATTTACAAGACCTAATCCCTTTCCCCTGTCTTATACAACAACGAACTCTTCTATTTTTTATTCCCACAATATTAACAATAGCAGTTGAACAGAATTCCACTATAATTGAACTAAAAACCGTAGGCTTCCGCTACGGAATCTGCTGGTACGATTGTGTACAATAGCGTGATGATATCTAGCATTATTCAACAATGCGCGGACTATTCACAGAGCTATGCGATTATATCGGCGCGAAACAGCAGGTGTATAGAAAACTGTTAAGAACATTATATTGTGGAAGGTTTTTCAGGCTTTTCTTGGTATCTGAACTACCTCTTACCCATTCAAATCAAATCAGAGATTTCAACTGTTTCGAGAAAATTGCGTCATTTAGTAGGGATATGAAACTTTCCGGTAATTTGTTAAATATATTTGCTAGACTTATATTGTTTTTAGTTTAAGAGCGCTCTCGGGTCGACTAGCGCCACTCAAAAATATTATCTCGTGACTGAGAAGGAATTATGAAAAACGGCTCAATCAGCTGCCTCGGTGTGTCTAGAATTTTCTAATACCTTTTATAAAGTTTCATATTGAGACACGAAGCAACAAATTTCGATCTAAAGAAAAACGGCCCGATCGTATTTAATTTTTTAATTTTAATTTTTATTTTACTATGGGTTTGCTCTTGAGTCTAGTCTAGGTCTGGGTGATACAACGTTGGTGGGCTAATACAACGGATTCCTTATAAAGACATAAATACAGTGCTTTCATACACTGTATTCACCACAGTGTACAGTAGATAGAATAGAATTACAGTAAATCTATTGTATTTACAGTGTATCTGGAAGCATTGCACACCACCAACTTCCAAAATCCGGGCTGCTATTGAGAAATTCCTAATTTACAAAATCCAATAACACTTCTCCCGGATCGAGATTACAATAAGCCTATTGTATTGATCATCATTCTTGTAAAATGTATTGTATTACCTTTATGGGGTGTGTAATAAACAGTATTCAGTCGTATTTCCAAGTGCTCCAACACTACGCAAGCTGGTCAACAATTAACAAGTCTGAATTGCAATCTAATTGCATGTCTTTGTTGTCAGCGCCCGCGTTACGTTGAATTACGATATACTACGTAACCGGGACTGATATGTTACGAATTGACACCAACATTCGATGTAAAAGGTTTTACCAAAAGTTCCATTCCGGACAGCTACGGACGAGCTCAATCTATCTGCCTAGTCTTTTCTCGTCAGCAGCTGAATACCAGCATTTTACATGATGCGACTGCCTATCTGACCTCCGCAACCCAGTAACTGGGTAATACGAAACCCTTTGGTAGGACTGGTTGTCAGACTTTCGGCCTTCTGACGACTGTAACGACTGTCAAAGATCCACGAATGACAGCCGGGACCAACGGCTTAACGTGCTTTCCGAGGCACGGAGGGGTCTTGGTATGTAAAGATGGTCACCCATCCACGGACCAACTTCGGCAAGTGCAGCTTAACCTGATTGATTGACCTGTGCGGCTGTTATTACTTAGCCACGACCTTCTTGTCGATCTCCCATACATTTCGGAGTTACGATTACACAGACACAACATTTCACCTCACTACAGCGAGGAAAATGCTAGTTGCAAGAAAAACAGCTTAAACAGAATCTTTCTTTCCTTCTTTTTTTTAGAGAACTTGTTGCGTGTGTGATTCGTAGCTTCGAGATGACTTTTTTATCATTGATAGGCTTTGTTAAGACTAGTATTTCTGTGCTAGTGTCAAGTCGCACTTTTGAGTTTTTTGGGAGAAAAAAAAAAACGAAAATCTGAAAAAAATAAACTCGGTATCTGGAGATGATTTTCCAAAAATAAAAAATGAAATATATGTGCCCTAAGATGCTCTATCAAAATATATTTAAATAAAATAAACATCTTGCACAGTTACGTTTTCAGAATTAATTTGATTTTTTTTAATGATAGGGTCATCATTAAAAAAAATATTTGAAATGGACACGTGGGTGTTTTATTCGTTCATCATAAATGTATCCCTTGATCGATAAATACCATAAACAGCAGAGGGATTTTTTTTTTCATCAAGGGGAACTTTGTGCACTGTAACGTTACAAATTACCCGAGGGGCTATTTGCTGGTTAGAAAATATACTTATCCATAAAAGTAAATAAATAAAAAATATATATAATCAGATTAGGTTGAGGTAGCAGTCGTCATACAAAATACCTGATATTTTGTATGACTTCGAGAATTCTGTCATGAGCCCGTGGAATTTATCCTGTGGAGCTTTACCGAAGATGGACCCTTGGCCAGTATATACACAACTCTAAGTCCGTTCTGGAAACCTTCCGAAGCGGCCGGAGCTTTGCACGTGTTCTGTAGAAGTCGACCAAATTCCCCAAGTTAGAATCTTAACAGACAGCTGTGCTGCTGGACAGTTTGTTGCGCCACTTCTTCTTCCCAGCTAAAGCACTAGAAAGTGGTGAAGGGCGGGCGTTTTGGGGAACTGTCTTATTGTAATGTTGACGTTCTCAGCCTAATTAGAATATTTGACTTTTGATTTGACGCCACTCTGCCCTCCGTAGAGAAGAACGGTTCTAGGTGCTAATTCTCCCTACGCAAGGTTTTGCAGGGCTGTGAACGATTTCAGTGATTAGATCGACCTCCATTTTGACAGTTTAGGCAAATTGAAAGCCAGTTTTTGTAAGTATTTCCCCGAACATTAGTTTCTTGACTCTGCGTTATATCACTGGGTGGGTGAATTTAGGCTACAAATAATACACACATAAAAAAATTGTGATCACTAGCATAAGCTGATATAATTTTTTTTAATTGAACTTTATCAAGAAAAATTCTTTGTTGTGTGTTTTCTTTAAATAGAAATACCCTGTTTGAAATTAAAAAATGAACCAATTTTATATTTTTTGTAAAAAAAAAATGAGTAATAAATCATAATGTAATTGTAACAGAAATTTGATAGAAAGAAAGACTGTTTAATCAAACTTGAACAAAAAAATATTAATAAAAGGTTTATATTCAATATATCTCCTCTCCTGGCTCGAACACATGCGGTGATCCTCCGGGGCATGCTGAAAATCAAGTTATCCAGCATTTCTTGGAGTAACCTGTCCCATTCTTGAATAACGGCTTCCCTGAGCTCTGGCACTGTCTGGGGACGTAGCTGACGGTTCCAAACAGCATCCCACGCGTGCTCTATTGGGATTAAGTCAGGCGAGCCGAATCATAATATAATCTACCGTACCTAACAAAAAAGATTTAGATTTTCAAAGTGATCGCAAACTTTTTTTGATGTGTGTACGTATTTTTTGTATTACCTAGCTTTGTTTTCTTTGGTTTGTTTTGATTTGTTTTAATTTAGTTGAGTTCTAATCAGCGCAACTTTATAATTAGTCTTTTATTTTATTTTTTTGGAAGTTTCAACTACGTTATGTGTGCATGTAGGGTTTACCTATAAGTGATTGTTACACTTTATTCTGATTTGTTGCTTCTGTTACATTTGCTTATACCAGTGTAAACAATTGTTGTTGAACCAAATAAATAAATACATTTTGAGTAATTACTTGACGTAACAAAGCGGTATTCTGTGTTTTCAACGTTCGCCTTCTGCCCATTCCTCGTTCATAACACCAGTAAGTTCCACTCGGCTGCCTTAACTGAAGCTTATGGGATTAGCTTGCCTTTCACCGATACGAATCAAAGTGTCGTAAGTGTAACTGGACGACAATCTCTAGTCTCTACGGGAGACTGGGTTTGTCGACCCGTTTGCTTTCGGAATCCTTAACCTGCTGGCCCCGGTCGTTTAACATGAGAAATAGATCGTGTTAGGCAACAGTTTGGTAAGCCTACCGTTTGCTGAAAAGGCCAGACTCGTATCGTCTGTGTTACAATTATTATGGAGCTGTTAAACTGCTACAAGTTACGTCTCTTCCACATAAATCGTTTAAAGGGCTATCTGTATTACGAAATGTTTTTAGAATGGTTTAGTTACGACTTCTGCTTGTATTTAGGTCTCAACATTGTTATATTGCATACAAACCATCATTACTTTCACATTAAATCTATAGCAGCCAGCGTGTCCTGGGATAATGTTACAATAGATAAATTATCAGTCTCATATTCAAGGCTTGACAGGTTAGGTTAAGACTGCGCCGAGTGCACAGGGGCGCCCTCATCGTTATTTCGGTGATTTCTTTTATTTTAGAATGAAAATGCAGAAAATAAGCTCGTCAAGTTGTGCTTCACAAGACTATACGTTATTATTACTACAAACAGTAGTTTTAAATTGTTATGTTTTATTGTAATCATTAAAACGGAGCTCAGTGGCCACTATTTTCCGTTTTAATGATTACAATAAAACATAACAATTTAAAACTACTGTTTGTAGTAATAATGACGTATAATCTTGTGAAGCACAACTTGACGAGCTTATTTTCTGCATTTTCATTCTAAAATAAAAGAAATCACCGAAAAAACGATGAGGGCGCCACTGTGCGCTCGGTAGCCTCTTAACACTGCCATTCCTTAAATTTGCTGTTAACTCCACAAAGACAGGGTACCCAGTGCGGGTTGGTAGATATCACATGTCTTCGAATTTAAGGGATGTACTAGAACCATAAATTCGAAGACCCCAGAGAGAGAGCAGTGGTGATTAAATTATTTACACAAAGTTAAGCCCCTGCCTGGGTTCAAACCCACGACTTACACCTCGTAGGGTAATTTTACCTAACATTATATCTTCGTATACATCACCTGAAAGACATGGTCAACAGCTCCGCAGCAGGCCTTAGCTCCATAAAAATACTTTGGAATGAAACGTCAAAATGCTTGGAAGAACTTTAATCATGACGATTCAATTAGAACGAATATGTTTCACGAATAGATACGTAACATATCTTGTACATACATGTTACTGGTACATATACATAGGTATAACAACCATCAGCTAGTTTCTAACATCTTCATCAACATCACAAACACGTTGTTCCACTAACTTTGTAATGGCGAGTTCAGAGGTCGTTACTGATCGGTAACTGACAGTGGATCTATCAAGAGACATGTTATAATACACATACATAACATCACGCTTTTTTCCTCGAAGGGTTGGGCAGAGGTGTACGTAAAGTACATCCAAAATTTCGCCAGTTAAGTTTAAGTCCAATAGGGGGCGAGCCCATTGCCATTAACCGGGCACAAATCCAAACTCCGGACTGCTACTGAGAAATTCCAAGTGGAAAAACCCGATAAAATTGCCCACCTGGGAAACTAATTCATGACCTCATGCTCAGGAATATTACAATACTTTGCTGCTTATTTTATAGTTGACCATTATTAGCAGCGGTTCAGTTATATTTTATCATGTTTGATATATTACATTTTCTCTGTCTACTTAATTGCATGTAGCAACTGCAACTCGTAAACTGTGTAAGTCTGAACTCGCCACAGTTCTAAATATAATGAATACTTAAGTCAATTCACAGTTTGGCTTGGCCTAATCCTATAACTAATATGTTAAGAGTATATACACAATCTTAGACCATTTCCTAGGAGTGCCTAGGAGTAACAAATTATTTACTATAGACTAGAAAGAACTATTTGTCAATAAACTTATGGTCTAAACATCATTACGCAAAGTTAAAAAGAAAATACATAGAGAAAATAGAAGTACAGTAACTTAAAGAAAGAAAGGAGGTCTTCAAACATAACGTGCACATATACACACACACACACACACTAAAAACGGTATCGGTAACGTATAGAAAAACTTAAATTTGAATCATGTAAAGAATTAAGCATTTGTTAGTATATGGATTGATTCACTTTAAACCAGATTCGCGTTAGGTCAGATTCGCTTACAGACAGAAAGAAGTACAGTCGGATGAAAAATAATTTTATTCAGTAATACGACACACCAGAGAAAAAAAAAACCGACATCGATATTAACCAAAAATAAATTTCCAGTACTAATTATTAATCCAATTTTTTTTCTATTTTAACCAAATTCGCTAAATGTTTTAAACATTCTAAACTTGAAATTTGTCCTTGTAACGCATTGTTGACAATTTTTTCAATTTTCTATCCTTCATCTTTTCCACACACAAACGCAAACACAGACACTCAAACTTAATTTTCTTGTTTTCTTTGATTTTCTTTTTTTTGTTGCAGTTTTTATATCAATTTACAAGAAGAACGTGATAGATAACTTCGTAACAGGAAATATTATGCCTAACCATTCGTTCATAATCCATATTGAAATTATAAATAAATATGTGAGACACTCATACCAATAATGATGAGTACTAGATAACGGATAAAAATAAACGACCATGACTCGGGTACAAACATAGGTACATTTTCATTGGACAAATATTGCCCCTAGCAGGATTCGAACCCCTTGCAGTTCTGATACTAGACTGTTCGGCCACAGAGGTCGTCGAAATTGAAATATTATGGTGTAAAAAAAAACCGAATCTGTCCTTATGTGAACAAAGGAACTTTATGTTGCGGTCTGTATCATATTCTGTCTTTAAGCGAATCTGACCTAACCCGAATCTGGCGTAAAGCGAATCTGTCCTAATGCTAACAAATGGAATTAAGTTATCATTAACTCTTTAAATAATACACAGTCAAGAAAAAACATCAAGAGTTGGGTAATTTTTCCAAGGTTGCCTTCGCATCTGACGTTAGTTCAGCGCAGGCGATCGTTGAACATATACGCAGCGTAGACGCTACGTAAACACGACGTTGACGTGTCTACGTGACGTGAGCACAGCGTCTGCATCTACGCAGCGTATACGCGGCGTCAACGTCTATCTGGCCATACTCTCAGTGCAAAGACACACTAAGGCCCGTATTATAGAACGTCACTCAATACTCAAGCGTTACTTGAGACTAGATTCAAGCCATTTGATTGGTTGAAACTAGTTTTAAGTAATGCTTGAGTATTGAGTAACGTTCTGTAATACGGGACTTAGGCCGAGATCTACTCACGTTACTTCGCTTGTGCTTTGACTAAGACATATTCCCATCTTTGTCTTGCACTTGAAGTTTGTGTGCGTCAGTGAAATGAACACGCATAGCCTAAGTACGTGCTAAGTAACGTTTTTGGATCTCGGTTTTACTACTTAACATTAAAAGCGTCATAAAAACAAAGAAAAATACATTCCACACCCTTCAAAACCTAACAAATTCGATGTTTGAGTACTACTTAAAAATCTAGTACACAAAACAGACAGATATTATTATCAAAAAGCTACAGAACCAAAAGCATTTGGTCCGTTCATTTATTCTATGAAATAAATAAAATATCCACGACTAGAGACGTAAAACTAACGTACAATAATATGTGCCTTAGTTATGACAGTAAAATAATTTAGGCAATATTCAAGTATACTATACGTTTAAGGGGGAAGCGTCAGGGTATCCTGCGAAATTCAATGATTATAATTCTGTAAATACATATTTGTTACAGTCGCGAATCATATTTGATCAACATACAACCTGATACTGACCTGCATATTGCAAAAAACGTAAGAAAATTTGAATTTTTTGGGCTACCATGACGCGTCCCCCTTAAATGATTGAAGCTTTCTCAATAATACAGGCAAGCTTAGATTGAGAAATAATTTATATCCATCAATAAATAGAAATAAATGTTGAAAAATTTATTAGTAAGTAATAAAGGCCTTACTATCGGCCTTCCACATCACATATTATTATTTTGTTTCATGCCCTAGGCAAGCTAAAAATCTAACTCAAAAAGCAACACAAAGTATTTAATACTTTCACATTTCCAATTCATTTAAGGCCGAACTAACTTAAATCAAAATAACTATTCAAACTATTATTTAAAAGTCAATTTTGTTCAGTATATTTCTTAACACGTACAATATCACATTTTTATTTAAACAATAAAAAATGCCGGAGCAACAAACTAAAAGCTATTAGATAAAAGATTGATTAATAGTCAGCTACACGATAATTCAAAGAAAATCTACTTGTCTATCAACACTTTATTTAAAGCTTTGATATCTTACTAATAATGAATTTACAAAAATCTACAACATCACAATTACTAGAACATTTATAGCTAAGTACCCGATTTGACTATTATCCTATACAATTAACTATTCGACTATTGTCTCGTTCATACTATCATGAAGCAATAATAATTTTAATAAGAAATTTTCGGCAAATCAATCAATCAGTATCTTAAGGCGGTATGACTCGACAGAGAACGCGCTTACTAGTTTTTGAATCCATGAGAAACATAAAAACAGTATTATAAGATGAAAAAAAAAAAAAACTTCAGTCGGCTCGAGCGCCTGATCATAGCGCCTTAACATTAATTTAATTTATTCATTGCAGCGAGTTCTTATTCTAAAAATTATTAAATGGCGTATGTCTCTTGCCATTGCTTCATGATAAATACGACCAAAACTAAATTAGATTCAAAGTAATGTAAGTTTGAAGGCTTTACTAAAGCTTCCAACTTATAGAAATAATGATAAATGGAATTAGTCCAACCATGGACCGATGTCAATCAGAAAGGAAGACAATATCGTGATTATTGTCGATTTCGTCACACAAAAAGCTATGTTCTTTTTCTATTGTTCAATAGTATTATGTGTTACGTAAAATCACACTTGTTTAAGTGATTTTCCCAATTCTAGTCAGGGGCCTCTAATTCCATTTACAATTACGTATTCTGTAAACGCAGTCATTTCGTGCACAGAATTAAATTATTTTTATTTCTAAATAGAGCCATTCTGTGATATGAGAACGTATACCAACTTGTACTATGTTTCAGTCGACGATATTGGACAGTGGGGCTTCGAAGGAATTCAGTACACAAAATGGTATTTCTGGAATTTCTACGTTTTCCAAAATATTGAAGGAAGAATGATATTTGACGATATGATTATTAGATATACGTACATTTTTCTAACTTTACACTCCTCTATAGTGTGGACCTCGACATAGAAATGAGATTATTTACAAGAACGAATAAACTGTACTAGAAGATTCAGCTTACATTGAAATGATGATCTTTGGCACTTTAAACAATACTTAAATGTATTGTTAATTATATGACTCATGCATATACAAAATTAAAACTAAAAAGTAAGTTCAAAACTGTCACACAACATTTTAACTCAAAAGTTCGGTCATAGTTTAGTTGTTGTAACAAACAAAATTAATGTTTTGTGACATTATGTTCTACTGATATATTATGTTATTTTAGAACAATGCCCAACTATGAATCTAGATTTCAAAGTTTATTTAAATTGAGGTTCATAGCCGGCAATCCATTCAGAGGCAGATGAAGTTTACGACTCAATTAACTTGAGGCAGGCTTTAGATAGCATAGCTATATACACATAAAATAGCGGTCGATTGTTGACCAATTTTACAAGATCGAACGAGAATCGTGACATGTAATCTATATCTGCAATCCGGCTACATTAATGACTTTTACATAATCTGCAGTCTAAAGGTTTGGTTTTCTAAGAAAGCGATGAATGGTCACACAATAACGGCTGTCAAAATACAGAGCTTTTTTCGACAACTTAAGGGCCTAGTCTTCTAATGCACTTAAGAATCGCGTGAGTTCACGCAGTGAGCGTCTTTTTAAGCGACTTCAAAAAAAGAGGAGGTTCTCAGTTGGAATCTTTTTTTTTAATGTTTGTTCCCCGATTACTCGAAGACGGCTAGACCGATTTGAAAAGTTAAAGGCCATGAGCAAGGTGGCATTAGGCTATTGTAACTTAGATAAATTATAAACATACCAACTAAAAAGCGAGAAATAATTTTTTAAGTCGTTTTTTTTTTTTTGTTTTAAAGTTTTATTATAGTTATTTTGAGATTATTATTATTGTTATGTTGTCATGGTTCCGGTGCAGTTTTATTGGAATTTTATTTATTAACCTCTTTGTATTAAAATAACCTAATTTTTACCTAAACACGAAGCATTGTTATTAAAAAATAAACCGTTTATTTAGAGGTAAAAAGTTTGTTTGTTTATGTGAAATAATAATATTTCATGACGACCGTTATAATATGACGGAACCACTTAACTAGGAAACCAAAGCTGTCTCAATGCATTTCTCTTACTGTGTCACCAGTCTGACTAACTACCTTGAGACTGTTGAGCAACCCAAACAACAATCGTTGTCACCTAAATTGCAATTTTTGAACACTGCCTTAAAAAGGAGTCGTTGCCAAAAATGTCAAATAATGTTGCCAAGAATATTAGCAAGCGGGTTATATGCAGCAACCCAGTTGTGCTAATCACCAGTACCTAATGGCTATCATATTGCAGTTATGACAGTTTGACCCATAAGCCATAGTTGATGTGGGACATCTACTTTGTTTCGTTATTTAATGGGTAGTTGCTTCATGGTTGCTACTGCTACTAGTAGTTTTAGGCAAGATGGTGCATTTTTTGATTTGCTCTCATAAAGGTTAAGTTTATAGAGGAACAGGGTGTAAAGTTCACTCATACTCTATAGAAAAGGGAGGCCTCTCCGACCAGACGGGTGTTGGGTCTGGTGGGCAAATGCCCGACGACGGTTGTTGTTTTTTAACTAGGGCCTCTCAGACTTGACCTTTGAGGTCGTGACTCCTTAACCGAACTTTCCTTGGTTGCCTTAAGCTCCGAAACTCCGAACTCCGAAACGAAACTTAAAGCCTCCAGCCAGGGCACACAAAAAACTTATAAACAAAACGATTTTTCGCTAAGGGCACCCCCTGTAGGGTACGAACCTCGGTTTAGGGCAGCGTCGGAGAGAGGACGGCAAGGATATGAATATTATCAGTGGAAATTAAAGTAACAGGCTCAGTTATAGCGCGGGGCGGCGCTTCGCTTACGAGCAAGGGTCGGGGAGGACTATTTAGTCGGGGATTTCGCGCGGGGCCTCGGCGGCGAAGTCGGAATGATGGTCGTGTTTTGTGTATTCTTCGAACTGTACTGGTCTCCCTACTGCTGTCCTGGAGGTGGGTCGTGGGCTCGTCAGGGTCGGTCAGTGGACGACGGTTGATGTCGGGATGTTGTAAATATGGTAGTCGCGCGGTAAACTCTGATTTCGCGATGCAGGATTTGTGACGTCAGGTCTTTGATACGTAATTCGCACGTGGCGTTATAAATGCCGCCACATGCCTATCTGACCTCCACACCCAGTAACTTGGTAACACGATACCCCTAATAGGTACAAGCAGCGATTGTGAGATATGACAAGCAGGAGACGCCTATGCACCCGAAACTAATCGAACGAAACCAAAATTACAAACTATCATCATAAAGTTAAATGTGCCTCATGAAAGTCATAATCTATGTGCCAACTTCTTAGGAAACATCTATTAAAATAATTTGGCAATATTTGGACTATTAATATAAAAACATGATAGCTTCAAGGCTGTTATTAATTGCAACAGTTAATTCGAAAAAACGGCGATAATCAAATTAGTGTAAGAACAAAAAGTGGAGCCAATCAAATCGTTGCATTTGCATAACTAACTGTTATTTGACCGGTCAAGGACATAATTATTGAAAGAACTCTCCGAAACAAATCTATTACTGTCGCGAAACAAACGTCCCGATTTCGGGCGGTTTTCATCTTTATCACCGGTTATGTTGGGCAGCGGGGAAATCGTGCTTGAATTCGCCGCTAGAGGCGCTAGTGTAGAGTGAGGTCTCTAGAAATGTCAAATGTGAAACTGAACGTTCACTGTTTGCGGGATTTTCTATCGCAAATTGTTACTAATTATTCATAATTGTAAAGATTGTGCCATTCCTGATTAATTATGGCTTAAGATTTTAAGTAACATCTTTGGATCTAATTTCGTAGCACTTGGAGGAAGAATAATATTATTTGTTTTCTCAATGCTTGCCTATTTTAGAAACATTATAATTTAAATAATCATTTAATATTGTAAAATGTAATCAAATAAACATTTTATGAAGTAATGAGTACTTAAACATATCTAAAACATATCAAATAAAAGTCTTGACAGGACCTTACTCGCCAGTGGCGCCAACTAGTGAGCACAAAAACGATAGCCACCATTGCGTTTCACATAAAATGACAATTGATCGCAATGGGTTTCATTTTACAGTTCACCCACGTCCATTGCGTTATTAACGTTATTGAGCGGACGAATTTTTCAAACTTATGAAGCAATGGATTAGCAATATCTTTCAAATCTCTCGGATTCAAAGTGTGTTAGGTAATTAGGGTGCAGGACATATTAAAAGTTATCTTCAAACTAAAACAAACTTCTGATTGCCACGAAGTAAACGTTTCGATTTCGGGCGATTTTTCATCTTTTCACCGGAGCAAAATTGGTACTTCTAGTTGAATTTGACTGCGAAATTAGTATTGCAGTTGTAATAGGTCGAGATTACCAGTAACATCAGGTGGGTCAACTACCAGAATAAAATTACACAAGTAAATTCGGTTCGTGGGTCGCAGACAATGGTACTTACCCTGGGGGATAATAGTTTGCGTGAGCGTGGGTCGAGAATGGTCGTAGTGTATTTATATAAGTATTTAGATTTGATTGCAGATTGCTTACAGTTTTTGCACAAAAGCTTCTGAAGATACACCTATACTAATAACAATAGATTGTATCATTGAATAGCCTTAAGTTGTGTTACAGAATAACCTTACTGCAACAGTAACACCAAATTCAACAACAAAAAATAGATTTACACCGAAGACATAACATCCCTACAAATGTATCGAGGCCACATCGGAGTCCTACTCGTTGTACCTACAGAAACAAAACGAAGCTGTCTAAGGCAGGCCCCCGGAACCGAGCCTCGCTCAGGAGTCGCGTGGTCACGCGCGGCCCAGCATGGCAGCCACGTCACCGGCGGACTGGGAGTGGAGCAGGGCCCCCCTGGTGGGTCGTGGAGGGGCCAGCCTGGGCAAGGCCAGGACACCGGCGGGAGCCGAACCGAGAGCGCAGCCCGTGACGAATTCGTGGCGAGAAGCTTCCGTTGGGGTGATTCGCCGCTTTGGATCCCATCTGGAAGAGAATGGAATGGTTAGCTGGTTTTTCTAACCTATGATAGAAAAAAAAGTAAGACGTGGTTTGAAGGGCGTAGTAACGATGTGAGAAACAACTTCGGTAATAAATAACCTTAATAATCGACAATCGAAGAGATCTGATTCAAAGAGTCAATACCTTTGCTTGTCGTATTTTAACACAGCCCTATAAACCACCTGTCTCTTCATATTATGTAACATTACATCTACGAATTTGAACCTTTACCATCTAGATCCATTACTCAAATTACATAACCCGACGATCCTTAACCATTCCGCAAAAATACCAGGAAAATGTTCCATCATTACCATAAATGGTCCTTAGATATTGCTCAACAGCCCAGACTGCTCGCAAAAACCTCGGAATACTTCCTATTGCTCAATCCTTCAGGTTTGAACGGAAACCTGTCCTCTTACAAGTAAACCACGATTAAATTCAAGTTGTTTTTTTTTGTCTGGCAACAGCTGCAGGTCGCTTTAATTTTAATCTCCGATATGTAGAGTTATTAGGTTGGTTATTATATGTGTGGTGACCATGTATGGGATTAATATCCTGTGCAATGTGTGTAGTGGTAGACAGAACAGGTAAAATTTACTACATTGTTTAAATATAATTATTACGTATAATTATATCTATTTTATTGATAAATATTCATATATTTCTAAATCTGCCCGTAACATCACAGCGGAAGAATACCAGCGCTGCGACACTTATTTTTAAATGTCGCAGCATCTTGCTGAGATAGGCCTCGTACAGGACCTGATTTTTTTTATTATTTTTTTATATCCCCTTGACGGTCACGTGGACTCTTGTATCTTAGATCCACTTTAGATCAACACAGAAATTCCTTTTGAATTAAGCGCTGTTTAACAGAAGTCGAAAAGTAAAGTTTTCATCATCCAGTTCTCTTTTAATGAGCACGAAATGCATACAGGATTGTCAGAGGATTCACAGACTCGATTAAAGTCGTTATTAATTAGCTGCAAAATCGCAAGTGAAACTGGTGTCAACATCACATATTCAAGAACACTCGATAATGTCTTCTCAATTTCTAATCTCTTCACAACTTCTAATTTTCAACACAAAATATCTTGAGATTTCATTTAGATTTTATTTCTTAGCACTATCTGGTCCTTTCCAAGCACTATGTCCTGCCTAACTAGCGTCCGAGTACTTTTAGTATATCTGGATCAAGGCGATAATACTGTCACTTTTGAACCGGCCAGGCCCAGAATAGTGGGCCATTAATAATTCAAGTATCTACCTACCTTATATGATATTATTTTGTAAGGAGTTTGTAGCTTAGAGATATAAAGTAAAGCACTCTAAAAACGAAATTTTACAAATGCAATCCCTAATTGAATAATCCCTATTAGATGCAGGGAATCTTAGGCACCATCTCCACGGACGAGAGAATCTCGGCGATAATCACGCTGGGCCTTCGAATAATCGCCGCGATGATATCGCCGTGTGGAGATTGATTCATAGAGTTTCTATTGAATTTGGTGGCACGGCGAGACTATCGCCGCGATTTTCTCGCCCATGGAGATGGCGCCTTAACTGAATAAGAACAGCATGAATCAATTAAACTGTGAAGTTTAACTGCAATTTTAATTTCGTGGTCATTCCGTGGACACTATGAGTTTCAGATATCAAACGTTTAACAAGTAACATCGGAGCTCAGCTTCATCATCATTATCATACACAGCCCGAATTAACCCCTCATGTCCTGTGCCAGCTTTATCCAGGTTCTACCCGCAATGGCAACAATGTCGTTTAATTTAATTTAACTCACACACTGACTTATCATAATGTTAAATTTTTTGGAAAATCATATACAATGTTTGTAAATATGTGAGCACCATGTATCTATCACATTTATATTTTTTTCAACACACTTGCTCGTAAAGTGGCTGTTATTGAACCGCTTTTATGTCCATAATGCAGTGTATTACAAACGCGTGCTTTTTACTTTACGTTACCATACGAGTGCTGTAACGCCACAGATAACTGTTTACTAGTCGAAAACTTGCGCTTTTTTTTTAAAATCTCGTCAAAGAAACTTCATGCCAAAAGGAATCCGCGCGTTCACTTTTTTTTTTAAATAGTCTGAATTGTTTTTGGTCTCAAAATTAACTAAAATTTATTTATCTTAAATCAGGAGTGGGTTGTAACAGGTAAAATCCCATATCTGTTTCGCCTGTTTCTGTTCCACGTAATTAACAGTTCCAAAAAAATGTTACAAAATAGCAGGCTGTTATTTCATACTATGTGGGAACAAACTATTGTGTGTTGTCTGTTACCACAGCTGCACAGTTATAATACACGGAGGTACTCTTTCTAACTATGGTGTTACACCTACATATGCGAGACAAGGAAAGAGCTTGTGACGGACGATGTAACAGAGTGTCGCAGTCTAACAGTAACATTCATTATCTATATTCTAACTAAGGTAACTATCATAAGCATGAATAGACAAAAGCTTGTGACTGGATGGATTCTGTTATCTCGTCGTGGAACAGAAGCTTTTTTTTTTTTTTTTCAGTTTATTTGTCACAGTTACAGTCTGTTATCTTGTGATACCTGTTGTATTTAGCTGTTACGATATATACGTCTCACTCCTACCTTAAATTGTCCGCGGTCCCTCCCGGAACCAAACAGAAGAGATCCTGACTGACGTTCTATTATTGCGGATTCTCACTGAACTAATGTATGCCAATAGTACTTTCTAATTCCATACTAACTAAACTACGATCAGACTTTTTTTTATAACGGCTGTTTAGCGGTTTTCCAGTGCCTCTATTCACACCTGCGCGCGCAAGACAAGTGGGGCGCGCGGAAAAAAAAATACAAAACCAGCGCGCCATTTTCCATAAATATTTGTTTTGTTAACGTTTTCTTTGTGTTGTTATAAGTTTCTATCAAAAATACGAAATGTAAAGTATTGTCACCAACCGACGTTGAACAGTTGTTAAAAAAAAAACGTCCGGATAGTCAGTACCTGGCAACAAAGGTCAGTTGAACTTTATAAATCTAAATGTATCATCTCTATAATTACGTTATTGTAGCATAAGTTTTTACAACAAGTCTGTTTTTTTCCTCGCAAGTGTGTTGAAAAACGTCGTATGGAACGCGTGTGCATTGATCATTACACACTCGGCTCCCTTATCGCGCTCGTCTGCGACTCGCGCGAATAAATACCGCCTCGAGTGCAATGACCAACACAGCACACTTGTATCATAATGTACTATTCTGTCATTACTTCACTTTTCATTGTTTTTACCAATAAAATTGTGGTAAGTAATGTTTATTCTAGGTACATCGTCTTCACCTATAATTATTAATTAATGTATACAAACTATTGTTAACATTTTAAAAGAGTAAGTATGGAGTTTCTTGCCCATTCTTCTCCATACATAACTGCCTTTTGGAAGGGGCAACTGGAATCAATTAAGTATTTTTGTAATTTTTGACGTTCAAAAGTGCATTTTACGTGCCTATTTGAAATAAAAGATTTGACTTGACTTTGACTTTTGACTACGTCCTAATAATCTAACTTTACAATTGTGATAATCCCTGTAACCTGGGCTAAGTACTGTGGTCGACCAATTTCCTCTTTGCATTAAGAAATTATTCATAGCTTCCCATAAGGAACTATCATTCCAACTCTCAAATCCCATAAGATGCGTCACACACTTCCTGCTAGCGATACAAAAGTTAATGTCGCAACTGCTGACTGTGAGACCACCTTTACCTATGCGCGCTATGAATGCAGATGACTAACTTAATCACTTGACATAGGAAGACCTGCGTTGTGTAAGTACTTTTGTCAAGTAGTTACAGCATTAATGGGAGTTAGACAGACTAGCTTTGGTTTGCGGATCTACTTGCTGATTATTATTTTATTGGTTTCCTTCAGCATGTCCTAGATTTGCTGATATACCTTAAGCGGATACAGACTAAGTCTTGCATACTTTCAGTAGCAGGCTACTGAAAGTATGCAAGACTTAGTCTGTAGCCGCCTACTTTTAGTCTGTATCTGTCTACTTAGCCTACCTTTAATTTCCTGTCATCGCCATTTTTACCCCTTGTTTTATAATCGTTTCCAGTCTTGCTATTATTATGTAGGTAATCAATTCAACAATTACTCTCCCAACCTCTATTGGTTTTAATTAGCACCTTACCAACATACATCATTATTTTTGTTAGCATTTCTAAAGGATCGTCTAATCCGCTAAGAATGCGGATTGGCATCTAAGTAGACATCAAGATAGCACGCACTGTCGCTCTTCGTTATGTAATAATGTTATCCTAGCCTAGTCTAGCTTGTAATAGCCCAACAAGGCTTCTAGTCTTACTTAGCTATCGTAAGTACACTTTTACACTATTAGACATTGGTGCCGATTCCCTTGTTCACAAACTAAACTAAATTTAAGTTCAGTGCATCTTTTTCTTTCTATTTGATTAAGAAAAGGACAAGATAAATTTTAGTTTAGTCCTGTCAAATTAATGAGCGCCTGTCACTACTCCTTATAAGTTTAGACGTGATTAAAAACTTGCCGACTAAAATTACGTCAATTTACGTCAAGCGCTGATTAATTTGACAGGACTAAACTAAAAATTTTCTTCTGTCCTTTTCTTAATGAAATAGAAAGAAAAAGATGCACTAACTTAAATTTAGTTTAGTTGGTGAACAAGGGAATCGGCACCATTACCGAATATGGGTTGTGACGAAAAAAACTTCATGTTCTTATATGATCAGTTAGATACGTTATTTAGACGTTCAGTCCGTTAATAATATACAAATAAACTCTCAATTTGATTATATTCTTCTGTTCTTTGTTATGTAATAGGGGGAAGCCACTAACAAATCCAGAATCCTGGTCGTTACTGAGAAATCCCTGAAGATTTTAGTGATGAAGGGGGTATCAAACCAAAGGCTGACCCAGGGCGACCCCACGCTCAACAGTCGCACTCGGTACCACTACTAGGTCAACGGCAATGAAGCAGTGAAACATAAAATTTGTTAAAGCATAATAACTAAACCATAATGAGTTAAGTGCTTTAAACTCTTACAAAATATGGGTGGGGAACTAATTATGAAATCCAGAACAAAGTTTAGGACATTTTGATCGCCGTTAACGGTTGAGTTATATATTACTTTAGCAATTTCTTAATCCCTTTCTAATAGTTCAGTGGCCTGGAATTTGAGCGTAAGACCGCTTGATGGTAAATGGTCGGGCTAGCTGTTTACTAAATCGGTAGCCGTAAAGTACAATACGGTTATCTACAGAATCATGATGTTACAGGAGAGCGTTTTAAACGCAAAACTGTGATAATTAATAGAATAACAAAGCTATCTTCTTCTAAATCACAACATTTAGTTAATAGGGCATTACCAAGGTTATGGTTAAAACCAGTTACTATAATATATATAGGTATTTTCCCCTAAAATACCTATGGTAGATGCCTTGACCTACTTCGTACAAAAAAATAACTAAATGAGTCAACTGCCATAATTATATCCGCTTCTACGCGGGACTTCCTAATTGTTTAAGCTTAGGTATATAATTTTTAATATTAAAACAGTTGTTACTATTATTTTGTATTTTACATTGTTGATTGCTATATTAAATAAAGGATTTTAATCATTTTCTTTATTTAACCATTATTAGTAACGTCGGTGTGACTTATTATTGTCGTTGTACTAAAATGTGGTGTTTTTTCAATTAAAAAACCGACATTAAAACTGCTTTATGACTGATATATTTGTTTATAGGTAAACGCGCCGATTGTCAGAAATACACGGACTAATGGTATATGTCCTTGTCAACTTCGTCACTTTGTGAAAAATTGGTGTAAGTAGTTATCTTTATATACGTGACTTAATATTAAACAACAAAAATAATCCTATGATAAAACAAAAAATTCTATGTAAAAAAGTGAATTTCGTAAAAAGTGCAGTGGACACTTTGTTTCGTGCCGTCGAAATTATCCGGGTACATTTATAACTGAACCCACGTATAATCTTGCGTCATAAAAAACTGTAACAAGTTATTGCAGGTCTCGACTCTTAACAGTGAGAAGTAGAAAGAGGTTTTCTTAAGAATATTTCGATTGTAATCGCTACACACAAAATTGTCACAAAATCACGCCTGTATTTCCCATAGGGTTAGGGCAGAGGAGTACCTATAGTACTCCCACCAGCTCCGAATTTCCCTCTAGGCCTACAAGGCCCTGGCCTAGGAGCTTGCCAGCCTAGGGGCCTCACCTACCCAGCTACTACGACCAGGTAGCTTGCCAGGGCCGGGTTATCTACGTTGCAGGTGTAGCAAATGCTACAGGCCAGCGCTTTGGGGGGTCCCGCGCTCATATCATCGTACTACAGAGGTATGAGGAACAGGGTGTAAAGTTAACTCATCCTCTATTGAAAAGGGAGGATCCTCCGACCAGACGGGTGTCGTGTTTGGTGGGCAACTGCCCGACGGTTGATGTCGGGATGTTGTATGTATGTACATTGTACGTATGCTAGTCGCGCGGTAAACTCTGATTTCGCGATGCAGGATTTGTGTGACGTCAGGTCTTTAGACCGGCAGGTAGATTCCACCACAATACCTGTAGCACCCGTAGCTCCAATAGAATATTATCTATCAATGGCCTGACCTGTGAAAAATCTGACCTGTCCGTCTAACCCAGTAACTGGGTTGTGGACCCCTTGGTAAGACTGGTTGTCAGATTTTCGGGCTTCTGACGACCCGTAACGACTGTCAAAGATCCACAAATGACAGCCGGGACCAACGGCTTAACGTGCTTTCCGAGGCACGGAGGAGTCTCGGTATGTAAAGATGGTCACCCATCCACGGACCAACCCCGGCAAGCGTAGTTTAACCTGATCGATCGACCCATGCGGCTGTTATTTAAGTAATAACAGCCGCCACAAACCCTAAACTCAAACTATTAAAGTTTGTCAGTCTAATGTCTCAAATTAATTAGGTACCTACTAATATTTCGTTCAATAAAAGCCAAGATAAGGTGCTAAACTTTTCCCAGATAAGTTTTGTTTTAATTAAAATTAATTCACCTTCTTTATACCGTCCATCATAGGAAACAAGATGTAGGTAAGTAAGTTTATGTAATGTAATGTAACTTCTTTTTAATGAAAGGTAATTAACCTACTATTGATGTATCATCAGCATATCAAATTGTAAATCATAGTTATCATAGTGTTTCCTTCTGCGGGAACATCACTTTAATAGAATAGTGATTAAACTCTGTTCATTTTACGATAATCTAAATGACACATGTCATGTCAAATGCTTATTTTGTAGTTATGGCATTACTAAAAGTTGGTTAATGGTTATTGTTTGAGGTATATTCTTGGTTGAATGTAATAAAAAGACGAGTGGACTGTATAATTTAGATAGGTATATTGTAAAAATCGATTCTTCTCAAGAAAAAATAATTGTTGATCTCGTTTCAACTTTGTAGTTACGCAACGCACTAAAAAGCTCAAAAGGTTAATCTTCTTATTTTTTGTTGTTTTAATAGTTAACTGGGCATTCTGTGTAGAAAGGCGAGCTTAATTCATGATGATAATAATTTGTTCTAACAATAAACCATTCATGACATGACATGACATTCGCGACAATCTTAGACGTCGGTTTTGACGTTTCTCATTCTTCATGCCGATAACTTTGTATGAATGTCAATCAATATTCTGAAAAGTCTATTCTTTTACAAACATTACATCTGCAAATTTTGCAAATTTATTTATTTACCCGAACCAACCAAACTTATTTATTGTTCATTTTATTCTCGACTAGCGACCCGCCCCGGCTATGCACGGGTGCATAATACGAGTATACTTACAATGTGTGTATAGGTACATAAAGCTTCCGGAAGAAATCAGTATGTCGGGTTATGCCGAAAAAGGCTCCTATAAACAAGTGCGAACGACCCACGTGTCGCGCAACGAGCGGTGCCTTTGTGTCGCGTCGCGTGTCGCGCCAGTTTTTAGGAGCCTTAAAGGTTTTTTCTCATCTGTCAAAACGTTCGTCATAAAATGAACATAGTATAGTTACATGGGTCCATAGAGATGGTACGCACTGCCGCGTCTGTGATGCAAGCTCAAGTTTCAATTATCTTGTATCTAGTGGACGTAATAAATGATGATAGATATAATAATAATTTGATGAATAATGTTTTGTACTTAATTGCTTTTTTCTGTTGCGGTCAAAAACTTATGTCAGTCAGCAGAGAGTGAATTAACTGCCCTGTAGGGACCTTGTAGTCAATGAATCTATTAAGTTAGTAGAAAATTGTGGGTTCCGTTGTACTTTTTATCGATTTGAAGGGTCACAAAGGGGACACTTTTCATATACCTAATGAAATAATAACGTATGTAGTTACAGGCTAAAAATAAAGAGGGCCTTTGAACTTTTGCAACCGGTAGCAGGAGGAAATGTAAACCTAATCACATAACATAGGTTAAGAATCGTAAGAAGGCAACGTTTGAGTCACAGAGAAAACGTCAAGTGAAACTGTTTCTGATTACCATGATGTTACATGATTAGATTAGAGTTGAGTTCGTGGTTTACATAAAAACACCATGCACGACTGTCAACTGAATGACTTTTTTGAAGTGTCTTTTAAAAAGAGATGGCTTGCAACAAGTCTCAAATGTTTATCAGATTGTAGTTTCATGTGGTTGTAGTGTGAAGGTTTTAAGTTTAGTATTAGAGGAAATAGCGTTAGAGAAATAGTTTATAACAACCAGTAATTTATCAGTCCATTGCACGATACAGGAACAATAAAAATTATAGCAATTATATAACAAAAAGTTTCTGGACAGTTTAAAGCACTAGAGTTTCCACACCGTCACAACCAATGCCAATAAAGTTGGTTTTGTAAAATAGCCTACGTTAATCTTTATAACATCAGCTATCTGCCAGTGAAACTCCCATCAAAATCGGTCCAGCCGTTTCGGAGATTACAGCCGGAATAAACAGACACAAACTTACAGACACTCATTTTTTTTTTTTTTTTTGTTATTTGTCCCGTATATACTTTCATTTTATTTTATAAAAAAAGCCACGCGGGCTAAGCCGCGGGCAGCAGCTAGTAACATATAAATATTTAAAAATTCCGCAATCTTCATTGACTTATGGAACCAACTGTTGAATCCAAGCAGTTTTGTAGTGTGAAGGTAAAATTACCCATAGATGGACAATCTCTCCGAAAACGAAAGGCGATTAGTAGCCAATATGGGCAAGAGGGCGATGACCTGTAGGGCCAGTTCTTTAAACAGAAAATAATGTAGTAGCCGGTATTTAGCCCGAGGCAAAGCGATTATTTAATCTTCAATAACACGTGAGAGCCTATGATAATTATTCAGATGCATTACGTCAGTCAGGTACTCGTAGATGGCATCATAATAGCCTAGCCGTGGGGCGAAATTAAAATGTGAAGTCCGACATCCTGTACCTACAGTTAAACCCGCTCCCACCTTGCTGATAGGGTAATATTTTGACAAATTCTTGAGCTCTAAAGTACGGTGTGGTGCCGGACCTAAAGAATGGCACCACGGCACCACCCAATTTAAGAATAAGAATAAATGTATTTCTTCCCTGGGTGTCGTAAAAGGCGAGTAAGGGACTAAGCGTGGCGATACTGGCGAACCCCCCCCCCCCTTAAATGACTAGCACCAATAACAAATGACCCATGACCTGGCGGTGCTTGGGCCTATGGCCAGCAGTGGACGTCTTTCGGTTAAAATTGAGGAGCGTCGGAACAAAAACCGATAAATCACATTGTTGTTTTTTGTGGAAAAATGTAAAAATATGGCCAAGTTCATGGTTTTCTAATTAAGAGCTAAACAAAATCTATCAATTTATTGGTGTTAGCATCACTGTTTGGAAACCTAAATACTGCATTCGTGACTGTGGTACCTGTTAAATTATAAAAAAAAAAGAAAATGGATATATCGGTTATTGACCAAACCAACTGTATATATCGGTTTTTGATAAAACACAGTAGGATATATCGGTAAGGCCGCTTAACAATAATATATCCATATCAATTGTAGGTTTTGTCATGAGAAACTCGAAATTCGATATATCGGTTTTTGACAGAATCAAAAGTTGTTAGGGCTGAAACTGCGTGAAGCGGGCGCCCGCGACGGGTAACCGTCGCGTGTTTACGCGTATGGGCACCCAGATGGCCTCCGTGGGCAATTAACTACCCGTAGTTTAATTTTAACGGTGCGCATGTACAGTCGTGTCGATGGAGAACTTAGCAAAACGTCGACTAGCAGAAAATAAACGACAGCCAGTAAGCTGGCGCTACCTGGCCCCGCGCGTACCCCCGCAACGGACGCCTGCGCGGGTCTCCGCGACGGAGCACTTTTGTATGGAACCGCGCGGACGTCCGCTTCACGCAGTTTCAGCCCTTAGGGATTTATCGGTATCTGTTCCGATCGCCATCGTTGTTTAGTACGATTGATGTATTTATCGGTTTATGTTCAGATCCATGTATTTTGCGGACGAATTTAGAGCGGATTTATCAGTTTTTGACCGGGTTACATTAACCATAGAGCAAGATATGTACGAGATCAACCAATTGGCATCATAAAGAAAAAATCAAAATTTAATTTATCGGTTTTTGTTCCGACGCTCCTCAATTATAATATCGTGCCTTCTCTGTATGATTATCCTTTGCTCTGCAGTGGTGTAATAATAGGCTAGTATATTATGTGCAAATTCTCATATGTACTTTGGTGTCAATTAGAGAGAAATATACAAAATGTAGGCGTGATTGACGTTCAGAAAGTTTATGTTACGGAAGCTACTTTACTATCTCTACGCTTATTTTTGAAGTGGTACGAGTAAACATTTCTTTAATAAGCATAGCAGCATTGAGGTATTCAAAGAAGTCATTCATACGCAAAAAGAAAAGTAAAAAGTCTCACAAAAGTATGCACATCACATCGGTTACTCTCAGGTCGGTGACGGATGATCGGCGTTACGTCACAGACGCGGTAACCTTTCACTGCGTGCTAGATGCGTGCGTGCAACCGAAGAATCTGCGGTTTGCGACGGAATGCCGGGGAATGTAATAGTGGTTAATGGGACTATAATTTATGGTGATGGTGAAGAATTAGAAGGCGTATCTATACGCATAAAAGTCTTACGCGTAGAAGTGGACCTGGAGAGTTGTCTTGTGAACTGGAACGCTAAGACTATGAGTGGGTCGGTTACCGAAAGGGTTTACCCGTAATAGTAGAGAACAGAAATGTGGAAAAGGCAGAGAGATATTCGTTCAGCACTGGGCATGATATGTCTATCAAGCCCACTGTAGAACTGAGAGGGGCAGTGTAATATCGCCATGTCGCAAGGTTACAAAAAATATAAAGACTTATTGTTAGTCATAATGCTGTGAAAATCGAATCTAGAAAGGCATCATAGTAGATATGGCCATGACCTGGACCGGACTAACTTTAGATGGATGAGTGTGTACGTTCTATAGATGTTACCTAACGCATCTCACCTTAGTTTGACAGCTGCAACACGTCACAACATGGGGAAAGGTCATTCTTACGCATATAATGTAATGGCATTATATTGTAACGACAAAGCGTGGTTTCGCAGAGGAGGAACTAAGCATTATTCACCACCTTAGTCAAGTGTAGGTTTACAATTTCAGACTATTTTAATTCCGCGTTAACTCACGTTGTTTCGTTTATCATCACAGGTAACTTAACATCTGGGTCATCACAAAATTATATACATGGGAAAATATCCTTTTGCCCTTAGCCCGAAAAGGATGTGGGATCGGCGCAGTACGTCTTTTTCTTCCATGCATCTCTATTAGGGGTCATCTCGGTATATGGTTTATGGTAAAATATGAGCAACATATTCTATACCCAAGTTTCACCATCCTTCATGAATTTTTTAGCATGAATCACTAGAATGTTGTTTCTTCAGCCACGGAAAAGGACAGTAAATGTATAAACAACATGTTCACGTTCGCAGAGTTCATTGCTCCACTTTCAGTTCTCGCGACTCGCATATTTGTAATCTGCACATAAACGAGAACCGTCTACTGAGTGGCCAGTGGCTAGTTTATCTTGAGAGGTAGCGCGAACGGGTACTTAACAAAATGTACTGATTTGGTATGAATCTACTGATTCTTAGAAATAGTTTGGCTCAAAAATTCCGGGTATAAAAATTGGACTAATCTATTATTTCAATAAGAGCATCCAAAAGTTTATTGCCTTTCTTGCCGGTTCTTTTTCATAGGACCTAAATTTTGAAGCTGTGCACCAAATTTTTCATGTTTTACAAGTCCCTAATGTTTTTTCCAAAAGTCTGATCTTCTTTTTTTCGTTTTGACGGTACATCTATACTGTTTGGGCTCAGTAGGTGGCCACATTTATTGCGGTGTCAGAGGCGTTGTTCAAATCGTCAAGGGTGCAGGCGAATGGACAATTGGGACACTCCAGCAGATGGGACATAGTCTGTTCAGGAGCACCGCACTCACATTGAATGTTAGGTGAATCGACTATGCCCCACTTCGCCAGGTTATGTTTGCAGCGGCCTACTTGAGAACGCAGTCGATTGAGAGCTTTCCAAATAGGCCACTGCAGTTCGCAACCGGGAGGCAGGTGCTCCTGGGGCTTTACGAAGTCTAGTTCTAAAAGTCTGATGATACATGAACATAACAATGTCATGTTTGCCTCATGATGTGTTGTGTTGTGATCCAAATATAATTAAACTATGTCATTGTATATTAACAAACACAAAAAAAATCTGTACCGGTCTATTAATGTTGTTACCATCTTGCATGCATGTCTTTTCTTGTATGTATGACACAAATGTTTAAGCAAATAAATCTTATCTTATCTTATCTTAACATCTCACCACTTTATCCAAAAAACATTGTTTAAATTGTAATTAAAAAATCATCAACGAAAATTTTGGTATAAAAAATTAGGTACCTCATTTGTCAAAGGAAAACATATTTAAGGTGATTTTGAATTAGAATTTCTAGTTTACGTATTCATATAATCAAGTCAAAGCATTCCATTTGTAAGTGGAACTACAAATTGACATCCACAGGTACGTTTTCATCGGATAGTTTTGGAATATCCCATACATTTATTTATATATATTTTTGTTTTTGACTTTGGTCTCTGCATGCAGCTCCGCCATCTAACGTCAAGTTATATTGGACATGCATATTATATCTGCATCGACGTTGAAAGTGAGATCAGTGCCGAGGTCGAGGATGCACTTTCACCCCTTACCCACATTTCACGGATTTCGCAGCAGCCAGTTCTTAAAACCGGTGCATACGATCTTGAACTTTGTGGCTAATTATGGTAATCTTCGGATCTGTATGTGCTTGAATGTTCTTCAGTGTGTTATTCAAATAAATATATTTCTGATTGCAAGTAAATAAGAGCATTTGCATTTTTTATAAAAGTTTATCGATGTTTTTGACCTTGTATCAATAAATGTCTCTTTCTACATTCAAAAGTATCATCGGTAGACGTTAAAATTATGATTATTAATTCTGTGTAATTCTAATTTGCAGCAATTGCAATATTAATTAAAATAATGTTTATATTATTACCACCATGACAAGTGTGTTCATGAGTCATCATGATCAAGACACTTCCTTCCATACATTCAAAACCGCGCGTGATAGAGATGGTACGGGCGCGCCCGTACCATCTCTATTTTTCACATTTATCCGCAACGTCACTGCCCAGCTCAAGCATTACTGCTACCAACACAACTACTCCATCATTCCCAAGCTCAGTCGCTTCCATATAGTAACATAAAGTTATCGACGTATACGTAATACGGCACATGACGTCGGCCCTAGCGCTTTCTCCGCTCTCACGGCCAAAAGGTCGCTATGCGAAAATGTTTGTATCTCTCGAGTGTCTCCCCCGGCGAGGTAGTGTGGTTGCTTGCTTTTGATAGATGCGAGACGTGCGCTATGGTTGTTATTTAAATTTAATACTTTCAAATAGTTATCATATTAGAAGGTAATACAAAAGGTAATGGTAGGTAATTACATTGTTGTGTGTTTAAATGCAATGATTGAAATTCTCGTGGAAGAATAACTTGAACTATGGAGGCCAATTCCCCATTTTCCCCCGTGGGTGTCGTAAAAGGCGACTAAGGGACTTACTAGAGAAAGGGCAGCAGCGTTCTCTATGCATTGTAACACCATACTGCGATCACCAACCCGCCTGCCAAGCGTGGCGATTATGGTAAACCCCCCCAATTGGGGGAAGCCTATGTTCAGCAGTGGACGTCTTTCGGCTGAAATGATGATGGAGGCTAATATAATAATGGTTAGTCAAATAGATAATGCTACTAACAATTATATATTTAACATTATGGTGTAGGTACGCATAGTTCCCTCATCCGTCATGTGAAGAAGCTAAGTTTAAGATGACACTAAGAAGTGACAGGTCGACAGGTTATCAGGTACTAGCATCACAGTACAAATTTTCCTTATTTACTGTAGCATCGTGAGTGTGATGAGAAAATTCTGATAGACTTTGAGGATACAATTTGAAGCTATCAGGGAAGACTCTTCTACTGTAGCTTTGCGTGTATGGATGACGTTATTAGATGGTTAGACCCCAAATCATTACAATACAAACTAACTAGACTTAGAATAATGAGCTGTTAGTTACACAAATGTGCTGTACCCGTTTCTTAGGAATCTTTAAGAAGAGCGTTACACAACTGCGCCTCGTTTGTTAAGGAAAACCTATTATAACATACACTAATGTTTTTCGCAAATCGTTGTTACATTAGTTTTTGTTTTGCGTCTTACTTAAATATCTGTATTGCAAGTTTCGCATACATACATAAAATCATACTTATGAAGTTACGAACCCACAGGCTTAGCAAAGTCAAGCGTTAAAACTTTATTCGTGATCATGTTCCTTTCAAAAGTTACAGGCACAATTGCGGAAAATAGCGGCAAATGACGAAACATTTCATAATATCCTAATTTTCTAAAAAAGTTAACAGATCCGTTCAAGGCACCGACAATGGCCCGGCTCATCACTTCCTATTCCGCCTCTCGCACTTGACGCTTCTGCAAAGAGGTGTGAACTTGTAGAGAAAGTCATGTTTTTATTGCTGTCATCTTTACAACCTTCATTTCTCTTTCATTTCCCACCTTATGTTTATTGTCTTTGAGTTCAGTTTCTATTTCCGGAACGGTATTGTAAAGTTTGTTACGCAAATGCGAGGGCATATTTAAATGTACGTTCGGATAAATTGGTTGTGTTTAGCTGCGTTCACAGATGGCTGAATTTTTATTATGCATGAAGTTATGGTTGATGTTATGTCAATATATTATGAGCTGTTGTCATCAAGGGTTTACAATAGACTTGACAAATCTCTACTATGATAATTTAGAGCTGTTTGTTCCTAGTAATTTTATGCGTTAGCATCTTCTATCTCATCATATTAATAATAAAGTAGTAATGAAGTCAAAACCGAACATTGAATATTTTTGAAAAAAAAAAAAAAAAAAAAGTAATTGCGACAAAGTGTGGAAACGAGTCTGATACCGAAAATATCGTTTTTAGAATTTTCGTCCGTATGTCTGTTTGTCTGGATGTATGTTCCGGATTGGGGCAAAAACGGCTGAACAGATTTGGATGAAATTTGACACACAGATAGTTTATAACCTGGATTACACAATGGGTACTTTTAATCCTGGTAGCACGTTCCCGTACTTTCACGTTGTCCATGCGGGCGAAGCTGCGGGCAAAAGCTAGTGAAATATAAACAGTAAGAATCTTAGACGAATAACTAATAAATGCAAAAAAAGTTATTTCGATTCATAATTTGTAGGTCCAGGAAAGCCACAATAATATTTTACACCTTCAGCTAGTCTAGAGACGTTAATTATATTTCATCACCTGCAGTTTCTTTGCACAATACTCAAGAGAAATTATAAGCATTATAAATATAAGATATAATCAGAGTGTGAAAGAAAAAAGCCTTAGGAAATATAACAGCAGGTTCAAGTTAAAGTAAACCAATGAGGAAAGAAAAGTGAACATCAGATAAAATTCTAACACTAACCGATCTAACCGGCTACAATAATCTAAAAGAAACAAGTTTTTCAATACTTTCTACAAACATAGATAATAGCTTGTTATATAAATTAGAAACCGCGTATGGAATGGATGCCTCAGGAAACGGAATCAATGGCAGCGTTAAAATTCTGCATATATTATTTCCATATATTGTATAACTCTTGTTCAAATTGTAAAACCTTGTTATTAGTAGTCCTGAACACTTGACAACAAGATAAGTGGAAGGAGAAAGGTCACTATTTTGATCAAGTGGCGATGGAATTTCAAAATGATATGCTGTTAATGCATCAACGTGCTGCTAGGAATGTTATGCGGCATGATGGGGTCAAAGGTTGGAATTACAATTTGTGATATGCTGTTTTTGACTAAAGATAATTTGCTTTTTGGACATTATAATTCTATAAGTCTATAATCAGAAGGTGAATTGATGACAATTAAGGACATGACATATTAAATTTCTGATCGATTAGGACCACACAGTGTTATTGCAACATCAATTAACACGGACATCTAACCTACAGATGCCAGATAAAAATAGAAGTAAAGATAATATCGAAATATAAAAACACGCACTTTTTACTAAACAATCGAATACGGTTGTGGCAGATGATGCTTCCCATTGAGCGGGCGTTGTGTGCGTTTACGCAGCATTCGCACGATTGCGTAAGATACTCATCATTGCTTTCCCATAGCTACGACTAAACTGCGTTCGCGATTTAGTTTCCAAACATGTAAACAAATTTGTTTTTGGAAAAACAACTATAATAGTACACATAAAGTTGAGTTTGTGCTACAACTTCAGACATTTTTATGACTTTTTCAATAGTATCCAGTCGTTCTGTAATCAACTTAATTTACACTACGATAAAGTTGATATTCGTTTCAGTAAAAATAACATCGTTTAGAAACAAGGATTTGAATAGACTTTAATATAACGATCTGTTAGTCTTGTGTGGGAAATTATTTCATCCGTGAAACGTCAAAAGTTTTATACGTAATATTTGAGAAGTTGGACGAGAATTTTTGATTGGTCGCGCTACATAATCTGATTTGATTCATTGTGAGGTTTGAATGGAAAGGTTGTTTGATTACTATTTAAATTTTATAGTCTGGCGGGGGATACTGTGTTGGTTAGTTATGCTTATAATAACAATAAATAAATCAAAAGTGGAGAGTTGTAGAACGGACTGGAGTATAGCCTGAGAAAAAGATCCAAAAACTCGGGCATTGCCAAAATATCAATGTTCTGGCCTATGGCCACTACTCAAATTTCGTTCGATGATATAGTTAATAATTAGATAACAATAATTAATCTATATAGGTCAATATTTATCTAGATAAAAACTGCTCTAGTTTTCAAAGTTACACATCAGCATCTTCCTGCCCTTGTCCCTTGTTACTTGTGTGATGGTACTTGTGTTCGGCGTAATACGTTTTCTCTTTCCATCTTCCCCTGTCAACCGTCACGCTATCATTCACTCCCTTCTCTTTCATATAATTCCTCACACATTCCAGCCATCTTTTCTTCGACCTTACTCTCCCTCTTCATCCATCAACATTTATATTCATCACTCTTTTAGTCACATGCGTTTCCTAGCTCCTCATTACATGCCCATACCAAGTCAAACAATTTCCTTTCAACTTTTCTGTCACTGGCGCCACCAATCTTCCCCTTATATTCTCATTTCTGACTTTATCCATTTTCCTCATTACCACACATCCATCGCTACATTCTCATCTACGCTGCATGAAATTCTTTTTCATCCTTCTTCTTCACGGCCCAATCTATATGCCAGCGTGCTAATTGCCTAAAATAACCCGCGACTTGCTATTGCTACTAATTTCAATCAATCATACTTGGGAAATCAGTAAATTTCCCATTTAGAATACTAGCATGGTTTTTATGTGGATAATTGATGGCGTGCAACCGACGATGGTCGGTATTTACAACATTTTATTACTTGTAATTATAATTATCTTCAGATGTTGTAAATACTGTGATATAACATGGTTGGTTGTGATGTTGCGTACTTGGGGGATGGTACTATTATTGCCATGGTGATTGGAAACGATGAGAAAGTAATAGGGTTTAGAAATGTTGATCTCACATAGAAAAGTGTAAGTAGCGGTATTGCATTTAGTATTTTTATTTCAGGAAGCGACGCGCGCTATACTTGTAGTACCTAAGCGTGTTTTTAACGCTGTTAATGTGTGCCTGAAGACGAGTAGCGTCAGCACATAACTCACAACCGCATACACACACACTTTCGACTTCGCCAGTGTCTCGGACGATACCGCGTGCTCCTGCGCTTACACACACATTAACAGCGCGTTTGTACACTTGGTAACCACTAGTTACGCGCGCGGCGCTTCGTGAATTAAAAATACTGTACTGTTCTGTTATAAACTGAATGAAATAATTGCCATAATAAACGATAAGTTAATTCTTCTTATCGTTCAGGCTGTTGCCAATACAAAACTCTTAAGCAGTCTAGGTTGTATCAGAAGTGAGGAAAATGTCAGCCATTTAAAAAAAAGTTGTTCCTGTTTTTAGTTGAAAAGACGTATTACTCGATTGAAGACTATTTAAATGACAAATTATGACTAAATTTAAATTTCTTGACATTCTTAATAATTAATAATATAATTCAATTTTTTTTTTTTTATGCGGCTCATGACATTTTTCAATTGCTTCATTTCTTTTATCCTAGACTTTATTTCATTATGATAGTAAAAATAACCTGCTTACTAATATTATATTTGTATGCCGATTATTGGCCGAACATACAGATCAGCTAAAATGTATAAATAACATCTTTTTGTACTTATGTTCACAAATAAAGATTTTGATTTGATTTGATTTGATTTGTTCATTAAAAGAATCATAATATAGATGACTAAGTATCTACTCGATAAAGGAAGAACCATAGCCCATAGATTTGGTTAGGCTACTGGTAGCAGACTAGACACTAATGATTAAGATTAAGGTGATCCGTTACCAGTTTTTTTTTTTAGTTTATGTCAGCAGCCAGAGCTGCCAAGGGCCAATCTTTATTAAAGGAGTCCAGTTCACCCCACCATCTCCGTCTGGGCCTGCCGCGATGTCGTTTGCCATTAAACGGGACCCACTGGTTTGTAAGTCTGGCCCATTGATCGTCTGATATGCGGCAGATGTATCCAGCCCAAAATATTACCTACATAAAAATACTCCTAGCAGTAGCTAATTCCTAGAGAAACCTTGTGGTCCTGAACTGTACAATCTTAAGAATTATTAGACTTACTCGAGACATCTGTGCAAGAAGTGCAGGAAGGCAGGATCGTCAGACCTCACGATGGTTGTGAGGGTGCGCGTACCGGGGCGACGCTTGCGGCCCTTGGAGTTCGTGATGCTGCGGGGAGAGCCTTTTGAGTCTGGAGAACAGATATTACGTGCTTACTGATAGAATTAAAAAAAAATGTGAATCATAGACCTAATTGCAATTTCCTTAATGAATCAGGTGTTTCTATAGGAAATACCACCGTCTGCTTTAAGGCACTTCTCAACCGAAAGTGTAATTTAAAACGAATTCAATCAGCATCTATGAAATTTTCATGTTTTATTTATATGTCTTAAATGTGAGATTTGTCATGGTAACAACCTAGGGCCAATAATGACGTCATCACAATATTCCTTCTCATACATGAATCTATTTAGAGGAGTAGAAAACATCCTGTTTGGTAATACCTGCGGGACACCCCTTCAGGGATACATACAGACCAATATTAATTTCTTACCAAAAAACAGTCTCTTCCTTGTGGCATGTAGCAGCAGGTCTGGGGGAGGTGGTCCGAGCAGCTCCATGATGCAGGCCAGCTGTTCCGACTCGTTCTCGCCAGGGAACAGAGGGTAGCCTGTGTGGAGTTCCGCTAGGATGCATCCTGAGACCAAAATAATACGCAGATTAGAAATTAAGTTTTGTCATCCTACTCCTGTCTTTATTTGATTAGGGTCGGTATTTTTTTGTTCTTTCATACATCTCTTTCCGTTGTTAGCTTGGTATTCACTCCCTTTTACACGGCTCATTAATCATTTCTTTGATTTCCCTTATACTCAAAACTTTTATTACACGTGCCTAATTTCTTCGAATCCCAAGTCATAACTAAGTTTGTTTAATCTAGGATTATTTACTGCGTGACTTTATACGCAGTCTTTCTTATGGGCTACTTTTACTAACTATTGTTTTCTAACCACAATTTCTACTTCATTATGAGTGTTTCGTTTCACATGGATGATCTCTTTACTTAACGAGATGCACGTTTTAATTTATTCATGTCATATTTACGATCATAAAACCACCGTAGCACATAAAATAATTAGAGCTAGGTATACTACATCATATATGACTATGGGAATATCATCTTAAGCGCTGAGGTATCCCTCGAAATTCAAATATTAATATATATATTAGCAGGTTGTATGTAAAGAGCAATGTCTGTATATTTTTCAATATTTTTGGTTCAGTAGTTTCGGAGATAACTTTCGGAGGAAAATTTCGGAGGAATGGTAAATTTTCGTCTATTTTTACTAAATAATTTTAAAAGTTTTACTGAGAAATTATAAAAAAAAATACATCTGAAATATTTACAATAAGCAATTTTATTTGATATATCAGGCGGTAAAGTGTGCAAAACTTTAAAAAAAAAATACCCCCCAAAAGTGACCCTTATATTTAAATTTCATTTATTTAAGTTACACGTCCGTGTTTGGGTCACAGAAATTCATATGTGTTTCAACTTAATTGGTCCAGTAGACTCAGAGTAAAACGGCTGAGATAGACAGGCAAACACACGAGTGAGCTTATAAGGGTTCCGTTTTTTTCATTTGGACGTACGGAACTCTAAAAACAAATGAAAGTAGCCAACTTAAAAATTTCAAGTGCTTACGCATCTTTCAACCTGTTTCAAGATATAAAGATGCGTCTCTTGTTATAAAACGCGTCGTTAATGTAACAGTACCGACCGGTAGGCGGTAACATTCGTCATCAGTTGCGTAAAGACTACATTCTTTGGTGTCGATATCTGCTGTGCGAATCGCGAGGTCACCTTTCTCCCTCACTTTCTATAGCTCAGGATTATGGCATGCTTACGATTGTCTGTCTGTGGAGAGCTTTGCTTTGAATTCATGATCGTGTTTCGTCGATATTTATGGTTATGATTGTTTAGGGTCAAGTGGTGTTAGAATCTCGGTTAGATTGACTATATTGGAGCATTATCGGGTTTTGTAAGGTAATGCTTAGTATTACTTTCTCTTAAGTGTCGTGATTTAAGATTTCAATTTCTATAATAGTAGTCATTAGTTAAGTAACTTTCAGTTGTTGTTAGGCTTTTTTTTCTTGGTCTGTTTATACTTCAAATCATACTAGAAATACATTGTTTTGGTAAAGGTGAGATTTTATAACATAAGTGTATAATGTATCTGCAAGCAAGCGTGCAAATTTGTATTAAGTTTTCATATATTCTTATTATACAGGAAAAGTTTTTAATCAGTGCGCAAATTTTTACAAATTAAACTTAAACGTGTTTTATTATACACCTATTTCTTATTTTGATATGTCTTAGTACAAAAAAAAAAAGTTATCGTTAACGAAAGATGTTTATTTTGAAACTGGTAAAATGGATACACGTCGCGCAACGCCCCGCCGCCGCGGTGGCGCATTCAGCGAAGCGGAACGCAGTAGTACCTACCTATCAGCTGTGTGCTCGACCATTGATATTATTACGAATAGATTGTATCCATATTTTGCTGATTTCAAATGGACCAAAAAAATAAGTATTTAATAAATAATAAAAAAAGAAATGTGTTCTATTACTGATAAGAAACACCAAAAAAAATTGCGCACTGCTTAAATACTTATCCTGTATATTACTTATATTCTCATCACCTTTAGGGGTTAAGTAATAACAGCCGCACGGGTCGATCGATCAGAATAAGCTACGCTTGCCGCAGTTGGTCCGTGGACGGGTGACCAGCTCTATATACCAAGACCCCTCCGTGCCTCGGGAAGCACGTTAAGCCGTTGATCCCCACTGTCAATCGTGGATCTTTGACAGTCGTTACGGTTCGTCAGAAGCCCGAAAGTCTGACAACCAGTCTTACCAAGGGGTATCGTATTACACAGTAACTGGATTTTGGAGGTCAGATAGGTAGTCGCTCCATGTAAAATACTGGTATTCAGCTGTATCCGGTTAGACTGGAAGCTGACCCAAACGTAGTTGGGAAAAGGCTAGGCAAATGATGATAAATGCCATAACATCATATAGTTTTAAAGGAACAACTATATACATAGTAGCTCTAATCGTGTGTGCCAAACCTTACAAGCTTACATAATTCAGATTATCTATGGTAGTTTGACCTCTCAATCTCACTTCATTGACTATCTGATTCTCTCGGTTTTGGAACATTAGAACGAGAAGCAAGAACAAGATTACGCGATTTTATATTTTTATAGTAGTGCTTTGTTTGATAATCATCCGTTGAAATAGTTTTAGAGTATTTATCGGTGTCGCAATTTCCGCTTTGTGCCATCGCTGTTCGTTCCAATTCTTTAGTACTTCTCGAAAAAAGTATTTATTGAAAACGCTTATTAAAATATTACATAAAGGCTTTTATAACATTGTGATAGACCTCAATGCCTCAATATCTTACGTATAGCAATTATATTTGACACACAGAGTGATTAACAAAATATGTTTTTCTTTTTGTTGCTAAATTATAATAACAATGTCAATTTTACGGTGGAGATCTTCTTGACATTTATATTTTATGTGGGTTTTACAATGTTTGATAGCATTTTGAAAACAACCTATTTAACATTGGCTTCAAGACAGAATTATGTGTTATGCTTTTGCGTGGCATCGGTGGCATACAAGCAGCCAGTCGACCTAATGGTAAGTGCTCATTGTCTATACAAATAAATAAAAACGAAGTGTCTGTTTTTGTCCGTCTCTTCGTCCCGTCTAATCTCCGAAACGGCTGGACTGATGTTGACGGGACTTCCACAAGCAGATAGACACGAGTGATCCTTTATGAGTTCAGTTTTTCCTTTTAGGTACGGAACCCTAAAAATCTATTTTTTATAGCCAAAAACTCACCCATACTCCACATATCAATGGGGGTCCCGTACTGTAGCCCCAGTATAACCTCAGGGCTCCGGTAGAATCGCGACTGGATGTAGGTGTAGACGCGCGCATGCGTATAGCAGGAGCTTCCGAAGTCTATCACCTTGATGGAGGAACTGCCTCTCGCTTTTAGCAGGATGTTTTCCTGGATGATAAAGGTATTGGCTCAATTAGTTACTGTGAGAGAAAAGAATTACCTTTATAAATATCAGTCTCTACAAGATAAATATAAACAAGTACCTAAGAGAATTTATGTGTTTTTGTTACCTGCCAGAAATTATCGGAAGCTTACCTGGTAGTAGAAGAACAGTCAATTAAGTACCTTTAAATTACTACAAACTTTTTATAACTATTACAAACTATTTATTAATAAAAATAAAAAAATATTTTAAAAATATATAATTATAAAGGCTGCTTGACACTTCTCGTGACCCAAGGGCTGGCTTTTACCTTGGCCAGAGGCTAAGCATTGCCATTCAACGTGGCAATGCCGTCAGTCTCTTGGGTACATTACCAGTCGACAACGATGCGGAGGAATTTTTCGACGTCATATTTTAGTTTGTTAATAGTTTTAGTTAGGTTAGGTTATTATATAGTTAGTTAATTTAATTGTACTTAAATAATAAAATTAAGTACCTAATATGCATAGATAGACAGATAAATAAAATATATTTATCTACGACCATGCTATAAATCCTCTATAAAAGTTTCTGAAACAGTTAGCTTATTGCCAACATTAAAACATCCAGTGTCATAGTAACCATAATAGCATCCAAACGGGAGTTATAATGTTGTACTGAATTTCATAATGCAACTCCTTTGCTTTTACGAGGATGATGATCCCTTCCTTACTCATCTGTTTGATGATTAAGGAAGGGATCATCATCCGCCCTTCCATTCTCACTACTCAATTCGTGGTATCTTTATGAATTTCAAAAAAAGAATATTGTCACGCACGCGCGTTTCTCTATACTATACCATAGCGTCCTATCCCGCCATTTTTATTCGATATTAGTATTGCAAAAACTGTTTCAGAACCTTTTATAGAGGATTCATGTCATGGGTGTAGATAAAGTATGCAACTGTAATAATTAGGTATTAAAACACTCATGTGATACCCACATTCGTGTTTTAATACCCCTTATTATAAAACAGTTGCATAAATAACTAATACTTTATTGTCCACCAAAACTGTAACACAGCTCTTAAAGAATATAGTAAAATGTAACGAAGAAGACCAAAATAAAACCAGAACCGGAGGTCGAGGTTGATAAACATTACTTAGCATGTCTTTTCGATTATACATGTTCCCCTCTCTATCTTGAACTTGTAGTTTGACAGTTGTGCGACAGTGACCGAGATACTGCTTAAGGGGGATGCGTTAAGGTAGCCCGCAAAATTCAAATTTTCTTACGTTTTATGCAATTTGCAGGTCAGTGTCAGGTTGTATGTTGATTAAAATATGATTCGCGACTGTAACAAATATGGCTTTTCGAATTCTAATCATTAGAATCAGCAATAATATTATCTCGTGACTGAGAAGGAATTATGAAAAACGGCTCAAAAGCGACCTCGTTAAGTGTGTCTAGAATGTTCTAATACCTTTTATAAAGTTTCATATTGAGATACGAAGCAACAAATTTATTTCTAAAGAAAAACGGCCACATACCTCTAGATCGTATTTTATTCAAGCCTGTATGATCTTTAAAAAAGGTCAATAATCTTTTTTTTTTATCTCAACCATTCATGACTTGCTACCATGCATGACCTCCCAATAATTCCTGAACCCGAACCTAAAATTACTAGAAAATAATCGGGGTGTGGCTGCGTCGTGGACACGGCCGTGTCTTTTACGTGTAGGTACGTTGTTGTAACGGGTAATATTGTGTTTGTTACGTTTTCTTTGATCCTTTAACTATCAAGTGGTATGATTAAATTTTGGATGTAGATGAAAGATATGTAGCTGCAACATCAAACTGTATCCCCCGATTTTGTTAGCATCAGTTTTCTGAATTGTCTCCCACTATGGTAGCAAATTTAAAGACGTATACAAAAGGGTTAAAAACCGACTTTTTTTAACTCCTTCATGCATGATTTGCTGCCATGCATGATCTCCCAATAAAAAGTTAAATGAACCAAGTGATTCCTGATCCCGAACCGAAAATAGTAGAAAAAGGTTGAACTCACCGGTTTCAGGTCACAATGTATGATGTTCTCTCCCTCTAGCAGCCTCAGACATCGTAGGAGTGAGCTCGTGAACCGCCTGATGAGGCTCAGACTGAAACCTTGATAGTTGTTCTTTTTTATCAGCTCGTATAAGTTGATACTGGAAATTCAAAAATAAGATCTTCAGCTTGATTTACACGATGAAATTTAATGATGATAAAAATTGTTCTGTCTAATCTAAACAGTGTTTAGACGATGCAAGTTACTTGTTGCTTCTTCTTTGTATGCTACTGGCAAGGGTCAAACGTAAATGGGGCTTAAGTCTTAAGTATTTGGGGCATTTTTTGGGTTCCGTACCTCAAAAGGAAAAAACGGAACCCTTATAGGATCACTCGTGTGTCTGTCTGTCTGTCCGTTTGTCACAGTAACTTTGCTCTGAATCTACTGGGCCGATTAAGTTGAAATTTGGTACACATATGACCTTCTGTGACCCAAACACGGACGTGTTACGTAAATAAATGAATTTTGAATATGGGGCTTTTGAGCGGTAAATTGGAAAATTAAAATAAAATAAAATGTAAACTGTACCGTGTAACATATCAAATAAATTCCTAAAATATTCAATTCAATACAAAACCTAAAATTTTGAAAAAAATATAGAAAATAGTTCTTTACTTATAGATCACAAGAAAACCTATAAGATGTCTATGGTCTTAAAATAACACGGCAAACCTCTCAATATTGTGCGTACAAACTTACATTTGTAGTTGGAATGTATAAGAGAGCTTGTTTTTCAACTAATATGTTAAGTATGTTCTTGGGATCAATTCATCTCAACTACGGAACCCTTCATTGTGTGTGGTCCGACACGCACTTGGCCGGTTTTTTTATCCTTTATAATTTTTTAGATAAAGGCGTTATACGTAGGTAACCCCAACGCCGCCGTATAACGCTCCATGAGTTATGGGGCGTTGGGGTTATGTATGAATGTAAACGAAGCAAAAGGAGTGTACCTGGTGGCTTTCTATAGTTTCTGCCTATCCCCAAAGGAAGAAGGCGTAAGTATAAATGCTCATTAGCCAACCTTGTCACTCCTTCCTCAAGTATGATTACGGTAATTACCTTAATGGAAGCCATATTTCCGACGATACCGCGTCATATGTGCTAATAGATAACTTGAATTAGTTTATGTCTACAACATCGTATGTTTAGATACCTATGATATCTGTACTACTCAGATGATCTATATAAAATCAATATCTTTGAAATAATTTCACTTGGCGTGTCCGTCTGTGCGTCCGCTTTGTTCAATAAGGCCCGAATAAACGTACGACAATGCGCTATTTGCATCGCAGCGACAAAAATATCATCTCTACTTTAGGTGCAAGAGAAGTAACATAAAAAAAGAAACTAGTTTTTGTTTAACCACTTTTTCGGCGTGACTGTTATTTAAATTCCCATAACCAAATTATAGCTGTCTAGTATTAAGAGTCTGAGCTAAGCCACGGACAGACAGACAGACAGGACATGGCGAAACTATAACGGTTTCTCGTTGACTACGGAACCCTAAATTTTAATGTTTGTTTCTTCGTATTTTTGCGCTGCTGTATAAATTAACTTGCTGCAACAACGCGCCCGAGATAGGTCACGTTGGAGAAATATTCTTGACCAGCATAGCTATTCACAACCATTCGATACGCTTTTGTGCAGAGTCGAATATCGATCAATGTTATCGAAAGGAGTTCTCTAAACGCTGTGTACAAACGTGGAACTCGAAATGTTTGACAGTTTATACAACATATATAAGTATGTATAAGTTAAATGTTATTTTTGTTCAGAATTTATTCAAAAATTAAATTGTATAAAGAACTATTCTAGTTGGTCCGGAGGAAGGTGATGGCATTCGTGATACAGGGTAATCATAGTACGCTTGGCACTCCTTTGACACATTAAGTGCACATTGTATAAAACGAAATTTGTTTTTAAGAAGATTTACTATACCTATTCTTCTAGGTAATAAAGATTTTATTATTATTATTAAATAGGCGACCGCTTATCTTCCGACAGCTATTTGCGGTCGGGGACTAGGCAAATCAGGTAACCGAAAAAGTGTAATTTTCGACACGGAAGCCTATCGAATGCTTGTGAATAGCTTTGCTGGGTAAGGCCCACCCGCGGCTGTGTATGGTCTTAGATGACGATGATGATCACCGCGCCGGGTACCAATAAATATATACAAATATATAAAATTGAAGTGTCTATTTGTAATGTCAAAATAACAGCTTTATACTAAATTCATATGAAAGTGTATACAGTACTTACACACATAACAAAAAAAATGTTTTTAAATTTTTTGTCTGTCTTTCTGTTTGTTCCGAAAGGCACGCGGGCGTAGCCGCGGGCACTAGCTAGTAGTAAGTAATTATAAAACTATTTACATTAGATACTAAATTAAATAACTAACTACGTATACATACAGGGCCTTACAAATAAACACGGAATAAAGTTATGCTAGTTATAAACATAGCTTTATTTGTAAGGCCCACCAGGTGTAAAAAGACCCATTGTATAGCTGTTATTACGTATTCTGTTCATCAAACTATTCCTGACACCTGTCAGTTGGACAATTTCTAGTTGTATCGCAAAACACGTATTCATTAGTATGACACTGACAGGTGTCAAGAACGCATTCTCTCGACGGCCGGACTGTAACTTCTACTTTCGACCATATTGGTGTGAAAAATTACGACAGGCCTCTCACAATGTCACGCACGGAAAGCTTACCACACAAAGGCTACTTTTATTTTAGAAAAAGCCACGCAGGAGAAGCCACGGGCACAGCTAGTTAATAAATAATAATACAAGTCTCACCTCATAAGCTCAAAACTGATGCACAAATGGTTTCTAAAGTAGAAGTAATCCAGCATGTGTATCACGTTGTGCGCTTGATCCTTATCCTTCAACCTCAGGTGGTCGAGGACCCTGACTTCCACCAGCGCCTGGTGATGGAACCGCTTCTTGTTCCTGATGATCTTGATTGCCACTTGGCTCCCTGTGCGGTGGTCCTGCGCCCTGATGACCTGGCCGAAAGAACCCTTGCCGATGACTTCGAGTATCTCGTATCTGTAGGCTATGTGGTCATGGATTTGCTGGAATTAAAGATACGAGGGTGACGTTAGTTGGGTTTTTGTGGTAGGTTTTTTTATAGATCTTTTTAAGAGCTTATAGGAGTCTTGTACTTAAAAACTATGCTCCACAAAACCGTTTTGGGGCATCTATTAATTACGTGTGGCATTTAGAGGGGGGGGGGGGGGGTCGAGCCGAATCTCATCTAATCTCACGTGGCCTGGGGGAGAGGGAGGGTCTCGGCAAATATCATAGATATTTTTTCCCGTAAGAACCAGTGTAAAACTGCGAGAAAACTAGGTAATTATTATAAAAAGAAACAACGCAATCAAGCACAGATTAACGTACATACACACAAAAATCTCACCTGAGATTAGGGGGAGAGGGTGTCGAGTCAAATCTCACGACATCTCGCCGACGGGGGAGAGGGGGTCAAGAATCGCCAAAATCGCCCCCTTTCATGTAAAGACGCATTATGGGATAGTCCAGTGTCAGGACTTTCTTTTTTCACGACTAATCGTTGTAAAGTGAAACTATTTTGCGTTTAAATTATAACTAGGAAGCTTGATTGTTATTAAATTATCTTACTTTAGAGATTTTATCCTGTCTTAACATGGTATCGTATCGTTGCCAACTAATGACCATATGTTTGGCATCTCAATACCAAGTTCTTACCGTATAAGGACTAAATAATTCTTCACTCGTAAATTGTTTGTATTGGAAAGCAAATAGAAACCTTCGTTCGATGCTGGACTTGTTGGTTTAGGAAATAGTCATGAAGGTATTTAATTAGGAAATGCTGCCTAAGGTGTATACAGAGTCAATGGTGATCACAATAAATCGCATGAAGACTTTTGTCAATAGGTTCCAAACTCAAACCCAAAGGATTTATTTTAAATAAACTCATTACAAAGATTATTGTCAAAGAGCATTAACCTCTCTTCTATACAGTAATATTCTACATATAATATATATTATAGGTAATATTTATATGTGTATGTATTTGTATGTATGTTTATTTTATATAGTAATAGTTTTGTTTTAAGTGTTTTAATTTAAATTTTCTTGTTTAACTTTTCTACACACTGTGTCTACATTTCTTATCCAACTTTCCTCTCGCAGGTCTGCTGGAAGAAATTTCTTTTGAAATAAGCAGTACCTTTGTGCTCTTCTATGTTAATATATTGTCCTGTCAAGTATTTTGTGTGTACATAAATAAATAAATCCGTTTGCGTAATATTAAGCTTTAAAGTGTTAATTTTTTGTTAGTCAAGTGTCCCCCTGCTCAGCTAAATGGCTGTTTTTGGATAGGAATATGAAAAAAATCACGGCTGTACTATTTATGTAACGAAGTTAAAAGGAAAACTATCACAGCTTAATAGGCTTTACAAGTTAACGAGTAAAAGTCGACCAACTTATATTTGCAGTTAAAATATATGGGAGAACGTGTTTTTCAACTACAATGTTAAGTTTGTTCTTGGGATAAGTTCATACCAACTACGGAACCCTTCATTGTGCGTGGTCCGACACTCACTTGGCTGGTTTTTTTTTTTTTTTGTTATAGGTCATCATTTCAGCCGAAAGACGTCCACTGCTGGACATAGGCCTCCGCCAAGCACCGCCACCTCGACCGGTTCTGTGATTCCCGCATCCAGCGGATTCCTGCGGCTTTCATAAGGTCATCGGTCCACCTTGTGGGAGGCCTTCCAACGCTACGTCTTCCGGTACGCGGTCGCCACTCCAGAGTCTTTCGGCCCCAACGAATCGCATAGGTATTACTATTTCGCTTATAGTTATCGGGATCAATTCGCAATGAATATCTGAACTTAATTGTCTATTTACCTTTCATATATACTCGTGTTACCTACACGAATAGACATGAAAGGTAATAGGGTATAACAGAAATTAATTACACATTTTTGAAGCAAATTGGCAAATTAATGGACTAACAGCCCATTACGCATTCCATTAGTGATATAGCTTTGTGGCTAAGTCAGTTAAAAAAAAATACAACTTTTTAGGGTAACATAATTATGATAATTATCAATGAATTAAAAAGATTCAGGTTTAGTAATGAATTCCTAAAATCCGGTGGCAAGGGACAACATTTTCGACCGTTGTAAAACAAATTCTTTCAGATAATATTTCAATGCTTGGGTTTCAAATTTTTGGACAATTAATTTAGTACTAAATCGGCTCTTTCAATTCCCATTCCGGTATCCCATTTAAAATTCCATTTGAATATTGTTTACTGAAGTTACATCCGTATTTTATTCAGATTTAAAACAAAAATTAATTTGGATAACAAGGATTTGGGTTTGAATTAGTATTTAAACTGCAACTCCGAGCTTTTCAATAAATGTTGGATAGGTAAAGAACAATTTTTTGTAATGTACCGGAAAAATATATTAGCTTTTTTAACAATCATGGTTTGTGCCAAATTAACAGTCCTGAAGGATAACATCATTGTACTTTTGATAAATAGATTTATCAAAAGTACAAGATTTATTTATTTGCATAGAAAGTAGGTAATTAATAAAATTAGGTGTTACAATATTTTGAATCCTTGTACATTCTGCCTCATGGCAGGCAAAAAATTTCATTAACTTATACTACAATGTTATTATTCTATTTACTTAAAGCTTTTTAATTACTAAATAATTATAATATAAAAACATTGTAAATTAAAGTCTTGTCATTTAAAAAACCAGATACAGAGTAATAACATTTTTGAATTATTTTTTTAAATGATTTTTAAATCTTCTTAAAGTTTACTGTTTAATCATTTTTAGTACATGGTTATAAATAAGAGTAGTCTTGCACATAACACTCTTTCTCAATAATGCAGTGTTATATCCACCTATGCATAACTTGCATTGTTTAGTACAAAAAAAACTTACTATAGAAATGTATAGCTTGTTATTATGTACTTGCAAATTAATTGTTTCTATAAATGTTTTCTTGGGGTGTTTTAAAACAGCATCCACGTGTCGAGCTATACTTAAGTTCCGTCCTGTAGTGCTATTCTGTAAAGCCGGCTCTACACTCGCGTGTGACGTCGCGCCGTGAATTCGCGCCGTGAGTAACGCTGTCATCCGCGCGCGAACTGTGTCCCTCCACACTCGCAAAGCTTCACAGTCTTGTTCGCGATTGTCATGGACGACGGAGTGATTTCTGCTGTGATTTTTGTGTTTTTTGTCATTGCGTATTACAATTACATTAAATAGCAATAATAATAAAAAGTCAATCTACAACGCACGCAAAACCACTCCCTACGCTGTCTTGTACGCTACTGCGGAAAACTGCGAGTGTGGATGCGTTCACGTTCGCGCGCCGCAAACCCTTTGTCGCGGGCCAAAAACCGACACTGATCGGGAAACGGCGCGAAGCGCGAACACGAAGCGCGAACAACATCTACACTCGTGATTCGCAGTTGTCGCGGGCTTTCGCGGCCGTACGCGCCGCGAGTGTAGAGCCGGCTTAAGAATTTCACCGTGACAAGTTAGATGAAGTGCGCTGTCATTTCATCTGTTGCAAAGGATTGACAGTATCGACAGCTCACTTCAAGCTCAGTTCACCTAAGTGTTCACGGTGAGATTGTTATAGAATAGCACCGCTGGAAAATCAGCGCCTCTACCGCCTTGCTGATGATTGGCTATTTCAACAACGTAATGAGCTACTCTTAACTACATAAGAATAGCTCAAGTCATGCTGATATACGAGAGAAGAATTGTATTTCTTTGGATAAACTCTTTCCCCAAAGAAGCTCTACTTTTAAAGGCTAGCGCAGATTGGGGCGGGCCGCGCCGCAACGCAACGCATAGAAAAATTTCTCCTTCATCTCCTTCATGAAAATGCGTGCGTAATGTGCGCTTGGCTTTATACTCCCCTGTCCAAAGACTCTTAACAAACATGAAAGTGTCAACTATAGTCTATACATACAAATAAATAAAATTGAAGTGTCTGTTTATAACATCAAAGTATCAGCTTTCTACTAAATACAAATGTAAGTATAACCACTTATACGGTACTTATAGAAAAAGCATTTATTTTTTTATGTCTGTCTGTCTCTCGGTTTGTTGAGGCTAATTTTCGAAACGGCTAGACCCATTTTGACAGGACTTTAGACTAGGTTGACTGTTGTTGTTGTTGGTTGGTTGTTGATTGGTGGTTGGTTGGTAGGTTAGTTGGGTTGGTTGGTTGGTTGTCTAGGTTGGTTGTTGGTTTGGTTGGGGTTTGGGGTTTTAAGGAGGTTTAGGACTTTTTTTTTTCGTTTTGGTCTTTGGCAGATAGCTGATGTTTATATGGTGTAACTTAGGCTATTTTATTTTGGAAATAGCCACGCTGGCAAAGCAGCTGTCTGGTATTAACTAAAATGATACATTCAACATCCTACCTTATTATAGCTGCCGTTTTCATCATCAAAGCCGCAGTTGTTGGGCAGGTTGGCCCTGGCCTGCACCTTATTGGACTCCAGCCCGAGGAACCACACCTCCGGGTACTTCCTCACCTCGTTCCTCTCCCATTCTGATAGTCTTTCCCCGTACAGCTTTAGAGCTTCTGTAATGAAAGAGAGACCTATGTTTAGTAAAGTTCACTGGCTTGCTCTACATTACACAGGGTTTTTTTTAAATTGGCTAGCTAAATTACGCAGACGCGATGAGTATGGATGTCAACACGATATTATGATTATATTCATTATAAGGTATTATGTATTACGAGTTTATGTATTTAGTTAACAATATTTTACCACCCTTGTCCATAATTTTGTTACATTAAAGTATCACGTGTTATAATTATAACCATAACACCGTATTAAGCAATAAAACTGTCCTCGAAGCTATCCGTTACGTCATAACTCGAGTAATAAATCTCTAGGTGATACGATTGACAATGACCTATATCCATCACAACAGACGGGATGCTGTGACGTCAGCGTGTGTAATGACGCGATGCGACACGTGTCACGAGTCACGAGTCATATATACTATGAAATACATGTAGGTTATAATACAATATATATACAGACAAAGCTTACAGTCACGATATTCATACTAATATTCATACTAATTCATACTAATTCATACTAATATTATAAATGTGAAAGTAACTCTGTCTGTCTGTCTGTATGTTACGTTTTCACGCCTAAACCGCTGAACCGATCGTCATGAAATTTGGCAAAGATATACCCTGGGATATGGAGAAGGACATAGGCTACTTTTTTACGCGATAATCGACATCCACGCGGGCGGAGCCGCGGGCAAAATCTAGTATACTATGAATCATACCAAGACCCCTCCGTGCCTCGGAAAGCACGTTATGCTGTTGGTCCCGGCTGTAATTTGTAGATCTTTGACAGTCGTTACGGGTCGTCAGAAGCCTGAAAGGTTGACAACCAGTCTTACCATGGGGTATCGTATTACCCAGTTACTGGGTTGTGGAGGTCAGATAGGCAGTCGCTCCATGTTAAAACACTGGTATTTAGCTGCATCCGGTTAGGCTGGAAGCCGACCCCAACATAGTTGGGAAAACGCTAGGCGGATAGATAGATAGTTTGGTATTGGTACACCTCTGCTTAACCCTTCGCGGAATACAGGCGTGATGTTATGTTTAAAGGGAAAATGTAACGGAGGACTAATATGATGTCAGCACGCACTGACGGGGTCCGCCGGGACCGGTGCCTGCCAGGGTTGCGGGTTTATCCGAAAGGGATACCGTGGCCCTGGCACATAGGCAACTGAAGGAACACGGGTGGGTTTTAGTCAATAAAAGTCTAACATGCCCTCCCGCTCCGCCCAGAGCGGGAGAAGTTATTTGATAATTTCCCACCCAAAAAAAAGACTATTAGATAGGGGTAGCCGTGTGTGAAGATCAAAGATTTTGAAGCTTCATCTAAAGCTAAGCGAAGATGACCACTGCGTAAATTTATTCAGGGAAAAATGTGTTTAAAATACGCACAGAGCAGATATTGTCATTCCGTTTTTGTCAGGCGGGGCCCAGGGGCTCTCTCAATGACAATGAAAAAATATGGAGGGTAGATAGAAAAAAGTCAACCCCTTACTAGCTAAGCGAAGATGACCACTGCGTGAATATTTCAGGGAGAAATGTGTTTAAAATAATCAATGAGCAGATATTTTCACTCCGTTTTAGTCAGGCGGGGCCCAGGGGCTGATCATTGACAATGAAACAATATGGAGGGTAAATAAAAAAGAGTCAACCCCATACTAGATAAAGGGACGGATGACTAAATGCTGGATGCTTTTATAAAAATCCGGGCTATTATGATACTCGTTAAGAATAAAGGGGAAGGGAAGGGAATAGGAATAAAAGAGAAAGGGAGTTTAAAATACAGGCCTAGACTCCAGATTTCACACAAATTACAAAATTTTGTCTTAATACCTGTCACCTCATGTGTGTGTGTGTGTACCTCATGAATACCTTTCTCAATACTGTTACTTGTAATTACTGAGTCACTTTAACCTGATTGCATTTCAGTTGTAATAATCAATGTTTATGAGGAACTTTGGCTCTTGAGATACAAGTATATTTTTTACTTTGTTCAGAAACCAACTCTGCCGTGCTAACGAAGAATGCAATAACTCGATTTTGGACGATTTTGAGTTATATATTCGTTGAGTTATATATTTGGACGCTGACTCCAAATATATAACTCAACGAATATATAACTCAAAATCGGTCGATCGAAATCTATTAACTCTCTCTAAGCAACTTTTTATTGATCCTTCAGGAACTCGGTTTTTCAGTAAGCAAGAATGCAATAACTAAAACTTCATAACAAATTCAATACTCAAAAATACAAGTCTCGAAAGCGGCAAAATCGAGTTATTGCATTTTTCGTTAGTGCGGCAGAACTGTTCAACCTGCTTTTGTCCACTGCTTGTACAATCATGTTTAGTGTATGGTTACAACTTATTATTATTATATGAATGTAATTTGTGGAGATAAATAAACATAACAGACGCTGGCAGAGAGTAGGTACCACACTTTGGCTGTGCGCATAATAAATGTGGAGGAGAAGCAGTTGTCATTAAGATAAGATAAGATAAGATAATCGTTTATTTCTCACCACAATATAGGTACATTATAGAGGTATCAATACAAAGTACGTAACAACAATAATTATACTGTGGGAGGCTGGTGCCTAAACTAGACGTATGGTCTGTATTTCAGGACACCAGGTCTCCGCCCCTTGGGTAATGCTTACATTTTAATTTTTGTGTACAATAATTGGTGCGGTAAGAATTTATAAAAGCATAGACTTTTAAGTTTAAAAATAAATTAAAAAATGAAAAAGAAATTGGTAACAGTTATTGGTGCTTGGTGTTAGTAGGTATGTTTAGTAGATATGAATGTGTATCTGTGAGTGAGTAAGGTGTATGTGTGCGTTAATGCGTGGGTGTAGTGTGTGGGGGGGGAGATGAATGAAATTGGCTATTTTAGCTATTTTAGGACAACAAGTAGTTTTTCTGTTTCTTCATAATTTAACTCCTGGAGCCAATTGCTTAGCTTAATTTTGCATTTGGTTTTGGTGAGGTTATAAATTGGGAGTATCTTATTTATTTTATTATAAAGAAAGCAACCAAGGTAGCAAAAAAATCGATGGGAGGAAGTAGTCGAGAGCCGGATATGATGGCGGACTATGGGATCGAATCGTCTACTTCTGTGGGAGAGTGAGTGGTTGAAGGTAGTTAGGCCATGCTGTTTTACAACCGTATGCAATATGAATTGCTGGCGAGCCGTTAACACCTTTGCTTCCCTATACAACATATCCGTTGGATATCTGAAAGGTCGGAATAAGGATACTTTCAGAATAGCTCTCTGCGCTCGTTCAAGCTCTAGCATAGAACTTTTTGTAGCCCCACCCCAGGACGTTATGCAGTAGGTTAGTAGGGATTGGGCGAGAGCCAGGTAAACCGATTTCCTTAGCTTCTCGTCTGCCACATGTCTAAGGGTCTTGAAGACAAATATAAGTTTCCGTAACCTACCACTAAGGGCATGGATATGCTTTTTGAAGCTTAGGGTGCTATCTATTATTACCCCAAGGTACTTTGCACTGTCTGTTTTCTGGATCCGGGTGGTGCAGGTACCGTTATCTGTATTTTGTTTGGAACATGTGTGGGCTACTATAGAATACAACGAGTTCATGTGTGTGGTTGATGCATTATTTTTCAAAAAGAAGGGCATGTATACGGTTTTTTCCGCGTTTAAAGTGAGAACATTATCACGCAGCCACTCTGTCACGACGTCGAAACCCGACTGAGCTTGCATATATACATCGTGCCATGTACTAGCGCTGAAGAGAAGGGCGGTATCGTCCGCGAAGGTTATAACTTTACCCTTGGGAAGAGTGAGCATACCCAGCTCGTTAATATATATAAGGAAGAGTGTCGGGGCGATTACGCTGCCTTGAGGCACGCCGTAGGAGACAGTTCGTTCGTCACTAATGGCATCGACTATCCTAACGCACTGGGTACGCTCACTCAGGTAGTCCTCAAAGAGTTTGAGCTGAACATCCCTGATTCCTATGCGCTCCATCTTACGAATTAGAGTAAGGACAGACACCGTGTCAAAAGCTTTGGCAAGATCCAGGAAAATACCTAAAACTTTCTGTCCATCATCCAAGTTTGTGATGACATAATTGGTCAGTTCATGAACTGCATCGGCCGTGGATTTGCCTGCCCTGAATCCATATTGTGTGGGTGAGAGGATGTTAAATTTCTCCAGGTAATCCACGAGCCTATTGTTCATGATCCGCTCCAGTATTTTGGACAGAGTAGGAAGTACTGCTATAGGTCTATAGTTGTTGACACGGCCTCTGTCTCCACCCTTAAAGATAGGGTGTATTATGGCTTTTTTAAAAGATTTGGGAAATTGCCCAGATGAAAGTGCAAGGTTGCAGATATACGTGAGGGGTGGTACAACAATGTGAATGTATTTTTTTAGGAGACCGCTTGATATTCTGTCCCACCCCGCGGCAATGTCGTTGCGCAAGGACATTATCAGTTTGGCAACTTCATCATCATCAGTGGGTAAAAAAACCATAGATTGTGTTACCCCCTGGCTGCAGGTATTACTCGCGTTATTAGAGGATCTATAGGATATCTTTTCCGCGAGATTTTTGCCGATTTCTGCGAAGAATTTATTAGCAATGTTAACCGACTCCTTAGGAGTAGCACCCAACTTTAATAAGTCTGATGTGTTGTCTTTCTTTTTTATTCTGTTTGTAATTGTGTTTATAGCTTCCCAGATTTTTTTGGTGTTATTACCAGCATCGCTTATTTCTTTCCTCTCATAGTCATTTTTTATCTTTTTCAAAAGCTTGTTGCAGTAATTTCTGTATCTAATAAAGGATGATTTTAAAATTTCATTATCAGGTGACTTTTTTATTTTTTTGTGTAGATTATCTCTATGTCGAACACATCGTAGTAGGCCCGGAGTGAGCCATGGTTTTAAGATTTTTTTCCGGTTAGGTATTATGATGGTTTTAGAGCTTGACTCAATTGCCTGTGTAATTAAATTGATCATACGCTCTGCTGCCTCATGAGGATTTTGCGTGCAATATACTTGATCAAAGTTAAGTTGCTTTATCTCTGCGTCAAGCCGATCATGGTTAATACGGGTGGCTGATGTTTCAAAACAGGTTTTGGGATTTTCTTCACTAGGAAAAACAGTACACTTTCGTGATCGGTTAGTGCCGAGTGAGCCACATAAGTGAAAGCTGGCAGAGTGGATTTTAAAATAACGTGGTCAAGGCAAGCTTGGAGACGCGTAGGAAGTGAATAGGCAGGCAGTAGTCCATGCGAGGCTAATAAGTTTAGGTAGCTCTGTTGGCAGCCTAGTTACAGCCACTGTTGAGTATAGGCCTCCTCCCGTTTGTGTCTTACTTCCTTGGTAGAAGGTTTTGGTGACGTTCTTCAGAAAGGTGGTCAGATGATTAGTACTCGCAACCGGCGCGCGTGTATGACCGAATGTATAAACGTAAACGAAGTAATCCCCCATTTCCTCCCGTGGGTGTCGTAAAAGGCGACTAAGGGAATGGGCAGCAGCGTTCTGTATGCATTTTTAACACCATACTGCGATCGCCAACCCGTCTGCCAAGCGTGGCGCTTATGGCAAACCCCCCCAATTGGGGGAGGCCTATGTCCAGCAATGGACGTCTTTCGGCTGAAATGAAATGATGATGATGATGATGAAACGAAGCAAAAGGAGCATGTGAGGATCGTAGCAGGTGGCGTTCTGTAGTTTCTGCCTACCTCCATGGGAAGATGGCGTGAGTTTAGGTATTTAAGTTTAGAATATTCTAGAAGCACTTGCCAAGTCGTGAAAACTTTGCCTAAGCAACTTAACAAGGTCAAAAGCGTTGTGAAGGAGATATTCATAGATATTATATATATTGACAATGACCCATAGACACGTGTCCATCTCAAATAGGACGTCTCACGTTGCTGTGACGTCATCACAGGCACGTGTCCCTTTGATAAGTAATACCTTTGTACCTAGCTTGTTATTCACGTGGACAGAATTCGTAATATTCTGAAGTTTTTTAGGGAAAGTTCTAGGATTTTTATAATTATCTTATCTATATACGAGTATGTATGATCCTACCATGTAGATAAATGTGTCAATTTGGTAGTTATGTAATGGTTTTGAACCGGGGATATTTCGGATATTCGCATCCGCATCCTCATCTTTTTACATCCGCGATGACATGCGTCAGCTGTCGCGCAGCATACCCTGTACACATCGGCTGTATGCTGTATACAATTTAACACATACATGATTTCTAAGTGAAAGATGTGCAAGGTACGATGCGCAGAAAACATAACGCTTTTGAGTTAACGCTTGTATTAATTTTATTCCTCATACAATTTCCTTACCGGGGGGCCTTATATGAAAATCGATTTATAAGGGTTAAACTCCAAAAAAAAAGGAATAAGGTATTGCACCGTATTAGCTAATATATTCATAAATATACATTTGTATGTACAACTTTATAAGCAGCATTATTTTAACAAGACAATGAAATATGAATCGCCTCCCAATAACGAAAATTTCGACACACATACTTTAAAAAAATCTTATAGACGAACATATAACCTCCTCCTATTTTAAATCGGTTAAAATACACCCAACTGTATAATAAATATTATTAAAAAGCTCGGTAGTGTAAAGTCTGAAAAACCTCAAAGTATTAACACGTTGACTGTCCAAGCAAAATTTACTACGTACCACGAGACGTCCGTATTATTTCTTATAATAAAAAAAAAAAAACTTTTTTTTTTAATTTTTTTTTTTGGTGTTTTTATTTCCTTGTATCCTTGTCTATACGTCTGCAAAAATAATTTTCTAGTTCATACGTCCAACTCAAAAGCCAATGTAATTTGTATATTACCTAATGCATTACATGTCTTGTAATGCACGAACGTCATGGCTGAGTCGGAAATGCATTACATATGTTAATACTCTGATAGGTCAAGGATTAACTGTCAGTTAGAAAATGTAGTGCTGCTACATTTGCTTGCAAACATTTTACAGGCCAAAAATCTGAACTGCAATTCACCTAGAAATGTCAGTTGTAAATCGCAGGAAACTTTATGGAGGAAAACTGTCGAAAAAAGAAACTTACTGAAACTTTCAGCTTTAACGTGATGAAACTTCTGAAAGCTCGCATGTCGCAAGTATACAGTCATTTTGATGGAAAGGAAAGATATATGAACAGCTTACTTGCGATTTTATGAGCTAGCTAGTATTCTCAAATAAAATTTTACAAACTTATTTGGGAACTGTACAGTTTCCGAATAAGTTTGTCCCATGCTCTGGTTGCCGAAAAACCCGGATACTGGTAAATGGGCTAAAGTATGAGAGCTTTAACACGGCTTGCCACTTACCGATACAACAACGTGCGTATCGATACCAGATGACAGAAGCTACTTAGCAGCCGCAGCTGGAGCTGGGGAAAAGTGTAACAAAAGTTACCATTCGTCCATTCGTGAGTGAATTCAATTTTCCTTTTTCGATTAAGAGGGCGTAGGTACAAGGGTCCACTAGAGCCACTCTTTAAAAAAAAAAATATCTCGTGTCTGAGAAGGAATTATGAAAAACGGCTCAACAGCGACCTCGAATCTCCTCGACCGCGGCATTAAATACCGGTAAATTTTCATAACGTTACCTTGTATTGACAGAGTTAATGTTATTATTAAAATAACGGTAATCGATTTAACGTTATTTATGCGACTATTCATTTTATCGTTATTTTAAACGGGTGAGATGTAAGTAGTGGGGCCTGGGGCGTGCAGCGCAGCGGGAACCCGCCCTCGCGCCTCTCTGATGTCGTGCCGATCAAAACGTTGCCTGAATCTGCCTGATTCTTACCCACAGAACGGCAACGTAGCTAAATTAACGTAAGTTATCGTATTTTTGTTAATGTTAATTAACGTTATATTACTGGTAATGTTATCAAGTAATGTTAAATTTTTGTAACGTTAGAAGGTATAAGATTGAAATTTAACGTTACGTAACGGTTATTATTTTGTTATTTGGTAACGTTAACAAGCCCTGGTCTAGAGTGTTATAATAACTTTCATAAAGTTTCATATTGAAACACGAAGCAAAGAACAAAAGAAGAAATAAAGTAAATAAAAAGAGAAGAATAAATAGAAGACACGGGTCGATCCGTCAGGTTAAGCTACGCTTGCCGGGGTTGGTCCATGGATGGATGACCATCTTTACATACCGGGACTCCTCCGTGCCTGGGAAAGCACGTTAAGCCGTTGGTCCCGGCTGCCATTCGTGGATCTTTGACAGTCGTTACGGGTCGTCAGAAGCCCAAAAGTCTGACAGCCAGTCTTACCAAGGAGTATCGTGTTACCCAGTTACTGGGTTGCAGGTCAGATAGGCAGTCGCTCCATGTAAAATACTGGTATTCAGCTGCATCCGGTTAGACTGGAAGCCGACCCCAACATAGTTGGGAAGAGGCTGGGCAGATTTTATTGAGATACGAAGCAACAAAATTCATTCTAAAGAAAAACGGCCACATTCCTCTAGATCGTATTTCGTTGCTTCGTGTCTCAATATGAAACTTTATAAAAGGTATTAGAACATTCTAGACACACTTACCGAGGTCGCTGTTGAGCCGTTTTTCATAATTCCTTCTCAGTCACGAGATAATATTTTTTTAAAGGAGTGGCGCTAGGGGACCGATGTATGCGCTCTTAATATGGCAACTGAGAGCATTGGTGGCCCAGTGGCCCCGACTTACAGAAATAGTAAATAATTTCATCACCACTGCTCTCAAAACGGTGAAGGAATAACTCGTGAAGAAGCATGTCCTAAAACCAAAAATTCGATGACAATGGTGCCGATTCCCTTGTTCACAAACTAAACTAAATTTAAGTTCAGTGCATCTTGGAGTAGTGACAGGCGCTGATTAATTTGACAGGACTAAACTAAAATGTATCTTCTGTCCTTTTCTTAATGAAATAGAAAGAAAAAAATGCACTGAAATTAAATTTAGTTTAGTTTGTAAACAAGGGAATCGGCACCATTGTGTCATCTACCAACCCGCACTGAGCCCGCGTGGTGGTACAGCCCACTGCTTCTCACAGAGAGTTCCTGTGTCCCAGCAGTGGGAACATTAAAGGCTGATTATGATTATGGGAAACTGGGGATCGTCACGATTTAATTGCAGATTGAAAATTAATCGATCTAGTTTTCCAAGCAATCGTAAGCATACATAAACCAGGGCTTTAAATATCGGTAAATTTTTCATAACATTACCTTTTATTGACAGAGTTAACGTTATTATTAAAATAACGGTAATCGATTTAACGTTATTTATGCTACATTTTATCGTTAATCTTTATTAACGTTAATTCTATCATTATTTTAAACAGTGAGATGTAAGTTGTAGTGGGGCCTGAGGCGCGCGGCGCAGCGGGAGCCCGCCCTCGCGCATAGCTGATGCCGTGCCGATCAAAACGTTGCCTGAATCTGCCTGATTCTTAACTACAGAACGGCAACGTAGCTAAATTAACGTTAGTTATCGTATTTTTGTTAAAGTTAATTAACATTATATTACTGGTAATGTTATCAATTAACGTTAATTTTTTTAACGATAGTAAGGTATAACATTGAAATTTAACGTTACGTAACGGTTATTATTTTGTTATTTGTTAACGTTAACAAGCCCTGCCCTAAACGTGAGCTATTATACGTCTGAGTGGCGACTGTAGACGACTTTAGCGCCACCAGCGCGCGAGATGGTACTCACGTCCACCTATTTATTAGATACTAGACCCGTTCAAGTGTACTGTGTACTGGTAAGTTCTGTTTTATTGATTTACGCTATTTCGGGACTGATATAAGTTTTGGTACGATTTTAAAATCAGTAGTAATTACTTCAGTGTTGTATAATTGCATAGCGCATGTGTGAGTTCTATGTACCGACTATAAAGCTACCATTTACTGGGTACGTCTTTCATTGTCTTTAGTATGCCCTGGCGGCTGAGAACGTTCTCTCAGCCGCCATGCTCACTCTAATGTCTCGCTGATGGTGGCGCGTTTTTTGGATCATTTAGCTCCCTTCAAAATGGTTGAGCTGAATGGTGCTAATCCATGCGTCATGTTCGTGAATGTATGCCGTCAGTATGGACTGGTCATCTCTTAGCTGCCACGGCTTATTTTCAAAAAATTCAATTGTTTTTTTTCTATTTGTTACGGACGCTTTTAACGTTCTGCATCACATGTATAATTTCAACATGCATGATGTCACCAATATTTTGTAATCATACTTTGATTTAAAAGGGTGTTTCCTGCCCTTAAGAGCCAACTAGTCACGGGCTCGAACTCACTGGTGGGCGTGGCTAAAAAGCACGCTGTCTCACCTAGCATCGTGTCTGTCATCGTGTGTTGAGTGAAATGCACGATAATTCATAGTAAACCGCGCCCGTAAAAAAATGCGGAAAGTCCTTTGGAAGGTTGAGTTTTATGAAAAAACTACTGGATAAATCAATTACAAATAAAGTTTTTAATAAATGACTTTTGAATTTTGAATAATAAAGTTTATTGAAATCTTCGATAATTGAGCTTTGTAGGAGCGGACTTTGTTTTGTAGATTTTACACTTCTTTTATTACTTATTTACGCCCAAAGTTGCGTTAAAATTAGCAGGAAAAACGAATCTTTGTTGGCTCATAACTTTTTAATGGCTTTTTATTTTAATATTCTGCTTCCGTACAGACAAAATTAATAATAAGACGAAACGATATCATTTAACTATGAATGTACAATGTCAAACAGTGGAGTAATACCCCCCCGAAAGTTGTATGGAAAAAGTATCGACTAGTTTCACCTTAAATGGTTTAATAGAAATAAATAAATTTCTAATACTGAAAAGAACTTCAACGTGTAAAACGTTGAAGTTAGGTGTGTACACATTCATCAGAACATTACACACATCCACAAAAAGTTCATGAAACAGCCATTCGTTTCAGAATATTGTAAAAGCGTTGTCCCTTGCAAATTCCTATTTTAGCAAAACATCAAAAAATATTTGAACACTTTCAAATTGCTTAGGATTTTTATTTACAATTTGTTTTGCATCGGATTTAATTATCTACAAGGGCTTTTAAATAAAGTGGTCACGTCTAAATATTGATGGGAACCCTTTTGTTTAATAAAACATCAGATATACGCTGTTCCGTATTCCGGTACACGTCCTAGATTCCGTTTTATTGTCTGCTAACATCTGCATGAGCCCAAGCGTTTAACTGTTTCTACAGGCAGATTTCTTGGCTGTTTTATGGTGTAATATAAAGCCTACAATCCCGGGGGAATAAGATGACGAGCGTTTGGAGATAGTCTATATTTGAGGTTGTTCTTTGACGTATTTTATCTCGGGACCTTGGGGCCCCGGGCTTTTGGAAGGCGTACTAGCGGCCGAATCCAACTCGCGGAGGCCTCTTAGTCGATTTTAATTAACTATGGCAGCAACCGACATCCCCCGGTTGGTGTAGGACTATTGCAGGACATGGAAACAAAGATATTGGATTATGGGTTTCGGTGGCTAAAAATTTTACTCAAAATTTTACTCTCTAGATAACCAGTTCACTTTAACTGGTTATCTAGAACTATGGAAAAACTATGGCCCATACCTGACGAGGTTGTTCTATTATTAGAGTAAAATTTTTGAGCTACTGAGATACCGTCTAAGGGTTTATTTGAAGGGTTTATTTGGATCAGACAGCAAGCTTGGATGGGTGTAAAATGATGGGTGCGAAGATAGCTAGTAGAAATAAGTAACAATATCTTTGTGTACGTGCAATTTTATAACAAAACGTTGTACAGTACTGCTGCTATTTTAGTACCAAGATGTGTGACTAAACTCGCAAATAGTTTATCATAATGCTCATTCTTCACACTTTTCTAATTATCCAATACGACGTTACATAAATCTGTGTTATTAACCCATTTAGCGATACGCGGCCATATTAAGTATTCTTACAAAGTTATAAGTGGCCGTAAGGACGCGATTACGTTAATGGTAGAAGAGCGGGGAACAAATCGCTTGAACTCATATCTATTTGTAAGTACCTAGTGGTGAATTGATGACCCAAAGCAAGTTATTTTTATTGTATAGCTACACTTACAGAAGCAGGGCCATAGCCGTAGGTATCGGAGTTCTCAAACTTTTCAAACAAACTCATTACTTTAACGTTCATAAAAAGTTACAGGACTAGACACAGAGACAACATGCCATTAGGTAGAACCTTTTATTGTAATGGTTTATACGGAGAAAGCTCTTCCTTTGTTCGTCCCAGCTTTAATGGAAAACTCGACATAATTTCTGACATTTACTTTATTATTATACTCTACATTTGTACAAATATTTTATTATATGACAATACATTAGACTTTTCAGACGACAAATGCAAAATGGTTCAACTTGCATCCACAAACAATGAGTTTTGAGTCCTAGCTCAGGCCAAAACTAGGCGGTCAATCATTATCCTCATCCTTTTGACTTATCCCAATCTATTTGGGGTCAGCACAGCACGTCTTTTTTATCCATACATCTCTATTCGGTAACAAATACGCTCCAGGGTTAAATCAGAAGTGACTTAACGACTCCAGTTGTGTATGGTTGTATTTTCCACTACCGCTCCCGCTGACGCCACTCATTAAAACCACAGCCTTACTTAGGATGATTGATATCATTCGCGTGCTCACACGTGATGGTGTCATATCTTCATAGGATTGGAAATCTTGATACTTGAAAACAATTCAGTTCAGACATGGCTGACGGTTCAAGACTTAGTTGATGTATCGCTTGTTTAAAGATATTTGATTTTACTTGTTTGGTCATGGATTTGGGCCTTTTTTGGGATATTAGTTGGTTGTTTTAATGTGAATTGGCTAGGCTATGTGCATAATCAAAGAAAGGTTTAAGGAAATACATGAGCACTTTCATTTATCCCTCAAAAGGGTTAAACTTATAAGGGTTTAGGTTCAATACTATAACCGCTCCTTCTCACTGCTGGGACACAGGTCCTCTAAGAGAGGAAGTGGGCTGTAATCTATCACGTGGGCCCATTGCGGGTTAGTAGATGTGACATGTCTTCGAATTTTCTGTTCTAGGACATGCCGGTTTCCTCACGATGTTCTCCTTTATCGTCGCTCCACATAGCCTGAGGGCGTCCTACCTTATGTTTGCTGATTCTCGGTTTCCACTCAAGAACACGTCTACCCCAACGGTCATCGGTTCTACGGCTAATATGCAAGTTTTTGTTGCAAGCAATGCCTCAATGAAACGCAAAAATAACGAAGTACTTAAATCTTTACCCCGTAACCGACGATAAGAACTATTTGAATAGAAGATGATATACAAGTGATAGAATCATCATCAGCCGAAAGACGTCCACTGTTGGATATAGGCCTCCCCCAATTGGTGGGGGTTTGCCATAATCGCCACGCTTGGCAGGCGGGTTGGCGATCGCAATATGGTGTTCAAAAATGCATAGAGAACGCTGCTGCCCATTCTCTAGTAAGTCCCTTAGTCGCCTTTTACGATACCCATGGGAGGAAATGGGGTGGTGCTATTCTTTACGTGCGGCACCAAACGGCACAAGTCATAGAATAATCAGCCTATAATATTCCCACTTCTGGGACACAAGCCTCCTCTCGATGAGAGGGAGTGAGGGCCCAGTGCGAGTTGGTAGATGTCACACGCCTTCAATTTTTGGTTCCAGGACATGCCGATTTCCTAATAGAATCATCATCATCATCATTTCAGCCGAAAGACGTCTACTGCTGGACACAGGCCTCCCCCCGGCAATGCCACTACGATCGGGATTGTGATTTCCGCATCCAGCGGATTCCTGCGGCCTTCACATAGTCATCGGTCCACCTTGTGGGAGTTCTTCCAACCCTACGCGGTTTTTAAATGTCGCAGCATCATGCTGAGATAGGAGCCTTTTGGCCTCGTACAGGACTCTGTTTTTATTTTTATATTTTAATAATTTTTGTTTAGTTTGTGATCTTCCTGTGCGAGTCACAATAAATACTTTTTCTTTCTACGTCTTCCGGTACGCGGTAATCGGCCATCTGTTCTGCGAGCAATGTGCCCTGCCCACTGCCACTTATGTTTCGTAATTCTTCGGGCTATGTCGGTTACCTTGGTTCTCCTGCCAGGATCTATCTTATAGAATAGGTATACTTAATGCTTCTCTTTTACTCTTACTTCTCTTTCCAATCAATACCTTAACACAGACTAGTTCAACAACCACTAATAATTAACTGTTTATTCACCAAACATGGACGCTAAACAAGCAATCCCGAGAGCATATTGATAACCAATCACCTGCATGGGCGACTGTTGACCGCGATATGATTGGATGTATACGAGTAGGTACATTATGTACCAATGGTACTCCCAGTCGCGTTAGTATTAACGAGAAACCCCTTCTCCTAAGCGAACACGTCGGGTCAATAAATACGTACGAAAAGGTTAAAAATTCGTGTGTAAGTTTTATTAAATATATTTTTGGTTCAGCTACAGTGAGTTCTTTTGCGATTACTATACCAACAATCTTAGCATATCATTCCCCGTTGAGATATATCAGGGTCTACCTGACTTAGTTGAATACCAGTGACCTCAGAACTATTTAAACGTTACATGGGACTTTGTAATGCAAGCCGGTTTATCATTGCTATGATTATTACAAACGGAGCTGATGGTTTAACATGCCCTGAGGTCTGAGAATCGCAGGACGCTGATGTCTCGCTGTGTAAAAAATTGTGACCATCATTATAGTAACCCAGTTTAAATATCTGGACTACATTGTTACCGAAGACCTGAAAGACGACACAGATATGGAAAGGAAGCGCAGGGCTTGGCTGTGAGGGGAAATATGGTGGCTCGAAGGTTTGTTGGTTGCTCAGTACCAGTAAAAATGACTCTGTTCAAGGCTTACTGCCAAACATTTTACACCAGCAGCCTTTGGGCTAATCATACCCAAAAAGCAAACAATGCCCTGCGAATACACTATAATAATACCTTTAGGGTGCTGTTGAAGCTTCCACCCTATTGTAGTGCGTCAGGTATGTTCGCCGATGCGTACACTGACGACTATTTCGCAATAATGCGTAAGAAGGTGGCGTCGATGACGCGCAGAGTAGGAGGAAGCGCCAACAGTATCTTGAGGGTGTTTGCTGAAAGGCTGGATGGGCCTACCATGGGTAGGTTTATCAAGCTTCATGTATTACATGGGGCTTGGTGAAACTATCTGTGGTCTATATTTATCACCTTTTTTTTTTCTTTTTGTTTCTAACTAACATAGTTTGTAAGTTAATTTAGACTAACACAATGTGGGCCTATGTAGTCTGTAATAATATTTTTTATTATTTTTTATTATTCTTTGCTTAATCACTAATGCTCTCCAAGATGTAAAGAAAATATCGTGAGAGAAGCGAGTCCTACAGTCGAAAGTTCAAAGACGTAACGACTACCAACCCGCTCTAGGCCCGTATGCTTTCACAATGAGGAGGTCTGTGCCAGTTGGAAAATTATGGGCTCATTATTTTGCTCAAAAAACCCTGGTAAGTAATTCACTTTAGCAGAAAAGAAGCAGAAACTGTTAATTTCTGCAGCAGATTAAATATGGCGTCAGCTGGTAGTTTCCCGCGCAAACTGCGCTGACTGGCAGAAAATGGATGACTGCGTTGCTTCTTAGTGACAGTCTTAACTCCCAGACGGCGATTTACTCGCGTCTTGTAAGTATTTAAACACTTTTGCTGTAATTAATTTTGTTATATCCGTTTTGCTGGATGAGAACTGGAGCAGTGGGTGTATCCAATTAACATTTTTCAGCTCTATTTATTCAACGTTAAAAAGTTTATTGCAAATATGTTCAAATATTGAGGGCCTTGTGGCTATGTAATGACAGCCGCACAGATCGATTGCTCAGGTTAAGCTACGCTTGCCGCGGTTGGTCCGTGGATGGGTGACCATCGTTACATACCAAGACCCCTCCGCGCCTCAGAAAGCACGTTATGCCGTTGGTACCGGCTGTCATTTGTAGATCTTTAACAGTTTTACGGATCATCAGGAGCCCGAAAGTCTGACAACCAGTCCTACCACGGGGTATCGTATTACCCAGTTACTGGTTTGTGGAGGTCAGATAGGCAGCCGCTCCATGCTATTCAGCGAAAGCTGAACTAAACATAGTTGAGAAAAGGCTAGGCAGATGATGAGTGTTCAAATATTGGTCGTATATATTTATTTTATTTTTCTTGCCCCACACTTGGAATTTCTTCTGTATTGTGGGTGCGTTTACAAACATTTGATCTCACATACACAAACAGCCAGACCCGATTATTTTCTTTATTAGGTACCCGACTGCGCGAAAGACAGGGTTATGATTTTTTTGTAGACGAGTGTTGGAGACTCTGTCTCATGACAAATCTTTTGTGTATTGTCTTGAAGTATTTGAAACTTTAGTTCAACTCGACCGTTTTGATTATAAATGCCTCTCTGTTAAGCTGAAGCAAAACTTCAGGCTTACCATAATGTTGGGTTTGGCCACAATTTCGAAAGCTGCAAGTTTATCAATGCTGTACACTGTACAAGCAGGTTAGGCTATACACTTTTACAAACTGTGGTTACTTCAACAATGTATAACAAATGTATTTCTTAACTTCCTAATGGCAGCATGTACAGTCAGCTTCAAAAAGATGTATACATCGTCAAGAATTAATTTGATTGTCCACTATTCCTGTTCTATAATACTGCGTAGCAACAATTAAGTAGGTACCCAATATATTTTGTGACTGCAAATTTATACAATGTTATGAATCAAAGCTTGTAACAAATAAATCTATAAATCACAAAAAAAAAACACAAAAACAAATTAATAAAATTGAAGTCTGCATGTAATGTCAAAATAACAGTTTTTCACTATAAATGCATAATAATATGAAAGTTTATACGGTACCTATAACAAAAAGACAATTCATCATCATCATTTCAGCCGAAAGACGTCGATTGCTGGATATAGGCCTCCCCCAAAAGGCCATAATCGCCACGCTTGGCAGGCGGGTTGGCGATCGCAGCATGGTGTTAAAATGCATAGAGAACGCTGCTGCCCATTCTCTAGTAAGTCCCTTAGTCGCCTTTTACGACCCGAAATGGACTGGTGCTATTCTTTACGTCCGGAACCACACGGTACATTCAAAATACTGTAAGAAAAAAACTGGGTTGCTGCACTCCAAGATTATTTTCACGGTGTGTGGAAGCATTTTAGCCTTCGAAGATTCTTGCGATAAATTGCAACTTAAAACAAAATGCATTTTTTTATTCTGGACCCTTGAATTCCCTACGCGTTTCTAGCCCATGTTGAAAAAAGTTTGCCCACTCCTGCTCTAGGATATAACAAAACCAATAGCAAATATACCACAAACTCGTAACACCCATTAAGCGCTAACTTAAAACTGTATTATAACGAGTTTACCCAGCATGCCCTCTGAACTCGAACTAATTGAATAGTTTCAGTTTAGAAAGCACTTCCATAACGTCTCTCTTCATTACAGTGGAAGCTGGTTAGAAGGGTCGCTGATTTGCAGTCGGTTAGGTGAAGTAAAACTAGTTGTGTTGTTACTAAGTAAGGCCAAAATGAGCCAAGAGAATTGCCAGAAAAACGTAATGACTGCGACTCGTCGACAAAACAAAGCGATATCTCTACAAATAAATAAAATTGATGTGTGTTTTTGTAATGTCGAAATAACGATTGTGTTTATTTTATACTAGCTTTTGCCCGCGGCTCCGCCCGCGTGGATGTCGGTTATCGCGTAAAAAAAGTAGCCTTGTCCTTCTCCATATCCCAGGCTATATCTCTGCCAAATTTCATAACGATCGGTTCAGCGTTTTAGGCGTGAAAACGTAACATACAGACAGACAGACAGAAAGACAGATAGACAGACAGAGTTACTTTCACATTTATAATATTAGTATGGATTGCCTGTCTGTCTGTTTGTTCCGGCTAATATCTTAAACGGCTGGACCGATTTTGACGGGATGGTTTTATTATAGAAAAAGGGTTTAATCCCATCTCTACCCCTTTCCATCTGTTCCCCTATGCGTTTATAGAAGAGATGGGGAGGGGAAGAGATAGGAATAAACCAGAAAAAGCTACGCGGCCGCAATCGCGGGCAGCAGTTTTTAATATAGATTAATAATCATAACAGCGAAATATTTAACAATTATTGGCGACGTTTCAGAACGCGCCCTTTTTAATATAGATTAATAATCATAACAGTGAAATAATTAACAACTATTGGCGACGTTTCAAAACGCGCCCTTTAACTCTTGATGGGAAATGCCAATCATACCTAATTTTCCCCACCAGCAATGCATACCCTTAATTCTTCGTAGCAGTCCGGAATTTAAATTTGTGCCTTAGATATCCTGTTAAGTACTTTTCACACAAACTACGTTATACATGAATCTTTCTCTTTGCTACAAATCAAACCAGCACTAAAGAAAAACTGTTAGGTCTTGAATTAAGATCTTGATAAATGCTCCACTTTATAATAACGATTCAAAGCGCCTACTCAAAGAATTAGAGTCAAGCGCACTCTTGCGTAAAGTTATTCTCCAAGTCCACATAAAAGCAAGTTGAAGAAGTATGCCATTAAAAAATTCAAAAAAAAAAATCATTAATTATTGGTTGAGAAATGTTACTATACCCTAGATGATAACCAAAGACATTGAATTATAATGATAACACACTTTAATATATATACCTACTGTAACTATTAATAATCCAAAGTATTGAATGCATATATTTTGTTTTATTTTAATTTTTCTTGATTGTTTTATATAGTGAATTTTGTTTGCCTTTATTTTATATAATATTTACTGATATTTGTATGTCATCAATGACAAAACTAAAGACCAAGGTCTTCAATCAGTGCGTCCTGCAATAGTATCTGTTTATTACAGATATGGTTAATATATTACTCTACTTACGTTTTTCTTTCCATTCATCATACTTTTTATTAGTTTTTCATCATATTACACAATTTTATTCTTTAAACGACATTTACGTCAAAAGTGTCAAACTGAAGTCTACTTATTTCATAGATTTTCTTACCAGCCTACCAATGGTAATGGTATTCAATGAAGGTTGCACTAAGTTTGTATTTTCTAAAAATCATTTACTTATATATTTTTGGATATTCTAAATTTCTTTTATACTTAAATACGTTGTTAAACGCACTCTCAGAATTTGATCAGGAGGTTTTATACATCTTGGCCTACTACACCTGGCTGGTTAGATAACTGGCAGGACAGAAGACAGCATAAACTTGAAATCGAAAAATGGATTTTTCGAAGAGAGAGTTCAGTTTATGTTTACGTCTGGGTTCTGAGTGAACCATCTCCACTGCAGAAGGTATACTGCTTGATTCCTGGAGATTTATCTCGTGTTTGTACTGCTAAAGTTGGGGTCGCCGACACTCTGACGCGCCCCTACATTTCTTCTCTGAAGTATACTTATCGACACTGCGGAGACTGCGCTCAGATTCTTTCTTCGGTGCTGCCTGACTCCTGTTCCTCGGAGCTGCCCTGCCCACTAGATTGCAGAAGCTTTCCTGACGTGGAGCTGGGAGTTTACTTTTCAAGTAATATAAATTTACCTCCTTCTTGCCTTGAGAGTGCGTATTAGGTAGGTTTTATATTCTTAATTCTAGAAATTGTATTTTTTTTTTACCTTTCCATTAAATTGTTCAGTCTACTTTTTTATTTTTTTATTTGTTAGGAATAAGTAGACTTGACACTGCCTGCTATGACTTACGGACCCGAAACGAAGGCTAGGTGGAGCGACGATCTTCGCAGGGTGGCTGGTAGCAGCTGGATGAGAGTTGCCGAGAATCGAGCTGAATGGCGTGCAATTGGAGAGGCCTATGTCCAGCAGTGGACTGCTATAGTTTCATGATGATGATGATGATGAATGATAAAACATAGCGTAACATATAATTATTATATAAGACCTTGACCTTTAACCTATGTTTAACAAATTTATAATTCTGATTCTGATTCTGAAATTTCATCACCTGTCTAGCGTTTTCCCAACTATGTTGGGGTTGGCTTCCAGTCTAACCAGATGCAACTGAATACCAGTATTTTACATGGAGCGACTACCTTTCCGACATCCACAACCCAATTATTCGGTAGGTACAACAATACCCTTGGGACGACCCGTAACAACTGTTAAAGGTCCACGAATGATAGCGGGACCAACGGCTTAAGGCTCCTACAAAGAAGCGCGACACGACGCGACATGACACAAAGACACCGCGTGTCGCGCCTTTGTGCCGCGTCGCATGTTGCGCCTGTTTGTAGGAGCCTATGTTCTGTGTAAGAGGGTTTGGTTTCCGCAATTAATCCTTCAGACGGACCATTGTACGTGAGCCATAGCGGCCGTCGGCGGTTATTCCAACCAGCCCACCTCCTTCCAGAAGTTAATAATGTCTCCCAGTCTGTCCAGAACATCGATGAATAATCTGGGTGCCCCGAGGGTTTCTGTCCTAATCTGGGTGATGCCTGTGCACTCGAAGAGCACGTGTGCAACGGTTTCCTCCACCTCCATGCAAGCCCTGCATAGAGGGCTGTCCGTTATCCCTATTGTGTGAAAATATTTGTTTAGCGAGCAGTGTCCCGTGATGGTCCCTGTCACCAGGCGCAGACCATTCCTGTCCAGGTTTGTAGGAGCCTTTAACGAGATTTCCGAGGCACGGAGGAGTCTCGGTATGTAAAGATGGCCCCCCATCCACAGACCAACCGCGGTAAGCGTAGCTTCAAGTGATCGATCGATTCGTGCGGCTGTTATTACTTAGCCACGAGCCCCTTAAGGCTCCTACAAACAGGCGCGACTAGCGACGCGACACAAAGAGACCGCTCGACGCGCTGCACGCGGTGTCTTTGTGTCTCGTCGTGTCGCTCCTGTTTGTAGCGGCCTTTACCAAGTTGAAATTTCGACATTCCATAAGGACCAAAAGAATACTTCGTTTCATAACAAAACCTAAAAATTTATTCAGAAAAGGTATCCCTATCCCAAGAAAAGGTATTTCATTCTTTTATGGAAGCAACGAGAACTTTATTGCAAGTTTTTAAAATATGTAGATAAGTATTTTCCAGATCTTATTATTCTTGACCTTTGCTTTTTGCTTTTATATTTTTTATAAGAAATATATTTTGTATAGGTAGCTAAGTACGTAAGTATCCACCCTCCAAATTTTTTTTACGTATTTGATAAATTAAGTGGGAGCTTGTGGCTAAGTTATAACAGCCGAGGGTTGATCAACCAGGGGCCTAAGTCTACTAATTTACAAACGTTGCAATGGTCTCGCGATTGTGAGTTTTTGACAGTGTTTGTATGGCAAATCTGTATATTAGTAGACTTGGCCCCCAGGTTGAGGTACGCTTGCCGCGGTCGGTCCGTGGATGGGTGACCATCTTTAAATACCAAGACCCCTCCGTGCCTCGGAAAGTACGTTAAGCCGTTGGTCCCGGCTGTCATTCGTGGATATTTGACAGTCGTTACGGGTCGTCAGAAGCGCGAATGTCTGACAACCAGTTTTACCAAGGGGTATCGTATTACCCAGTAATTGGTTTGTGGAGATCAGATAGGGAGTCGCTCCATGTAAAATACTGTTATTCAGCTGCACCCGGTTAGACTGGAAGCCAACCCCAACATCTTTGGGAAAAGTCTCGGCAGATGATGATTTAAAAAACTGTTGACCTTACTCGCTCTATTTTTTTTACCACAAATCTCAGTAATCTTGATACAAAACTACACGTGTAACTTTCCTAGACCAATTTCTACCATAAGGGCCACATAATTCACACTAGGTACAAGCCAAACCAAAACCCGTGTACGCCTATAAATCTGAAAATTTGGCAGCAAAGTCTATCTCCAACCGCTTAAAGCACCAAAAATAGGTAGCTACCAGGCAGAATGCGCCACATCGGAGGCGGCAGTGGCGGCCATTGACACAGCCGCGTCCGATCCAATTCGCTTAAACGCTCGTCCGTAGAACACCCATTGTGTGAAGCTTTAGTATTATTAAATCGCTTTTTGTTAACTGAGCTTCGTTCCAGCGCTGCAGCGGCTTTTTGTTGAGTGCTATCGCGAATATGCAAGTGATTTCGGTTGGCTGGATTTCAGTGTGTGTCATTTGGATAAATTTGTATTCGTTTTGTATTAAGCTATTTACTATTATTCCAATTCTGACATCATTTTCGAAGCTAGTCATCGGCGTCGGTAGGTATTGACGAATTATCACCTTCAAGAAAAATGATGAAGCATTCAAAACTGTGAAGTTTGTCAATGACTTCAGATCATGCTGAAATGATAACCACAATACAATGGTTCAATTAGCATCCATGTTGGCCGCATACCTTTACGCGTTAAGGTCTACTGATTGGACAGTACCTAAGCGCAGTTCAAGTTGCTGAATTTTGGGCAAAACATATAAGTAACCTACCTACTGTTTTCTTGCTATCGACACACTAAAAAGAGGAAGACTAGCTACTACTTCTGCTGAGCCCTCTCCTGCCGTAGAAGGTGAGTCAAAACAAAAGCCTCCACTTTCAAATATTCACAAGATCATTTGTCATTAGGGCTGTGCCACGCGACACGGTGTTGTTTTTTTCTAGGCCTAATTAACTGTGACCGCGTTGACCTACATACACGTCCGGAGGACGGAGTCCAAGGGCCTCTCCAGATAAATGACGGCCGAGACACGAGAAGGGCTGTCTATCAATATGTGGGTTTACACTTATATTGCTTTTGGGCACCAAGAAACAAATACTTAAGATTCTAAGCGCGAATTTCACCATAGAAACTGAACGTCGGCCAATTTAAACTGCGTTCATAATTGTTGTCTAATATTGACACTGACTTCTCTTGAGCGCGGTTTAGACTTGCTGATCGCATTCAGTTTTTATGGTGGAATTCGCCCTAAACCAATACATATAAGATTAGACGTAATTTTGGAGTGAAAGATGTAAATACCTACTGTATTTTGGTAAGTCGAAAGAGCGAGAGCAACCAATCTCCAATATTCCAATATACCGTAACTAAACATAGCTTTACCAATTGTTCTGTTAGTCAAGGAAGACTTGTAACAGGGTTCCCAGATCAATATAATTGGTTTCCGGAGGAAAATCCGGACATTTGTTAAAATTTCCGGACTTTTCCTTCAAAATTTTTAATTTCGTAGCATATTTGTTTTTTAGGGCGGGTTGTTTCACATCCAATTGACGCACGCGTATATGTCATAAATGGCGCTAACTATCGTCAAAACAAAAAAAGTGCTGTTTCAAAAAATTATGCCCTTAACGTTCGTTAAAAAATAACGATTACAGTAACCTACTAGTTAACGTCATTTTATTCTTCTACATTTGGGGGTTTATTCATAAACAATGCTTAAAGTTAAGTGACGTTCAAACGTCAAAATGTATGGTTAAACAGTCGCTAATCATTACTTAACTTTAAGCAGCGTTTATAAATAAACCCCTTAAAGTTTGACGATCAGTTTTTTATGCCGTGAAACAACGCTTTGTATTTAACGAACGTTAAACATCAATAAGTAATCGTTATTATTTGACGTACGTATGTTACGTTAACCAACCGTTTGAAACAACCGGCCCTAAGTGTGACTCAATATAATTTAAAAGAAATAACATGTCAAAACTTTTACAAATCTATAATAAAGAGAAAGGTTTGTTGCAGAATATTGTGGGTGCCTGAAATACTAATAACATAATCATAAATGTACAATCTAGTTGTTGAGTTTTGAATACAAAATAATGTTTTATTTTAACCTTCTTTTTTTCTACTATTATTTGGAAATTCCGGACGCTTAAGGATTCCCCCCACATTACGGACAATGAGATAAAATTCCAGACTAAGGTACTTGTAACTATCTAACAACCACGAGAAGCAGAGGATTGATGAGACCTGCTTTTTAGGGTTCCGTAGTCAACACCCTTAAAGTTTCGCCATGTCAAGTTATTATTATTATTAGATATATTATTTGATAGTTGTATGACATGGCCAAAACACGATAAATTAACATAGGGTGTCAACTTGCTTAACAAATAATTTCCCTGAATTTACAACGAATAAGGAAAACTTTAATGTTTTCATAATATTAATTGCACGTAAATATTTCAGCTCGTTTATCAAAGAGCTCTCATGGCCTTGAAGGATGGATGAATTTGAATTCCGCATAAAATACTCAGCTCTATTTTCCTTTGTTTATTTCAGTAACACAGCGTCATCATTCATCATAAAAAATCATAGTATCATCATAGAAAGACGTCCACTGCTGGACATAAGTCTCCCCCGATTGGGGCGGTTTGCCATAATCGCCACGCTTGGCAGGCGGGTTGGCGATCCCAGTACCTATGGTGTTATAAGTGCATAAAGAACGCTGCTGCCCATTCTCTAGTATGTCCCTTAGTCGCCACAACACAGCGTATTTTTATCTAATCTCCGAAACGGCTAGACCGATTTTGACGGGACTTTCACCGGCAGATAGCTGATGAGGAGTAACTTAGGCTACTTTTATTTTAGAAAAAGCAGCAGCAGCTAGTCTATGCTAATATTATAAAGAGTGAGTCCCCCCCATAACTCTGAAACTATTCAACCAAAAATTATGAAAAAAACAAACAGATAATAGTTCTATACTTATAGATAAGTGGAACACCTATAAGAAGTCTATGGTCTAAAATAACATGGTAAATCTCCCAATATTATGCGTACAAACTTCGTTTGCAGTTGGAATGTATGGGAGAACATGTTTTTCCAAAAATATTTCGGGTTTGTGAAAACAATTTTTCGATTCAGGGATCCGTTTGCGTGATAATAAGCTTTAAAGTGTTAATTTTTGTTAGAATCAAGTGTGCCGCCCCCCTCCACCCCTGCCAGCTCAATGGTTGTATATACATATATGAAAAATTCACAGCAGTAGTATATAAAAAGAAGTTAAAAAAGAAAACTATCACAGCTAAGTAGGCTTTACAAGTTACCGAGTAATAGTCGAACAACTTACATTTACAGTTGAAAAACATGTTCTTCCATACATTCCGTATGGAAGAACATGTTTTGAACTGTTAAATTTGTTCTAGGAATAAATTCATGCCAACTACGGAACCCTTCATTGTGCGTGGTCCGACACGCACTTGGCCGGTTTTTTTAATTTAATTTACCCAGGGCCCATTTATTGATAGATTTTATTTATTTATTTATTTATTAAGAATAGGTACTTGGTTAAACATATGTTTAGGAATGCACATAATTTAATGTACAAATTAGTGAGTTAGGTGCCACCATCTACCAACCCGCACTGGGCACGCGAGGTAGATTATAGCCCACTCCCACTCACAGAGAGGAGGCCAGTGTCCCAACAGTGGGAACATTTTAGGCTGATTATGATGATGCAGATCCAGAAAGATCCGGTTGCCTTTGAGATGAGACAGGCTTTAGGAGTTTAGAATTAAAGTCAAACTGTTATCTAAATAATACAGCGTACCTATATAATTCTAGCTTAGAAAAGTACCCAGAAAGCAATTCTTGTATTTTCTACTTAGTTCCTTATTTAGTATGACAAACACACCAGTGTAGTGGCATAACCATCTAAAAGTGCCAACAGTAAAATAGGATTTGTCAACTGTTCTTCGCAAGCAGAGACACAGTGGAACGCAAAATATTAGAATAATAATGTCAACTTAAAACGTCACAGCGAATCAGAGCCCTGCATTCAGTTTGATTTACAGAAGCCGGAAGCTCGTGGCCAATCAAAACACTGACGCGGTTACAACACAGGAACGTAGCCAATGAGCGTGGGCTAATAGATTCATCATGACGGATATTCTGCTTCTAGTATTCATCCGCATTGCGTCGAATCTAATGTTCTCTACGTAATAGATTGAATGTACAAAATAAATACAGAATGTACATGTATAAAGTTATTTTTAGATATTCTAGTTTTCACTCTATCCTCGAGGTCTGGTGGCTATTTAACCGTTGACCTTTCTTTGACTACTTTACAATAGAGATGTGTCCTGGGTAAAAAAAAAAAAAAAATTGTTTAGTCCGTCAATCAGATAACAAAAAAATATTAGACACGTATTTTTTGCTTTATCATATTAATAAAAAATAAAAAAGACGTGTGGCACTCGGGGACTGCCGCGGTAAAGCTATTGCATAGCATTTTGTATCAACTTATGCAATTATAATTATTTATTTATTTTATTTATGCAGTATTTCTTTTTCTTTGATATTATATTTTTTTTTTTTTTTTCGTTACGGAATTTCTGGATTCGGTCCCCGCGCTCAAGGCCCGCGATAGAAGCTATGCAATAGCTTAAAAACAAAAAAATAAGTGTTGAACGTCGTAAAAGTGTACGTAAACAAAGTCAAATACTATTCAAATATAAGCATAATAACAACTTTAAAATAGACGAAAGTGTTGAACCTAAAGTAATTAAAATAAAAAAAGAGTGACAAACTGTTTTGACAGCGAAAAAATTCCATGTACATGAGTCATTTCCAACCGTCTAGTCAAGTTTAAAAATTGTTCAACTGGAATGGTATCAACTATTTGGCAAGCATAAATTAAGTCATTGTAGCCTTGCGGTGCAACAGGGGAACTGAATGTACTCGTAATCGACTGGTCGTGAGTTCAAACCCCACTATCAACAATCACTTTTAGTGAAGATCATAATTTTATAAACTAATATTTATAAGAATAAAATACGCAGTACACAGAAAAAAGAACTGCCAGAAATTATTAGATCACTAGAGGGCACTGGTGTAGCAAAACCGTCGGAGTGGGGAGCGTGAGGTTTTTTCGTTACGGAATTTCTGGATTCGGTCCCCGCGCTCAAGGCCCACGATAGAAGCTATGCAATAGCTTAAAAATTACTTAGATACAACACATTAAACTTGGGAGTGGGGGCTCATTACGTCACAGCTACATATAAAATCTACTGAGAAGTGACGTCATGCCACATTTGAACTCAATGTATCGCCGCCGCCGTAATGTTTTGATTACGTAAAAAAAGAAAAAATACGTGTCCAATATTTTTTAATAATCTACATGACGGACAAAAAAAATTGTTTTTAGTCATCATCCCTATTATTTTGTTTGTGAAAGCAGTTCTGCTTCGATAAATTATGGTCAAACTCCTTAAAATAAAAGAAATTAATTAATTTATTTCAGGTAAAAAACACCCATTCATCATCTGCCTAGTCTTTTCCTAACAATGTTGAGTCAGCTTCCAGTCTAACCGGATGCAGTTGAATACCAGTATTTTATATGGAGCGACTGCCTATCTGACCTCCGCAACCCAGTAACTAGGTAATACGATACCCCTTGGGAAGACTGGCTCTCAGACTTTCGGGCCTCTGACGACCCGTAACGACTGTCAAAGATCCACGAATGACAGCCGGGACCAACGGCTTAACGTGCTTTCCGAGGCACGGAGGGGTCTTGGTATGTAAAGATAGTCACCCATCCACGGACCAACCGCGGCAAACGTAGCTTAACCTGATCGATCGACCCGAAACAAACTAGCCTTCCTCGTAAAAAAAAAACCCATTGCCAAACATAAATTAATGGAGATCATCAGATAAAACCAAATAAGATCAATTTAAATAAAATCAAATCAAATTAAAATATTTTAATCAAATTAAATCAAATCAAATAACCCTCCAACCCAACCCATCCCAATCCTCCTCTAGCGATACACAAAAAACCCACATGTTTCACGTGCGGTTTTCAATTAGCTTTGCCGTCCACCGAAAAACAATTATCTCGTCACTGGATGCTAGGATTGGTGACCTGCAAATCATCAAAGGGAAAACATAAAGAAAAAATTTTTGGGAATCTCCTGTAGATTTTCGGACTCATTCGGCATGTCGTTTCAAATTCCAAGTACCAGCACCATCTCTAATCGCATTCTGAATGATTTTTAAGGATATTGCTAATCCTTTGCTTCATATGTTCGAAAAATTTGTCTGATTAACTACGTAAATAACGCAATGAATGTTGTTAAACTGTCAAAATGAAACCCATTGATACTGTTAGGGTGTTACGCAATTACCCCACTGGTAAGGTAAACCTATCAAATCATAGCTAATGACTGCAGAGTTCGGAATAGTTAATTTACCAAAACTTCGAGGAAGTAAGAGATAGAGTGGATAATACCTCCTCTAAAATCCCGGAATAATTATAATGACGTTTAAATCCCGGGATTTAAAAACCACGAATTATTAATTGGACTTCATTTATGTAACTTGGGTAAAAGTCATCTAAAACTATTCCAAATTTCAAGTTGATAGCATTAGTAGTTCTTGAGATATCCAGCTGTGACAGACAGACGGACAGACTGAGTCGCACCATAAGGGTTCCTTTTTACCATTTTGGTACGGAAAATAGGTACTGCCATTTATGCGAGATATTTTGACACTCCCAAATAAATCAAAACCTATAGGGTACTTCCTATTGACCTAGAATCATGAAATTTGGCAAGAAGAAAGGTCTCGCAGCACAAGGAACAACTCCAAAAATCGTCAATTTGTAGTTTTATCACAAAAATATTTTTTTGCGATTACTAACTTTCATTTGCAGTTGGAGAATTGACGAGGCGTAGATCGATGTATTGGAGAATATGTTTTTCAACTACAATGTTGTTCGTTTTTGGGATAAATTCATCCCAACTACGGAAATTTAGTTTTATTTTATTAACATTGTAGTCCGATTCGCACTTGGCCGGTGTTTTTCTGTATGAGTGTCCTCCATTTAACAAAAAAGACGGATAAGCAATATAACATGGATACCCGATGGTAGCTAAGTGTTCTTCAAACTGGACCCAGAAATGTAACTAACCTTTGTACAGATATGTCACAAAAATAAAGGGACTTTATTAAGAAATAAAGTGGCCCAAAATATACTGTCCCTTCAAAGTGGAGCTCTTATTTTTTTACGACCGAAAAAGGAAGAATGCGCAACAAATGTAAATAATGTCGTATGGACAAATACATAACGTTTACGATGCTGTATTATGGTATATATATTAACATGTAGGTATATGTATCTTTTGTAAGAATGATCTTATTAAAAGAATAATGTGAGAAGTAAGTATTCATTTTATTTAATAGAACCAAAAAGCATCGAAAAAGAATTATAACATTACGTTATCAAAAAACACACTTTCGACTCTTCCCCTTTCCTTACAAAACCTTCTGGCTGTGTCATGAAAATATTTCCCTGCATTCTTTTGAGAAAAGCACTATATATGCCTCGTATGGCAATTGCCTGTCTCGAATTAGTGAATACTCATACTCGACCTGCAATTGCCTATTTCCCGGCCTTTGCAATAATGTACGTAGTGTGTATTATCTGTCATTACTTAACTTTTCATTCTTTTTAGCTATTGTGGTATAGTTAGGGTTGCCAACTTTTTGTACAAGAAATAAAGTGTATTATGGTCAAAATGGGAAAATAAATAGTATCTCGAAAAAATTAACACTATTAGAAGTTTTTTTTTTTTTTTTCAATATAATTATTCATAAATCATTCGTGCTACTTGCGCAATGCGTCAATTCAGCACGAATTTCGTAAGCATCACCAAATAGATGAGGAGCAATTTTTTTATCAATTGTATTGAAGCTCTATTTCTGTCGTTGCACCACTTAGCATTCGTCACTCATTCTGAGAATACTGAGGTGGCAAAACTAACTACATATAATACTAGATCCAAAAGGTATTCTGACTGCAATTATTTATTTACTACTACTGTAAATAAATACTTTAACACTTTATTTCTTGTACAAAAAGTTGGCAACCCTAACTATACCAAAATAGCTAAAAAGAATGAAAAGTTAAGTAATGACAGATAATACACACTACGTACATTATTGCAAAGGCCGGGAAATAGGCAATTGCAGGTCGAGTATGAGTATTCACTAATTCGAGACAGGCAATTGCCATACGAGGCATATATAGTGCTTTTCTCAAAAGAATGCAGGGAAATAAAACATTGCTGGAGCGTTGTAATGTTCCAAATTCAAAAAACGCTCCTGTAATGGATAATTATGATTTTCTTTGTCCGTAAATTCAATACTTCGCGTGTTCGTTTTTCGAAAATAATGACAATATTTCTAGGCATGTTTGAGAAAATTTACTATTTGATAGATACATGGCGCTCACTTATTTACAAACATTGTAAAGGCTCCTACAAACAGGCGCGACACGCGAAACGACACAAAGGCACCGTTCGTCGTGCGACACGCAGCCTTAAAATTACGTAGTAATAAGTCAGTGTACGAGTTAAAGTTATCACAGCATGTAAAATTAATGTCATAACAATAACAAATAATAGAATTCATCTGTGGTCAACTTCCTAAAATTAAGCAGCTTCCCACACATTCCCTTAATACTCTTCTAAACAGTCTACATATGCACAACACCTCTCAACATCTATAGTCACCTTCAACAATTCAAGAACCTCGCTAACTATGATATATGAGAAGTTTGCTAACCGTATTCACGTCCTGAAGCGGGGACAAGTGGCTCGAATACTTGGGAGCCGTTCGGAAGCAATTTGACAAGTTGACAGCAAGGCTTCGACTAGAAGTTTCGAGTACTGACGGACTGAACGGAGATATCTGGCATTTAATAAAATTTCCAGCCTATTTACTTTGCATCTATGTAGTTGTTGCCTGTTTGAAGAAAACATTCTGTTCTTGCTAAAACTTTTATTTCGTACAACTGTAAACTCAAACTCAAATAATTTATTTCAATTAAACCATTTACAGGCACTTTTGAATTGTCAAGGAGTAAGTCAGTAAGAAAAATGAAGCTACATGCCCATTCCAAAGCGTAGTAGGTACCTATGGAGAAGAACGGGCAAGAAACTCCATGGACACTCTTTTAAATTAAATTGTTACAAAAATATTAGTTACATCTATAATGTTGAATTTATAACTAAATGTGAGAACGATGTACAGACGCCAGCAGGTCAAGCTACCCGAAACTGTCAAATTTTCGCAATCAACCTTGAACCTTATACTGTAGAGATAAAGTTGAAAATCTATTAAAGAAATTTGACAGATTGTAGTAGCTTGATGTGCTGGCGTCTGTACTATTTCACAATCAAACGAGGACTGGCACTGCACTACATTTTACCATTTAAAACGACTTTTGCCCCCACCCAGGAATAACGATAATATCATAACCGTCTTTTCATCGTGTTGCCAAAACAAAATACTTAATATTCGGTTGCCGTATTAAAATAATTTAAAGTATGTTACAATAAAATTGTACTTTGACAATGTTGCCACAGTGGATATTATAATTCGGTATAAAAATAATACAGTGTGAGTCTTTATAATGTGCAATATCGAAATGAGGGAATCTATGCTTAATTTTTTATTTTTATTTATGGAATTAAAAAAAAATTGTTCCCATTGTAAACAAAACGTTACACCGTTTTGTTTACAATGGGAACAATTTCTTTTAAACTAAATGATCTATCACGATGAAAAAAACTCCATAATGATTGGAAGTAATTAGGCGTCCCCAAAAAATTGGGGAAAAAACTACCCTCAATTGAAAATAAACATGTTTTTTTAGCAAAAATGTGTTTTTTTTTTTCATCATGTTTTACTATAATTGTAAAATTTCATAAAAAATAACAACTTAGATTATTTTTTTTTTTTGTGTTTTTTCCGTATATATAATTAAGCATAGATTCCCTCATTTCGCTATGTGCACATTATAAAGACTCACACTGTATATTGTTTTAAATTAAATCAAAGAAATCACGACACCTGCGAGTTCGTCTGCGTTTGCTTTGTATTTCATCATTTTTAACACAAATATACATAAACCGAACATAAATCGAAGGTCATGGTGTTTGAAATAGAAGAGGATGTATCGGTGTGTGATGTAAAAATAAATTATAAGAGTGTGGAGCAAATAAGTGAGTTGGTATATTTGGGGAGTCAGTTTACAAGGAAAGGAAATATTGATGAAGATGTGGAGAAGAGAATAAATACGGGAAATAAAGTGAATGGTGCTGTAAATGTGACCAACCATTTTTTTTTTTAAGTTTCATTATACCCTGTGACACTCGCACATTAAAAACGAATCTAGCGACATATCATTCATCAAAATCGGCTCAACCGTTTAGTAGTTATGAGAGAACATAGAGACGGATATACATACATACAGGTCAAAGATATACATACATACAGGTCAAAACAAACTCTCCTTTTTTATTTTGCCGCAGTCGGTTAAAAAGAACATATTATATGCTATGCCGTAGCACTCGCTACGCGTTGAGACTGAGTAAAAGATCCCTACATCAATAAAACAAATAACATCGTGTATTTTCAAATAGCAAACTGATCTTTTATTTCTCCTGAAGTATTTAATTTAAAACTGATAATGCCAAAGCTGTCCATACAACAAACATTCTTCTTATTCGTAGGAGTTAGAACTAAGGTTGCCAGATGTCCGGGATATCCGGGATTGTCCCGGAATTTTACGTCTTGTCCCGTGTCCAGTAATTCCATCTATTGTCCCGGATTCCGAAAAATTAAATAATAAAATAAAATAACAATAAATGACACGGCTAGGCGGCAGGTAACAAGCGGGTTTGCTTGTTTGTTTTTTTATTTTTAAGTCTGATTTTATTTAGTTTATAAGATAATAATGTACTTGTTGATGATTGCCTACTATAAAAGCAAAGATCTCAATTTTATATCTTTTATATGGTGATTTTCTACCAAACTTCTTTTATCTTTTTTTTACTTTTTCTTTTTTTTCTTCTTCTTTTAGTGAGAGTGAACAGGCTTCTTCTGGGTCAGCTCACTCCATCGTCGACTTTGTCTCTGTCACCTCTGACCTAGACTAGAGTCAAGAGCAAACCCATCGTAAAAAAGAAAAAGGACTAATAAAAGTACAAATTTGAAAAATAAAATCTTATTTTCCTTTAAAAAGAAATAAAAATATAAAATTAGATATCCCATAATTTATATTTATATATTCATAGCTATAGCTAAGACCCGACAGGGAATCGTCCCGGACTCGGCAAGTTCCGATCTGGCAACCCTAGTTAGAACCCATCTAGACAAATATGAGAATATGTTTTTAAAGGAGTGGCGCTAGTGGACCGGTGAAAACCCTCTTATTTTTATTAACTTATTTGGTTGTTAATTATAGCAGTATATTTCGATTTGCAATTTTCTCGTTTATCAATGTAACATGGAATCTTACGTTTGTTTAATTAATTTATTAAAACTTTATGCACAAGTAAAAAAATACTGTACAAAGGCGGACATAATGCCAGAGGCATTTTCTACCAGTCAAATGATAAATGATAAATGATTTTATTTCTGTAAGTAGGTTTTTACAAACACTTTTACACGTCAATCATATTTTAAAACTAGATGAGGTCGGCATTTCGTATCTGACTACTCTGAGAAGAAAGACCGAAACAAACTCAGAGGTCACAGTCTCTTTTAAAGTCCAGACATAATCTTGGTCAAATCATGTGAAGACCATGTAGATTGGTATCTGAAATGGTCTTTTGAAGGAAGAACCACACAGATTGAGTGGACCTGTCCATTCAGTGCACGCATTTGTAATAATATTTTGTTTTAAAAGAGTGTCCGTGGAGTTTCTTGCCCTATTCTCCATAGGAACCTACTACGCTTTAATTGGAATGGGCAACTAGCTTCATCTTTCTGACTGACCGACCCCTTGACAATTCAAAAGTGCCTGTAATTGGTTTATTTGAAATAAATGCTTTGAGTTTGAGTTATACTCATTTCTTATTCTATCCATTCGCGTAACACCACACATCCCTCTTAGCATTCTCATATCTGCGGTGCTATTCTGTAAAAGTATCACCGTGAAAACTTGGGTGAAGTGATCTTAAAGTATTCAATCATTCCACCTTATGCTAGGGATTGACAGCTCACTTCAAGCTCAGTTCACCTAAGATTTCAGCCGAAAGACGTCCACTGCTGGACATAGGCCTCCCCCAAGCATCGCCACCTCAACCGGTTCCGTTCTTCCCGCATCCAGCAGATTCTTGCGGCTTTCACAAGGTCATCAGTCCACCTTGTGGGAGGCTTTCCTATGTTACGTCTTCCGGTATGCGGTCGTCACTCCAGAACCCAAACGGCCATCTGTTCTGCGAGCAATGTGCCCTGCCCATTGCCACTTAAGTTTGGCGAGCTTGTTCGAGCTATGTCGGTTACCTTGGTACAGCTGCATGCCTTTCATTTATCACAATTAATTTATCAATATCAATTATAAACTCCTACAATCCACTGAATTCCCGAAGTAAGACGAAATAATTAATCACAACTCTGCAGTAACCCAGATCTGTAAACAATAGAACTATCCGATCTTGATGATACAATACCCTCTCTATGGACTAGTTATTATTTCCCTCCTGTAGCCGGTCGAGACTTCACTTCCGTAGCCAAGTTGGATCTAGGGCTGCCTTCAACATTTATAAACCGGATGGTCTCTCTGTCTCCTTTAGTGCGCTTTCGAGTATCATTAAAGCCTGTAGCTGAGTTGAGGGTTTCTACGCGCGTGAACACGCGGGTGTGCTCCGTGGGAACGCGAAGATCCCCGTCGCGGGTACCCATCGAGATTAATTACCCCGTAGTTCAATTTTAACGGTGTGCATGTACAGTTGTGTCAATACAGAACTTAAAATATTGACATTTGTAGCAAATAAAAAATACGACAGCCAGTAAGCTGGCGCTGGCGGGCCTCACGCGGTCCCTCGCGACTAGGGTTACCATCTGACCGGATAAAGCCGGTCTTGACCGGATTTTTAGGTGTTAGACCGGACTCCGCCCGGATTTTACGTCAGACCGGATTTTTTACATACACGTGCGTGCTCCCGCTCGAGCGACGGGCAAGCGAGCGAGGGACAAAGGAATTTGTATAGATGACGCCAAACTATTTGAAGAGTTCTGTCTGCTGAAGAATTTTCTGAACACAAAGCAGAGCGATTTTTATGAAGAGCTTGCTGAAAAGCAATGGTGTATTTTGTTTAATACAATTAACGACAGTTCAAGAGTTGCAGAATTTTTGAAGATTTGTCAGTATTTCTTTAGCATTTTGCCACACAACGCAAATGTGGAGCGAGTCTTTTCTCTTATGACTGCACAGTGGACCAAAGAAAGAAATAGACTTTCAGTGTAGTCAGTAAGAGCCATATTGCTTACGCAATACAAATATAAACGAGTGACGTGCGAACAATTTCACAGTGAAATAGCTGGAAAAGCCAACTTTTTGAAAGCGGTTGCTAGCAACCAAAAATATAAGAATAAATAATATGAATAAAAACATTATTAAATAATTTGATTTTTATTTTATACAAGACCGGATTTTTTTTCAAAATCAGGATATTTAGACTTGGCAGGCAGGTTTTTTAATTTGTAGGCCTGGTAACCCTACTCGCGACGGATTCCGTTGCACGGAGGCCGAGACCAACGCCCGCGCTGGTCCCCGTGAGGGAGCAGTTTTGTATGGAACCGCGCGGGCGCAGTGTCAGGCCTAACTCGAGACGAGTTCTTTAAACTCATACAAATGTAGCTAGGTTTAAGTATTATTGGCAATTAAATCCTACAGGCTTAGCGCGAGTACTGTTTTGTCGATGGAAGAGTAGACAAAAATGACGTTCCGTGTAGACAGAACGATGGCAGCTAAGTACAAAGAGTCAACTGCACTTTTTACGAAATTCACTCTATCACATAATTCGACTCAGAATTCTTTGTTTTGTCATAGGATTTATTTTCTGTTTGATTCTCAATTTTGACTGGTATTAAGTTAAGTTATAAAGACAACTATTTTTTTTTTTCTCAGTATCGAAATGCCGTATTTTGGAACAAAAAATATTACAGTAATATTGGCCTTAACCATTTCCTTGGTAATTCTCTATTCAGAGGCAGCATAAGGCGTGGGCGGTGTGAGGCACCGCCCACGGCCTCGCGGTGCAAAGGGCCTCGCGCCTCACAGCCGATTTTTTTTTTTAAGTAATTTGGAAATTCCAAAAGTACAGGCCACAAGCTTTTTCTTATAATAAATACATTAGAATTAATTCTCAACTTAAAGATATTACACTCTTCGGCGCACGAAATGAATGTGAATGAAATAACCGATATTTCTGATAATCTACTTATATTATAATATAAAATTAATTTATTAAAAAATCTCATCTCTATCGTTTCTTATCATTCGTTTATATTTAGTCTGGCAACATTAGTTGGCGTTAACCTGCTATCACGGGGAGTCGGGGTCATAGACGCAAATACACACACACACGCAGAGAGGCATAGCTCGGGACTCCCCCTTATTAAAAGCCAATCAAAGTACCTATCGCATGCAGATGCAGTCTCGCTTTTATTATTCTATATTCCCATCTTTTTGCACAATCAGAGGGCCTCGCGAAATGTACGTTGCATACATTCAGTTTAGGTCTTGCGCCGCCACTGGCTCTATTAACTAAATGAGGTAAAATAGGAGGAGCTACCTTTGTTCTTCTATTAAATTATCACAGTTTTGCGTTCAAAACGCTCTCCTGTAAAATCATGATTTTGTAGATAACCGTATATGTATACTTGTGGCCGTCGAGTAGAAAGTTTTTTACTCTCTTAAGCATGGCGATTACAAAATCAAATTTTCTTCACTACCTTTGACAACTGTCAGTTGTCAGTGTGATTTTGACAGTTTGGGATAGAAAACTTTCTTCTGAAATAGTCTAATAGTAGTTAGAAACGAAAGACAGAAGATTGAAGAAGCTACGGTGCGATGTCAAAAATGGAGGAACGAAATGTCACTTTGTATAGAAGAGCTGTGTCTATTCTTTGTAGAAATAGCAAGCGTCTTGCTAAGCCAGCAGGGGGGCACAGCTAGTATTCTAACCACATTTTAGTAAAAGACACACTTATTCTATCAGGTATTAGCACAATTTTTTTTTGCAGGACAGATGATGTTCACGGAGAAAAGTGACAATTTATAATAATAATAATAAGTAATTTATTTCTCTCAAAAAGATACAATTTTGATTCATAGCATAAGTTACATTTTCCGGTAAATCCTTTGTGAGAGCTGGAGTCTATACTGGGTTCGGGACCTGTATGACATATCTCCAGGCTCACACACCCTTAAAATACAATATTTAATTGCACCTACGTACTACAACATTGAAAACTCCAAGTACTGAGAGGAATAGAATAAAAACAATACAAAGGAGATGTGCTGTGTGTCTTTAGAGAGTGTTGTGTGTCCGTGAGTGCAATATAAGTCCTCGCGCATTTTTTATAGTTGGTATACAATTCATGTACAGTACATGGTAGGTACAAATCGCTTGGCACTTCTATTTTCGTCTATAATCGACCTGCTATATTTATATATTTATAGCATAACTGTGCACATCAGTTCTTATTTTCAACATAACATTTTTAGACTCAACAATCGGTCGAGTGAATGATAATAGTGACGGTTGACAGGGGAACATGGAAGAAAATAAGCTTCTGAACCGACCTCAAGTAACAAAGGACAAGTGCACAAAGATGAGGATAAGTCTACCCATGCCGGATAATGCAATAGTATAATATTAAAAGGAATTGCAAATACATACTAACATTATTCTTTCCCAAAAAGTTTATTCATATTATGAAATACTAGCTTCTGTCCCGCGAATTCGTCCACGTTTTTCGGTCCCCGACCCTCCGTGTCAGATTCCGTTGCCCACCCGCGCTATTACTTCGTTTCCACATAGCGATATTTTTCTTTTTGCCCGGCTCCTTAGGATCGGAACGTGATGTTAAAGAACCTATAACCTTCTCCAGGGATTGGGCTATCAAATACAAAGAGAGTTTTCAGAATCCGTTTAGTAGTTTCAGAGATAACCCCCTACATACAAACTTACAAACAAATTTTACTTCTTTATAATATTAGTATAGATATTGGTGCCGATTCCCTTGTTCACAAACTAAACTAAATTTAAGTTCAGTGCATTTTTTTCTTTCTATTTCATTAAGAAAAGGACAGAAGATAAATTTTTGTTTAGTCCTGTCAAATTAATCAGCGCTTGACGTAAATTGACGTAAGTTTAGTAAGCAAGTTATTTTAATCACGTCAAAACTTGTATGGAGTAGTGACAGGCGCTGATTAATTTGACAGGACTAAACTAAAATTTATCTTCTGTCCTTTTCTTAATGAAATAGAAAGAAAAAGATGTATTGATTTTAAATTTAGTTTAGTTTGTGAACAAGGGAATCGGCACCATTGTCAATTAAAGTTTCTGGTAAGCCCTCTTTAGTTATATCGTGTACCCAGTCCCACGCATCGTGGCCAGACGTCGGGAGTCGGGACTTAGTTCACGTGCACACCCAGACGTAAGCCCGTAAATTGTTTGCCCACGCATTTGATTACGACAGCCATCCACGTGCAAAGGCCTGGGCGACGCGATGCGAAGCCACACAATATTACTTTGTCTTTACTTTTAAAACATTTCACGAGCTCAGAAACGTTTACGAAATCTTCCTATTAGGGGAACAAGTTGTTGGAATCCCCTCAATCACTACCCGAATTAAATGAAAGTTTGGTGCTAATTTACTTATATAATAAAATGTATTATTTTTTAGAGATTAATTTTATGAGAAGTTTAACTCGCACACTGACTTTTTATTTGTGTAAAATGTAGTAAAATCATCTTAACAATATTTGTAAATATGTGAGCACCATGTATCTTAACACATAATTAATTTATCCGTCATTGCTTAATGTATTGTTTTTACCTTTTGTGGTAAAGTAATTTTATTCTGGGTACATCGTCTTCACATGTAATGATATAACTGATGTATACAAAGTATTGTAAAAGAGTTTACAAGAGTAACGGTGGAGTTTCTTGCTCATTCTCCATGCGAAACTACATTTTGGAAGGGGCAACTGGAATCAATTTTATTTCCTTGTAAATTTTGACGTTCAAAAGTGCCATTTATGTGCCTATTAGAAATTAATGCTTTGACTTTGACTTCGAATAAAATACATAAACCTAATATATTTGTTTTGTATCCGCTCTAGCATCGTACTGAATTGACGCGTCGTTCATATTGTTTTTTACAAAATAATTGTTTTAAATTGACGAAACATTCAACAAAACCTTTATTTCAACGCGTCTTTTTTAGGTTATCATGGCAACTTGGGAGTTGATACAATTTGCCCGATATCCTGTATTAAAAATTCTGCAAAGAATTGTAAAACAATGGTAACGATGGGCTCAGCCGTTGAGGGCTATCCTTCCTGCGTCAGAAATCCCAGCGCTGAACAAATATCTAAGTTTCATGGCCTACCAGAAATTTATGTACCTATTGGTTTTTCGGAACTTTTAGTATTTCATTCGCTTGGTTCCGTATTTTTTTTCGTGTGTGTTCCTGACACACCTGTAAGTTGGCCAATGTCTAGTTATAATAAAGATCAAATTCGTAAAACACAAAAGGGTTTATTCATAAGCGTTGCTTAAAGTTAAGTGACGTTCAAACGTCAAAAATGTATGGTTAAACAGTCGTTAATCATTACTTAACTAGCAGCGTTTATAAATAAACCCCATTTTCGTTAGTATGAAACTGGCAGGTGTCAAGCACGCATTCTCTCGACGGCGACGGTCGTACTGTTAATGATAATGACCCAGTAATATTCATTTATTTTTAATTTACCTATCGGAGTTTTCATTACTACCCTCAGATAACAATTATCATAATAGTCTGTTGTATTTATAATTGTGCGATTTGTCAACAATAAACGCTACACGAGGAAATCCTAGAGAGGGGCAAGAACACTCCATAGAAAACGTTACTTTATACAAGCTTAGTGGAAAAGTCCCTCTCAGTATCATTTTTCTACGCATTCCAGTGAAACATTAGATGAAGCACGTGCAGAGCCTTAAGTGACGGCATCGTTTTGAAGCCCCGCAAGCTATCAAAGAATTATGTATTATACCTGCTGACGCTAAATTTTGTATCGATCTTTGTGACATTTGTTGACCTATTTGGGACATAATGCTCTTTTTCTGGGTTAGCAGAACTGTGTACTGTCGACAAATGTCACTTGGATTTAGCCTCGTTCACGAAATATTAAATTGACGCAGAGCGTTTTTAGAACAACAGTCTACCTAATATAAAAAGCTACGAGATTAGAAATATTATATAACAGCTATATTAATCTATGGATTTGCTTTCTATACCAATTTAATTTGTGAAATAATGTACAATTAGGGCTTACAGACGCTTCAAAATCAAAATCAAAATATTTTATTTCATATAAACCTACATGGGCACTTATGAAACGTCAGAAGCTAGCTGCACGGTTCCAATTAGTCGTTTCCTATGGAGAAGAGCCGGCAAGAAACTCCACGGTTACTCTTTTAAAAATAATTGGCTTTACAATATTATTAAATAACAGTGATAATAGGTATGGGAGGACAGTGTAGGCCTTTCAACAATTACCAGGTACTTAACAAAATAGAAAACCGCCAACAAATCTACACTCTACTAGGCCTACAACGTTCTCACATTCACAAAATATAAAATAATCTAAGTATATAAAATATTAATGACATGATTGCAGCTTGTCTGTAAGCTCTAATTGTACATTATTTACCTAGATATTAGATTGTAAACTTTCTGAAGAATAAATAAATAAAAATAAATAAATCAAGCTGCTTTAGAAACCCCGTAAAAAAATCTATACAGAGTGGCGATTAAGTTGTAATTATAACATTAAATAGTACAAAGTTGTTATCAGTCTGTTAAAATAATTTATTTTTTTATTAAGTTTAATTTTGTTAATTAAAAAAACGAAAAAAAAAAGACTAGAATGTTAATTGTTATTAGTTAAGTATGTTTATTGTGTATGTTTAAAATACGCACCTAATGTCGACTACTTGGTTTCAATTAATGTGATAACCTAATCGCCAAACTTCTTCTTTTCGTGTGGTTAGTAATTAACCTGGGCCTCAAGTTTGCTATTACAATAGTGTCAGAATGGTCTCGCCATTGTGAGTATTTGACAGTGTTTGTATGGCAAATCTGTCAAAAACTCACAATGAAGAGACCATTCTAACACTATTGTAATAGCAGACTTGAGGCCCTGGTGCCTGGTGTCTATGACTTGGCTACACATGCCGTCGAGAAATATCTCTCAGGTTTCCTCGCGATGTTTTCCTTCACCGGTTTTTAAACAAGTGATAATTATAAGGGAAAGTATGGAATATTGGACCGGCAACTAAATTGGACCACATTAACAATATTTTTAATACAAAACAAACATTCCATGTTAAAACAAAAACAATAATTATGGCTGATATGCAATGAAGTGAGACGCATATCGCTTGGTGTTGCCACTATTGAAATTGAAAAACTACTTTTGAAGATATAAGGGTGGTCCAATTTAGTTGCCGGTCCAATATTTCAAATTTTCGCCTACAATACGCACATGAATCCGAAAAGAGGTAACTTGGCAGTCCGCCGGTCACACGACTAGGCTATCACGGCTTGCCACACTGCATAATTATATGATATACATTAAAAAGTACTTTAGTGGCCCAATGTTCGGCGTCATGTTTAAATTACATAAAAACTAAACTAAATTTTATCAAATGAAAAATCTGACAAAATTAGATAAAATAAGATAAAATTAGTAATAAAAAATTATTAATAACAAAATACAATTTTACTAATTTATAATAGACTCCATAGAGTAGCAGTGTTGAGGAATATCAGTAAAATTTTGATTTTAGTCGGTTTGGTACAGTGGCCAGCACATCAAGCTACACGAAATCGTCAAATTTCTCCGAACGACTTTAAACTTTAAAATGTTGGTGATTAAGTTCAAAAACGAACGAGAAAATTTGACAGTTTGTAGTAACTTGATATGCTGGCCACCGTACATCCAGTTACGGATACATCAAAAAGAATATCATGTTTTGATTCCTCATTTAGGATAGCAAGCATCCTCTATTCGCGATGACTGAAAAAAAAATACATAGGACAGCGCTTTAATCCATCCATACTAATATTATAAATATGAAAGTAACTCTGTCTGTCTGTCTGTTACGTTTTCACGCCTAAAACGCTGAACCGATCGTCATGAAATTTGGCAGAGATATAGCCTGGGATATAAAGAAGAACATAGGCTACTTTTTTACGCGATAACCGACATCCACGCGGGCGGAGCCGCGGGAAAAAGCTAATAACCTATAAAATCTAAAATATCGTGTCAAGAAAATTGGCCGCTACAGTATAGGTACGGAACCTTTTAGCCTAAATCTTCAAGGTTCAAACCAAGAACCTACAATATCTTTCCCTCCCAACGTTCCAAGCAATTTTCCCGGAATCAACTTTTTAAATTGTATCGGAATCGAACCGGGATCAATAGAGCTTACTTTGTTTCCCTTAAATATATTTTATCTTAGCGAAAATCTAGCTTAGAGACGGCGCTATCGGCGAATTGAGTCTGGAATAAAATACTCTAGCTAGTGCTTTCATGAGCAACAAGTCTTTGTGCCACTTTGAGATTTATTCAAGAGGAAAAAAAAAAGACGGAGTGAAGAATAGACATTCAATGTCAGCAAAAAGGTTTTAAAGGAAAGTTCCGACTCATGCAATCTCCCGGGATCACTCATCTCTTATTAGTCTGTCGTACGTACCATTAATTCTGGGCGGCCTACGAGCCTCGGTCCATTCATCACGCTATCAATTTGTTTCTCTGGGAGGTACAGACCTCTTAAAATTTGACCCAAATAACTTGGCAAGTTACTCCCCATAGTCCTCATTAAAAGTTGATTGTCCTCAATTATTTGAATGGGTACGAAAAAAATAGAGAGAGATTAATTCCTTTCCTTTTATTTGCATAACATCAAAAGGGAAACTTTTTTATAAGAAAACACTAGCGGCTAGCTTCGCACGATTTTACGACTTGACGAAACATCGAGATTTGGTTATTGTATTAAATTTTAATTATCTATACACATTAAACTTCCGAAAGAAAGAAAGAAATAAACAAAGAATAATATTTTATTTGGGACACGCAAAGGAAATACGCACGGCACTCTAAATGATGGTCAAAACCGCATCAGAATCCGTTCCGTAGTTTAGAAGAATAACACGGTCACACAGACACAGAAACCAACTTTATTTGTTAATATGTATAGATTTTCTTCCCCATATTTACTTGGAAAGAACTGAAAGGAAACACTAAGGGATTGTGACGAGTTTTCTCGTTGGTTACATTAGCATAATACGTCGAGCCGTCAAGATCATTTTTCTTTGCAACGAGTGGATTTCAATTTGCAATAATGTTCCCTCTTGAAGGAAAGAAAAATACAAGAATCTGATTTTATTGGAAAACATACCAAATTTTATGTTTGTATGTGTACCTAATCACTAGTATTGACCGATAACTTGTATGTGTGGTTCAACTGTAAATATAAGTTGGTTATTAAGAAATAAATGAAATTATACAAACATTCCAGAATAAGGTACTCAGGTGTATTGTTAATGCGCCCTGGTATATAAGAAATGACGACCTCCATCGCGACCTTAAAATGGAACCCGCCACCAACATAATCCAAAAATTTGTTGAGGCCCATGAACACCGACTCTACAGACATGTGAACATCGAGGCAATTCAGCTGTTACACCAAATAAATATAGTGCGAAGACTAAAACGAACAAAACCTTTCGAGTGACAATGACACACATATACAGGATGAAATTGAATTCACGGGCATCCTCTTAAGGGGTCATTGTACTAATCATTATGAACAACTTTCATTATGGGACCAACACTGAAATCTCGAAAAAAAAAACCTCTGTGGCCTACATTTTGACGAGCTATGCGAACATAAATTTAGGGAACAGCTGATTCTTTTCTGGCGATTTCAGGTTTACATATCAGACCAGGGCTTGTTAACGTTACCAAATAACAAAATAATAACCGTTACGTAACGTTAAATTTCAATGCGATACCTACTAACGTTACAAAAATTTAACGTTACTTGATAACATTACCAGTAATATAACGTTAATTAACATTAACAAAAATACGATAGCTAACGTTAATTTAGGTACGTTGCCGTTCTGTGGGTAAGAATCAGGCAGATTCAGGCAACGTTTTGATCGGCATGGCATCAGCGAGGCGCGAGGGCGGGCTCCCGCTGCGCCGCACGCCTCAGGCCCCACTACTTACATCTTAACCGTTTAAAATAACGATAAAATTAATAGTCGCATAAATAACGTTAAATTGATTACCGTTATTTTAATAATAAAGTTAACTCGTGTCAATACAAGGTAACGTTATGAAAATTTACCGGTATTTAAAGCCCTGTATCAGACTCTTAAGAAAATGCAACGGACTTTACAGTACAATCAACACTATTCTAAATTAAAAAATAAATATCACGTAAAAAATTAAGTTAGATTAAAATTGTTAGTGAAACATCTATTGGGCAGCGCGCCTTGGCAGTAAAACCGACTCGTGTGCCGTGATGGCCAACGGCATGACGCCGTCATGCCGTGATGGCTCTACGCCACCACTCTCGACTCCCTTATACTATACACTTTGTTGCTTCTCTGTGTGAGATGCGTAATATATATATTTTGTAATTAATATTATAATTAAAATAAAGTTATTTTTTTATTTTATTCCATTATTGTTAAAGGATTTATTAATTATGAATTCTAATATTAACATAGATGTTTCACATCTACCGAGCGCTCCGCGAAAGCAAATTTTTTTTTTTTTGCTTATTCTGTAGCGGGACAGTATGGAAAAAAAAAAACTCAATTCTGCCGGGCAAAGGGCTCCTTTAAAATTAAGATGCTATAGATGATGATAGCTGAATATATGGTGTATCGAACCCGAAACATTGGACCACTATTTTACGCCACAACCTTTATGCCAGTTCCATGGAACTAGTGGGAGAAAAAAATCCCAGTAGTCCCATAATGGACTAGAGAATGGAACTACTGGGATACGGCTAAAAATACTGGTATTCAGCTGTATCCGGTTAGACTAGAAGCCGACCCTAACATGGTTGGAAACTAAAGGCATAGTGATCTAGTCTCACATAATAACCTTATTCTCCATGATATAACCTAAGCCACATTTCGGCACAATGTCAATAAACATCCCACAACAAACACTTTACGATGATTGCCGTCGAATGTGCCGAAGTAGGTACATATAGGCATTATTAGCTCGTCTCGGCTGTGGGTAAACATATCGTATTCCTGATGTAATATTATTATCGTTACACCCCATTGATACTGAAGGCTTTTTGTTTCTTTTTGGCTACGACGTAGTAGGGTGAAAGAGTTTCATTGACACGTATTCCCGGTGGTGGTGGTGGTGTACCTACATTACAGCCACATAATTAATGTAATATGTAATTTATGCCGGTACTCAGTGTCGTTACTTGGTACTTGTTAATTAATATCCACATTAAGACAGGTATAAATTTGGATCCTGTCTGTCAAAATAGTACAGTCTAAAAACATTTCATATTTGTACGTGGTGGTGTCTTAATTGGTTGTTGGGTGACTTCTCTGAGTGTGGAAATTGTGACTACATTGTTGTATTGGGTTCCCTCCTAAAAAAACAATTATGTAAGCAGATAAAAAATAAAATTTTAGTTATGTTTAATTCCCATGTAGTAGGGGGCAAGCCTATACAACAGAATAGCAACCAGTCGGTTATCATTTAAAGTGAAGGCACGTGAACATATTCGTAAGAAGCTGGCTGAATCATCCCAGCGCTGATTCGTTTTCTCCCCTACCAATCGTTATTTCACCTGACACTGTTTATTTTGCTTATATTTATGTATGCATGTATCTATTTATATTATGTATTTTTCCTTTTTCGAGTTATGTATCCCTTATGTTGCACCTGCCATGTTTTGTCTCTGCATCACCCTAAGGTTGACTGATAGAAAATACCTTTGGCATTAAGTCCGCCTTTGTACAGTATTTTATTTTATTTTGTATTTTACTTGTGCATAAAGTTTTAATAAAAAAATAAATAAATAGCTAACCTTTTATTATTTTCCCCATAAAAATTGCAGATATAAATTAGAAATGTCATGAGCCCATTGATATCAACCGGGCACAACTCCGGGCTGCTACTGAGAAATTTCAGATGGGAAAACTCAAGAACACACTCCCGACCTGGGAATCAAACCCAGGACCTCATGCTCAGCAGTAGCGCTTGCGACCACTAGACCAATAGGTTTTCATTCGTCAAACTCAAACTCAAAGCAGTTATTTCAAATAAACTGATTACAGGATCTTTTGAATCGTCGAGGGGTCGGTCAGTCAGAAGGATGAAGCTAGTTACCCATTCCAAAGCATAGTAGGTTCCTATGGAAGAAGAACGGGCAAGAAACTCCGCGGACACTCTTTTAAAACAAAATATTGGTCACATCATTCATGTTGAAATTATACATTCATATATCTGGTCATACATGCACGCCGGTTGCGAGTGCTACGCACCTGACTTTTCTGAAGAACATCACCAATTAGGTCACTATATGTTCTCATAGGGCGTCCCCTCCCGGCGTTTCCACTCTCATCTGCCTTGTAAATAGCTTTTGTTAGTCGCCTTTCATTCATCCTCTCATCATGACCAATTCGTCTAAGCACTCTTTTAAATTTTTGTAACTACATCTTCTTTTAAACAAATGAAGTTATATTATTATAATTATTTTCATTTTATTTTTTGCTTCATTATGATCGAAAAATTTGCGTACATAACGCAATGAATGTTGTTGACCTGTCAAAATGAAAGCCATTGCTTATTCTGTTAGGGGTCATTCAAGTATTACGTAAGCTCCAAAGGGGGTCTTTGCTTTGATTATTTTTGATGACATGGGAGACGGGGGGGTCTGGATGTTGATTACGTCACCAATATTTATTTATTTACTTATTCAGATTTTTCTGCATTCAGTTGATTTTGATTTGAACAAAGATGGCAATCCCATGCTCAGGGATTCCCATAATTGATATTGCTTACTCGCTTTCACGCGGTATTTTATGGTTAGAAAGGACCGAAGTAGCCTATGGCATTAAGGGCCTATACTACCTCAAATGGCTTAGCATGATCCTCCGTTATGTCGAAAATACTGCAACATTAATTTTGAAATAAATATATGATAAAGTTGAGGATTAATGTTAAGTACTATGTTAGCCGAACACGATTCCATAAAATTTTCTCTATAGAGAAAAAATCCAAAGTTACCTCCAAACCGAACCATAAACCGCTGGTATTCAAAAAATACTTCAAATTAGATAATTAAACTTTGCATATTAACTGAACTAACTATAAAGCAGGTCTTATGTTATTTACTTTTTTTTAATGACCATTATTTTCACCGTAAAAAGAAATTACCTAAACTATCGGCGCCTTGGAGCCTTTCCCTGCCGCCCTGTCTCGCTTACTCGCGTGACCGGTAGCAATAGTGTGCGAGCGAGATACAGAGTGAGGTGGCGCTGAGGTAGTATAGACTCTTAAGTCCGCCTCTGTACATTTTTTTTTTGTGCTCAAGTATTAAATAAATAAATAAGTAGGGAAATTACTTAAATGGGCATTCAATTAATTTATCCATACTAATATTATAAATGTGAAAGTAACTCTGTCTGTCTGTCTGTCTGTTACGTTTTCACGCCTAAACCGCTGAACCGATCGTCATGAAAGGCAGAGATATAGCCTGGGATATGAAGAAGGACATAGGCTACTTTTTTACGCGATAACTGACATCCACGCGGGTAAAGCCGCAGGCAAAAGCTAGTAGTCTATAAATTCCGTATTTGTAGACTCATGAATAAAGAAAAAATAAATACAATAAAGAAACCTGAACAGATTTGAAAAAAATATCAATGTTTACGTAAGCATAGGAGAGCAGTATGAGATTTGCTTAGTTTTGCTGCCAAGGGGAAGGTGGGGTTCAAAATTACTAAAATTCTGCTTAATAATACTATAATAATAATATTCTGCGTAATACTTGAATGGTATTACCCCACACCCGCAGTGGTTTTCTTACCACTAACGACCGGATTTTTAAAGTGTTTGCCGTGTTTTATTATGCGAAGAGTCCTTAATTAAACCACGAATCTTCCCATAAAATATTTTTATGGTTTTTCACTGAAAAGTAGCCATTATGCTCTGCGGTATTATTGGTTATGTGTGAGCACAAAGCGAAACCATTCCATTGATTGCGGGCAGGTTACGCGAAAAAAAGGTTTTTCATTCAATTTATTACTGTCATTCGAACAATGTAAAAATAATGCTCGGGTTTCACGAGCTAAAAATAAGGGTAATGAATATAACAGTGTGTCATGTATTATTATGCCATTATACTCATTATGTAATAGATTGTTGTGTGTGATAAAAAATCGCTCCTTTGAACTTGGGGTAAAATTGCTGAAGCTGTTCGAATTAAAAGGGATAATATGGGTGAACATTTTATGTAGCATGCCAATTCTTCAAATGTATTGAATACTAGCTGCTACTGTTTTACCTGCGTGGCTTTTTCTTAAATAGAAGTTAGTAGCTATAACATCGGCTATATGCCAGTGGAAATCCCGTCAAAATCGGTCCAGCCGTTTCGGGGATCAGCCGGAATAAACAGACAGACATACAACTAAAAACAAAAAGTTTTTTTTTAAATATTTGTACCGTATATACTTTCATATGCATTTAGTAAAAAGCTGATATTTTGGCATTACTTTAATTTACTTGTTTAGATTGTTTGGGTCCAATTGGTGGCCACGATTATTGCGACCCGTTGATGGATGCTCTATGATGTAGCCTTAAGGCGAGGTAATGTCATTTTATTTAGAAACGGTAATGATTAAACACGTGAAAAAATTATATGCTTTTGAGACCTAGTTATAGGTACGTCGGGTACTCGTTACATAATTGGATAAAGTTCGCTCGATAGAAAAAAACCCAAACATACCCTTATTTTGTAGATTAAACTCATTTTATTTCAATATTTTACTACTTTATGTATTGAAAATTACGTCAAAATAAACGTCTATGATGATGTAATGTCCGTCGGGTTTAAAATTGTTAATATCGTAACACATATAATTTTCAACCCAAAATTAACGAAGTTCACGGCACAATTTATCGCGCCCCGCTACCACATCCAGAACAAAAATGCACGCTTGAAGAATCGCGCCTTAAAAATCTATCTTTTAAGCAGAGTTTCTAACATAAAAGGCAAATAACTACACCGTTGAATAGAAATTATTGCTCATTTTCATTAGTCGATAACTTGGTCGAGATACAGCATGCAGGCGGGGGTAGTTAGTAATGAAAGTCATAAGTCGATAACGTGGTCAGTACACCGTCTACGGGGAATCCCCATAGCGGGCGTAGCGACTAATGAAATTCATCGGTAAAAAGACTGCGGAGACTCAAGCACTGAAAATGACCAGTGAAAATGAGCCTTCAAAGCAACTGCCAAACGTGCGGTGCAGGTTCTCCGTATACCGCAATCGTTACCTATCGACTAATGAAAACGGTTCCCCGAATACGGGCCCTATGGCATGCCATAGGGCCCGTATCCGAGGCCCGTATCGTGCGGGAGATTTCTGTAAAGCATGCTTTACAGAAATCTCCCGCACGATACGAACCCTATTGTATGGATCCCTTGCTAGACCATACATTACTTTTAGATGAGGGATGAATGGAATGAAAGAAAAGTACTAAAACATTACTGTTTTGTTCCAAAAGGTACTTAAGGCGACGATAACCGACTTTTAACGACTTTATACTGAAGATCACGTCTAAACGAGTAGTGTTAATGACTTGGAAAAAATATATGTTAAATTAGAGCATTTTCTCAATAACTTATTATGTGAATATTTTAGATTTTGTTTATATTAAATAGTGAAGTTAATTTGTAAAGTTATGTCTAACGCGGATAAAAAACTGAGAATCACGCAAAATCTATCAAGTGTATTTCTCTGCAACCTTAACTTTTTTAAAGATAATTTAACTATTGATCTTTTAATATACGTCTTTTATTAAAATACCTTTTGTTTTATGTGCAATAAATTAATAACACGCTTTATTTGGGACAGCGCTCCTGGATGGGCGAGTCCTATTACTGGCTGGACGTACGACGCGTTGCGTGAGCTCAGTACAGAACACGCAAACCACTCAAGGTCACTGGCATATATCTGGGCCTTAAATTAAAATGAGCTTAAGAGGGTTGTCACCGTTCCACTAGCGCCTCTCCTTTAAAAACATATTATCTCGTAACTGAGCAGGAATTATGAAAAACGGCTCAATCAACTCTATCGGTAAGTGTGTCTAGAATTTTCTAATACCTTTTTTAAAGTATCATATTGAGACACGAAGCAATAAAATTTGATCTAAATAAAAACGGCCACATTCCTCTAGATCGTATTTTGTTGCTTCGTGTCTCAATATGAAACTTTATATAAGGTATTAGAAAATTCAAGACACACTTACCGATATAGTTGATTGAGCCGTTTTTCATAATTCCTTCTTAGTCACGAGATAATATGTTTTTAAAGGAGTGGCTAGTGGACCGATGACAACGCTCTTAAGGCTTTGACTGCCAGACAACAGACACAATAGAAAAACTATTTTTAGCGGTCACCGGTGACCGCGGTGGCAGTCAATGTGTTAATGGACTGATGGTGTGGAAATGAAGTGAGTGACGCGGCCCTTGTTGGCTGTAACGAGAACGCCTGGCTGACTTGATAGCTCGACGCGAACTGAATTAATTATTATGAGTTGAAATGAATGCGTGGCGTAATCTGCTGAATTACAGAACGTGCAGTTGCACCGTACACACTGAAAAAAAAAGTTGTTGCCACAATCAAAATTTTATTTAGATTGACTAAGTAACTTGTTTGCATCTGAGCCTATCAAGCACAATGATCACAGCTACTACTTTTATGCGATTGAGATTTGAAACGGGATCTTGATTGGAGTTATCACAAAACCCATTTGCAGCAATCAAGTCAAAACATAGTGGCTTCTTTTTTAACACTTCTACAATGATTTCATGTTAAGGGTTATCGAGAAACTTGTTTTAGCGTTCAATCATTTGAACTAGTATTGCTGCAATCATGTCATGATGATCAACTTAACTAAGATTTTGATTAATCTAAACAAGATATCGTCAATCAAGCTAAAAAGTCACTTGATTGGAGTGCATTTTTTTTCAGTGCACCTATCGACCAATGAAAATGAGCCTTGAATAAATCAGAAAGTACCTGTTTTCAAAATTCTCAACTTCTATCCATAAATGTCTCCTTACACGATTCAACAAAATGAAAATTGATTGGTTTCCAAATCTTCGGAGCGAGTATTCCGTACCAATGAATATCTGTCGGTGCCGGGACCGATGAACTGTCGTCATGTATAATTTATATCTAATTTTAGAAACTGGGTTAATATGATGCCGTGATGAAACTGTTTGCAGAAATAAATGAATAGGGGAAGTTATTGACAACAAGCTTTGAAATAGAAACAATTTGTTAGGCTATAAATAGAACAATGCGCCAGTAAATTCTTAAAAAGGTTCAGAATAAAGAATTGTTAGTGTAGTATAGTGTTAAATAGTTTATATCTTGGCGTGTCTGTTTTATACATTGCACTCTTAAAAAAAACTTGCCAAGTGCGAGCCGGACTCGCACACGAAGGGATCCGTACCACCGTACATTAGGTATATAACACTACTTTTATTTAATGCTTTAATATAAAATACGTTTCTGGTTATTATGGGGATTTTAACTATATTTTATGTTTTATTTATTTGTTGATAATTATAGCGGCTACAGTAGTATATGCTCTGTAAAAAATTCAAGTGTCTACCTTCCATATTACGGTTCAAAATATATAGCAACGTGACAGACGAACGGACAGTGGAGCCATAATAGGGTTAGGGCCCGTAGGGGGTAGGCCCGTTGGAACTGTTTGGGTACGGACCCTAAAAAAGGAGGAGGTTCTTAATTCGACACCTAGTATATGTATAAATTGCTACCCATGTCATCATGATCAACATTTTTGCAAATTAGGTCTAGTATCACCCATTTCAAGGATGCACCCAATTACTAATCACCCTGTATTATCCCAAATCCGAGAACAAAAAAAAGAACGGTTCAAAGTCCTGCAAAACTTATGTCCTAATCTTACCTGCAGGTGTAAGCGGCCTGGCTCGGGGAGTGACCGGCGGCGGCGGCTGCGCATTGTGGTTGTCATCCCGAGGGGGGCTGGCCACTGCTCCCTCCGAGTTGTTGTTCACGGGAGGACCTGGACCCTCACCAGCTCCTGCCTCGATTTGCAGCTGAAAAAGAAAATTAGTTTTTAGACATATTCTTGGAAACGCTATGATGCTGTACAGCTTGGGTACACCTTGGGTGGGTGTATAATTGATGAAGCAGCCCATAACTGACTACCTGCAGTATTGTCTCTCCTTATACTTTTTGATCCATCCACAGGTTGTCTGTAAAATATCGCTTTTAGCGATAAGACCGCCCATTGTGACATCCTACGTAACAGTTCTACATTTATATATGTAATTTTATGATGTACATAATAAAGAGTATTCTATCTATCTATCTATCTATCTCCAGGCCGAATTTCGGCCATTGGGACCAATCTTAGCAGTCTTCGGCGTGGGAGATATTAAAGTGCACAAGTGTGTGCGCAGAACAGGTGCACTCTCTTTTTCCTCACTCTCATAGTCCGATGGGACGGCAATCTGACACGACCGAAGAGAGATGAGGAGCAGGGCCAACGGGTTAACGTGCTTTCCGAGGCACGGGAGTACCACACCGCCAACTTCCCAACCTCGGGCTGTTACTAGAAAATTCCTAATGGAAAACCCAACAACACTTTGCCCGACCCGTGAATCGAACCGAGGACCCCACGCTCAGCAGTCGCGCTTGCTTGCACGAGACCACCGGGGCAGTCAGCCCATTCATAGTGCATGGAACATATTAAATGCATTGTGTAAAGGTACGGTGTCCTAGAAGAGCGTATTACGGCCGTCATGAAAATCTGTCATTTTCACCCGTAGGTATTTGACATTAAAAGTATTAAAAATGCTCTATATAAGTGGCGACCGCGTACAGGAAAGCCGGCATTGGAAGGCCTCCCACAAGGTGGACCGATGACCTTGTGAAGGACGCAGGGATCCGCTGAATGCGGGACGCACAGAACCGGACGCCTATGGCCAGCAGTGGACGTCTTTCGGCTGAAATAATGATCGTTATTGTGTAACCATTCACCGCTTTCTAAGGAACGCAAACCTTTAGCTACAGATAAAATCCTAAGTGTGTAGGTCTAATTACTTTAAGTATCTGCGTGTCGGGTGTTTGTCCAGCAAATAGATGTATGTGTAGTCCAGATGATGCGTAGAAGCCACACATACGCCTCGAAAACGCCTGCACTGTGCTAGGAAACCCGTTTGGACTACAGACCCCCATCAAAAAAATACCTTGTTCCAAAGGTCGTATTTATTTCAACATAATCCATCATCCAAAGAAAATAAAAGTAACCGGATAACTTCATGAACAACGAAGGAAACCTTAAAATAACGACGGTACATATTTGTTTTTGGAGCTATATTTAGTAAAATCTCAGGCAAAGCTGCCATTACAATGGTATATGATAGTTATCACACTAGCGCGCGCAAATTGTTGCAAATTCAGACAATTGTTGTAATTGATTCAGTCGGCTAATAGCAGCGAGCGAAACGAAGCGTGTCCGTGGCGTGGCAATAATATATCTAAAATGCCAAGTTATGTGTTAAGAAAGAGTAAAAACTATGGTTCCAAGATAAATAAGGCTGAAGGAATTTCATACCATAGTTTGTAATAACAATTGTAAGAACAACGCAACGATATTTGAAAGCCGTTTAGTATGAACTTAGCTTTTCCTTTATAATATCATTGACTACAATGATATTTTGGCATTGATATTTTTTTCGAATGACGCTGACAGCTGTCGCTGTTGGTAAACATTTGTTTTGTGAAATGTCACTTGACATGATTGTATTAAAAAAAAACAAGATGGCGGCGTTAGTTGTGTGTGACCAAGAAAAGGGATCAAACAACTATCAATTCAAAAAAACTATTATTCACTGGCTAGAAAATTACGATTATGAGGAAACAGAAAATCTATTTGGCGGCGTTAAACATGATACCCAGTAACATTTACTATACACACCGCACATACACACACGTCTCTCACACACACAAACACCTCATTCACACTCACCCTCACTCTCTACAGAACGCAGTGGTAATTTAAAGTCTTTTATTATTATTACTATTTTTTTCTCTTTTATAATTTTGTAAATATACCTTTTAATGCATTACCATAACTATAACGGATCTCATTTTGTCTATCGCGCTTCTATAACATTCCCTATGCATTGAGAAGTCTGGGTCTTGTGATACAGGAACTCTGGAACAAGAGCCAGGGCTACACAGATCCTGCCAGGGTTGCGGATTTGTCCGAAAGGGATACCGTGGCCCTGGCATACAAGCAACTGAAGGAACACGGGTGGGTTTTAGTCAGAAAAAGTTTGACACGCCCGGCGCCCTCCCGCTCTGCCTAGAGCGGGAGAAGTTATTTGATAATTTCCCACCCAAAAAATAAAAAATGGGCTACACAAATGTTTGTGTCTTGAAGTGAAAATAAATAAATTGTTATATTAGTTCCGATTTTAGCCAAAATAACCTTGTAGCGCTACAAGGTAGGTTTCTTCAAAGTCAAGTTAATTCATGAAGATTTCATCATCAATCAATCATTTTATCCTTCCCGAAGTAGGCTCACAATACAACAACCTTCAACTAAAAGATAAAAAGGTAAAATATGGAGGTTTCGTTAAAATATCGTGACGTCATAGTCACTTCTTTTTGTAAAATACCGGCCAAGTACGTGTCGGTCCACGCACAATGAAGGGTTCTGTAGTTGGACGAATTTATGTCAAGAACAAACTTAACATTGTAGATGAAATACATGTCCTCCCATATATTTCAACTGCAAATGTAAGTTGGTAGACTATTACTCGTTATCTTGTAAAACCTACTTTTCTGTGATAGTTTTCCTTTTAACTTCGTTACGTATACCACTGCAGTGAATTTTTTCACATATCCAAGAACAACCATTTAGCTGGCACGGGGGGACATTTGACTCTAACAAAAACTTGCACGCAAACGGAACCCTGAATAGAAAAATGGTTTTCATAAACCCGCAATATTTTTGAGCGGCCTATCCGACGATACCCCACAACAAGGCATAGACGAAAAATAAATATCATCCCCACTTTACGAATAGGGGAAGTACCCTAAAATTATATATAGGATTGCAGTTATTAAATTCTTTACACACATGGAGACCACCTTTTAAGCAAGGAAATGCTTGTGTACGGTGACTTCGCTCTTCCACTTAACATTTAACATTAAACTAAGGTAATAATAGGCAATTAGGCAAATAGACAATAATTTCAATTTACCGATTGTCTGTGACAGAAAAAAAAAAACATTATTACAGTTGGAAACTTCGGTCATCAATTTAATACTACCTTATTTGAACATCTAATAAAAACTCCAAGGAGGTTTTAAATATCAGTGTCCGTAATGAAACGTCCCTCCGCTCCGTATTCGTGTATTTTTCTTTGCTTTAAGTTAATTACTTTCAGACTTAATTATAAATACACTTAATTAAAACTTCAATGGTTTTGCAACTTTACTTAGCACGTTTATAATTATTCTGCCTTGTAATTTTCTGTGTATAAACAACGGCTCTGAGTGGCTGTGACGGGTTCTTCGACCTTCACTGAATTTTAAGCTACATTTCCCATTTTGTTTCAGTTTTTACCACTTGTAAATATCATCATTTACAAGTAGGTACATATACTTACTGCTTATGGTGGTAGAGGAATAAATATTTATTATGACTGTTGTGTCTCTAATAATTAGATACTTGGTTTCGTTTACTTAGCAAATTATGAGCTAAATATAAAATTTACATTTCAACTTCCGTGGTAAAAATTACCTCCCCCTCCCCTATTTCCGACAGCATGCGACAACTACCCAGCACGCGATGTCTCTGCTTCAAAATATTACTGAACCACTAATTTATTCTACGGATATTCAACATCGTAATTATGCTATGAATTTAATGAGGGAAAATATGAATTAGATTCTTATTCATATTAAACCTTCTTCATTCTAATTATTTAAATCATCATTAGTACACTCGTGTTCTTTAGAAATGAAAAGAAGAGGCTTTTCCTTGCAGCAAGATGAAAAATAATCTCTTTGAAGAAATCTTGCAGTTTCGCTAATGCACAGTCCCCAGGGAACTTGATTGTTGACCAGATTGACACACTACGTCTATTTGCGGTGTTATAATATCTAGCCATTTCATTCGATTGACAAAGAACGATTGTTATTATGAATTTGAATTTACGGAAAATAAAATTGTAAGTTGATATGCAATATTTTTTTTCTTGCGTAGTAGTAATGTTATCATTTAAATCACTACAAAACTGATCACAAAGGACGTATTTTTTGCTTAGAACCAAAACAGTGCAGAAATGATATATGAAATCTCATGGTTGCAGTTTTTCATTAATGCACTGTTTTTTATTACGAAATAAATTTACCACAGAATTTCTCTCATTAAGTTTAATATAAAATGTATGCATTAGATCAAAAAGATACTGGCTGAAAATAAAAATCGGCTAAATAAAACCGACTTGGTGAAAAAAAAAAAAAAATACAAATGGCGCGCATTTTGTACCATTGTAAAACTTTGATACTTCATATTTAGCAAGTTTAAAAAAATGCAGCGATAACGATATGAATTCAACTCAGAAAGGTATATTTTATCACGGTAGGTAGATTGGTAGTTGAAAGAAAAGTAGATTAACGCACCTTGTTAAAGTGAGTAATTAATGCACTCGTGCATTAATAACTCACTTTGCGCTTGATGAAACAATCTACTATTACCAACCCGCACTGGACCCTCGTGGCCCCCACTCCCTCTCACCGAGAGGAGGCCTGCGTCCCAGCAGTGGGAATATCATCGGCTGATTATGCTAAGCAATGTTCTAATGCAACTTTTTCCTTGACTGTACCTACGAGATGTCGAGGAAACAGACACGTCATCAAATACCTACAGCCTACAGAGATTATTAATAACACTCCGTAGCGGATGTACGGTAATTTGTCATGGCCAAAGGAAGCTACAGTCCAGTAACCTTTCCGGTAAAATCGGGCCAACGAACCATGTGCCAACGTTTGTTGGTTCCGTTAAAAGACACTGAACTTTGTGTAATGCTGTTGGGGTTCGCTTAACTAGGTAAATATAATTGACGAAAGCTCATTGGCTCCTTATACACACGGCTACACATCAAGCTATATATTTTCAGTATAAGCTGATGTCGCATTGTATAGGATTTCCGTTTAATGAGAGGTCAGCTTATTCTGTAAATGTATAGCTTGATGTGTAGCCGTGTGTACGTAGGTACGCCTGGGCCCTATTTAATATAGCAGACAATGCGACATATTTGTCAAAAAATTACATAATATTGTGACATTTTCACGACAGCTGCTGTTAAAACAGTTCAGAAACTAAAAAAAAAAAAACTCGAAACTCAAAGCATTTATTTCAAATAAACCAATTGCAGGCACTTTTGAATTGTGAAGGTGTCGGTCAGTCAGAAAGATGAAGCTAGTTGCCCATTCCAAAGCGTAGTAGGTTCCTATGGAGAAGAACGGGCAAGAAACTCACTCACTCTTTTAAAACAAAATATTGTTACAAAAAATGGGTCAGATTGTCGGTTGTCACTGGTCGCCTGTCGTTTTCATTAAATAATTAAATATGCGGCGGGGTAATGAGGACTATCGCGCTTGAATTCGCCGCTAGAGGCGCTAGTGTAGAGTGAGGTCTCTAGAAATGTTAAATGTGAACTGAACGTTCACTGTTTGCGGGATTTTCTATTGCGAATTTCTAACTATTCATAATTGTAAAGATTGTGCTATTCCTGATTAATTATGGCTTAAGATTTTAAGTAACAACTTAGGATCTAATTTGGTAACAGTTTGAGGAAGAGTAATATTTGTCTATGTCATGCTTGCCAATTTTAGGAACATTATAATGTAAATATTCATTTGATGTTTTAAAATGTAATAAAATAAACATTATATGAAGTAATGGGTACTTAAACATATGTATCTAAAACATATCAAATAAAAGTCTTGACAGGACCTTACTCGCCAGTGGCGCCAACTAGTGAGCACAAAAACGATAGCCCCCATTGCGTTTCACATAAAATGACAATTGATCGTAATGTCTTTCATTTTCACAGTTCAGCCACGTTTATTGCGTTATTACTTTGCTAAGCAAACTTATGAAGAAATAATTTTTCAAACCTATGAAGCAATGGATGTCAAAATGAAAGGCATTGCGATCGATTGCCACCTTATATGTGTTACGCAATTTGTGCCGTGTAGTGCCGGACGTAAAGAATAGCACCACCCCATTTCCTCCCGTGGGTGTCGTAAAAGGCGACTAAGATACTTACTAGAGAGTGGGCAGCAGCGTTCTCTATGCATTTTTAACACACCATACTGCGATCGCCAACCCGCCTGCCAAGCGTGGCGATTCTGTCACAAGCCCCCCAATCGGGGAGGCCTATGTCCAGCAGTGGACGTTTTTCGGCTGAAATGCTGATGAATGATGACGCAATTACCCCGCTGGTCTCAACAACCAATATAATGTGTAGTTAGTACAGTTTCAGTGCATTCATAATTACAATAAGTACTTTAGAAGAGTTGTTCTGCGGCAATTTTTTACGTCATCAAACTTATAAAGTATACAACTTGCTTTTGCAGAACAATATTCTTCAGCATGCCATCGAAATTACTAATTTACAATATGCATGCGATATAAAACGGAACCATTCACAATACTTGTATAAAAAGTTAAAATACTTTGTGTAAAAATCGCGACCGTGTCGCTTTTTCAGCATTGCGTGCAAACCTTGTAGGCTAGTTTGCTAGATTTTTACGACCCCTCTAATATATAATTACACTGATACGGAGTTATTGTTATTTTTTTAAACGGGCATGTTGAATGGTCCGGCTACCTTTAAATGGCGGCTGGGGTAAACTGGATACGACAGGCCAACAACCGGTTATATTTTTGTATGAATATGACATTTTTACTGTATCTACTTGAAACGATTTGATATTAATTTGTTTTTGGTACTAGCTAACGCCTTATCCGGCGGGCACAGAACAAAGTTAATAAAGTTTCATCGCAATCGGTCGAGCCATTTTTGAGTTTTTGCAAGACTAACGGCACGGCCATTGATTTTTATACAGATTTTGTTAATTTATCTAATCAACTAATGAACTTTAATATTGCGCTAGCAGAATACGTCAAATTATTAACTTAGTGTAGAATTTGGGTCACCAAGTCATAGAGGCTGTGCCTAGTTTGGGACCCGCTGTTAAATCTGTCAAAAGTCTTCTGTTAATTACTATTTTATTTTGTTACTTTTTTCGTTAAGAACTGTAAGTTAAATAAATGAATTTGAATTTGAGATACATATAGTTTCTAGATTAGTCTAATTTCCTGATTGTAACCTATTTAAAATTATAAATTATTTTTATTTTATAATTAAATGTGATTTACTACTTGCTAAGAGGTTCTAATATGATATGTATGCCCTGTCACAGTAGCACATGGAGGATTTTATTATAATAAAACATTTACGTACCAATTATTAATGTTTGCAAAGTAATCAATGATTTGATACAATTTAATTTAGTGGTGCAATTTGGAAGCGGTATATGTGCATAATTGAACTACGATAGACCCAGTTACTTAATTGATTGAGATTTAATTAGTTCCTGTTAAAACTAATATCGGTTTAAGTCAAATCATTCACTGTAAATTCTAAAAGGAATAAGCATTTACGTAGATACAATACCCAAACATATAGAACACAAAGAAGATTACCATTTCAGCGGGCAATAATGACCCTTTCCTAATCGATTCACACGTCCCCGGAGCGATAAATCGGTTTTCCGCTAGATAGAGACAATATTTCTGTATAATTTATTGCTCAGTGAGAAAAGGGGACGTGATATTATTAGAGATGACAAGGATATTAATTGTTCCTGTCCCGAGATCAATAGGCACATAAGCTTTGTTATGAAAGAGATAATGAAAGTTTTAATTTGGGGATAAGCAACATCTATTCTTGGACTGGTTACATGATTTTGTGAACGGCGTAATGTTGCTTGCCTGTCGGTCTTCTACAGACTGTACATCGGAGAGTGTGCGCAGGAGCACCATGACCTGATCCCACCACCGCCTTTTTATTACCGGACTACCAGACGTACTGCAGGGTACCATGCGTACTTGGTTGATATCCCGTCCAGTCGTACTTAGCGCTTGTCCTCCACATTTATTATGCACAGCCAAAGTTTAGAACTCTCTGCCAGCGTCTGTGTTTCCTTCTGTAACCAGTCTGCCTTTAAAGGAATAGTGAACAGGCATCTTCTGGGCACGCTCGTTCCATCATAGATCTCATCGATCGCTTTCCATCAGGCGAGATTGAAGTCAAGAGCAGACCTATTAAGAAAAAACAAAAAAAAAAACGATGTTCTATATACAATAACATCACGCCTGCATTCTCCAAAGGGTTATGCAGAGGTCTACCTATAGTACACCCACATGTTCTTCAGTTATATTTAATTCCCATGTAATAGGGGGCGAGCCTATTGCCCTCAACCGGGCACAAATCCAGACTCCCGGAATGGAAAACCCGGTAACACTTAAGCTTTAATGAATACGATAAATCACTGGCTACAATGCCCCCTATCCTAGATCGTGCTCTTGCCATTTCAGCGCCCAAGAGACATTGAGAAGTCTCGCATGCCTGTAATTTTACCAGCCCACTGCATAGCGACTTACCTTTAAAAGACTACCGGTAGAACATTGAGTTTCCAAATTCATTCATAAGGAAATTTATGGCTAAACCCCAAAAGAGCAACCAAAATTACCGCAGCAGTTTACATAGCTATCTTGCATAAATTTATGCTGTTCACAACTTTGCGCACGCTAGCAAAAACCTCAATGCTCCAACTCCTGAACAATTGATTGCAAGTAACCCAAGAGCAAGTAAAGCGATTAATAACAATGAATGACCATGGAAGTTTAGTCTTGGTGCAGTACGCTGAGTTAAGCGAGCTACTCACTGAGGGCAAAATTAAATGCCGACAACAGCATAAGAGGTTTGGAATAAATTTGAAAAGGAAAACACGGCAAAATAGCCTTAGGTACACAATCAATAAAAAAATTATTCACGAATTAATAAATAAAAACTATTATTAAGTAAATGTTATTACAGTGTAAACGAATATTTAAATGATCCCTAAAACACATAAATTACACAATATGTTTTTTTTTTTAATATATATCTGTACTAATATAAGAGGAAAGACTTTTTTCTTTGTTTTTTTTTTTGTATTTAATAAGCTCCGAAATTACCGGACCGATTTTAACCTTTTTTTCACCCATAGAAAGTTAAATTATCAGGAAGTAAAGTCAGGGTCAGGGAAGGGAGTAGTAGTGGTCTGTGTTTCCGAACGCATACAACCCTAATCTATTCAAAGTTAGATTGAACAGGCTTCTTCTGGGTAAACTCACTCCATCGTCGACTTTGTCACCTCTGACCTAGACTAGAGTCAAGAGCAAACCCACCGTAAAACAAAAAAATAAAAAATAAAGTAACATAGGCTATAAAATACTTTCAAAAAATTCGAAATCCTTAAGAAAATTGCAATAATATTACCCAAAGTAGCAAAATTTTTCCTATAAACCATGAAATCGAAACTTACGCGGGTGAAACCGCGGGGTGCAGCTCGTTCTTTTATAAGATAAAACGATAAGTCCTCATCTCTACGTAGGTAGATCTTTCGTGTGCTGTGCCCGACAGCGTCCACAATTGTTCTTAAGCTAATGCTGACCACCTAAGCATGTATAATACATTGTCGAATGCAATAAAGATATTGAGTACTGAGATATGCTGCGAAATAGGTAACCACACTATTCTAGAGAGAGCACAGTGGTGGCCCCAGTGGTTACGGCCGCAAATTACGAGTAATAGGTCGTATGTTCGAACCAAGACAGGCGCTTTACCTTGTGTAAATTATTTAATCACCACTGCTCTCAAAACGGTGAAGGAAAACATAGTGAGGAAACCGATGTCCTAGAAGCAAAAATTCGAAGATATCTGTATCTACCAACCCGCACTGGGCAAGCGTGGTGGATAACGACAGGCCTCCATCTCACAGAGAGGAAGCCTTTGTCCCAACAGTGGGAACACTATAGGCTATGCTTATGCTATTTCTAGAGGCGAAGATTTAAAACAAGGTGAGTGGAGGCAGTATTTAAAGACTTGGTGAGTATGCAACCATTTCAACGCGAAATGGAAGAGAAGAGCAGGTTTAACCCACTTTTCGAGGGAGCAGACGTACAAACGCAATACCCATCCTTCTTCATATATTCACCATCTCAATCAATTTCAATCTTTCAATTATGTCAATACGAGTCCGGCTCAATCTCGCAAAACTATGTCGCCTGTCCATTCGCGTTTCACTGCTCGTCCATAAGCGAAAGCAGCTGAAAAATTAGGTTGTTAATTTATCAGGCAGCATGAATCTGTCAATTAGCTCAGTCTGATACAGGATTTACACCTCAACTTTTTTTCGGTTACCTACTTATTTTATGGTCGATGTGGCGGTGCTTGGGGGAGGCCTATGTCCAGCAGTAGACGTATTTCGGCTGAAATGAAATAACTAACCGGAGTTTTGTATGACCCATAAGATATGAAGTTATAACCTCCGTTTATTACAATAACAGACCCATCACGAACCGCGTCTGTGGTCTAGTGGTAAGACCACCTGTCTCTGACCAAGAGTTCCCGGGTTCGATTCCCAGTGGCGGCAAATTTTTTAAAAGGTTTGGTTGGTAGTAGGGCTTGTTCTAAAGCCACCAGGCTAGCTACCACTATCTTATCTAAGTCTGTCGCAATAAAAACAATGTTAACAGCATTTGTTGTGTTTCGGCAATTAGAGGTAAGATAGCCAGTTCCTTTGTGGTAAGGATTCCGGGTGAAACTCGCTTCCACCTTCAGCTTTGCCATCACTTGCCATCAAGTGAGATGAAGGACAAGAGCTTCCAAATGAGTACAAAAAAATAATGGCCATCTCGAAACTGGAAATGGTCGCAAATGCCTGTATTTACATTGCTAAAGTTTCTGCAAAGTTGCAAAAATTTTCGTGTACTGTGAGAACTTAGCTTTAGTCTATGCTTCGTTCAACTGTCACTCCAACACGCTATGCAGATACTGACGTGGGGTTTACTTCGACATCAGGCCAACAACGGCATAACGTTTGACTTCGGGGAAATCAAACTCTTTGACTAGTAATGAGTTTTAGTGCAGTTTGGAGTTTCTATTAAAGCGAGGGTTTTGAAAGCCATCCCTCACGAATGCTCTATTATAAACAGGCATGTTTCTTAAACGTCCTTGCTGTGTTGCCTTTTGATGTTTCATTCAAATGTTTAATGTCAAACTGACATAGTATAATTTACTTTCTTCTATTTATTTCCGAACGAGCGCACAATTTTCAAAAAAAAATATTCTAGAATTCATAAAATTGTTTCATTGTAGAAAATGTAAGAACAAAGTCTATAGGACAAAAGACGTGATCTAATTTTAACTGAACACACCACTACATATCAAGCCATACATTTCCAGAATAAGCTGACCTCTCATTGTACGGAAATTTTATACAATGCGAGATCAGCTTATACTAGAAATGTACAGCTTGATATGTACACCCCATAATATAGACTTCATGAATAAAAAATGTTGGCATGATAATAATTTCTATACATAGACAGTGTGTGGCTATGATAAGTCGAAACGATGGATGAACATACGCACAGAGCCTCCATCTTAAATATTATCCTTGAGCTGCCCATTTCTACGCCCAAGGGGCAAAGAGGGTAGCCGGAATGTACACATTTCAACTCCATAAGGAAAATTACTCGGTCTATAATATAAAGTCTATATTGCTCCTAAAGAAAATATAAAGCATCCTGCACACACAAAGCAATCCTTAAAGTCCATTAGAAGCAATGTCTGTCTGTCACACCGTTAGTGTGCATATAACTTGAGAACTATTAATATGAGTTACGTGGTTTCTTATAAGTTAAGTGAGTTAATTTCAAAGTGTTGGGCAGTTCTCATAGTCGTAACCTACGAGCTTCCAAGAATCTACTTCTCCAAATTCCTTCACACCGTACCGGTTTTATGTCAAATTCTTTCGCTATCTCTACTATAAAGCTCTGGAACGCGCTACCTTTTGGCATTAAAAAATCTGAAAGCAAATTTACTTTTAAAAGAAAAGTTCGTAACACTACTTAAGTCAGACTAAATAACTCTCAAATGATAGTCTAGTCATAGTAATTATTATTAGTTGGTATTTGTTAAAATATCTATTAGTTTATATTATTTGTATATGTGTATTAGTATCATAAAACTATATAAATTCTCGTAATCAAAATGTTAGTATTTTAGACATAATTTTTGTACCCTATCACTATGTTTTTATATTTAACCCAAAGGTTGACTGGTAGAGAATGCCTTGTGGCATTAAGTCCGCCTATGTATCACTATTGTACATGAAGTTTAAATAAATAAATAAATAAAGATTAAAACAAACATAACAAACTCAAACCATATATTTCAATTAAACTATTTACAGGCAGTTTTGAATGATCAAGGAGTCGGCCAGTTAGTCAAAAAGTCGAACTAATTGCCCATTCCAAAACGTAGATCACTATGGAGAAGAACGGCCAAGAAGCTCCAAGGACACTCTTTTAAATCAAGATATTACAAAATCCTGGGTACGTTACTCTTGTTGCTTCTCTAACTAGATTTTATTATAAACTAGCTTTTGCCCGCGGGTCACCCGCGTGGAAGTCGGTGATCGCGTAAAAAAGTAGTCTATGTCCTTCTCCATATCCCAGGCTATATATCTGCCAAATTTCATGATGATCGGTTCAGCGGTTTAGGCGTGAAAACGTAACATACAGACAGACAGACAGAGTTACTTTTGAATAATTATAATATTAGTATGTATAATTAAGGTGAGGTTAGTTAGGGTACGCTTTATTTCTTAACCCACGAGGGGTATAATTGCGTAACACACAGTAGCAATGGCTTTCATTTTGACAGTTCAACCACATTCATTGCGCTGTTTAGCAGACACATTTTTCGAACATATGAAGCAATGGATTAACAATACCTCAAAAGCATTCAGAGTGGATTGATAGTATGTTACAAATAGGGTACCAGTTGCTGTTGACTTGTAGCGGATGTGCCGATGCGCTGTCAATGTCAGACCTAATTTAAAAACCTTTGTTCCCGTTGAGTTACACCATTTTGTGTTACCCATTGGGAAAGAACTTACCGATTAGTAACGCTGTAACTCAATATATCACATGAGCCTGCAATTTGACCACACCATTAAAAAGCTGGCTGTAACTGTACGTTATTTATAGTTAACGTGCAAGCTTTTACCGCTTACCGCAACGTTCATTGCACCATCAAAACACCCTAATTGGTTCGGGAACGCGGGAATAAAATGCGAATCGGGTACCTTCAGCGACCGCCGTAAAACATCGTTTATGATCGGACCAGTATGTTCCGTTCTTTATTGTGCTTTCATATACTCTGGGTGTATGTGCGGTATTTCGTCTGCAGAGAAATTTGAATAATTGAATCGTACACAAATGGGTATTGTGAAATAATGGTCTTATTACAGACTGATATAAAAGAAGGTTTGCAGAATGGCCATTGCACCACACCTAAAAACTGAGTATTGTGGCGGGCGCATTCTAATGACACGTAGAAAATGTGTAAATGAAAATAAATAAATATCATTGCATCTGGCGTTGTTTCAGCGGTAGGGCTTATTTTCATTGGTCGATACGGCTCGTATGCGGGGTAAACAGTTGTTGGTGCAAAGCTTTTTTACGGAAAAGTATTTTTTTGCGTCTGCATGATTTTTAGTTTGTGTTAATCGATCTTGTTATTTTGTTTCCTACTTTATGTTATAGGTATTTTGTACCGACCTTATTTGATGTCTTTTTTTGTTTCAAGTGTTTATCAGTGGAAACTTGTAAATGGCCTTTAAATGCATTATGTTTAAGAACACTGTTTATGTTAGCTGTAAGTTTCCCGAATAGAATAAAATTAAATAACCTAACCTAACCTGAATATTTTTCTCCAATTTCCTTATCAAAACGCGCAAGAAACCTCAAGAAAATGTGACTTAAAATCTGCTGAACTTTCTGAAGGAAGTTTATATATTTTTTCTTTTCCTTAAGAGCACTGCAGCAAGATAATGTCAAGGACGTGCATAGCTACCAATCGACAGATTGTCAAATCGAAAATTACACACTTTCAATAAATAATTTTCCTTACCCCCGATAACAAACAGCTGTCGGAAGAATTCTACTTGATTTAAGGCTCATTTTCCCATATTCAGGGAACCGTTTTTATTAGTCGAAAAGGAACGACTGCGGTATACGGAGTACCTGCACCGCACGTTTGGCAGTTGCTTTTAAGGCTCATTTTCATTGGGTGTGAATCTCCGCACGCTTTTTACCGACTGATGACTTTCATTAGTCACTATCTCGCCCTCGGGGAGTCCCCGCATGGTGTATATCGACCGAGCTATTGACTAATGAAAACTATCTTCGTAAACAAAACGCAAACGCGATTTGATACAAGCATAGCGTATGCATTTACGCAGCATCTACGCGACATCAACGCTAACCGTAAACTCATTGCGAAGGCACTCTTAAATAGACCGTGGATTGCAGTCGGACTCCAAGTAGGTAGAGGTTACGACTGCAGTCACCTCAAAATGTAGGTTAAGAACATTATAAAGATCTTATGGCGGTTTAATTGCGGCATTTAGCTGCACTGAAACAACCAATAAATTCTTTAATCTCATTCCTTACCAATCCGTTTCTTCTACAGTAACGTTAATTTTAGAGTCCATTATTATTTGGTGTAGTATCCTACGTGAGCGATTCCAGGAATCTACGATATTAAGTGCAGTAAATAACGTTACTGGATCCATACTCTTATAACTCAGTTAATTGCAGTCTAGATAAATTAAACTATTTGATTTGTGGGTGTAAGACGCCGCGGGCTTTAAATTAAACTTTTTAAATCGAACTCGACCATCTTCTGGTCGTAAATAAGAACTTTCAGGGAAAATTATTAATTAACAGTGGAAGCATTCGCATATGTGGGTGATCGATAATTCGAATGTTCGCGAAAACCCTAGGGATATTGTGAAAACACGGATAATTAGACAATGGTGTAATTTCTCAATCTTACTGGAAAAAGATAGGGTTTTTGCAAAAACTCGAGTCACTTTAGTTTCAGCACAAGTTTCCATAATGGTTTGCAGTGACTACAACTTCACATGTCACGGACCCAGGAATTCAAAGACAGCTAGTGTCTAATCGAATGCTGAAAAAACATTTACAAGTGGACCCATTTTTGCAAACAAGAACCAACCCACAGCAGGTTGGTTTCGAGAAAACGAGACTTTTGGTAAACAAAGTATGCAAATTGCATACATAGTATATTATTGAATGAATACTTGTTAACCTTATGTGGGATACTGTAGCCTATCTAGGAATATCAGTTTTATACATTTTATAAAGATACTAGCTGATTCCCGCGGCTCCGCCCGCGTGTATGTCGATTATCGCGTAAAAAAGTAGCCTATGTCCTTCTCCATATCCCAGGCTATATCTCTGCCAAATTTCATGACGATCGGTTTAGCGGTTTAGGCGTGAAAACGTAACATACAGACAGACAAACAGATAGACAGACAGAGTTACTTTCACATTTATAATATTAGTATGGATTAGTAAATTAGTATATTAGTATTAGTATATTAGTATATATTAGTATATTAGTATTAGTATATTAGTATGGAAGTATCTATAGTAAAAAGTAAATCGTTAAAAACCCGGTTGGTTCTTTCTTGCAAAAACATATTTCGTTGCTTAGTTCCTTCTTGGATAACAGCATACTGGACGTAAGATTTCATTGTTGTGATATTTCTAAAAATAAAAGTAATTCTTTATAATTAAGATGCTTTTTTATTGCCATTTATTAGATAATGAATAATTTTATTACATTTAACACAATATCGTAACTTTCGCAATAAAAAAAGGATCATTGGTTCTGGTTTGCAGAATTAAAATGGTCAGACCCATGACCATTTTAACAATTAGTTTTATTGTTTTGGGGACCAAGATGTATAAGTTCTTTACAGTTTTTTAAAAGGTGGCCAAAGTGGGATGGTTCCACAAGTGACAATGTTGTATCTCTGTTGTTAATCGGTAAAAAATAACCGTTTCTTTTTTTGGGAAGTTAGAATGCGTTATTTGAGCGCCATCTATGTTCTAAACTCAATTTCATTCAAACTGTGGGTTGGTTCCTGTTTGCAAAAATGGGTTAAAGTGAGGAAACCTTTTCACACCGTACCGTTTTACAAGATAAGATTTTTTTTATTGCTTATTGGGCTGCTCTTGACTTAGATCTCGCTTGATAGAAAGCGATGGATAAGGTCTGTGATGGAACGAGCGTGCCCAGAATGTTCACTCTCGCTGGCATAGAGAACACTTTTGCTGGGGGCCAAGTCTACTAATGTACAAACGTTGCACTGTCAAATACTCACAATGGCGAGACCATTCTGACACTATTGTAATAGCAGACTTGAGGCCCTTAGTAGTGTTTCCGTGGCTATTAGACAGAATCCCACTTTTTTTTTTGTAATAAGGAGGTCATCTTCTCTAGTAGGTACTATCTTCTTCTTCATGCAAATAAAACGGTATTTTTCTTCATGTTAAGAGATCATACGTTACTCAGTCCCATAACAATAGTTCCAGATATACATAACAACCCAATCTCTGTAAATATGTTAACATGTAAATATAAGCACCGAACTACATAAGTGAATAGCGGATTCCCGGCCGAATACCGGAGGGAAAAAATACAAATAATACACACATAAGTAGTTGTGACAGCGGCAAAGTAGTCTTACCAGATTCTGGATTATATTCGGGACCCGTTTGGAGAAATATGTTGTTGTTTAGGCGCGACAAAAAGTTAATAGAAGAGAATATTGTTCTGGTTTCCCTATCCTTTCGCATATTCTTGTGTTGAGTTCAAAATCAAGATGGAATCTCAAAAGTTATTCTACGATATGTATGAACGGAATCACCCTCTAGATCTATGATTCATAGCCGGTACTAGGATATTTCTTACATTTAGATGGTTTGATCATGTTGGGAGGATGAATGAAAGGCGACTAACAAGAGGCATTTACAAGGCCGGGAGAGGACGCCCTAAGAGGATATATAGTAGCCTAATTGGTGATGTTCTTCAGAAAGGTCAGGTGCGTATTACTCGCAACCGGCGTGCGTGTATGACCAGATGTATGAACGTAAACGAAGCAAAAGGAGTATGTAAGGAGCATAGCAGGTGGCTTTCTACAGTTTCTGCCTACCACCATGGGAATGAGGCGTGAGTTTATGTATGTGTATGTATTACCTACTTTGATAAATACCCAGCTTCAGAGAATATAATTTATCTTCGAGTTATATGTATGATTATCTGTTTCAAGTGGAATCTGAACCCCTTTGCATAGCCCAGAATGCTGAATCTAATTGTATAGCAAACGAACTATACGAAAAAATAAGAAATAAATAGTTTTTCACTTCTCATGCTCTAAAAGTACGCCAATATAGCCCTACGAAGCGGGACTAAAGTGACCACTTTAGTCTCTAGGGAGTAAAAAGTAATTAGTTTTTTCAGGAAATGTAAAAACTAATTACTTTTTACTCCCATGTGACATAGACAAACTCAAACAGCCAGTAAGTATCTGTGGAGTGTGCACCATCTTCATTGCGAAAATGTTGAGAGTTTTACTTCCATGGTTTTTCCGCAAAGAAGGTGGCGCCATGCGTTTTAAATTGATAATCTGTGACTGGTTTAGAAGAAAAAACTGACCGCGAAAATTTCAGAATTTTTGCCGAGTGTTTTGTTCGGTTTTAAATAAATTTATTAAGAATTTCCAGTGAAAGTGAAGAGTTTGACGATGAGCAAAGAGCAAAAGACATAATAGATAATCTTTTGCCGCCAAAATCGCGGAAGATTTACCTAAAAACTTACGAAAGTTTTGTGGACTGGAGGAATAATAATTATAAAATGTTTTTGTACTAAATTCACTATTTTTCTCGCACTTAAAGTGAAAAGTACAGTTTGCAGCTCGAGACTAAACGCCAACTTAATATACCCTCCGTTTCATTGACTCCCTCGCCCGCTCGGGAGTGAATCCACCTCTGGTATATTATGGCTTCGTTTAGTCTCTCGATACAAAATATACTATTATAAGCGATCTAATGAAACCATGATGCTATACAGGCTAGGTTTTACAATGACTACTTCAACAACCTCGTGCAATACATAGAATTCGACCTGGATAAAAACCCAAGATGTCTCGAGAATTCTCGTCGTTTGGCAACACTATCGAGTAGTCTTGAGTACAGCCTGGCATGCCAGTAAAATGCCAAGCGCGCCACTTGACGCCACGCCGAATAAAATCGATTTAGGGGATTGGAATTGTATTTTCATGAGCCTTTTTCGTTAGGAAACTACAGAACAAATGGTACGCGACGGTTTACTTTTAGAACGAGGTTTGTCAATACTTCTAGATTATTGTCATTTGGAATGTTTGCTCTCAGTCTCAAGTTGCATTACTTGATGAAAATAGCTAATAGCGTTATGTCTTCCCTTCGTATGTCGATTTCAAAGGACGATTTCTGTACCCGAAATTTTGGATGCTATTCATGCTATTCATGCAATCATTAAAATTGAGCCCAAATATTCAGGATGACTATACAGTACACCCTACCAATATTATAAACGCGAAAGTTTATGAGGATGGATGTATGTTTGTTATTCAATCAGGAAAAAACTGCAGAATCGATTTGAATGTTTGGCACACAGATAGTTTATAACTCGGATTAACACATTAAATACTTTTCATCCCGATATTCCCACGGAATCGAGAATTATGCAGTTGAAACCGCGGGGTGCAGCTAGTTACATAATATAACATCACGCCAGTTCTCCGAAGGGTTCGGCAGACTACAGTTAAACGAAATCGAATCAGAAAAGAATAGTCAACCTTTCTATTTTGTCCTAGAACCCCAACTATTATTCTATAACTATTGGATAGCCTTTCACGGAATCCTTTACAATGAAATGACATAGGTTTCATTGTCCGTTTACATCAACTCGATCAACTTTTCCAAAAATTGTGTTAAAGTTCCACTAAATAACAACAAAAAATAAATACCAATTTTACGTAAAATGTAAAGGTCATTCAAAGGTTCTAAGCTCGCAACGCATTCCCAGGGCCGGGTCCTTAGGGAGCCACAGACGCATTTCAACGAACCCTCCCTTTGCAGGTCAATATGAGGCCGTGAGCCCGTGACGTCAACCGTGACGTCAGAGCCTTAGACGGGACTGACACTTCGCTCATTATTCTGTCAAGAGCGGAGTCTAGTTTTGTCTTTAATAAAAATAAAACTGCTGGAGAAGTTTGAAAAGGGATATGTCACATGTGTTGTGAGATGTTGTTTCTATTGTAAATGGAGACATTATGTAGAAATATTGAGTTAAGTGAAAGAAAACATATGCGGAAAGTTTTCTACTTTAAATTCAAATTCTAATGTCACTTCGAGCTGTAAGTGCCTTGGTTCTGATCCTTTTTCAAGGAAAGAGAAGGAACAAGGCTTATTCTGTGTTTGTTTTGCAGTAGACGTATCACATCTGCTCAATGCTTTAAATGGAACCCATAATCACATAAATATGCATATCTTACAGGTTACGTTTTTGAACAGCTTAAGAGTCCATGGCACCTGTGCCAACAACAATAAAAATATGAAATTAATTATTAAGGATAGCCGATATATCCACAAATCTAACATGAAATTAGACTGTATATTTACTGATTAGCATTTATTAATGAGCCTTTTGAAACAAAATCAACACCAAAATATTTTATTTCACATAAACCTACATGGGCATTTATAACATCAGAAGCTAGGTGCACGGTGCCAATTGGTCGTTTCCTATGGAGAAAATCCGGCAATAAAATCCACGGTTACTCTTATTTTTTTTTATTATATTTATACAATGTTTTCAAATTAGAGTGTATGGGGCAGTTTAGGCCTGGTAACAAGTAACCAAGTACTTATTGAAATAGGAAAGGGCCAACAACTCTTAACATCTATGAGTCTACCGACTGATCGACTTGTTCTAGCTACCGATACAGGGTCAAATTAAATTAATTAGCGAAACTCCGCAGCCGCGATGGGTTTATCATGTTATTGTATATCTAACAATCTCCTCTCAACACACATCGTTCGGAAAATCCCAGTACCAGCTTCCCTTAAACACAGAAGCTTTTAAACCCGTTCGTTTTTACGAGAGGAAAGTTCTAAGTATCGCAGATCAATCACTGAAACGAACCGCACCACAGTGGAACGAATGTATGGGAGCGGTTGGACGTAGACATGTCCGAAAAATAAGAGTAAAATTATGACAAACTAATGATGCCATCTTATTCGATTACTTAATGCCTTCATAAATTGTGGTGATGAATTTCTTCATAACTCCCATATTTCGGGAGTAATTTGAGAAAATGTGAAATTTTACTATGAAAATGAGTGTATCGAGCTCTCTCCCTCCTGATTCCGGGCTTGTTTCAAGTAGCGGTCTCTAATATCGTAATGCTATTACTAAGAGCTATATTTAATACTAAGACACATAGTGCGCCAAATGTGCACTTTCTGGGATAAAAGGAAATGAAAATTTAAAAAAAAAACGTTTTTTCCCCATTTGTATTTACTTTAAACCGCAGACAGACTTATTAAGAGGTCTATAAATATATTATATATATACAGAAATATATATTAACAAAAATATTCACAAGAACTGATGAGAGTATGACTTTTAAGTAAGTTGATAATAAATTACCTAGTTTCATTAAAAGTACAATAAATAATTAAGATGTAAGCTCTAATTTACTAAGTTACACATTTTAAAACAATAACATCATTTAATTATCTTCGTCATCATCATCATCATCAATTAATTCAAATTCAGAATCGATGTCCGCTAAATCATTTATGTTAACAAATTCGATATCACTTTTCTCAGAATCCGTAAGCTCATAAAATTCCTTAAAAGAAGATTTTTTTACAAACTTATTTCCTTTTGGACGGATACTTGTAACAAGTGGATCAGAAGACAGTAAAAGATTGTGCATAATATCTTCATTGCATGAGATACTGCTATGCTTTCGAGAATGCCCCTCTCTATATTTTCTAAAATCTTTATTTCTAGCCTCAGATGCCTCTTCGGATAGAAAACCAATGGGCACAATTGACATGTTCTGAACTATGTCTGGCCCATGCATTAAAATTTTATGAAGTGAAGAAGGCATATAATACCATGGGTATAACTCCACGTAAAGCTTAGCAGTATCAAAGCAGAACTCTCGGAATTTAGTTACGTTGATCTTCTCTCCTGATGAAATACACTGCAAGATCACACAGATTTTTCTTAAAAGCATAGCATCTATTCCGGTCAGTTCAGCAGATTTAGTGTAGTTTTCAAAAAATCTCCTTGCCGAGTTGCCATTGTTGGTGGATCCACTGCCTTGTTTCACAACATCGAGAAGTAAGCCCGTTTCTCTTCTTACAGCCTCTTGAACTCTTTTCTTCCTGTCATCAACTTGCCTTTTTGCTATATCACCCCTTACTTGCCATGATTTTATGTCTAATTTGTAGGAAATGTGTAATAAGCATTCCATTGAGCGAATCCAAGCGTGAAGGGTGCTTAAGCTATATTTATACATGTCCTCGTTTGCGTGTTTATCTTTGATTAACTCTAAATTATTCATTTCTTTAGGACAAGCCTTGCATATGTCACACACTGAAGCTGCTGTATTGGATATAATGGAATGAATTTTACCATCAATCATTGTCAACAGCAGTTGGTGTTTGACACTAATTCCATCAGTGATGGTGGATGGAGTTAAGGCTTCAATCTCTGCTTCGATTTCAGCCATCTCTCTCTGCACATTTTCTTTGGTTTCCTTTATAAACTTAAACAATATTGGCCGGCAAAATGAAGTGGAAGATGGTCGCTCGTTTTCCCAAATTGTTACACCTTTTGAGACGAGCCGCAGTGGTACAAGACTAATCATAAAATTACTAGCAAGATCGATTTGCTCATCTTCACTCGTCCTTTGATGATAAATGCTTTGGCTAGATGATCCGTCAAAACCCCATTTGCTGGTCAATACGAGCTGTTGATTGGGATCAACAGGGGTTTCTAACGACCTAATAAGTCTTCTTGAGGTTAAATCCATCAAGGCTTGTAATTTGATTTTTGCAGAGCTCTCTGTAACTGTGAGATCTTCTTTGGCCGGATAGCACTTAATTTTTTCTTTAACCAACATGTAGTAACTCGGGTATTGAAGAGCTCCTTCTTGAGTGTTGAAATCCCGAAGAGTGTTATAGCGCCATTTCGATAAGTTCATCGATACATAAAGAGCCAATGCCTTCAAAGGGGATATTTCCCGTACCTGAATTGATTTACCTTCAATGAAGGCTTTGATTTTTGAGGCCTCTTCTGGATTCTCCGTCAAGTATTTCATAACATAAGCTGTATCGCTTTGTCCTGCCTTTTGAAGCGCCCTTTCGGCCGAAAACATAATTTCAGCGCTGCTACTGCTGCATGAAAGACTATCTTCAGTGCGTCTTCTTTTTTGCCGGTTACTAAGGTCCTCAAAAGATTTACGAGGACTAGGATGTGTACAAGTTGAAGCATCAGATTTAGCAGGAGAAATTATGGGCTCGATGACGTCACTTATATTTTCTGTAGAAGGTTCCATATTTTCATTCTGTAATTCCGGCCATTGAATTGCAGCCTGTAGCCAAATCTCATGTTTCTTCCGAAACTTATCTGTGCTTCTTCCAGACTGTGTCCATTTTGCATAAATGCGGTAGCAAAATCGACGACACCAGTCTTTTAAACTTGTTTCAGCACTTTCACATAACTGAACACAACTGTTATCTTTTAAAACACTGAACAAATAGTTAAAGTCGCGTAAATCTTTATGTGCGCGTGCGCATAAAGCAACGTGAATATCAAGATTTGTATTAAAATTTGGAAAATACATTGCGAGATTAGCTTGGATACAACGAGGTGTAAATCAACACTGATTTTAAAGTTACTAATAGTGACCTATTTATATAAAATCCAGGTATCCCAGGTATCCTTTGTTAAATATTGCAAGGTAATTAGTTATTGTGATAATTAGTAAATGATGCATGCTAAATTAGTGTATTAAGAGCCATTTAGTAATTAAATAATAGCAATGTTCTTATCAGTAATCATTAGTGCATCAGTTTTATATGTAAACCTTAAGTCCCTAATTATATATCCTAATTAGCTTATATCTTCTCTAATTGGCTGCTCAGAAATGTTATTGTAATAAGGTAAACCTTTAGAAAAACGGTTTTAATCAACAAAATAAACAAAAAATAAAAAAATTGTGTTATAAAATAAACATCACTCTTTATCCCAGAAAGTGCACATTTGGCGCACTATGTGTCTTAGTATTAAATATAGCTCTTAGTATTAGCATTATGATATTAGAGACCGCTACTTGAAACAAGCCCGGAATCAGGAGGGAGAGAGCTCGATACACTCATTTTCATAGTAAAATTTCACATTTTCTCAAATTACTCCCGAAATATGGGAGTTATGAAGAAATTCATCACCACAAGTTATGAAGGCATTAAGTAATCGAATAAGATGGCATCATTAGTTTGGCATAATTTTACTCTTTTTTTTCGGACATTTCTACGTCCAACCGCTCCCATACATTCGTTCCACTGTGCGCACTTGTTGCTTGGGTCAATCCAATCCATCTGAAGTATTAAATCTGACGGACGGAATACTCCAAATATAGGCGCAAAAAGATATCGAGTGAAGGTTCTGTGCTCAGAATTTGTGGTATTGATTTTTCAGTTAGTTTTGGTGGAATTTTTAAAGGAGTGGTCGTATGGAAATGATAGGGAGTTTAATTTTGACTGATTCTTAGTGTTGAGTGATGGGTTGTGGGGGTGGTATTAAAAGCCAACCATTTAAAAGTTAACCCCGCAAAGTCAAAGTCAAATTATTTATTTCAAGTTGGCCATTTAAAGTCACTTTTGAACGTCAAAATTTACAAGAAAACAGAATTGATTCTAGTCGCCCCATCCAAAAAGTAATTTCGGGGTATTCCACTCAGAGCTGATTTCGACAGCACTTAGACGAACCGCACCTCAGCACTTCCACTAACTGTATGGAGATGAATGGGCAGGAACTTCCATAGTGACTCTTTTCCGCTTCCAGCCCAGCTGGCAAGTAGTATCGACAGCATTAGCAGCTCATAAAATCAACTAAAGCTGATAAGGACTCCGTGTGTCATTGTCAACAAAAAGGGGGGAAATTGCAGCATTTTTCCTTGATGATATCCCTTCGTCATCTCGATCTAATGGAGAGGCCTTCTTAAGCCGTTGTTCCCGACCCTCATTTGTAGATTTTTGACAGTACTTAGTGTTACCTAGTCAGAAACCCGAAAGTCTGACAACCAAGGGGTATCGTGTTACCCAGTAATTGAGTTGTGGAGGTCAGATAGGCATTCGCACCATGTAAAATATTGGTATTCAGCTGCATCCAGTAAGACTAGAAGCCGACCCCAACTTAGTTGGGAAAAGGCTAGGTAGATGATGACGTTATAATATGCCTAAAGTTAATAACGATTAAAACCCTCGTCGTAACTGTAATCCGAATAAGAATCGATTGTATACCTGAGTCCTTAATCTATAAAGTTTCTTTGCTACCCGATACTACTTACATCAAAGAGTTTTTAACAGAAATTGTCGGACCTCGTAATTAAGGTGAGCCATCGCAAAAGTTTTAAGTTTTACGAGTACTCTTTGGAATTTGTTTATTTATTTTTTGTAAAATATTTGTCGAGGTTTATTAAAGTTACCTGAATAGTCATTTCTTGCAAAATTTTGAACATTTTCTGTTCTGAAAAACATAATATTACCTACACCAGGACAAAATCTATCTTATACAACATGCCGCGGAATTAACGCACACCACCAAACACCACAATCAGAATGTTATAATCATAATAATATACATACACTGAATTTTTACTATTACGTATATAACATTGTTTATTTATGAAATTAGTTATACTGATTGTGGAAGAAAATCGTGGTCACATTACAAATTTACGCAGGATCTAGCGTAGTAGGTACATACTTCGTCCATTTTGGTTTGTTTTGACTGTACAGCGAAAATTTGACTGTAATTTACGTATTTTTATTTATTTTTGGGATAAAAAATTACCTATATTAAAAATAACAAAAATCTATTCAGTAAACGATTCTGAACAAACTACTTCCATGATGTGCATTAATTCAGTTATACATATTGTATAATGCTGCCGAATGACCGATACCGTGACCGATAAGTAGGTATAACTAAAATCTGTAAAATCTATCAAGCTATCCTAAAATACATAGATACAGTAGGTACACTACTTACAGTACTCCGGGGCATTGAACATAATCCGGGGATGCTGCAGCGCTTGAATCTTTGCGTACCGAAGCGCTATGTGTGGATGCGGCGACACCCGCCACTGCTGGCCGTGCCAGCAGCCAGGACCAACATACTCGCCAAAACACCGCTAACCCAAGCAATAGGGCCATTTACGTTCTTCACAACAAAGTTGATTTATTTACGTGTAATTTTGAGTGAATTCGCAAGGTTATTGTTATTTATTTTTTGTTATACCGAATGTAGGTTTTTGTAGTATGTTATTATATTATTGTGTCGTCGTTATGTTATAGTTTTAGTAGTAATAGTGTTAGTTTTGATATTAGTAGTAGTCTAGTAGTTTTAGTAGTATAATTATAAGAGACTGCACTATCGCATTAGGTGATGAACCTGTTTATTAAATAAATAAATAATATTATACAATCACGCGTGTATTCCGCAAAGGAGTAAGCAAAGGTACATATTACGCACTTTTTGCCAATTACAGCCCAAATTGGGGGAGAGCCTACTGCCAATAACTGGGCGCAAAATCCAAAGGCATAAATAGTAAAATTGCCTACAAAAAATCAGGCTTTATAAAGCCAGTGTCGCGTTAAGAGATAATTCGGTATCAAGTTATACGCGTTAGCATACAGTAACGAGCGATAAGAGTCGAGTGGGTGAATTTAATAAGGCCTCACAAGCCGCTGGTAATCCCTGCGATGACTGGCTGTATAAGACTTAACTCACACGTGCAGTATCCGGGAGTTAATATGACATACCGAGCTTTTGAATGAGACTGTCGCACAAGTTTGAGTGACAGAGGCCGGGGCTCTAAAAAGCAGTTTTTTTTTTTTTTTAAGTTTAAACTTCTTTAGGCGCGTTGAGCAATTTTTGTTAGGGGAAAAACTTATGGGTTCGCGATCGTCACAAAACGCTTTCCATGAGATAAAAGAACAGTTATTCCAAAGTTTTGTGTTTTCACTTCTGTCGTCAGTCCTTATAATAATAATAATAATCATTTATTTCAGATTTCTCCATATAAATTGTTAGTAACACGAAAATACTTAAGAGCTAATGTTAGTAAACAAAACAAATATAATAAAAACCACCAGACACCTGGGCCTCAAGTCTGCTATTACAATAGTGTCAGAATGGTCTCTTCATTGTGAATTTTTGACAGATTTGCCATACAAACACTGTCAAATACTCACAATGGCGAGACCATTCTGACACTATTGTAATAGCAGACTTGAGGCCCAGAACGCATGTATGCTACGTCATTACGTGCAACCTACCGTACTTATGACTGGCAATTTTTTTTTTTTCTTTCTAAATTCGATCACGACATTATACCGTCGATGAGCTATGGTTAAGCTGCCATAGCAATCGATGACTTCACAATTCTGTCGTAGTGCAGTCATACATATGAGTTGATGAACCACAGAATAAGCAAAGTAAATTCCTAACATGAATTTCGAAGAGAAACACTCGTCGGGGTGTCTTCGGTAGGTATGTAACGCAGAAGTGCAAGATTTTTGCAAGTGATATTTACCTGCAACATACGAAATTGCGAATGAATTTGAAACAGACGGCATTGAGTCGCACGTGTGACGCGATTCCATACAAATTTGATGCTCACCACAGACTGCGACTTTTCTCAGGAGAATCGTCAACTGCACCGTGCACGTCATTCGTCCAACTCATAACTATTGTTATTTTTGTCTGTTGTCTTTTGTGGTCAGTTTTTTTTAATTTTTATTCATTTGTTTTGTATTTAATTTTGTTTCCTTTCTATGATTTTCGTGTTGTATGTTTTAATTTATTTTATTAGGTATTTTTGCTGTGTCAAACTAACTGTATCTACCTAGATTATAAAGAGAATGATGTTTTCTCCTATATTGGAGCAAATACTATTTGTCCCTGTTCTTATAAACTTGCATGAATTGTGTAGCCTCTGCTGGAAATCCAAATAAATAAATATCTAAATAAATTAACTAATAAATTAGTAACTTACTGGTACGAAATAAAAGCGCGTCGAAGTCAATTTTTTACCATGGACATGTGGTTAAATGCACGTGTTCTTGAGCCTAAGTGTACACAGTCTGGCCGTATTCATTACAATCATGTATGAAGTCAAACAAGGGAGGGAGTATTCTTGCACGTTTTATGAGTATGTGGTAACCCAGCAGTGCCTGTAGCGTGGCTAGATTTTATGACTACGTTTAAAAAGACGTATGAGACTAAGCTAATTTCAGAAACGATTTTCTTGAAAAGTTTGATTCATATTATAAGAAGTGCAGATAATTTAGGTTATATCAATCCACTCAGCCTATCGCAGTCCGTTGCTGGACATAGGCTTCTCCCAGGCTGCATCATAACACCCTGTCCTCCGCCTTCCGCATCTAGTCTGACCCAGCCACTTTCTTAAGGTCGTCGATCCATCTAGCTGGGGGGGCGTCCCATACTACGCTTGTCGATACGCGGTTTCCACTCCAGGACTCGTCTGCTTCACCGGCCATCGGTCCTACGAACATGGCAAGCCCACTGCCATTTCAGCTTGCAGGTTACATATTGTATCTGATTTCTAAATTAAACCAACAGAGGTAATGTCAACAAGGCCTGAAAATAACAACCTTCCTAAAAACGCGTCTTTTTTGAGAATAAATAAATATATTTAAAACTAAAAAGTCTATTCTATAAAACATCCGTCAAATAATACCTACAAGACCACTGAATATATTTATTTGCTACATAAAATTATCACAGCTGTTACAAACTCTCGTACTGTTTGTTATTTATACTGAGTTAATGGAAGGACCGGCTATCAAAATATTGTGGTTGAATTAAAATGCAGAAAGGTTAAATCCGCTTATTTGTTATGGCTTTATGTTTCGTCAAATTATAATTTAAAAAATTTCATGTACTTGACTTCCATTAAGCACTAATGACACAAAGCATTAAACTTCTCAATTATATACAGTTAATTAAATCCGAATAGATCGTAGATAGCATTAAACCATGTATGTAGCAGTTAACCTTTGTCTTGTGGCGGAATCGACAACGCCAATTGCGAACTACACATCAAAGACCTGACGTCACAAATCCTACATCGCGCATTGAAAGTTTACGGCGCGTCTAGCATATACACCGTGGCATTTTAGTCGTCTTACAAAGACAGCCCACTTCATGTATCCAATGAATACTAATCATTCATGTAAAAAAAAAAATTTTTTTGAACAATTGAGCGGCGACATCTTTATCAGAGTTCATTCACCCTAACGCAAAAATGTGTTTCTTACTATTGCAACTTAAACTTAATCTAAATCCATTCTGCGGCGCCCTTGTATCACAAGGCTCGGACTGCACTCGTAACAGGGTGTTTTAATCTATGTCATGCGTCATAATAAAAAAATAAAAAAAAAATATTACATGAATAATTAGTAGTCATTGGATACATGAAGTGGGCTGTCTTTGTAAGACGACTAAAATGCCACGGTGTATAGAACATCCCGACATCAACCGTCGGGCAGTTGCCAACCAGACACAACACCCGTCTGATTGGAGGATCTTCCCTTTTCAATAGAAGATAAGTGAACTTTACACCCTGTTCCTCATACCTCTATAGTCTAGGCAAATACTTCAGTGTCTAAAATATTATTAAACCAAATACATAACACATCACGCCTGCATTCCCCGAAGGGTTAGGCAAGGATGCCCCTATAGTACCCCCACATTTCGCCATTTATGTTTAAGTCCCATGTTAAAGGCCAAGCATGTTGCCATATGGCGAGGGGGGTACAAGCTGATTTTTGCGTTATGCTCGTGAAAGCTGCTTGTAGTGACTGTTCGTCTTGCTGTCCATGGTTTCGTTATTGTTATAAAGTAATTAATTGTTTATTTATTTTATTTCGGTGGTCTTAGTTTATCACTTGTGTAACAGCTATATGAACATAATCCAGCATTGTTTAAGTACGGTGTAGCGGGCATGCCCTTTATGCCTGGAGACTTTTATTTAAGTACTAGCTGACCCGACAGACTTGGTTCTGTCAAAAGCTATAGTATAAACTCCACTACTCTACCCTACCCTACCCTACCCTACCTACCTACCTACCTACCTACCCTACCCTACCCTACACTACACTAAAAAAAAACTAAAAAAAAAATAGATAGTAGCCGATTCTCAGACCTACTGAATATGCATACAAAATTTCATAAAAATCGGTCAAGCCGTTTCGGCGGAATATGGTAACTAACATTGTGACACGAGAATTTTATATATAAGATAAAGTTTTGTTTTTTACTTGAATATAGTTTAGTTTGTATTCGCTGATATAGGCATGTGCTAGCTGACATAATTACGGCAATTTAGTTTTTTTTTTTTTTTTTGTTTTACTTTGTATATCTATTATTGTTTAGAATTAAGTTTGTCAACTGAACAGACAGCTGTGCTACTGTGGAGTTTGTTACGCCTCTTCTTCCCAGTTAAAGCACTAGGAAGTGCTGCAGGGCGAGCATTTTAGGGGACTGTCTTATGTAATTTTGACGTTCGAAAAATGCTGAATGTTTTCAGCCTAATTTGAATAAATAACTTTTGATTTTGATCAACCGGGCACAAATCAAGACTCCGGGCTGCTACTGAGAAATTCCAGATGAAAAAACTAAATAACATTTTCTCTGACCTAGGAATCGAACTTTATAGGAGCTCATGCTCCGCAGTAGCGCTTGCGACCTCTAGACCAAAGAGGCAGTCAAGTTATTAAATCAAAATATTATAATAATTAAATTGTAGTTGATCCTAACTAATTCAAAACCACTTTCCCAATTACCAAAATCGTCAAAATAAAGCTCTTTGAAATATTAAAAGCTTTTTAATTGTGCTTTCAATTGAAATGGATGATAACACAAAGATATGTACGTATAGCGTTGGCCCATAAATGACTACCCACACAACCAATATAATAACTACCTACGTAGAAATATAATATGCGGCGGTTTAATTAAAAAGTAATTGACCACACACACACACCTCTCACACACAAACACACCCTCACACACTCTCACCCTCACACACACACACACACCTCACTCACACTCACCCTCGCTCTCCACAGAACACAGTGGTAATTTAATTTTCTCAAACATGCATGGAAATATTGTCATTATTTTCGAAAAAAGAACACGCGAAGTATCGAATTTACGGACAAAGAAAATCAAATCCATTGCAGGAGTGTTTTTTGAATTTGGAACATTACAACGCTCCAGCAATGTTGTATGAAACGGCGCGCTGGGGTTATTAAATACTCTTTGATTGGATATCTTTTATCATTCTTGGCATACCAAAGTAGGTAAGAATCTTTGCTTAGCTCAAATTAAGTTCACTTGGCTGTATAGCCATAAATGCGTTTGAATAGAAAATTGGCGGCAAAGCTGAAAATTCGTCTTGATTTTGTTATTTACATACTTAATAAATATAAATTTTATAATTCAAATGAGTTCCAACGGTTCAGAGAGTGAATAACATTTTCTTTTAGTAATTGCCCCAATATAAATATGACTAATGTAACTTTTAATATTAATTAAATGAAATGGCACCCCTTGTCAAATTTTCTACATATAAATCTGTAATTTTTATGGTGTGCAATAAAGAGTATTCTACCTACAGTCTGTAGAAGACCAACAGGGAACCAACATTATGACGATGAGCCAGGTTGACCATAACATTTTATAGGCTACTAATAAGTGTTACATATAATAACTGCAATAATTACATTTATATTAGACCGAGCATGCAATTCGATTGTCTACAACTCTGCCTACCCTATCGAGATTAACGGGCGTAGGCATCATTCTCTTACCTCAGTATACACCATACTATTATACACGGCATCAAAGACTTTGAACCGGCTATAAATAGACTAAAGGTGTTTCAAAGAGTTACGTAGCACTATACCTATGAAACTACGACGGCTACGGGCGCGCTACGCCGTAGTACGTCTACGCTAGAGACGCGTAGCTCGTAGCAGGGACCTACGTGCTACGAATATGTTGCTAACTGACACCATTTTATGAGTTTATTGAAAACTGTTATGATGTAGGTAAGTACATTTTTTTTTTCTCTCTTTTTTACGGAATAAAATATAATTATATTCATTAATCAAGACAAATAAATAAAATTTAAGTCTGTTTGTAATATCAAAATAACAGTTTTTTTACTAAATGCATATAAAAGTATATACGGTGCTAGTAACAAAAAAAAAAAAAAATTTTGTCTGATTGCCTGTCGGCCTGTCTGTTTGTTCCGGCTAATCTCCAAAACGGCTGGACTGATTTTGAAGGGACTTTCGCTGGCAGATAGCTGATGTTATAATGAATAACGTAGGCTATCATTTACGAACAACTAAAGAGTACAAAAAAAAAAAACATTACAAACAGAAACTTTAATTATATTTCACTTTCAATTTTACTTCATTCATATATATATTCATATATTTATTTGCATTCCATAAAGTTTAAAAGGTGTAACAAAGGCTTAAAAAGCTAAGGTACAATTACGGCCCCTATAGGGCACAGCAAAAAATTTAAATAAGGATTCAAACAAAAAATTAAATCAGGCAAAAATTTAAAAATCAATATTTTTAAAATATGTTATTAACATTAAATTAAGTAAATATAAATTTATTTTGTCGAGATCATTATTCATCATCATTATTCATCATTGATCATTATTTTTTTATTTTGTTTTGTACATTAATGATTAAATAACACAAACCAAAAAGATAATAATAACCAGCACATTAAACATTCACAGTTCAATTAACTGAAAGACCGATAACGGACCACTAAATCCAATACCATTCGCAGAGCACATCAACTGACCTCTAAATTATATATTTCAATCATACATAAACGAACATTGACATTTTCGACGCTTCAGTTGAGAATTCAACTTAGTGACACACTAAGAGAGAATGTTTCAACTATGTATGGTTATTTTTTTTAAATACTTTTATCACTGTTTGCCTTAAAGACAATGTCAAAAGTCAAATCATTTATTTCAAATAGGCACGTAAAACGCAATTTTGAACGTCAAAAATTACAAAAATAATTAATTGACTCTAGTTGCCCCTTCCATAAGGTAGTTATGTATGGAGAAGAATGGGCAAAAAACTCCATACTTACTCTTTTAAACTATTAACAATAGTTTGTATACATTAATTAATAATTATGGGGAATACTTATTGGTAATACTTACTCCATACTTATTTGGGAAGAGAGTGGACTCCACGACACAGGGAATCCTAGTATGGGGCCCTGGGTATATATCAAAATCTAGCACCTAAGGTTTATGTAATCTGTTACTAGTTTTTTTTTTTATATTATACAGTGTTTTTTTTTTCTGAACTGAATAAAGTTTTTATTAATTTATTTATTTATTATCTTTGTATGTTTAGTTTAGCCTTCCTGTGCGAGTCCCAATAAACACTTTTTCTTTCTTTCTTTCTTTGTGCAGTAACTGAAATACAGCTGTATCCGAATAAAAGGTTGATTGCATTTTAATAGATTCACATAACCTATAACTCCATTTATTATAACATCAGACAAATAACTGTTCTCACCATTTCGTTATTTCGATGTAAACGTTTAATAAACTCCGTTATTTCACGATAAATACAAAGCACTGTAATCTATTTACCATTTACATTAAAAAAATAACTCTAAAGTGAAGTAATTTCAACAATATTACATAATAACTATCGTTATTTAGCCGTTATTTGTCTAATGCTATAGTAAATGGAGCATATAATGTTTCCACTGCTGGGACACTGGCCTCCTCTCTTTGAGAGGGAGTGGGCTACACCCGCCACGCGGGCCCAGTGCGAATTGGTAGATATCACGTCTTAGAATTTTTGGTTTTAGGACATACCGGTTTCCTCACGATGTTTTCCTTCACCGTTTGAGAGCAATGGTGATGAAATTATCTACACAAAGTAAAACGCTTGTCTAGTTCGAACTAAGTCGTGGCCTACCCTGGACCACCACTGCTCTCTAAATCATTAATTAATGTATATATAAAATATTGATAACATTTAAAAAAAGTAAGTACTGAGTTTCTTGCCCATTCTTCTCCATAAGTAACTACCTTTTGGAAGGAGCAACTAGAATCAGTTCATTTTTTAAATAATTTTTGACGTTCAAAAGTGCCTTTTACGTGCATATTTGAAATAAATTATTTGACTTTGACAGTGATTAGTTGGTATAAAAAGTTAAACAAGAGAAATTATTATGTTTCTCTTGTTTAAATATATATGAGTCAACTAATGTTGACTAATGCTAGTTGGTGTAGACAAACTAGCTTCTGCCCGCGGCTTTGTCTGCGTGGATAAACTCATAACAGTCGTTAAAAGTATCCTATCTGTTAATCCAGGCTATAAACTATCCTTGTGTCAAATCCGTTCAGCCGTATTTACGTGATTGAGTAACTAACATCCAAACTTTCACATTTATAATATTAATAGCTTTTGTCCGCGGCTTCGCCCGCGTGGAGGTTGGAAATTATCCCTTGGGAACGTACTACCGATATAAAAAGTATACCCTATGTGTTAATTTAGGTTATAAATTATGTGTGTGCCAAATTTCATCCAAATCCGTTCAGCCGTTTTTGCGTGATTGAGTAAGAAACATACAAACTTTCACATTTATAGTAGGAACTAGCTTTTCCGCGCAGCCTCGTCTGCGTGGATGTCGGAAACCGGTATCCCACGGTAAAATACCGTGTTTGCGATTGAGTAATAAAATTAGTGCGTTTGAGTAACAAATAACCAAACATATAAACTTTTTCATTTATAATATTATAAGTAGGAATAGTAGGAGGGTGAACTTGCATTGTGCATACAGGGATAATCATCGGTGGGTGCCTCATTCCATTTAAAATTGTCGAAAAGGCCTCTGCGAGTTGGCTTCGGCCCCTCGTACGCCTTACAAAGGACAAGGACCTCTGTGTCCCGAGATGTCAAAAATATATATAATATCATATAATCAAAACATAACTGTAATTTTTGTTAGTTTTATGAAATGGCTTTAACACGCACGGCAAATTGACGTTCGTCGTCAATTTGCTTAACACTAAATTTTCCTGACTGACCCTGACGAGCGGCCCCCTCCTCGGGTTCCTCTTAGCTTCACCGTGGCCCTCCAAGCCACGGCTACTGAGCCCCCCCGCCTCAACAATGCGGGAACCCACCGGGGGGGTTGTTGACAGGCCTTTTTTTTTTTTTTTTGACGCTGAGAAATGCATTACTCGTGCCCGCTCGTCAGGGGACGAGACGAAGTATGTGGGACTCCCTGCCAAAATGGCAGTATACCCACTAAAACTCAGCGGAGTTCCCTCATCGCCTTGATGGGAGGGTCATGGGAAACCGGCACAGCCTTTACGTCCACAACCCTCCCGGCGCATGCCCGCCTAGCTGGCGGGCCCCGCATGCCCCCCAAGTTGGGGGGCTACGGGAATGGCCGGGAACACCTGGCCATTCCCATCCGATACTGGTGGAGGCCTGTGCAATACAGGCAAGGGTGCCCCCGCACCCGTTGCCTGCTGACCTCCACCTGGGAGGAGTCGGAGATGACTGTCATACTGACGTCTTCTTCGACCCCTCCTCCACCTTCGGAGCGGCGCCGCGAGAGGGTCGTCCTCCCGCACGCGCTCCGCCTCCTCCTTCTGCGACATCACTTCCTCGCAGAAGGAGGCGACCGCTGCCCAGGCCCCCTCGCTCCCCAGCATGGCGCTGACGACGCCGGGAAGCGAGAGGTCCTGCCCGACCGCTGCGACCAGACTATGGCGCAGCTCGGACCAGGCAGGGCACACCTCCAAGGTGTGCTGTGCCGTGTCCACCGCCGCGCCACAGTCGTGGCACGACGGGGTCTCCTCCCTTTGGATCCGATGCAGGTGCGATCCGAAGCATCCATGCCCGGATAACACCTGCACCAGACGGAAAGAGAGGAAACCATGTGACCGCTCGAGCCAATCCTTCAGGACTGGCCCGAGCGCGTCCAGGGTTCGGCGGCCAAAAGTGGCAGAGGCGAGGTCCTCCGTCCAATGATGGACGATCGCGTCCCTCGCCTCTTGCCGCACGGCCTCCCGCTCCTCCGGGGCTGGGTGTTCCCCTCTCGCCCTCCGCCCCGCCGTATATTCGTACACTCTGGTCAGCACCCATGCCTCGAGCTCCCAAGGAGGGGTGCCGGCCAGAGCGCACGCCGCCGAAAAGCCTACTGTTCGGTAGGCCCTCGCCACCCGCTGAGCTATGGCCCTTTGGGGTGCCCGCAATGCGGCGGCGTTCTCCCTCCTGCAGAGGGAGTCCTCCCAGATTGGGGCCCCGTAAAGGGCCATGCTCCTCAAGATGCCGCGTACAGTTGCCGGCATCGCGATTTGGGTCCCCCCAAGTTGGGGAGCAACCACGAGAGGGCGCCCGCGGTCTTCAGCAGGCGCGTCGACAGCCCGCTGAAATGCGGGCTGAAACGCCACCTGCTGTCGAGTACAAGACCCAGATATTTCATCTGGGCCTTCACCTCAATTCGGACGCCCTCTACGTATACGTGGGCGTCAGGTGGGGGGCGCTGCCGAGGCCTACACTGTCTTCTCTAACTATTAACATTGTGATTTGAAAATATTGTAAAAACAAACTATTTTTAAAAGAGTAACCGTGGAGTTTCATGCCCGTTCTTCTCCATAGGAAAGGACCAATTGGTACCGTGCACCCAGCTTCTGACGTTTCATAAGTGTATGAAACGTCAGAAGCATGGTAAATATTCGTCATGTTCGTGAACGGGCGCCGTCAATTGGGACTGGTCATCTCTTAGCTGCCACGGCTTATTTGAATTTTTGAATTGTTTTTATTACGGACGCTTCTAACGTGCACGTCTTTCTAGATTGTTCTCACATGTACGAGTATAACTTCAACATGAATGACGTAACTCATATTTTGTAACAATACGTGGAGTTTCTTGTCCGTTCTTCTCCATGGGAACCTACTACGCTTTGGAATGAGCATCTAGCTTCATCTTTCTGACTGACCGACGAGTGCCTGTAATTGGTTTATCCATACTTCCATACTAATATTATTATTATTATTATATAGCCTGGGATATGGAGAAGGACATAGGCTACTTTTTTACGCGATAACCGACATCCACGCGGGCGGTACCGCGGGCATAAGCTAGTTTCAAATAAATGCTTTGAGTTTGAGTTTGAGTTTGGATAAAATATTTTGAAAAACCTAAATTCACAATTTAGTCACACAATCCAAAAACACAACTTACGAATACACGCTTGACTTTAAAAAACAGTAACGTTACGTAATACAAACATATGTTTTCATAAAACGTTAACAACCTTTGCTACCGAAATAGCTTGATATTTTTGCTCTAAGCTTTTATATACTGTGCGAGAATCATAACTATTCATAACAGTCACTTAAATATGAACGTAACATTTTCAGCTAACCTAAGCTGAATATTTTTCTCCAATTTCCTTATCAAAAAGCGCAAGCAAACTGAAGAAAATGTTACCTACTTAAAATATGCTGAACTTTCTGAAGCAAATTTTGTGTTTTCTTTTCTTATCCTTGAGACCACTGCAGTAAGAGAATGTCAAGGACCTGCATATATTACACTCATTCAACAGGTTGTTCAATTACTAATTTAAAAACTGGCGTGCGATGACCAGATGTATGAACATAAACAAAGCAAAAGGAGTATATGAAGAGCGTGGCAGGTGGCGTTCAATAGTTTCTGCCTACCCCCTTGGGATTAAGGCGTGAGTTTATTTATTTACTAGCTTTTGCCCGCGGCTCCGCCCGCGTGGATGTCGGTTATCGCGTAAAAAAAGTAGCCTATGTCCTTCTCCATATCCCAGGCTCTATCTCTGCCAAATTTCATGACGATCGGATCAGCGGTTTAGGCGTGAAAACGTAACATACAGACAGACTGACAGACAGACAGACAGACAGATTTACTTTCACATTTATAATATTAGTATGGAGTATGGATGTAATTTGCCTTGCCCCCGACAGCAAATAGCTGTCGGAAGACTAGTGGTCTTCTATTTGATTTAAAGCTCATTTTCATTGGTCGATAGGGCTCGTATGCGAAGTGCTGGAGATTTCTGTTAAAGCATACCGTAGGGCCCGTATTCGGAGAACCGTTTTCATTAGTCGATACGGAACGACTGCGGTATACGGAGAACCTGCACCGCAAGTTTGGCAGTTGCTTTGAAGGCTCATTTTCATTAGGTGTGAGTCTCCGCACGCTTTTTATCGACCGATGAATTCCATTGATTCCTACGCCCGCTACGGGGATTCCCCGCAGATGGTGTATCGAGCGCGTTATCGACCTATGACTTTCATTAGGCATTACCCCGCCTGCGGGAAGTCCCCGCGTGCTGTATATCGACTGAGTTAAGGCCTTTATCGACTAATGAAAATTTTCCATCAAACTGACAACATTTTCGATTTGTAAACATTCTTTAGAGGACTCTTTTGATAACATTGATTGCTGTTCGATTCGGCACGGAAGTGTATCGAACAGTTGTGAATAGCTGTGCTGATATGAACACATATGCACGCTCCGACTACATTCATGTGAACGAAACCATATTTCCTTTTCGTATGAATTAATTAAACCCGAGGTAGCATTTAGTCTGAATTCAAGGACGCTGAAAATGTTATTGATTTTATTAATAGTATAATTAATGCATGTGAGGATTCATATGAACAACTTTATAGAGTAATAATGTTGCTCGAACAAATTGCTATTTAGTGAAGGCCCTTGTTATATACCAGTGCGATTTGTTTCCACTGGGAAAGAAAGAAAAATAAAGAAATAAAATAAATTTATTTGACCCAGGTGTAGGCACAATCAAAAACAGAAAAAACTTAATATAGCATTGTGTGCCTCCAGGACCAGTTCAGCAGAAATGCCAGACAACTATGCCCGACGCTGGTTTTCAACTGAAATGTGAGGTAATGGATGTAAATCAGTTTAAATAATGCAACGTGTCGCATACTTAAATAAAATAAATTTGTGCCAGATAAAAATAATAACGAATCACTATCACTACATATTATAAAACAAAGTCCTCCGCCGCGTCTGGCTGTCTGTCTGTCTGTCTGTTCGCGATAAACTCAAAAAGTACTGCACCGATTCTCATGCTGTTTTCACCAATGGATAGCTTGGTTCTCGAGGAAGGTTTAAATATATAATTTGTTAAGTTTTTGTATAAATTTTTGTATAAATAAACGATATTTGTTAGAGGTGTCGGAAAAAAATAAGCCGTCTGGGAGCTTTCAACGAAAACGCTGTCTAAACCCTTTGAGATATAACAAAATAATGTATGGTGGAATTATGTATCTTATAAAGGTCTTCAAAAAAGTCCGCGATGGCATATGTCTATCTCTTAAGGATAACATACTATATCAATTTTATTGTCTTTTGTAGGTATTTGTTTGCCGAATTTTACTCTTGGAAATACAATTACGATAACAATACGCTATAATATCAGTAGCTATTAGCCAAATTATGTTCTTAGATAAATAATCTAGCTACTTACGTGTATTTCAAACAGTATACAAGAATATTTATCATAAAAACATTACTAAACACGGCGGCCTTATGATCAAAATTTGTGCATTCCAAAACTTTCGTTACTTTTTCACTGACATATTTATCACTTTTCGATAAACTAACACTCAATACGAAATCTACACTTATTTCTCAGTAATTCTGTATACGATTCTTCTAAGATTAAACCGTTTTCTCATTGAATCCATTACTTTACGCACGTATAACCTTGATGAATGTTTACATTAAGCACCGCGCCACACCGTCACACGACCACAGAGTACAGACGTATTTTGTTTTCTTTTTTTCGTTCGTTTAGTGGTGTTCCCGCTGCAATGTCGACCGGTCAAGTATTAGTCGATTAATCGAATTCTACAGCCAGATCGTGTTGCAAGTACAAAATAAATGTCAAATATTTCGTCCAATTGAGAACGTGACCCTGAGAAAAGTTATGCACCAATGGTGTTCATTAGATATTTCAAGCGTTTTATCAGCACAAACGGTGTATCATGCGACATTCATTTCGGAGGATTTCGTTTTGTTTTCACATTGTTGGTACTTACGTGAATTATTTTAAAATTATTATTTGTGTCGCACTTTTATTTCGTGTTGCAATTTGGTACAATTGATTGCTTTAATAATTTGAGTGAAATTTCGTATTTTCATTTTGTGTTTGTTATCTTTAGGTAAAGACTCATTCACGTTCAGAACATAAGTACTTTTATTATATTAAATCATTTGTTTCGGTTTCTGTTCACATAGTGAATCACATTAAAATTAATATTAAGTTAGAATTTTGAGGTATAGCCTGGGATATGGAGAAGGACATAGGGTACTTTTTTATGCGATAACCGACATCCACGCGGGCGAAGCCGCGGGCAAAAGCTAGTATGTATATAAATAGTGTAATATTGGATATATATATAGATAGGACTAGCTTAGGTACCTAGAGTGAAGCAGGGAAAGTCTATTACCAGATGTAACCTTTCCAAGTCGAGTCTGCATTTGAATAAAATCTCCAACACTTGTCCCTGCTTATCGACACCATTTCAAATTTTTCAAGTGAAACAATTGTGAAAATAATAAAATCATAAAAAACAAAAATAATATAACCTACCGCTTATATATATATTTTTTTTTTTTCTCTAATGATTCAGTCATATAATTGCAAGCCAAGTATATTTTTTTTTTGTTTTTTTGCTCACACCTTATTTATTATTATAAGTCTACTAGCTTTTGCCCGCGGCTCCGCCCGCGTGGATGTCGGTTATCGCGTAAAAAGCAGCCTATGTCCTTCTCCATATCCCAGGCTATATCTCTGCCAAATTTTATGACGATCGGTTCAGCGGTTTAGGCGTGAAAACGTAACATACAGACAGACAGACAGAGTTACTTTCACATTTATAATATTAGTATATATAGTATATATTTACATATGGTATTTATGTATGGGTACAAAAGGATTTGTAATTGGCTTTCTGGTGACTATGGTTTCCTTTTTGTCTGCTTCTATTAGCTCTATATCCTCCATGTACTAAAATAAATAAATAATCCTATGGTCTTTGCAACCGAAATAAAAACACACAGCAATATCTGAACGGTCAGCAACAAAGAGCGGAGGCATATTTGTTAGCATCGTATTGCCAAAAATAACTCATTAATATGTTTGCTAAGCCCTTCCAGCCGTGGTAATCCGGCAAGCTCCAATTTTGAAGGGATTACTGCCTATTGATCACGCAATTTATGTATGATAGATAGGAGCTGAATAGAAACGTCTGGTTTTTGGAATAGTCAACGACCGACGAACTAACGGACTACATAAATTAATCGTGTGTGTTTCTTGAAACACAATCCACAATGTTATACACAATCCCTACTTGATGGGATTCTGCCGATCTTCAAAAGTAAAACGGAAAAGATATTTAAAAACAAACCGGCCAAGTGCGTGTCGGACCACGCACAATGAAGGGTTCCGTAGTTGAGATGAATTTATCTCAAGAACAAACTTAGCATTATAGTTGTAAAACATGTGCTCCAATACATTCCAAATGCAAATGTAAGTTTGTATGCACAATATTGAGAGATTTACCATGTTATTTTAAGACCAAAGTCTTCTTATAGGTTTTCCTGTAATCTATAAGTAAATAATAATAATAATAATAATTATTATTATTTTTCTTAAAATTTTTAGTCTCAGTAGTTTCGGAGATACTGGAGTCCAAGGAAAATGTTATATTTTCATCTATTTTCTTAAATAACTTTAAAAGGATTCATTTTAAAATCATAAAAAATCTTATATATAAAATTCTCGTGTCACAATGTTAGTTACCATACTCCTCCGAAACGGCTTGACCGATTTTTATGAAATTTTATATACATATTCAGTAGGTCGAGAATCGGCTACTATTTTTTTTTAAGTTTTAGTTAGGTAGGTAGGGTAGGGTAGGGTAGGGTAGGGTAGGGTAGGGTAGGGTAGGTAGGTAGGTAGTTGTTTGGATCACAGAAATTCATAGGTGTACCAAATTTCAACTTCATCGGTTCAGTAGAATCAGAGAAAATTGTCTGTGACAGGTGGACAGACAGACACACGAGAGATCCTACATCTACATATAAGGGTTCCGATTTTTCATTCGGGCATACGGAACTCTAAAAAAATTACAAGTTTTTGGTCTCTCTGTTACAGAGGTATTTTAATGGTTAGGCTGTTGATGTGCTAGATTTAGGCGACAAAACTACATATCACAACATAACATCACGCCTGTGTTCTCCGAGGGTTAGGCAGAGCTGTCCCATAGAACTGTTTAGTAGAACAAGTGGGAACAAATTTATAGTACACCCATTTCGCCAGTTTAGTTTAAGTCTTATGTAAAAGGGGGCGAGCCTAAGCCAAAACTAGTTCTCTACAATTACAAACAACTTTGATAACCAATCATTTAAATATTTATCCTCCTGTAAGTTACCCAGATAGGCGCTTTACTTTGTGTATTATTTCATCACCGCTGCTCTCAAAACGGTGAAGGAAAACATCGTGAGGAAACCATGGCATGTCCTAGAACAAAAAATTCGAAGACATATCGATGGTCCCACCGAATAAACGTGCAATGCTTCTTGCACGACTTTTTTTTTACATTTTTCTTTTCTTTTGCCTATCCTGTACCCACTTAATTTTTTATGAATTTTAGACTCAAAAGACGCCTATTATAATAATGAATTTCTTTATTCTAGGGAAATAATTAATTTTAAAATTATAGGAATGATAGTTTATGTTATATTTACATGCTTTTTGAGTCGTCTCTTAGCTGCCACGGCTTATTTTAATTTTTGAATTGTTTCTATTACGGACGCTTCTAACGTGCACGTCTTTCTACATTGTTCTCACATGTATAACTTCAACATGAATGATGTAACCCATATTTTGTAACAATATTTTGTTTTAAAAGAGTGTCCATGGAGTTTCTTGTCCGTTCGTCTCCATAGGAACCTACTACGCTTTGGAATGGGCAACTAGCTTCATCTTTCTGACTGACCGACCCCTTGACAATTCAAAAGTGCCTGTAATTGGTTTATTTGAAATAAATGCTTTGAGTTTGAGTTTAAGTTTGATTCGCCAAGAAAGTAAATATACAAGTCTATAGCTTATTTTTTACCAATAATTCGATTATACATTATTTATACCTACTTACAATGAAATGAGCGTTATTGAAGTTTAAACGTTTTTATTCGTTTATTCGGTGGGGCCATCGATATCACGTCCATCAACCCGCACAGGGCCCGCGTTGTGGATTATGGCCCACTCCCTCTCGCAGAGAGGACGCCTGCATTCCAGCAGTGGGAACATTATAGGCTTATTATGCTATGTTATGCCTCCTGTAGACTTGAACTTTACACTTTCCAAACTCCAGTTTCACGATACCATCAATTAACCGTGCTCCAGTAGCTAGACAGTCAATCAAGCTGACATTAATCCTCGGAAAGGTCCCAAACCGCCTACGCAGATTTATCTTTAGCAGACAACAGCGGAACGCATGGGCATAACGCACCTGTCCCACCGACATCAGAAAGCGAATAGCGATTAGTGACTCGCTCGCGATTTATTGCTAGCGACCCGACCCTGTTTGGCACGGTTTTTACGACTTGAGATTTGTTTGTTTTAGGCAAGTTTAATACTTATGTGTTTTGCACATAAACCTTTCGGTATAAATTCTCTAACTGATGGTGAAAACCGCATCAAAATCCGATGCGTACTTTAGAAGAACTCAGGATATTTGAAACCGTGCAACGTCTGTGATGTCTGTCGAAGAACTAATGGCCGTTGTAGCAGATGAGTCTTTGAGTGGAGACCGCGATTCTGCAGGCCAACTTTATTGCTCTCTTTGTGACCGGGTATTTAGAACCAAATTCGGTCTGGCGAGTCATAATTGGGCCAACCCTAGGAAATAATTTAAAAGAATTGACGTATCGACTGTAGATCGATCGATACGGAGGACTACAGATGGTCTAGTGACCTGAAAAGACGGCTGATACTTTCTGACTTTCGATTTGAAGCTGATTGATTTCTCGCCAACTCGCCTCTATTTCTAACTTTAATTGCTGGTCGCTAATCGTCAGCAGTGATAACAATGCCTAAACCAATAGGTGAGTGTTGGAATCTGCCAAAGGAAGATCAAAGACGAGTGTATAGGTATCGAGACCTTTAAGTACCAAAATAATCTAGTACTGACATTTACGGATAGCGTGGGTGAACTAAATAAGTAAAAGGTACCCATCAGCTGCCAGCTGATGGGTACCTATTACTTATTTAGTTCTATATTTAGCCTGTGTTATCCCACTGGCCAAGGCCTCCCTTTCTGAAATGAAATGAAATCGTTTATTCTGTAAACAGGATATCTCGATATAAATCACTTTTACAAGTCATATAAAAAAATATATATTAAAAAATAAGCTAGATGGAGTCGATATTTCTTATCTGACTACCCCTGAGAAGAAATGGCGAAACAAACTCAGGGGTCAGTCTCTTTTAAAGTCCAGACATAATCATGGTCAGATGTGAGGACCATGTAGATCCGTGTCTAAAATTATCTTTTGAGGAAAGAACTACACAAATTTGAGTGGACCTGTCTAGTCAGTGCAAGCATTTATCAGTAATAGTATAGCTCAACTTAGGATTTAAGAGCTTTCTCCTTCCCACTCCTCTCTGTCTTGAGCTAGTGTGGACTAAACCTGTCTGTAGGCTTCAAGCTCGCCATCTTCTCATGGGTCTGCCTCGATGCACATAGGTACCCATCGAGACAGACACGTTATGATACGATGCACGGTATAAAATACCCCGTACATTTCATGAGGATCCAGGTCTTGATTTTGATACTGCTGGTGACTAAAAAGTTATGTGGAAATAAGTTGTCATGATATGTGACGCGGTGGAATGAGGGAAATGTCGTCAGATAAGTTTTGAGTATGAATGTGGATGGCTATACGAGTAGGGAAGACCAAAGAAACGATGGGTAGACTGTGTGAATGATGGATATGGCTAGAAAGGAAGTGTCTACCGAGATGACGGCTAATAGAGAATTGTGGAAGAAAAAGACATGTTGCACTGACCACAAATAAATTAGGATAAGAGCAGGACAATGATGATATTTTAACATTATTGTAGCACAAAAATTTAATATTTATCTGCTATTTATAACTACAAATAATTGTTGATATATAGCTTCCAACTTTGTAAAAATTATAACCACTGTATTCCGCACAATTTTCGTGACTAGAACCGAATTGATCAATCTCAGCATTGACTATGACGTAATCAAGTAATAATGACGAATTAATTTATCTAATTAAATTGATTAAATATAATTATCTAATAGTAATTTCTAATAATGGTTTATAATTTGTAACGCCAAAAATACCTATTTAACATAATAATAATACCGACCTACCTAATGTTTACTTATCTATGACATGTAGTCACTATGGGTGAAATGTATTTGTATTTCTCTGTACCTACTTATTCAATGCCTGAAATAAAATAGATTTGATTTTGATTTTTGATTTTTTTGCTAGATGCATTTACAAAGATAATATAAAACGTCAACCAATTTCATCTGAAATTAAAGTTATGACCTAGGTTAGGTTATGGCTAGGTATAAGGAGTTGTATAATCAAAGTATTTTCGGAGAATTCGCGACTGTGAACTCACTGCTGGGTTCCAGTTTTAGTATGAACGCGTACAGGAATTTCTCTTCCAAGTATTCAGTTTAAATTCTGGGAAAAACATGACCTTGTGCCTTGACTTTTATTATTTATCTATACCTACTAATATTACAATAGGTAAAATTTGTGAGTTTGGGATATTTTATGTTAAAACAAGGAATTTCATGCGGACGAAGTCGCGGGCTGAAGCTAGTTTATTAAATTTCATCATCATCATCATCATTTCAGCCAAAAGACGTCCACTACTGGACATAGGCCTCCCCCAATTGGTTGGGGGGTTTGCCATAATCGCCACGCTTAGCAGGCGAGTTGGCGATCGTAGTATGGTGTTAAAAATGCATAGAGAACGCTGCTGCCCATTCTCTATAAAGTCCCTTCGTCGACTTTTACGACATCCGCGGGAGGAAATGGGGTGGTGCTATTCTTTACGTCCGGCACCACACGCAACAATTATTACATTTATGGTCATGTAAAATACTAGTATTCGGCTGCATTCGGTTAGACTGGAAGCTGACCTCAACATAGTTGGGAAAAGGCTAGGTAGATGATGACCTACACTACTTTTTTTTCTCTTTTCTTTTTTGACATGGATCGTAAAGATAGAGTGGCTTGTCATTAATGTAATCTGAGAGAGTAGGCTTATGTATGTCCTAGCTCAAAAAAACTCAAAACTCAAAGCATTTACAGGCACTTTTGAATTGTCAAAGAGTCAGTCAGTTAGTCAGAAAGTTGCAGCTAGTTGTTCATTCCAAAACGTAGATCTCTATGGGGAAGAACGGGCAAAAAGCTCCAAGGACATTATTTTAAATCAAGATATAACAAAATCCTTGTTGCTTCTCTATGTGAGAACAATGTAAAAAAAAAAAACAAATCAAAGTATAGGATTAAAAATAAGCCCTGACAGTTAAGCGATGACCAGCAGTAGAAACATCATAGGCTCATTATGATAAATAATCTGAACAGAAACGGTTTAACAGACTCTTTGTTGTCTATTAAACTGATGCTATAGTACCTTCAATAAAACTAAAGTACCTACTGGGAGCTAGATTTAAATTTAAAACTACCTCATATTTATCTAAGTTAATTGACAGACGGACGTAATTACGCGTTGCAGGTAACGCTTGGCCACCATTACTGATTAGGTACGAGCAATGCTTCAAACACGAAAAGGATTATAACCCTTTGACGTATTTCAAATTTATAATAATAATAGTAATAATATAGTACCTATATTCTGTCGTCTAACGGTCAATTCTATAATACTGATAAAGTGTATTAGTTAACTTCAATTATGCTATTTTATACACGAAATTTAATAAGTCAACACAGCTGACTTGAAAATTAATGTCGTAAAAAGCCCTGTGTAACCAGACCAAAATATTTTTTTAAATTTCATGCCCTTGGTGATTCGGAATACGAAATAAATCACAAAAACCGCATTTGGTCGGACGCCCGTCCAAATCACTGAAGGCAAAGGTATACTCACATTCGGCCTCTGCGGCAAACTATCCACGCCCATTTTGAGACACACTATCACTCATACTATGTTACTAAAGTCTTTACGAAGGTTGTATTGTGATTGTAGTATTTTTATTTTTTATTTTTAGCCGCAGCGCGGCTGGCTGTATGCGACCATCACTGCTGGGGAGAAGACTGGATGAACTAGGGATGGGCTGCGTCGGGACCCGGGAGAATCGAGACATGTTTTTCGATAGATACTTAGATGAGATAAAAGTAAGTAATTAAATGTATTCTTAATAGTAGTTATAATAGTTCTTAATTTGAATTTATAGTAACGTTAAGTGTTCTTTAATTGTGAACAATTGTTGGTAAATTATGTAAAATGATATTATAATTATTGTCTCATTTCTGTTCAGAAAATTATTCCATCAAAACCAATTAACCTATAACTAAAACATTTTTTGTAAGAAAAAAATCATATATAATATATATCTACATCTCGCAGTAAGTACATTACTCCACACTGACCATTATTTCAATTATCGACAAAACGTCTCCCCATCCCTAGCATCTTGATGCTGCGCGCGCCGTCCAACCCCGAAGCTGCCTCACACCTTATCTCACGAAACCAAACAAAACTACACCCTTTCCTTTTAAAAATAAAGTTTAAATTCGCAATTTCTTCATCGTCCTTCGTTTTCGTACCCAGTACAAGTTATGATTGGCAGCGATGTGACTGCTATCATTTAAAGATGCAGACGAGAGTGACTTAATTTAGTTAACTTGAGCGATTTGGGTGTGATAAAGAATCTTACAATTACTTTAAATGGCAGCAGCTTATCTCAATCTCTAGGACAATCTGTGCAAGATTTGTTCTTAAGAAATCTGGGGGTTGATATAATGGTTTGTTTATTTTAATCCTACGAGAGACCTTATTTTAGACAATAGGCAAACAACAAGAGGAGAACAGAAGTATAACACTTTATCTTACTTTGGCTAGCATGACATTTCTAAACCTTCTGAACATCTCAAAATCAAATTAATTGTGTAAAGAAAATTACACTCTACATCAATTTGACGTGTTTTAGCCATTAAATACAAGTGTCGAAGAGATACATTTTTTATTCAAATACTGTATATTCAAATCATAACAATTGAAGTTGGTAAGTAGTCAATTTACTTAACAAAATCAAAATATTTTATTTCACATAAACCTACATGGGCACTTATGAAAGTCAGAAGCTAGGAACGCGGTACCCATTGGCCGTTTCTTATGGAGAAAAGCCGGCAAGAAACTACAAGATTACTCTTTTAAAAATAATTGGCTTTTACAATATTTTTAAATAACATTGTTAATAGGTATGGGACACTGTCCAGTGTAGGCCTTTTAACAAGTACCAGATACTTAACAAAATAGAAAATTGACATCAAATTTACAGTCTTCTAGGCCTACAACGTTCTCACATTCACATAATAGAATAAAAAAACAGTCTGGGGACTGCCAATAGAAGTGAAAACTAAGTAACTTGAAAGCGTTCGACGATGACGCGAGTTCCATGACTTTTGTTCACCCAAAAAATACACATATATACATAGTATACATATAGCTCATGGAAAACGTTCGGTGACGATGACGCGAGTTCCATGATTTTTGTTCACCCAAATAGTGCTCTTCGCGCCTAAAGAAGTTTTCACTTCAAAAACCTATTTAAACCAAATAATATGATTGCCATTACAACTACAGTAACAAATCTGAATAAATATCATATCCACAAAAGCCACTAACTTGATCGACCCAGACGACCTCACAACTCTCCTCCAGGAGAGCAGTAGGGAAACAAGTACAGCTCGCAAACATAATACACGACCGCCATTCCGACCTCGCCGCCCATCGCGAAATCCCCGACTAAATAGTCCTCCCGTCCTTTGTTCGTAAGCGAAGGGCCAGCTCGTGCCATAGCTGAGCCTGTAGCTTTAAATTCCCCTGATAATAATCATAACCCTGATTTTATCCGGCCACCGTCGATCCCTTGCCATCCTCCCTCCGACTCTGCCCTAAGCCGTGGTTCGTACCTCACAGGGGATGCCCTTAGCGCGCAGACGTTTAGTTTATAAGTTTTACGCCCTGGCTGGAGGCTTTAAGTTTTTAGGAGCATAAGGCAACCACAGGAAAGACCGGTTAAAGAGTCACGACCTCTAAAGGTTAACTCTGAGAAGCCCTAGACCTAACCAAAAAAAAAACTACTAACACTAACTAATAGAGTTGAAATTAGAATTGTAGCTAACAATGAATTTCACTGACTGCCTACTAATATGGTGAAAATAAATAGGTATTCGAGAAATTATTCTGACATTCTGTTGTCACCATTACCAGCCCAGCCAGGACATCGACCCTGACTTACTTGGTTGCGGAGTTGTTGTGGCAGCGCATCGTGAAAAATACTAAATCAGCGATATTGACGTGTCAAACTTTTTGTACAAACCTACTTACAAAAGAGAGCAGTGGTAGCCCAGGTGGTAACGCCCGCCACTTATCGAGTTGTAGGTCGTAGGTTCGAACCAAGACAGGCGTTTTATTTTGTGTAAATTATTTCATCACGCCCTCAAAACGGAGAAACCAAAAAATCAAAGACATGTGACATCTACCAACCCGCACTGGGCCCGCGTGGTGGATTGCAGCCCAGTCCCTCTCACAGAGATGAGGCCATGTCCCAGCAGTGGGAACTGACACTTATAGAAATTATATCAATACATACAGAAAAAAAAAAAAACATTTCTAAATTAAAGACGCACTTCGTGTCCCTGCCTGTGTGACTGCGTTGGTTTTTTTTTAAACTACGCAAAGTATTTTGATGCGTTTTTCACTATCATTTAGAGAATTTATTCCTGATGGTTTATCCATACTATCCATACTAATATTATAAATGTGAAAGTAACTCTGTCTGTCTGTCTGTCTGTATGTTACGTTTTCACGCCTAAACCGCTGAACCGATCGTCATGAAATTTGGCAGAGATATAGCCTGAGATATGGAAAAGGACATAGGCTACTTTTTTACGCGAAAGCCGACATCTACGCGGGCGGAGCCGCGGGAAAAAGCTAGTCATTTATCATTTATAAATTAAAATCGCAATTCGTATTTCGTGTATGTCTGTGTGACCGTGATATTTTTCTAAACTACGCAAAGTATTTGATGCGGTTTTCACTATCATTTAGAGAATTTATTCCTGAAGGTTTATGCGTTTTATACATTAAATAACTGACCCAACAGACTTCGTTCTGTCAAAAGCTTTTTGACTGTTGCTGTTTGTCTACGCGCAATGGAAGTATAGTGTAAACTAACAATAAAACACCACTCGATTTAACGACTAACTCCCTAAAACGTCGAAATTAGTTGACTTTGGTTGGTTTAGCTTACTTTAGCCACCTAAACCCATCCAATATCTTTGTTTCCATATCCTGCAATAGTCCTGCAGCAACCGGGGGTTTAACTTGGGTATACTTACATTATACATACAGGGATAATCGTCGGTTGGTGCCTCATTTCTTTACAAGCGTGTAACGGGCCTCTGCGAGTTGGCTTCGGCCCCTCGTACGCCTTCCAAAGGCCCGGGACCACATGGTCCCGAGATATGTCAAAAACATAAAAGTAATAATAATTTTCCAATAATAATGTACCATTCAAACTTTTTTTTTTTCTAATTGTAGCTGTGGTTCCGGAGATTACCTTAAATTATCCCAACATTGCGTGTAGGGGAGGTACCCTAAAAAAACATTTCAAGATTTTATTTTACCAATTTGTGTGTTACCCATTTCAAATTACAGCTTTCTATTTCTAAAGAGTCTCTGAGCTAAGCCGCGGACAGACGGACATGACGAAACTATAAGCGTTCCTTTTGACTACGGAAACCTAAAAACAAACAAAAAAGGTACCCTAACTTCAGCGTTAACCGCTTTCATCTCTTAACTTGAACGATTAAACACGGTTCACAGCATTCACTTGGACACCACACACGGACAGGGGGCCAAGTCTACTAATGTACAAACGTTGCAATGGTCTCTTCATTGTGAGTTTTTGACAGATTTGCCATACAAACACTGTCAAATACTCACAATCGCGAGACCATTGCAACGTTTGTAAATTAGTAGACTTAAGCCCCAGTCCAAATGTCAAGCTGCTATTGATGAACGAGGTTTACGCCAGAGGAATCATTATTCACACTATTTTTGAATAGTTTTGCGTTATTTGTGGGCAGCTTTACGGGTAGTTAGAAAGTTGTTGAGATAATGTTAGATGGATGTTTTGTGTTTCAAGTGTGGAGTTTGTTTGAACCGATCAAAAGCGTAGTTTAATGATCTATACGTACTAAAAACACTTTTTTTTTTTGGCATAAGGCTGCGTTTCCACCAGAGATGTGCGAGGATGCATAGCGAGGGATGTGTTTGTTAAGAACCAATAGAATCGGCTGCGCTGAGCGAGGCTATGTAAATGAGGCGATTCTATTGGTTCTTAACAAACACATCCCTCGTTACGCATCCTAGCACATCTCTGGTGGAAACGCAGCCTTCATAAGATCGGCGGGGTAATCTCGTAACACGTACACTATCAGTAGCAATGAGTTTCATTTTGACAGTTCAACAACATTCATTGCATTATTTACGTTGTTGTGCAAACAAATTTTTCGAACATATGAAGCAATAGATTAGCAATATCCTTCAAAATCATTCAGATTGTAATCACACTATTAAGAGGGCTGTAGTTCAACTCGCTGACACGCTCGCAAGGGTAGCGCTAGTGTAAATTCGAATTATCAACCGAGTGTTTTGAATGCCAATCAAGAAACTCACAGCGGATTCAGATTCTAACTTTAGAATGAGATCTTACAGAATCACACTGCTGTCTCGGATCCACTACGCCACTCCTTTAAAAAAATATTATCTCGTGCCTGAAAAGGAATTATAAAAAACGGCTCAATCAGCTGCCTCGGTAAGTATGTCTAGAATTTTCTCGTACCTTTTTAAAAGTTTCATATTGAGACACGATGCAACAAAATTCGATCTAAAAAAAAACGGCCCTCCTCTAGAGGCCCGGCGTTCCTCTAGATCGTATTTCATTGCTTCGTGTCTCAATATGAAACTTTATAACCACCACATTCTCCGGACTCAAGTGATTTTCACTTATTCCCAAAATTAAAAGAGGCCATTCGTGGAACAAAATTTTACGATAATGACGCGGTTATGGCTGCCGTAGAGGAGTTTTTCGAGAGTCAAGAAAAACATTTTTTTTTTTTCACAAGGAATAAGGAAGTTAGAAACGCGTGGAGATTATGTAGAAAAATAAAATATTTTTGTTTAAATCTTTGTTTTTAATATTGATTCCAAGAATTTTTTGTGTCACCCTTGTTAGTATATGTTATTTTTTCAAATATTCATATTTTCGTTACTAAAAATAAATATTGGTGGCAAGTACACGTGGCCGCCGGGGTTAGGGCAACGCATTTAATGTCGCCTTAAAACAAAATGCACGCGTTAAGACGTAACAACGGTCTGTACCAAAATGTAAATCGAATCAATTACCGAAGGCGTACAGCCTGAAAAGATAATGCAATGAAAAGTCTCAGTTGTGAATTGTTGCCTAATCTATATTATTACGAATTGCGGATTATCTGTAGACGTAAATTAGTATAAGTGTAAGAATTGATTTGTGTCTATTCTCTGCACATTTTATTTTATCATGATTTGCTTGATATCTTGGTAAAAATAAGCTGAATAGTTGGTTATTAGAACTAATACTATGGAACTAGTGGCTAAGTAACATTCGCACGGGTCGAGCGATCAGGTTAAGCTACGTTTACTGAGTTCGGTCCATGGATGGGTGACCATCTTTACACACCGAGCCCCCTCCCGTGCCTCGGATAGCACATTAAGTTGTTGGTCTCGGCTGTCTTTCATGGATCTTTGCCAGTTGTTAAGGGTCGTCAGAAGTCCGAAAGTCTGACAATCAGTTTTACCAAGGGGTAACTTATCTACTATCCAGTAACTGGGTTGTAGAGGTCAGAGGCTCAATGTAAAATACGAGTACTGGTATTCAACTGCATCTGGTTAGACTGGAAGCCGACCCCAACATATTTGGGAAAAGGATGACATTAATATTAAACTTACTGTACGGTGAAACCATACAAAAAATGATGCTTAGTCGATGGTAGTGTATGGTTTCACCGTACACTTACACATAGTGAAGAAATCCCTTTATGATCATGCTGACTAGAAATCAAAATGTCTATGCCACGTATTGCCTAAACCTTATATTGACTAGGAAGCACAATGCCTACCTTGCAATATGTCTATACAGTATTTGAACTAAACCTTATTCTGACTATGAACCAAAATGTCTATTATTTTAGGAGAAGAAAAGGAGTACCGTTTCCATTGTGTGGTCACAGTTCTAACCTAACCTACAGTTCAGAGGTCCTAGTTTGAGTTTATTTTAACCGTCTCGACTACTTAGAAATTATTGCATTTTAGGCATTTTTCTGTTAAATATTTTGATCTCTAGGCGATTTACAGCTTAGGAAATTTGCTGTGTAGACAATAATTTCAGGCATTTTGCTTCGTAGACAAATTGAAAGTTATACACTCTGATCATAGGGGAAGAAATCTCCATTATATTGTTAGTCGTGAAAACCGTGCGAAGCAGGGGCTGGTCGCAAGTACTAAATAAGTGACTTCCGCTTAGACGTTCCAGGTATTTGATAAATTCTATGAACGTACGAGACTTATTTAGATTCTCTTAAACCCAATATCACTAACATCACGTCACTATTTTTCTTTCTTTTCTTTCACTACATATTATAAAACAAAGTCTCCCCGCCGCGTCTGTCTCTCTGTCTGAACGCGATAACTACCGAACGGATTCTCATACGGGTTTCACCAATGAACGGAGTGATTCCCAAGGTAATTGAAAAAAGACTAGGCACACGATGACTAAGGGGTAAGTATTGACGAAACGTGTGTATGAAACAAATTTCAACATTCCATTCGACTTAAAGTCTACCCTAACAGGATTCTATGAAAACCTTTAACAAAGAGCAACAAAGAGCAACCTTTAACATTCAATTTTCTACCTCCCGTTGTGTCATTTTTTTTAAATATTGATTGGGCCTGCTTTTGATCTCGATCTCGCTTGATGGAAAGTGATGGATGACGTCTATGATGGAATGAGCCAAGCGTGCCCAGAAGATGGAATTCAAAAACATTCCACATTCTCTCAAAGTAAGATTCCACGAATCTACACGGCTATTGCATTTGGTTATATTGATTACTAGCTTTTGCCCGCGGCTCAGCCCGCATAGTTGTCGGTTTTCGCGTAAAAAAATAGCCGTCCTTCTCCATATCCTAGGCTTATACTCTGCCAAATTTCATGACGATCGGGTCAGCGGTTTAGGCGTGAAAACTTTCAATAAGTATGGATTAACAAAATTGTTGCGAATTTAATTAAAGGACTTTGTATTATTGGAAAAACGTCTACTGAAACGAGTGTTCAGTCATATTTTGATGGGTGTTTATTTAATCATTTATTTAGATTTATGAACGTTTATATAATACACTACAGAAATTACAGGAAGCGACAGAAAAATAACTAAATATTACAAACATTTATTGGTAAATACAGCATTAACATATCATCTAAAAGTAAAGCAATTCAATTATTATTTGTATAAAACGGATCTTATGGATTTTAAATTAAATACTTTCTCTACAAGATTATCTACCAATAAATAGATAGATGTACATGTATTAGTCCTCCTTATCGATTTCGATAACGGTGACCCTTAGAAATCAATTTCTTGCGTGTGCCCTTAGATGGCTTGCGGGATCGAATTTAGTTTTGAACACCCGGTCGGAACTACAACAATAAAGTTGGCCTGCAGTGTTGTATGTATAAGTGTAGGAGGGCTTGGGTCTGCCTAATTGGATCTTCTTGATAATAGCTTCGTTTCTCTTTTCTTCGTCGAAAGATTTGATTTTTTGTGCATAGTAGAGCGCCAAGACGACCTGTGTAAAGCGAGCCTCTCCCAACCTTTAGCATCAATAGCTCATATCTATATAAATATATATAATTGAAGTGTCTGTTTGTAATGTCAAAATAACAGCTTTTTAGATAAAAAAAAAAACAATTTATAAATTGTTTGTCTGTCTACAGTCGGTCTGTCTGTCTGTTTGTTCCGGCTAATCTCTGAAACGGCTGGACCGATTTTGACGGGACTTTCACTGGCAGATAGCTGGTATTATAAGGAGTAACTTAGGCTACTTGTATTCTAGAAAAAAGCCACGCGGGCGAAGACGGGGGCTGCAGCTATTAAATTATAAATACACTCCCGGTCTCCTAAATCGATATGGATGGATGTCCACTTCTATTTCTATATAATTATTATTCATGTAATTTTTGAAAAGTAAAGTGCATAAAGTGCATCATCGTGCCTATTTGAAATAAATTATTTGACTTTGACTTTGACTTTGACTTTGACTTTGACTTATACATATTAAAACTACTTTTATTTGAGAAAAAGCTGCAACAGCTAGTATAAGTTTAATAGGAAAACAAAACAATAAGATCAGAAGGTGCGTCTACACCGCGAGCATTCTTTCGCGAGAATTTGATACCAAATATATTCTGAAACGAGCTTTTATCTAACGTACTTTTGTGAGAAGATACTACTCGTATTCCTGACAAGCAACAACTACCAGTTACCTAACCAGTTGGAATCGATATAAAATATGGTAAAGAGAAAAGTCTGATTGTAATAGAGACCGAAGTACCTATACAATGGCTACCAAGAACAAGGTTGTAATGCAGAAAGTAAGCCACCTTCCATTCCATCCCACAACGTGAAAGTGCTATGGATAGGTCAAACAGAGGTCGATCCGTGTTAAATGCTAAAATATTCAGCCGCATCTGATTGGACTGAAAGCGACCCCAATACAAATGCACCTATAATATAGGAACATACGTGGCATAGGTACATAGGTCATATAGTAAAGCTGCTTTCAGACTACGCTATAATATAATAGCATATAGTATATAGCTCATAGCACAACAATATCGCGCACCATACATTCCAATAATATATAGTACAGTACAGTGTGAACGTGTCCATAACAATGTATGGTGCGCGATATTGTTATGCTATGAGCTATATATTATATCGCACCTTTAGAACAATAGAGACCTTATTTGAAATCATCAATCACATCATCAGTTAATGACATCATCAATTAATTCACAATATTATAGTGACCTCATTGGTGATGTTCTTTAGAAAGGTTGAAATCTTAAAATTTCAAATATAGGTCATTATAATATTATTATAGTGACCTAATTTGGTGATGTTTTTCAACTTCTGAAGAAATTAGGTCTCTATAATTCTAAAGGTGCGATATGCTATTATATTATAGCGTAGTCTGAAAGCAGCTTTAGATTATGTAGGCGATTTAGTTATGCCCGTTTTCACTAACACTAGCATAAACAGCCTATAATGTTCCCACTGCCCCAGCAGTAGTGGATGGAGGTCTGGGTCCCAACCCAGACCTCCTTTCTTCGAGAAGGAGTGGGCTATAATCCACTACGCGGGCCCAGTACCTACAGGTTGATAGATTTCACATGTCTTCGAATTTTCGGTTCTAGGACCTGCTGGGTTCCTCACAATGTTTTCCTTCACCGTTTTGAGAGCAGTGGTGATGAAATTATTTACACAAAGTAAAGCCCCTGCCTGCATTGGAACCCATGACCTGCAACTCGTAAGTCGGGGTCGATACCACTGGGCCACCACTGTTCACAACACTAGGTGACACCTAAATAAAGCGCACTGCTGGATATTCAACGGTATGTTTAGCGCTGAGAGTTGAAATCCCAACACTGCATTTAAGTGGTTCATTGAAGTGTTTCCTAGTGTTAACGGGCATAAGATTGGGAAAACCCCTTCCAAGGTAGACCAACGAGCTAGTTAATGTAAAAGGGATTAACTATGTACCGGACGGGCGTGATCGCTTGACTCGAAAATCAGGAAGGTTGTAAGGCTATCCCAGTCCAAACGGCGCTGACGTCCTGCACCAATAGTTCAGGATATCTTCAATACTCACTGCGACATTACTCCTGAAGAATCACGGGTTTTTACGGAAGAAATAATAAGACCGTATTACTGATAAGACTTCATAAATATTCAGGAAGCGATTTCAGGACTCCCCAGTACTATTATATGACTATTTAGATGGAATTAGTTCCATGTCGATGACTACGAATATTATAGGTGGCGCGCTCACTAACGTAGTAGTGCTCCTTTACCTTACTGAGAGCCGCGAATCGCCTCCCGATTTAGAAACTTTATTCACTTAAAATATCTTAACTTCCAATGTGTTTTACACCTAAACACCTTTATTTCTACAACTTTACATAAAGTGTTATATATCACAAGATTTGTAAAATAATGGCCTTTCTAATGAGGTTTCTATCATGATTCTAACTATTCCCACTGAAAAGATATTTCAGTTACAACGGGATTTATGTGAATAATTAAATATTAAATTGTTTGCAAGTGACTTTACTGGCAAATTTCTGAACCGATCTCCACCATACCAAAAGAAACCTCAAGCTAGTCTATTGCCCTAGAGAAATCTAGTATTTTAATTTTCGTACCTAGATTTTTCAGCCCGCTATGAGCCTCTGAATACAGGTTGGGTAGCCTTTATTTTACGAAATCCGCTTCGCGGCATTTAGACTCGATTAGGTAGGTATCCTGAAGGGCTAGATTTCAGGAATTTAGGTCCAGGGCTAGGTCTCGGTCTAGGTGACCTGGATACAATAAATGATTTTAAGTTTTGTCTATCTAACTTACCTAATCCAGGCGTACAATGGTCGAGTTTACGACTTTTATCAAAATTGTCATTTTGATTACATTATAGCTGCTAGGCAGCACTATTAATGACTATACCTTTTCAATATTTGAGTTACTCGTAGTATAGTCATTACACATCATTTTGACTGCTTTATTTCGCATTATTGCGACATGAGATTTTTCCTATTTATAGGTGGGACATATTGTGTGGAAAAAAAGTGTGCAAAAATACATGGGCACCTACGTAAATAGGAACATTTTTGAATAAAACTCATTTCTGATGGCGCCTCAGCGCGCACATCATCGATTCTACATAATTTATGCTATTATTACTCGTCTTGACGAAGAAATTATATTTCCTATATACTTAAGCTAAGTTAAAATTACTGATTTTATACAAGCTAAATTGTTGGTGACGCATCGTCGCGAACAAACTAGATGCGGGGAGCACAGCTGTACAGGACTGGTCGTTTTGACAATGCTTGGGGGAGGCCTATGTCCAACAGTGAACGTTTTACGGCTGAATGATGATAGGTAGAGGCAGAGTTTTATAACATCACAAATAACCCAATAGGCCCTATTTATAAGTTAACATATACATGTATGTTTATAAAAGAGAGTAAATGTTAACTTAAAAATAGCCCCTATTGGGTTATTTGTAACGTTACAATTTGGCGCCCAACGAAAGGCTTATTTAACGAGTTACTAACCGCTAAAAGGTCTAAAGTTTTAAAAGAAAGGAGAAAATGAAAGAATAAAGAAATGGATTATAAAATTCACCTAAAAGGTTTATTGGTTAGCAACTCGTTAAATAAGCCTCTAGAGTAAAGCAAAATACCACAAGTTCCAGTAAAGTAGTAAAGTTCCTGCTCTCCCGACTCACATAGTAGCAGGACAAACCCTGTGGTATTTTAGTCGGTAGGTATGTAAATAGGTCCTTTTTCCCCAGACGGACCCTCTGTCTGGTCCTTCGAAAAAGTGCTTTGTAAGTTGAAAAGGATTTAAAAAATTAACTTTTATTTTCAGACTTCCAAGTTTCATAAAGCGAGTTAGTATTTAAAAAGGCTTTTGAGCGAAAATATATCAATAGATAAATGGGTGTTCCTTCATGTTGTGTGCCACGCAATATCCACTAAAGTCGTAAAAAGAGTTTCTCGACCACCGTGAGGCAAGAAAGTCTGTGCGAGACTCGTAGGCTTCAGAGTTGGCGATATTTTGGGCAGACAGTGCTCAGTGCTGCTACCTTGCGGACTGACTTATCTTTTCACGACAAGAGATACTAGTAACATAAAGTTTGAAAGAAGAAGGCAGTATGAATAATTTTGTGGATGTTGACAAGCTCACTGCGACTCGACATCCTCTAATAACCAAAACTATCTGGCATATTTGATGTAGCCATTAGGCACACAATCCTGCTTTTTCTGACAACGGAATAAACTTTTGACGTGACAACGTCTAATAAATCGATGAACGCCGGCTGCATGCACGTAAAAGGATGACTCATTTTCCCGCTACGCTCATTGTCCCGTTACGCTCATTGTACGCTTGCGCCACATCAATGTTATGTTATGACGTTGTCACGTTAAACTATCGTCCGTAAACCATCTTTACAGACAACCAATTTATTTTTTTTCTTAATTCAACGTTTTGATGTGAAAACTTCTTTAGCCACGTTGAGCGATTTTTGGTAGGGGAAAAACTTATGGGTTCATGTCACCGAAATGAGCGACATGCTCGTGACGTGTTGCGCCAGACTGACGACGCGTAGCGGCCTGTGTACATGTATACGCATAAATACACTATTACATTGTATTAAGTTTTATTGATATTTTGTATTGAGCTTGTGCAGCCCATCATTTGATTAACTTATAAACTACATATATAAAAATGTATATAATTATTGCTCGGAGTGCCATGTGCAAACCAGACTAATGTTAATAATTAATATTTACAAATTATGAAATTTAAATAATTCAAACTATAATTGATTTAAGAATTCAAAAATTTACATGACGTACGTATAATGTCGGACGACACTCACTTGGCCGGATTTTTTTTTAATTCACGCACAATGAAGGGTTCCGGTTCCGCAGTTCGGATGAATTTATCCCAGGAACAACTTAACATTGTAGTTGGAAAGCATGTTTTCCCATACAAAATATATAAGAGAACATATTTTTCAACTGTAAATGTAAGTTGGTCGACTATTACTCGGTAACTTGTAAAGCCTACTTAGCTGTGATAGTTTTCCTTTTAACTTCGTTATACAATACTACTGCTGTGAATTTTTTCACATATCGAAAAATGGTTTACACAACCTACAATATTTTTAACGGCCTATCCAACGATACCCCACATTATGGAATAGACGAGAAAAATAGCATCCCCACTTTACGTGTACCGGAGGTATCCTAAAAAAAAATATTTCAAGATTTTATTTTACCACTTTGTTGGCGTGATTAATATGTATTGTATACCCATACCAAGTAACAGCTTTCTAGTACTAAGAGTCTCTGAGCTCAGCCGCGGACAGAGAGACAGACAGACGGACATAGCGAAACTATACTACGGAACTAGACTACGGAAGCCTAAAAAGAACACAGATATTCCAAAGTTTTGAGTTTTCTCTTCTGTCAGCAGTTCTTATGACTGCCTATTTTTTTTTAATCTTTTATTATTATTTAGTCTGTGCTAAAAAGAATTTAATAGTCTTAAAGGTGCCAAATGTATTTTCTTTCTTTTTTCTTTCAAATACAAAACGGACTACCGGACTACCCATTTACTATTATATTTTAGAACTTTTTTAGAACTATGGACAGACATGGCCAACGACTGTTAGCCCAGAACTAGGTACAACTTACAAACGACGCATAGGAACCTTAAGCAACCTATGTCAAAAATTAAGGGAGGAATGTATGTCATTGATCGGACGCAAACTCCTTGTGCTTTGTTGATAATTTGATTGCAATAATAATATAGTTTGCCGAAAATACGTTTAACATCTGTGTGAAAGGTAAAGTATGAATAGCAATATATTTTAGTACATTTTTGGTGAGTAAATATATTTTTTTCATTCATTTTTAAGTTAATAAATAGGTACCTAATCAAGAATAATCTAATTTGTTGTGAGTACTTACATCGTAAAGGATCATGTCGAGTGTCGTTGTTTCGGTCACCTGTTGCACTGTTCTTAACTTTATTAATTCTTTTTTAAACACTTATTAACTACTCTTAAACTCTTACTAAAAATATTGTGAATATTTTAGTAGCTAACAAAAAAATCTTCTGAATTTCTGACGTTATTTTAATTTTAAATGTTGGTAGATATGCTTGTTTATAATCCGTACTCTTTTTAGAATACTTTTTTTATTTGCGGACAGTCCACCAGCAAATAAATAAATCTTTTAAAATATTTGCATCGTCAAGTTAATGCACCTTGCTTAATTGCGAAATATAACTCTAAATTTAAAACAGCACAAAATGGTAACACTGAGAAGTTCAGTATTTGAATCCTAGAGATCATACGTGTGATCATTTAATTTATGCAGTAGTTTTGTGTGGGAAAACAATATTTTCCTTTATATTATTATTGATTTGGCGAAGAGACAAGCGTACTCGCTAAAACCGCGGTGCACACTAAGGGCGGTCGGCCGCCCTGCTTTACGTACAAGGGCGGGGCTGGCCGAGAGAAGCGTAGATTTTAATTCAGTTAGGCACGATTGTCGCGCTAGGCATCACTGAAACTTTACTTTCCAACTAGCTTATGTTTTTGTACTCTAATTATGCGACTTTGCGCTAAAGTTTTAAGGACTAATTGTATTGCTATGAATTTTAATTGTGTTACGAGTCTTTAATCGACGTTTAGAAGTGTCTCGAAAGACGTGGGCGAGAGATCCCTCTTCTGAAAAGTTACGTTAATTCTGTATATGAACTTTCATCTCTAATACAAATAAATTATAAAAAAAAAAAACGAGATTTAAAATAAGAATCGTACTTAAACAGACAAAGTTAGGCGCTTTATGGTCGATGGGAATACTTATATAATTACGTCACCATTATATAAGATTGTGAGCACTGTTAGTTTATAATCTATCTAGCGAGATTATAATCTATCGATTTTTTTAAATTTTTTTTTTTTGCTATACAACACATTCATTCAGTCTTTATAATCTATCAATGTCAAATCGTGAAATTGTAAACGAACCTGCACATAACGACAGGGTTCATAATCTGTACGATTTCATCACCCGTAAAATTGTGCCTTCCCTGATTAGTAGGTCTTGGCGGTAGCCGAATTGGTCGCAGTAACTATGCCAGGGCAAGCCGACCAAATGGGTTAGGTTAAGTGAGAACTGTAACAAAACTTCTTCCAAGTTGGTCGCAGTTACTTTTCTATTTAGTATTAGCGCAAGGTTCGTTCGTTGCATGAAAGTTTAATATTAGTTCAAAATTTGTCGATTTGCCATAAATAGTTAGATATGAGCTATCGAAAAATTATGCGTTCAATTGTTGCGAAAAAAATTTCAAGATGATGTGAAAAGAAAACAAAGTAAAATATAATATATTTGCCGCTTGCCATTCCGGGAATGGCGTAATATATTCAATTGCGGAAAATTGCGACCATTTAGAAGCACGTTGGATGGTAGCGCACGCAAATTAGGGAATGATTTATAATTTTAATATTAAACACGTTACGACAAAAATGTAGGAATAATGGCAATATCGTAACCGTTTATGTTTTATACCTACCTACTTTAAAATCATCGTTCCATTTTGGGTAGGTAGGTATACGGTGTAGAGAAATTGACTAACTATGATGATTTGAAGTACCTTAAGACTGAGACTGTCTTGCAACGTTTGTTTGTAATACAGTATCATTCGTGGCGAGCTTGGTTACAATACGGTGATACACAAGACGCGGCGAACGCTTGCTTCGAGCACATGGCTCAAGCGCGCTCCATTTCTTGTTACAAAACGGCTAAACATATCGAACGTTCGCTTCGAGCACTTCGAGCACCAAATATTTTTTTTAGGGTACTTCCCCTACTCGTAAAGTGGGGATGATAATTGAGGATTTGTGAAAACCTTTTTTCATCCATTTCAACGGGGAGATACCCTAAAAAAAACAAGATTTTATTTTACCACTTTGTCGGCGTAATTAATATGTATACCCATACCAAATTACAGCTTTCTAGTAGGTACTAAGAGTCTCTAAGCTAAGCCGCGGACAAACAGACAGACAGACAGACGGACATGGTGAAAATATAAGGGTCCCGCGTTGACTACGGAACCCTAAAAATGGGTGATAATAGTACCTACTTAGTCCCATTTAATATCTTGAGTACAGACGTGGTTTGAAAATATCGTGTCTCCGGAATATGTAAAGGAAATTAATCTTATACCATAGACATTTTTAACCATTTTCGCAAAAATCGGGGTTGGTCGCTTTCTGTTTAAGGTAAGGTAAGGTAATATTATCAAAAGTGTATCAATCACGTAAAAATGGACAGTTGCAATTGTTCGTTTCAGGGGACCCTTTACTTATCAAACATCACGCCTATATTCCCCGAAGAATTAAGCAGAAGTGTAGCGTATTGTGGTCTTACCTATCATTAAGGGCCTATACTACCTCAAATGGCTTAGCATGATCCTCCGTTATGTCGAAAATACTGCAGCATTAATTTTGATATAAATATATGGTAAAGTTGAAGATTAATGTTAAGTACTATATTAGCCGAAAACACGATTCCATAAAATTTTCTCGATAGAAAAAAAATCCAAAGTTACCTCCAAACCGAACAATAAACCGCTGGTATTCAAAAAATACTTCAAATTAGATAATGAAACTTTGCATATTAACTGAACTAACTATAAAGCAGGTCTTATGTTATTTACTTTTTTTTAAATGACCATTATTTTCACCGTAAAACGAAATTACCTAAACTATCGGCGCCTTGGAGCCTTTTCCCTGCCGCCCTGTCTCGCTTGCTCGCGTGACCGGTAGCAATAGTGTGCGAGCGAGATACAGAGTGAGGTGGGGCTGTGGTAGTATAGACTCTTAAGGGTAGTCAGAGGCCTATAGTAGGTACCTAAAAATTGTATGATACCCCGTTGTCGCTAGTTATGCTATGTCCCATGTAGGTAATGGAAGGCGAGCTTATTTTTAATTATCCAGTATAAATACTAAATTCCTGCCTCCATGCTGCTTAGAATTTATTTGTGCTTTGTGCTTTTCCATGCTTCACATAACATATATTATAATGCAATAGGCAAAGTGTGGGTAATTTAACTCCACCGCATGTGACTTTGCCCGCCCCGGGAATCCAACTAATCCAACCCGGAACCCCGTCAGCAGTCTCGATTGCCAAAGCTATAAACCAATGAGTCAGTCCAAATAAATAAAAAAATACCTACAATTAGCCTGCAAAGCAAACACAAAAACTAAAAGTTCGTGAAACCTCAGAAAGCCCTCAAAAATTCCTACCCAATTTTAATTAACCAAACAAAAAAAAACATGACTCGCCGTACAAAACAATGCCAGAGCCAGGAGTTTTATTTTTCAAGTGCGTTTTTAATCTGTGCCCGTGGTCCCGTGCCTGTGAAGCCCGCGCCACGCGACCGACAATCCAATTAGATTTCTAAACGTGAGCGAATAGAACAAACGGATTACTCATATTATGCGCAGTTTGTCTTTCCGAGATTTTATAGCACGAAATGCATGCGTGAGTAGTTGAAAGGGTTTTTTCATTTTAGTTTTTAAAAACTTCACCGCTGGATTTTGGATCAAACTTACACATTTTAGGAAACGAGGAGGGTGAGAAAGATATAGTGGAATAAAGAAACTCACATACATACATGAACCCTGAACTGAAAATGTACAGACGCCAGCAGGTCAAGCTACCCGAAACTGTAAAATTTTCGCAATCAACCTTGAACCGTATACTGTGGTGATAAAGTTGAAAATCTATTAAAGAAATTTGACAGATTGTAGTAGCTTGATGTGCTGGCGTCTGTACAGTGGCACATCAAGCTACACAAAACTGTCAAATTTTGATTATAAGCTTTAAAATGTTGGTGATTAAGTTCAAAATCTGATGAGAAAATCTGACAGTTTGTCTGTGATAACTTGATGTGTTGGCCACCGTACGATCCTTTTTTGGGCAGCAGTGTATTAAGGCTGCGGAGCTGTACGGTGGCCACATCAAGCACATCAAGTTACCACAAACTGTCAAATTTGACTGTGACAATGAACTTAATCATTGACATTTTATAGTTTAAAATCGTTTGGACAAATTTGACAGTTCCGTTTAACTTGATGTGCAGGGCCTCAAGTCTGCTATTACAATAGTGTCAGAATGGTCTCGTCATTGTGAGTATTTGACAGTGTTTGTATGGCAAATTTGTCAAAAACTCACAATGAAGAGACCATTCTGACACTATTGTAATAGCAGACTTGAGGCCCTGGCCACTGTACCCTAATTGTGTAACACAAAACCAATCGCAATCATAATGATTTAAAAAAAATTGCTAATCCATTGCTTCATGTTCGAAAAAATTGTCATATCAACAACGTTTAAACCACAATGAACGTTGTTGAACTGTCAAAATGAAAACGATTCCTACCGATAGTGTGTTACGCAATTTGTTTATTTACACACACGTTCACTGGGTTGCATAAAACTACCCGATAGGTACCGGCTCTTTTTCAGCTTATGACAGAATCCTCCTACTAAACCACACAGAAATTGTAATCACCAATTTAGTTACCAAAAGTGATTATGGAAATATTTCAAAACGACTAAATACAAAAACTCATTAATTCAATAAAGGTCAAGAATCAACACTTTTTGGAAGTCTTACAATAGACAATGATGCCTGAACAGATTTGGATGTATGAGGTAGCGGTATTTCCTTTCCGTGTCTTGTGCAGTAGTGTAGGTAGGCACTGCCAAAGTCAAACTCCAGGCGCAAAAATTGCCATGTCAGACTTACTTTTCAGAATTTAGTCTTAGCAGTCTTAAAGGTTATTAGCGCTTGACATTGTCTGAACACAGTTATAAGTCTTGAGCGTGACCTCACTTCTCAGATTACTTTTCAAGTTCAGGCTCATTTTAACATCCAAGTTCAACATGGCATACTGCCGCATATTTATAATAATCTCTTATTTTATATTGATATTCAAGCAGAAACTAAACTCATCAACAGAAAGCATAAAAGAATTATAGTCAACCATTTCTGTTTGAAATAAAAATAGAAAACTTCACTGGACCGTACTTAATAGTCCTCTCAAAATAATAACATGGCAACCCGGTAACAAGCTGTCATGTCTATTGAAATGTCAAGTCTGTAAACAAGAAATTCGTGGATGTTTGTTTTTTAACGGAATCCTATGTGAAATAATCAATTAATAACATTTAATACTGAGTAAGAAGTTTATTGAAGTTATTTTAGATGACTCTTGGACGTAAATACCAGCAATCTTCCGGGTAAATGGTTCTCCTGCCCTTGTAGCGCTGTCCCTGTTTGGCGATGCATGAACGGTCTTTATCGTTTATAAATACGGCAAAAATTGATTTTTCCCTATTTATAGGAATGCTGGGGAGGCTCGTAAGGTGTATTCTAACCAGTCGAAGGTCGGGACTCTATCTGGTTGCTCGTCTTCTGTAAGTTATCCCACTAATATAGTATTCATAAAATCATAACATTTTAACTAAGTATATGAATCACCCTTTCCCTATCCTTATTAGTAGTGTGTGCTTTGGATTGTATACTAATTGATTGCTGGTACGTCGAGGCTACTGTTACTTCATACTAATATACCAGTCTTATGAGGCAACACTAACAATTGTCTCAACTTAAGTGGTGTCATAATCCAGGTACTAACTAGGACAAAATGTGCTAATCTTATTATTTATTCTGCATGTAACAAGTGTTTTTTGGAGATAACTTTGTCCAAAATATTTCTTGGTAATCATATTTTTTGTATCAATCCGCAGTCTGCTATAAAATTTGATGAATCATATCTAGTGTGGATCTAACTTTCCCTGTATGCAATTATATATCAATGTTCATACTTAAACCTCAACAAATGTTACATTGTTAAATTAATAAACATAGCTGGTTCAACATTATCAAATTATAAATATAAAAATACATTCTTAGCTACAAATGCTTTAATGCCTTTATTTATAAACACTGCTGTGTTTTGAGGAGACATCATACAAAACAAAATGTATGGAAACAATAATGTCCACACAATTTCACACCACATTCATACATCCACACGCAGTGCTCTTACTAACATAAGCATGTAAATTATAACTGCTTCTGAATTTTATCTTGTAAAATGCATAAATTTACTGTAATTATATTCTGTTACTCCAGGGTATAGGCGCTGGAAGCTGAAATACAGGCTATACCTAGTTTGGCTTCAGATGCTTAAACTTTTGTGTACTCAACTATTTTGTATATTTTAGTTATAACCTTTTGGTTACCATAGTGTCACTTTTCTCTCCCCTTTTTTTTTGGTTGGGAAATTATCAAATAACTCTCCGTCCAGAGCGGGAGAGCGTGTCAGACTTTTACTGACTAAAACCTACCCATGTTCCTTCAGTTGCCTGTGTGCCAGGGCCATGGTATCCTTTTCGGACAAACCCGCAACCCTGGCGGGATTGATTTTTTTCTCCCCTGACAGTCACAGTAGCCAAGAAGAAAAAAAAAAACAATTATCTGACTGTTATAAATACTCTATGTCACCATCATTATGTACCTAATCTTTTTCCAACTATGTTGGGGTGAACTTCCAATCTAACAGGATGTAGCATTTCACACTCAACAACAGTAACTGCCTATCTCACCTCCGCAACCTGCTTACTGGGTAACACAATGCCAAGACTGGTTGACAGACTTTCGGGCATCTAAATAGTCATAACACCTGTCGAAAATCTAAAAATGACAGCCGGAACCAACTGGTTAATGTGCTTTCTGAGGCACGGATAGTCATCCATCCATGGACCAACCTCGGCAAGCGTTGCTTATCCTTAAATATTGACCTGTTAATATTTCTGTCATCTTTTTTGACTGGTTGAGGATGCATTTTCGACTTTTTGTATTTTGTTTGAATGTCATCCTAATTAATTTAATTCAATTTTGAACACATCTGACATAGGCAGAACTGTCGACATTGGCACCATTGCCATAGAGAAAATAGAATAGTAATTCCGAGGGGACTATACAAATCACGCCTGTAATCCACGAAGGTATAGACAGAGGTGTACCTTTAGTTAATAAAAGTCTCTAAATACTCTTTAACTGTACTTAGATATCACTTTGCGATATGATCGAACCACCGGACTACGAGGAGGTATGCGACCGCCTGATGGGGGAGCGGGACCCCCTCGCGTATCCCGCGGTGGACATGGAACTCTGCAACGTGCCCCGCCGTATCCGGACCATGACCCATGTCCTGCCTGACGAAGACCTGTGAGTATTATTTATTTAAGGCTTACCAACTAAACACATAGCAGCACATACACACAAACCCACAATCTTTTTCATAATTATAGATCTCGCGAATCTAAATTTTAGGAAAGCACGGGGTACGACTTCGGTTTACCATCCCACGATTTAAGGGGTGGGAGGGGGTCCGGGGGAGAGGGGGGAGGTCTAGAACCCCCCCTGTGAAGGACAAAGTGCGGAGCCCCTCGTTTTATAGATATGATTTTAATTTATTTTTAATAAAAAAAAAACTGCACGTAGCGGGTCTAAATTGGTTTCCAAACAATAATAAAGTAAAATAAATTTTCAAGGTCAAGGTCAACACCCTTAAAGTCAAGGTCAAACCAAAATATACTCAAATCTTGGAATATTACTTTGTGACAAGCCCTCCAAGGTCAAAAGTATTTTCGATAACAGACGTCTCGAAGAAAGGCGTGGTCGACAGAGCCCCGATATGCGGGGCTCCACTTCTGGGTGGTTTAAAAAAAAATAACCACGAAGGGGATGGCGGGGTCGGGGTCGATATATTTATGGCCGATTCAACGATACTTTTCTCATCAATGTTAATTTTAATTACTAAAACTATTAACTAATTTTATTTAGTTTTTATGATACGGTTTTATACGGTTTATTTATACGGTTTTATTTAGTTTGTCATGTTATTTGTTATTTTTGTATTAATTAAAAAAGCAGTATGTTTTGCTACGGGTAGAGTTCGCAATATTTAGAGCGTTGAATTAAAATGTTTTTATTTTTGTATGAAAATCTGATAAATTAAAAATCTGTTGAATGAATAAAAGTCATAGAACAAAAGTTGTCGTTTATGATGTTAGTAATATAGTCCTGAGAGGTTTTTAGTGGTTTTCCAATAACTGTGTATACATACATACATACAGAATGTATATGAAGCATACATCGATGCACAAAATTTTATCATAAACAAGCTACTGCCCGCGACTTCGTTCGCGTGGAAGTCGTAAGAAACCACAATATACTAAAATACCAGCCACATTTTTTTTTCCGACACCTACAAATATCGTTAATGTATACAAAAACTTAACAAATTATATACTAAAACCTTCCATGAGAACCACGCTATCCATTAGTTAAAACAGCATGAAAATCGGTGCAATCGTTTTTGAGTTTATCGCGAACAGACAGACGCGGCGGAGGACTTTGTTTTATAATATGTAATGATAGTGATTCAGCACATGATTCTAGACCCTCCCATAAAGTATCATCACAGCGGCTGGTCTTGTTTCCGCGTTTAGATTATAATCATTCAGTTCAGCAGATAGGTTGATAGAATACTCTTTAAAATGTTACAGACTAGCTTTTGCCCGCGGCTCCGCCCGCGTAGATGTCGGTTATTGCGTAAAAAAGTAGCCTATGTCCGTCTCCATATCCCAGACTACATCTCTGCCAAATTTCATGTCGATCGGTTCAGCGGTTTAGGCGTGAAAACGTAACATACAGACAGACAAAGTTACTTTCACATTTATAATATTAGTAAGGATAAAAATGTAGAAATTTTACACAATGGGCGAACTTTTTTCTAAAACCAATCTTTTAAAGACAACCCTTGAATGGATTCTCACATTTTGCTTAGTTTCAAATAGTGATATAATTATTTCAATTCAATAATAATGTTTCTTTCCTTTCCCTCCAGCGCAAAAGCCCCAATGTTCGTTCGCGACTGCATCCGGTGTTACACAACGGACTACACAGTCGTGGAGTACAAGTATAGGGCTCACTCGGGCTCCATGTGCGGGCGCGAGCGGCTGGGGGAGCGGCTGGAGCGATTGCAGGCGGGGCCGCGCCACCAGTATGAGGTGGACGCCGAGCCCAGCGCGAGCTCTGAGGAGCCCCAGGTACGTGTACATCACTCTGAGATCCTGGTTGATAGATACACCATTTATTTACTGCATACAAAAGCACAATTCAATAATAACAAATGAGAGAGACTCGGTGATATCTGGGGAACATGTTTTACAGAGCGCAGGTCGACTTGGCCTGAAGAAAAGCCAGCCAAAGGCTATTCTTCAGTTGTGTGACATGATCTGACTGCACAAACTTTCCTATTCAGAATATTAATTTGTAATTTGTTGACTTGATTCTCATAATCCGTTGATCCGAATGGTCGATTATCAAGATATATATTATCGCAGTCAACAGCTGAACGCAAACCAAAACATTGTTATATTTTATTGTAATCCTTAAAACGGAGCTTAGTGGCCACCATTTTCCATTTTAATTATTACAATAAATCTTAACAATTTAAAACTACTGTTTGTAATAATAATACAGTAATAATAAATAATATAATAATACAGTATAGTCTTGTGAAGCACAACTTAACGTGCTTATTTTCTGCATTTTCATTCTAAAATAAAAGAAATCACCAAAAAACGATGAGGGCACCACTGCGCGCTCGGCATCCTCTTAAGGAATGACCGACTAGTGTGTCCTTAAGTTTTTATTTGTTACAAATTACCTTTATAACATCTTCAATCTCCAGTCTGAATCTCAACCATCAAGCGGCCGTCAGTCAGTGGCGTCCATGTCATCATCATCTTCCTGCAATGAGACCCTCACTCCGCGCGGCTCCTGGGCCAGCCTAGACCTTCGGAGTTCGTCCTCAGATCCTCTGCTACCTGACCTGTTTGAGAGAAAACCACCGGAACAGCTGGATGCTGTCAATGAATCTAGGAGGTGAGAATTTGTAATTTAGATAGTAATTGTGTGAAAACAGTATTTGAAAAACGTGTTTTTATTTTTATAATAAATCGCCTTCTACAAACAGTCAATCACAAGCGTGAATCGTATGAGTTATATGAACAGATTAAAATAGAAGACTGGTTGTCAGACTTTCGGGCTTCTGACGACCCGTAACGACTGTCAAAGATCCACGAATGACAGTCGGGACCAACAGCTTAACGTGCTTTCCGAGGCACGGAACGGTCTTGGTATGTAAAGATGGTCACCCATCCACGGACCAACCGCGGCAAGTGTAGCTTAACCTGATCGATCGAACCGTGCGGCCGTTATTACTTAATAATAATAATACCAGCCTATAACTGTCCCACTGCTGGGCAAAGGCCTCTTCTCATACACAGAAGGCACTAGCGTTGATCACCACGCTTGCTCAAGACGGGTTGGCGATTTCAGACTTGTATTAACTATAAGTCCAGGTTTCCTCACGATGTTTTTCCTTCACCGATGTCAGTAATGTCCAAGATAAACTCAGAAAGTACATAATATGAATTAAAATAGTCACATTGGTACTTGGGGATATGAACCCACAACCTCGTGCATGAGAGGCGAGGTCTTAACCACAGGGCCATCACGATGTGTCGGTAAACATGTCGACGGTGAAGTGCCAATAACATCTAACTGACAAAGTCAAAAATGTACACAAACTGAATGAGGATGCATGCACGTTGGTTTAGTTGGTGGTATTTCCACATATAGTTTAACAACAAAAAATACACTTAGGAGATTTCACTAAAACATGCGAATAACCCATTTAAGTTCTAAATGATAAAAAAGTGAATTCTAGAAAAATTTAAGTTAGGAGATATTGGCACTTCTCCATCGATTTGTGAAATTGTGAGCAGTGGTGTCTCAGTGGCAACAGCCGCGACTTATGAGTTGTAGGTCGTAGGTTCGAACCCTGATAGGCGCTTTACTTTGTGTAAATAATTTCATCACCACTACTCTCAAAACGGTGAAGGAAAACATCGTGAGGAAACCGGCATGTCCTAGAACCAAAAAAAATCGAAGACATGTGACATTATAGCCCACTCCCTCTCACAGAGAGGAGGCCTGTGTCCCAGCAGTGGGAACATTACAGGCAGATTAAGATTAATAAAAAAACAAGATGGCGGCGTTAGTTCCGATTTTGGCCACGCACCAAAAGATCTTTGTTAACTATAAAAGTAAATTATATCTTCAGCGTTATTGTCTTATCTGCTATACACATAAATAAAATTTAATTGTCTGTTTGTAATGTCAAAATAATAGCTTTTTACTAAATGCATATGAAAGTATTTACGGTAAGTACTTATAACAAAAAACTTTTTTTTTTTTTTGAATTTTTGTCTGTCTCTGTTTGTCCCGCTAATCTCCGAAACGGCTGGACCGATTTTGACGGAACTTTCACTAGAAGATATCTGATGGTATAAGAAGTAACTAAGGCTACTTTTATTTTAGAAAAAGCCACGCGTGCAACTGCTAGTCTATAATATAAACACAAGAGTCATTATCATCTTCTCGTTTCTCTTTCACTTATAGGTTAGAAAACCGTCAGGCTGATCTCCTAGGGTTGTATACTCCATATCTTGACGAGGAAGAAGCGGTGGAGCGAAGATTAGCTGCTGAAATGCCGTGCGAGATCATGGGCCACAGGATAATGGTGGTCTGTCATCAGTTGAAGTAAGTATAATATTTGTTTATATTTTTTTTTTTTTACATCAAGGTTAAAAAAGTAATTTGAATGTAGAAATATGACGTTATTTTAATTCAAATTTGCACGCAACGAAGTTGAAAGCATTATTGTGTTTGTAAAAAGACATTAAAAACAAAAAAAAAACTATATTTTTTATTCAGATTGATGATTTTTTCTTTGCAGATAATTCTTGTTCTGTTTATACAATATAAAAAAAAAAATTTTTTTTTCGCTCCACCCTCCAAATACCTGGTAGTAAATCTTGTTTTGGTGGTAATTATTCACATGTCAAATATCCATTCCAGACTAGAACTAGACGTGGAACCGCTCTTCGCAAGCATGGCCGTCTACGACGCGAAAGAAAAAAAGAAAGTGTCAGAGAATTTCTACTTCAACTTGAACTCGGAGTGTACTCGCCAGATGTTGTCTTCCCACGTCCCTCACGCCGACCTCTCGACCCTCAGCCGGAGTGCTGTGTTTGACCTCCTGAATCCTTCGCCAGATATGTTCTTAGTGGTTAGAGTGGAGAAAGTGCTTCAGGGCGACGTCAATGAGTGCGTTGAGCCGTATATTAAGGACGATAAGGTTGGTACTTGCTTGTTTTTAATAAACTAGGCTACAGAGCTCCCGACCGTCTTCTAAACCCTACGCCAGATTTTTTTCCTATTTGTTAGAGTGGAAAAAGTGCTTCAAGGTGACGTCAGGGAGTGCGTTGAGCCGTATATTAAGGTTGATAAGGTTGGTTTTTGCTTGATGTTTTTAAAACTACTAAAGGCTTACATAAGTTGCTAGATGAGCTAAAATTACTTGCATCGTCTAATTTAAACAAAAAAAAAAACATACTTAACAATGACCGTATTTCTAAAGGATTGGAAAGACGACGGAATGTCTTTTGATCCGTTACTTTCATTAGTTTTAACTTGGCGATTATAACAATCAAATCTTTTATACAACACAAACATTGGCCCTATAATTCAGAAAAAACTGTATTGCCTAATGATTTTGGTCAATAAAAATTTTAAACACGCAAAACCTTTCCCCTTTTTGACGAGGCGTTTATCGTAGGTGCAGGCCGATATTTATTTTTACGTCAAATCATTTATTCAACAAAACCACACAATTTAAAAGCTAACAGTCTTAAAATAATAATATTTACAAGTATATAAAAAAGGGAGGGGAAAGAATCATAGGGCATAAAAATATTCGTCCGCATCGCTGTCAACAGGGAAAGTACCCAAATGATTCTATGGCCAAAAAGGTCACGTGAAGAGTCGACCAACCACTTGAATCGTTTGTAATCTAAAAACATGCTTACAACTATCTATCTTTGTAATTTTTTATTATATGGTGGTAAAATAAAGAGTATACCATAACTTTCCCAGAACCGCGAGAAAGTCCGCGCAGGCGCGGCGGCGGCATGCTCTCGGCTCGGCAAGTACCGCATGCCGCTCGCCTGGAGCGCGGTCTCGCTGCTCAACATACTGAGCGGCTCCAACAGCTTGGAGCGAGACCAGGACAAGGACAGCTTGTCTGCTTGTCCTAATACAAACAGCTTGGGTAAGTAGACTTCAATAGGAATGCTGACAGATTTTTTTTTTTTTTCCGTCATGTAGTTTATTAATAAATATTGGACACGTATTTTTTCTTTTTTACGTAATAAAAACATTACGGCGATAAATTTAGTTCAAATGTGGCATGACGTCATTGCTCGCCAGATTTTATACGTAGCTGTGACGTAACGAGCCCCCACTCCCCAAGTTTAATGTGTAATTTTTTATTAATATGATAACGAAAAAAATGTGTCTAATATTTTTTTTTATTATCTGATTGACGGGCTAGACAATTTTTTTTTTTTTTTTACCCAGGACACATCCCTATTTAGCCAGAGCTAAAAACCTGTAAAAATTACTGAAACACATTTCTGTATTCTTAATTGGCCTAAAAAATAATCCAAAATTGTATTCAATTTCAACGCTAACCTGGGAACTGTTGCAGAAGGTGCATCTGGTAATTGGCTTTCATCATAAATCCTACGGCTGAATTCTCGAACCGATAATTATCTTTAAGAGGTTTTATTCAGCCTTTTTGTTTCTACAATTCACCTTAAAGTGCGATTGACAGCATGAGACTAAATTGAATTATGTTTGAGAATTTGGGGGTGAGGTTGTGGCAAAATTATATCGTCATTTAGAATTCGATTATTTTCCTAGATCGTATTTCTCTTTTGTTTATGTAGAAATTGTTTCAGCATAATAAGTTTCATCCATTCTGTAAATTAATGGTAATTTCACCAATTTTTTTTTTTTTAAATTAACTCCTTCAGTTAAGATGCAGATACATTTATTATTTATTTTAAACGGAGCCCCACACTAGGAATTTCTCCTGTATCGTGGGTGCGTTTACAAACATTTAAACTCATAACAACACACGGAACAGCTACTTGTAAGTCATATAAATATTCGTTTCGTGCGGGAATCCAAGCCGCGCCAACCGTGGCGTCAAATATGTCGGTAACCTTGAGTGCAGCCAGCAAGGACCCGCCCATCCTGTCATGACGCCATGTCCGCACAGACCGCAAGGCGTCGTCCAGCAGCCTGGAGCAGCTGCGGCGGCGCGCCGGCGAGGTGGGCGGCTCGCTGACGCGCAAGGGCTCCGTCGAGCGACGCGCGCCCGCGCAGCTGGCCGACGACCTGGCGCAGCAGCTCGACGGCTTCAAGCCCATCGTCATCACGGTCACGAGCTTCTTTAAGCAGGTTCGTCGCTCTACATTGTGCTATCACATAGCTCGACGAATTGCCAAACTTCAGTGGCAGTGGGCAGGGCACGTTGCTCGCAGAACAGATGGCCGTTGGGGCCGAAGGGTTCTGGAGTGGCGACCGCGAACCGGAAGTCGTAGCGTAGGAAAACCTCCCACAAAGTGAACTGATGACCTTGTGAAGGCCGCAGGAATCCGCTGAATGCGGGAAGCATGGAACCGGTCGAGGTGGCGGTTCTTGGCGGAGGTCTATGTCCAACAGTGAGCGTCTTTCAACTGAAATGATGACAGTCCGCTAAAGCCTCGTATTCATAATAAACAAAAGATGTGGTAGTTGCAGCAACATGCTTTTGTGTTGCTGACAAACTTTGGTTGTTTAATGCCAGCAATTTGCTGCAACAATGTTTGCTAAATATGAGGCTTGATGTAATCCATAGAAATAGTAGTAGTAGAATCGAATAGTTCAGTAACAAATAAACTCATTTATTTAATGATACTAATTTTGCAAAAGCAACGAGTCTCTTTTCTATAAAAATCTGTAAATCCCCAAGTAAAACTAGTACGTTTAATTTTATTCCCACGCGTGCGCTAATGATATCCTAGCAAAGTAGTATTACTAGTTTTAACCAAAAAAAAAAGTGTTTAGAATGTCTTCAAATTGTTATTTATATTACCAGGAAACCGACAAACTTCGCGATGAAGATCTATACAAATTCCTAGCTGAGATCAAACGACCCAGTTCCGCTCCAAAGAAGCTTAAGTGTATCCCCGGTACACTGAAGATCGAGGTCTCGCCATGTCCTGATGAAATGAAAAATGGACTTACTCCAGAACTTGCCAAATTGCATCCTTATGGCGGTAATATATGGTTAATTTTGTCTTGAGAGCCAACGTTCATAATGTGTCGTGACGATTTTCTTATCGTTGGGACGCTATAATTTCTAGTTCCCAAACAAATCACGATGCATAATAAATCGTGCCGTGGTATATGTGAACATCTTTATTTTTAGGGTTCCGTACCTCAAAAGGAAAAAAACGGAACCCTTATAGGATCAGTAGTATGTCTGTCTGTCTGTCTGTCCGTCCGTCAGTCACAGCCCATTTGCTCCGAATCTACTTGGCCGATTAAGTTGGGTACACATATGAATTTATGTGACCCAAACACGGACGTGTAACGTAAACAAATGAATTTTGAATATGGGGGTCACTTTTGGGGGGCAAATTGACCATTCCCACCCCTTATCTCCGAAACTAGTGAGCCTAACATTTTGAAAAATTACACAAAATAGTTCTTTACTTATAGATAACAGGAAAACCTATAAGAAGTCTATGGTCATAAAATAACATGGTAAATCTCTCAATATTGTGCGTACAAACTTACATTTGCAGTTGGAATGTATGGAAGAACTTGTTTTTCAACTACAATGTTAATTTTGTTCTTGGGATAAATTCATCTCAACTACGGAACACTTCATTGCGTGTGGTCCGACACGCACTTGGCCAAAGTCAAAGTCAAATCATTTATTTCAAATAGGCACGCAAAATTCACTTTTGAACGTCAAATATTACAAAAATAGTTAATTGATTCTAGTTGCCCCTTCCAAAAGGTAGTTATGTATGGAGAAGAATGGGCAAGAAACTCCATACTTACGGGACTTACTTCCGGTTTTATAATACAAGCTACGACACTAAGAACTCTAATATCTGTAGTCACAACACAGTGGAAATAATACGTTACTTCGTAAGACTGCAGTGTCTAGGTGTAAACATGACACAGCTTTAGAAAGATACTGTGTCACAGCTTATGTATGTCCGGATGTCGTAGCAAGGTTTTGTCGGATTTCTGACTATATTATTATATCTCGTCAGATGACAACGTACGTCCCTGTAAGGAGATCCTGCCATTCCCGACGCACGCGCCCGCCATGCCGCACTACCAGTATCGCAACCTGCTGTACTTAGCGGTCAAGGAGATCAACCTGAACGCGTACACCTCGCGCACTGGCTCCGCTAGGAACATTACTGTGAGTTGTTGTTGTGGAAAAAGCACTAAATATTAATTAGTTGTATCTCTTGAAAATCTTTTGATGGTCCACTAGAGCGCTCATCATTCCTCGAGAACCAAGCTATCCATTGGTGAAAACAGCATGAGAATCGGTGCAGTAGTTTTTGAGTTTATCGCGAACAGACAGACAGACGCGGCGGAGGACTTTGTTTTATAATATGTAGTGATAATTCTTCAAACAGGTGCGAATACAACTGATGTCTGGTGAGAACGAAGAGTCGGCCCTACCAGCAATATTCGGAAGAAGCTCCTGTCCAGAGTTCACTAACGAGGCTTACACCACCGTGCTGTACCATAACAAGTAAGATTATCATTCGTTTGAATTATAGAGGTATGAGGAACAGGGTGTAAAGTTCACTCATACTCTATGGAAAAGGGAGGATCCTCCGACCAGACGGGTATTGTGTCTGTTAATGTCGGAATGTTGTATATATGCTAGTCGCGCGGTAAACTCTGATTGCGCGATGCAGAATTTGTGACGTCAGGTCTTTGATGCGTAGTTGCCATGTGACGTTGTAGATATCGCCACAGAATGATAAAATATCCATGATTTCGATTAAATGATTACGTGGAACAATCGTGGCGAAATCGCGACTGAAAATGCGCTCGACACCAGTCGGACAAGCCCGAAATTCCTTAGTAAAACCGAAATGATAATTCTTGTCCTGAAAGTAATAATACTGATGAATTATATTTGAAGTAACAAACATATCGGTATACCACTACTTTACCCCTCAAGAGGGGTTTGGGGGGTAGACGGGCACCTCTTTTCAAATTTCATAATAATATTTTCTCTATTTTTATCCTGTTTACACTTACTTATATGTGCATGCTGTGGTCTCCTGTAATTGAAGGAGCACACGTAAAATAACTTTTTTTATTATTGTGATTTATATTGTATATGTGTATCGTTTGTTGGAGCTCCCAAATAAATAAATAAATATTTATTTCCTTTCCCAGGAATCCGTCCCTCTACGACGAGATAAAACTGAAACTGCCCGCCGACCTGGGCGATCAGCATCACTTACTGTTCACGTTCCTACACGTGTCGTGTCAGAGGAAGCCTGTGGCACCCGACCAAGAGAAGAACTTGGAGACTCCTGTGGGATACTCGGTAAGATACGCCCTTGCCCCCTTGGATTAGCGCAGTTTTACTACCAAAGGAAATTCAAGGTTGTAGGAATTTAAATAAGGTCGAAAATAAACCATCAATCACATGCGACGTGTTGAACTGTAGTGTACTTAATTTATTTGTTATCAGCATTGGCTTCGCAGATCTATAATATTGCCTTGTCACTATTGACTACATGTAAATGAAAAAGAGTTTAAAACTATCAAGGCTTTTCCAGGAAATATTAAAAGGTTCACCCTGTTACACTCCCAACTGATCGCAAAACTAATTGGTTTCATTGGGGCTATCCAGCGAGAAGAGTAAAAAATATCTTGCTTGGTTCTCTTTTTGTGTCTTCTTGGCTTGAGAAAATAAATACACCGTGGCATTTTAACCGTCTTACAACGGCAGCCCACTTCATGTATCCAATGACTACTAATCATTCATAACAAAAAATAACAAAATAAAAACCATTTGAATAATTCAAAAAAATTAATAGTATAAAATAAGTATGACGCATGACGCAATTTGAAACACCCTGTTACGAGCGCGCGGTCAGAGCCATAACAAAAAAGTGACACCAAAGTAGCCACGAGCGTTTTAGCGTTTCAAGGTCGCGCGGAATGGAGCGGCCACATGTTTATCAGAGTTCATTCACCCTAGTGTAAAAATGTGTTTCTTACTATTGCAACCTTAATGTTCTCGGTATGTATGTAGTAGTTTAACATGATAGACATGGATATTTAACCCGAACTAAGTTGTGTAAGATAGATACGAGTAGGTACATACTAAGTGCAGATTATTAAAAGAGGTACGATTTAAGTTACAAACATACGGCCGATTTCAATAACTGATAAATTTGTTTTCGTTCGACAGATAGAAATTTGACTCAGGTACCTACGTACGTTAAAAATCCAGAATTTCGATCTCTAACCTGGGCAAATAACAAAACAAAAGATAGTTAATGAAACTGGCAGTACATAAATTGTTTCCGGCGTATTAAAAAAATTGGAATCAACTGAATTATTTACACTAATTACTAATTACGTATTTACAAATGATCACTTTTTGTTTACACATGCAAGTAGTTAGTTAAGCTTTACCTGTGCGCGGGTGTCGTTCAAAATAATCCATTATTGCGTACAGGAGTACCATGTGCAGGTACTCGATATTCGAGAATTGATAGTTCATATCACTCATTGTGAAGTAGGTAGGTACCTAATCTCTCTAGCGATCGCGAAAAATGGTCGATAACCGGTAGCGCGCGCGCGCACTTCCACTTCCGATATTCGGACGCAACTGAGACACTGTGAGAGTGACCTTCACCTATTTTTTTGTGAAAGGGGTGGGGGCGTGGCACGCGCCGCATAGCGTTAGAACTTCTCATTGGATGACAGTCCACGTGGACCGTGCTTGATTGGGTAAGCCAGCGATGGAATGATCTACTCGCTCGTGCGCTGGGTAGGTATGTTCTACCGTTTAATACGTAAACATTATAAACAGGATGTTCATAATTCTAATGCATTATTTATTTTTCTTTGCACCTATTATTTTAATTAATGGTAACAAACTTTTATCATGCCTAGAGGTATTTTATGTCGGATACATTGAGTGGACTTCTTTTGTAAGACGACTAAAATGCCACAGTGTATATATTTGTGATTATTGCTAAGGCTTGAGAGTATTGGGAATAAAACGTATTTTAGTGGAACTAAAGACATTTCATTTCCGATACTCTACACACCCAGCCAAAAGGTATATGTTTATTATAAAAACTAATTTAAAAATAGTACAGTACAATCTCAGTTATTCGGCAGTAATTCAAACACAAGGGTGCCGGATTAGTGGATTATGGGAAAATAATGCCAAATATTGGGACGTGTGTATATTTCTTATTTGAGAAACAAAAAACTTAATGTTTCTTGAAATAATCCATTATAACCTTTCGTTTTTTGCCCACCTTCTTACGTAGATATCTGAGAACTATCACTTTTTGTGTAGAAACTCCATTTTCTTCTGCCCAAGTGTATTAAACTAAATTATCAGCGAAAATCAATCTAAATCAATCTTGTGTTTACGGTTTTGGCGCGCACTCGCGTTATCGCCAAGGAAACTGACCTAGCAATACAAAAAATGGGAACGAATACTATGCCGGATTACTAGACGTGTCGGTGTATTGTACAAAGAAAAAAAATAAATAAAAAAAAAACAAGGAAACAACAATTTGAATGTATGAGACATTCTATCCACAGTTTTGCTTTGTGTTATTTGAAAAGTGAGAATATCTAATTATTTTATCTGAAATCGGCTTATTATATTATTGTAAACAGAGAACGAGGAAAGCAGTCCCACCGTAATACAGTTTATAACTAGTACGGGGGTCAGGGTGAATCGGTTTCGTAACGACCTAAATTTATTATTGTGCACTGAGTTACTAATTGGATAATCTAATCTTTTAGATTCATATAAAAAAGTAAGTACTTGTAAAATCTGTTGTAAGGTTGTTATTTTTTTGACGCAAAATAAAGATTTATTATTATTATTATTTATTTTTATGTTTTTAACATATCTCGGGATCCTGTGGTCCCGGGCCTTTGGAAGGCGTACGAGGGGCCGAAGCCAACTCGCAGAGGCCCGTTACACGCTTGTAATGAAATGAGGCACCAACCGACGATTATCCCTGTACGCACTATGCAAGTGCACCCAAAGACAACCCCCGGTTGGTGTACGACTATTGCAGGATATGGAAACAAAAATACTGAACTATAGGTTTTGGGTGGTTAAAATGGACTGGTTACTTAAACTATGGAAGGACTGTGGCCCCTGCCTGATCAATGTTTTATTATACACGTATAAAATGGCAGGGGGTGACTTGCACACTCAATAATGGGCCCCCGAAAACGGTCGCTAGCACATAGTGACGTAGCGACAAGGGGGCAACATGTCCTGAGGTGCTCGAGGAGTGGAGAGGTATTCCACGGCTCTCAGAACAATCCCAGAGCCCGGAAGATGGTCAAGATACAAGATGGACAAGCACTTATTGGAATACTTCCTTCCTCCGAGCACGTTTGCTCTTGCGAATCTCCACTCAAGCCGGCCAATAAAGGCAACCCAGAGATGAGGAACATGACTTCTCCCGGGAGATAGGGTCCGTGGGGTCGCAACTGCCCAAAAGCTCGCCACATGCTGCCCTGCGGGTTTCTGTATCTCTCTTGGTCTGGCTCCTCACCCTAGAAATGTTCCGGTAAAGTAAACTTACCGGCACAGACCCAGAGTTCGGAGCGCGCAAGCCCCACCATGACGTCAACGTAGAGATACGGCGGTGGGGTTATTATTATTACTATTGAAGTGCCGGATTATTGAGATTTTACTGTACTTATATTTACGAGAACTTATTTCGATGTGGTTATCAAAACATCAAACTAAACTTAATACTAAAATTGCTCGTCTTTTGTCCCCAGTGGCTCCCTCTATGCCGCAACGGCAAGCTAACGTGCGGTGAGTTCAACCTGCCCGTGATGCAGGAGGAGCCGCCCGCCAACTACTCGTACATATTTCCCGACGTGCTCCTGCCGGGCACGCGCTGGATCGACAACCACAAGCCTATCTTCAGCATCACACTTGACGCGCATACTACTGTGCATCCACTGGTAAGTTTAATTACCACTCCTAGTACAATCTCCTTCGAGTAAATAAATTAAATCGTATCTTGTTATTACCTCAAAAGACCATTTCAGACACGGATCTACATGGTCCTCACATGATCTGACAGTGGAGTAAAAAAAAAAAACAATAAAGGCTGATTTTGATGATCTATAAATTCTTCCTAATTATCATATGAACGGCGTTGGTTACAGGACGGATACATAGAACGCTTCGCAATGGCGTGCGAGGCTGTACAAGAAGGAAATATTCCGCCACGCATCGGACTATCCAACATGGAGTCTGAACTACGGGCTAGGTAAGAAACATGGTTTGATAGGACTGGTTCTAAAATTAATATAAAAAAAAAACTTTTTTATTACTATCGTAAAAGAACAAATAAACTTTAAATTAAATCAGACCCATCAATTTATATGATAAATGAAAGCTTGTCGTGAGATTTACTTGTACAGGTACTAGCAAGTTACTAGCAAGTAATGTACAAAATTTTCTCAAATCTTTAAGACTGGGGACATATCTGAGTGGCGATGTTCGTAATTTCGTTACTGCACTGATCGTTTCAACGCTGCGGAAGCGTATTTTCACGCTCGCGAAATCCCCATGCGTTTTCCCGTTTAGATTTTGACCCATGTGTCTATGTGTTTGTCTTGGACTGATTTTACACTCTTTTTGTTTTTCAGTATAACAGAGCTACCTACAGCCAACGTAGAGGTCCTAGCTCGGTACCTACCAGTAGTACTAGATAAGCTACTGCACCTACTGGTGGCGCCGCCCTCGCTGGCCGGACAGACGCTAAACATCGCTCAGGACGTGTTCACCTGCCTCGCGCACCTCTTCACTGATATATCTGTGAGTATGTTAACTAGGTAGCCAATCGCTCAAAAGAAAATTTAAGCTATCAGAGGCAGGGTACTTAAATTTACGAGCTCGCTACGCTCGCTCTTGCATCCTATACATGTTCTCTCAGTTTTGAAGCCTTTATGCATTAGTCGACAAATAAATTTCTCTTTTTATTTGAATGGTCAAAAGAGAAAGAAAGGTATTTACACCTCAGATAGTTTAGATTTTAAACCGATGTGCTGAAATTTTTGAGCTCGCTTCGCTCGTTTCCGCATATTATTGATTATTTTTGTAACACCACCGTTAAATCCCCACCACTACCGTGACAGCGAAGTATTTTTTTTTTCTTTTTTTAAATTTCAGTCAGGTCGGCAGACCTTATTGGCCCGGGCGCTAAATCTAAAATACGCCACTGAATAAATACCGTTTCTGTCCGTTGTTGCCCGCGTTCACGCTTATCTGTATTAGTCGAGAGAGGTGAACCAGCGGCACGGTCATTTTGTCCTCCGAGTGCGTTGTTATATAGGATTCCATAAGCTCTATCGTTCGCGGAGAAACCCGTCGTTTGCCCAACTCCTAAGACCACCCTATGTTATTTTTGTATTTCTTTCTTACTTGCAGAACATGAACGAAGGTGCTACTTGCGATAACCATGGCCGCAGTAGTCTCATCACCACCTACATACAGTACCAGTGCACCATACCTCGACCCTCACTCACTGACAGGGATATAGGACTGCCGCTACCACCTGCAGGTACTTATGTGCTAGGCTTAGGATAGACGTGACTGAGGCCTGTCCTGACATAATAGAATGTTTTTTATTTTTTTTATTGTTTATGCATACAGTCTTAATACAGGTACGTTTATTTTGTACCATTAAACCAGAAATGGTTTACATTTGTACTCACATTGGCTATATGAACACTCCTTAATCACTTAAATATAACTTACATACTTTCAGGGTAAGTTACACAAATCCATCGTAAATGCAGTTCAAAGTGATACAATAAATAGATAGATACAGAAAAGACTGGCTCATACAACGAGCGAAAATATTCGCACGCACACTCATACGCATAGACTCATACGGTTCAGTTACAAAAATCATACTTAGAACCTTGTCTATACATACAAATAAATAAAATTAAAGTGTCTGTAATGTTAAATAGTTAAATAAATATTTTGTTGTAGTGATGACGGATGGCTCATGTAAGATTCTCCATGAAGAGTTGGCGCTGCAGTGGGTGGTCGCTAGTGGAGCCACCAGAGACCTCGCTATGCAGAACTCATGGTAAGTATATGGAATTCAGCTCTTCAAATGGCGCCTTGACCACAAACTAGGCGATAAATGAGAGTTAACACAGGTTCAGGTTCGATTATTGGTGATGGTCTTTAGAAAGGGCAGGTGCGTAGCACTCGCAACCGGCGTACGTGTGTGACCAGATGTATGAACGTAAACGGAGCAAAAAGAGTATGTAAGCAGCGTAGCAGGTGGCGTTCTATAGTTTCTGCCTACTCCCAAGGGAAAAAGGCGTGAGATTGTGTATGTATGTAACACAGGTTCAAAGTCATCCATGTAAATACAGTTACGAGCAAAATATATTACTAGTATAAACTGCTCGGCCATGATACCTGATTACAAGGGCGTCGCCAGCCGATGGCCCAGGCAAGTTAATATAAGGAGGATGGGAAAAGTATGAATTGAAGGTACAGTTAAGAGCACATGAAGCTGTAGTACGAGTCTTACCTCTACGGCGATTGTAATAAGAACGGTACAAAGTCCAATGTGTAAAGCACCACGAGCTCTTTAACTGTACAATAAATAAAACTTGTAAACCAAGTTATTACATTTATTAGAAAAATTGGAGAAAGTTACAATATTTTAATAAAAAAGTGGTAGAGCGCGACCCTTTTTTGAGTTAATTAAAACATAATCTTCCATCTTTTTTTTGTAAACTTCTCGACTACTTTTGTAAGTTTTCATAAATAATTTTTCTGTGTACTTACACTAATCATGGCCAGACCATTGAGGCGAATTTCCCCCATGATGCTTCTTAGTTAGGATTGTGGTTGCTTTGCATTTCGTTAAAAAAATTTGGAATCTGTAGGAGCGTAGCAGGCTGTGATGGTAGCCGCCCCTCCCTGCCCTCCCTTGGCGAAGCCCTTGCCTGATTACATGACTCATCCATTAATATCTGTCGTCAAAATAACGGCAAATATTATGTTATCATTTGTGGAAGACATATTATACAAGTGCCAGCACAAATATGTGACATCAAAGGTGCACCAAAACTATCTGATGAGATAAGCGACGCCAAAATATAGGTAGCTGCATCGACTTCCAAAAAATTTGTCACCTACCTGCCTACTCAGTTAAATTCAGAGGAATGTGATACCTTGTTGTGATCAAAAATATCTAACATCATTTTGGCAGCATAAAAACCTTACAGTATATTTTTCAAGTTTTCTTCTTTATTACAATAAATGCTGCTCATATTGCAAAAAAATGTGTCATCCCACTGGCAGCATAAATAACTGACAGTAGAAATGTCACTGCACTTTCGGCCGGTCCACAAGTAGAGCCCTTCACCCCGGTCCTGTACCACGTCCGACTCACTGGGGAAACTCCACAAACAGTTCCGACTCACTGTGAACTATGTGGCACCTGGTTCCGACTCACTGGAACCACAACTGGCCCTGGCAAGCATCATAAGCACTGACTCAGCCCACTATCGACCTCCGGTCTCCAGAAGGGAGTGATGTGGTGGTATCGACAACGCCACATGCGAACTACACATCAAAGACCTGACGTCACACAAATCCTGCATCGCGCAATCAGAGTTTACCGCGCGACTAGCATATATACAACATCCCGATATTAACCGTCGGGCAGTTGCCAACCAGACACAACACCCGTCTGATCGGAGGATCCTCCCTTTTCAATACTGTTAGCTTTGTACTTACCGACAACGGTGTCAGACTTTACTAATCGCGAGTTTTACGAGATGGTGCGAGTTTATTTAGTAAGTGGTTAAAATAACGAACAGCTCGAACAATGTGTGCGAGAAAGAGCATACCTGGTATGCGGTCCATATGAAAAGGATCATTTTAGCAGCCAGTCAAAGGCTGCTTGATCACAGCCAGTTCAGGACCCCGAATAAGTGTGTTATAAGTGCCTTAATTAAATTGATCACAATGCTTCATTTTCTGCATTTTGATGGTTCTACCCATGAAAGTATGAAGGAAAAATTTGAATTACTCTTCAAATTACTTCAAGTCACAACCTAAACTTAAAAAAACTAGTTCGAACCAGATAAAATTAGCGATTGATAACCGGCTTAAATACCTACGTCGACGAATTGCGCGGGCGCACAGCTGATAAGTACTACTGCGTTCTGCTTCACTGACCGCGCCGACGCGGCGCGCGGCGAATTGCAATTAAACCAGTTTCAAATTAAACATCTTTCGTTAACGATAACTATTTTTTTTTGTACTAGGACATGTCAAAATAAGAAATAGGTCTTTAATAAAACTCTTTTAAGTTTAATTTGTCAAAGTTTGCGAGCTGGTTAAAGACTTTTCCTGTATATGTAGGCAACTAAAAGAAAGAAAGAAAAATATTTTATTTGGGACACGCACAAGAAATACAAACAGTAAAAATAAAACATGAGCATTTAAAACTAACAACATTGTAAACCTGTGCGAGGCCAAAAAGGCCACTATCTCAGCATAATGCTGCGATATTTAAAAAATAAATACCGCAGCGCTGGTATTCTGATAGGGCTAGAATCAATTGATTATTTTTGTAATTTTTGACGTTCGAAAGTCCCTTTTATGTGCCTATTTAAAATAAATTATTTGACTTTGACTTAAAGAAAGACGAAATCTTGGAGGTTTGTTTTTGGTAAATGTTTTGTAAAAAATCATAGAACAAAAGTTGTTGATATTTATGTTAATAATACAGTCCTGGGTTGTTAGTGTTTTACCAATAAGCCTGTATAATAAGATTTATTGTAGACATGTAATGTTATCCTCAGGGCCCTCTTCGAGCTTATGGTAAAGTCCATGGTGGAGTACTTATACTGGAGCGGTGCGCACGAGGCGCGGCGCAAGGCGCGCTTCCCCGACCAGTTCACTGACGACCTCACCACGCTTGTGAATAACGTCACTACGGAGATTATATCCAGGTAGGTTATCTCTCGTATTGACATGAACTATGTGAGTACGCACGGCTACAAATCAAGCTTTACATTTCCAGTGTAAGCTGACCTCTCATTGTACCGAAATCCTATACAATACAAGATCAGCCTAAACTGAAAATGTATAGATTGATTTGAAGCCGTGTGTTAACGAGAGTATAATAAAATATAGAGAGCAATGGTAGCGCAGTGGTAATGGCCCCGACTTACGGGTTTGTAGGTCGTGGGTTTTTACTTTCTATAAATAATTTCATCACCAGTGCTCTCAAAACGGTAAAGGAATACATCGTGAGGAAACCGCCATGTACTAAAACCAAAAAATCGGAGACATGTGACATCTACCAACCCTCACTGAGCCCGCGTGGTAGATTACAGCCCACTCCCTCTCGAAGAGAGGAGGCCTGTGTCCCAGCAATGGGAACATTATAGGCGGATTATGTTGCGGCATCTACAACGCCACATGCGAACTACGCATCAAAAACCTGATGTCACACAAATCCTGCATCGCGCAAACAGTTTTCCGCGCGACTAGCATATACAGGAAAAAATTTAAGCAGTGCGCAAATATTTTTTGGCGGTTAGATATAAGTAATAGAACATATTTCCATTATACGTTCAAAAAATATTTTTTTTCGGCTTGAAATCAGCAAAATATGGACACAATCTATTCGTAATAATATCAATGGTCGCGCGCGCCTCGCGGCGCACGTGGCGGACGCGGCGCCCGCTTGACGACAGTCCCGTTAGGCACCTGTCCGAGTGACGTCGCGTCTCGACGCTTTCCTGCGCATGCACCGCAATGTACATCTTTGTACTTACCTACAACGGTGTCAGACGTTACTAATCGCGAGTTTTACGAGATAGTGCTAATGTATTTAGTAATTGGTTAAAACTTACGATCAGCTCGAAGAATGTGTGCGAGGATGAGCATACCTGGTATTCGAGCCAACCCCGCGGTCCGTATGGAAAGGACCATTTTAGCAGCCACACGAAGGCTACTTGATCAAATGATCACAAACAGTTCAGGACCCCAAATAAGTGTAAATGTTAAAACTGTTATAAGTGCCTTAATTTAATTTATCACAATGCTTCATTTTCTGTATTTTGATGGTTCTAAGCCCATGAAAGTATGAAGGAAAAAATTTAATTACTCTTCAAATAACTTTAAAATCACGGCATAAACTTTAAAAAAAAAGTTCGAACCTGATAAAATTAGCGATTATTAACCCCAACGACCATATAGCCCCTAGACGCCTAATAACAGGTGGCCGATGTCTGTCAACACATCAGACTTATAGATCTGATGTAGGTCGCTACTCAATAATTTCGATTCAGTTTCGACCAGTTCTGTGAGCCGTAAACGCTTCCGCGTTAGTCAATAAAAATTGGTGAAAATAAATATAATAGCCCTATGCACAATACGTTGGTGTGGTAAAAACAGCCACACTTCGAGTTTCCTTAAAGATAGCATAACAAATTCATCGGTAAGTTAATAGTTACATAATCATAATTAGATTTATTTTCTGATATTATTTATCGGAGTTCATCTTATACTGGTCATTCTTGTAGGTGCAAGGACTCTCGTTGATGTCTTTCGAGTTTGCGTCCCTTTTTTTTTAAAGTAATTTTTTCGTTATCTCTTTTCCTCTATTATTAGGTAAACATAAATAGTGATGCAGCATATTCAAATTGACCAAATCTGTTATCGATAAAGCAAAAACCTACACTATAGGTATAAATAAGAAATAAAAAAAAAACACTAATTACAATAGAGAAAAGCTGCCCAATGCAAAGGCGAATTATTATTATCGCCACTTTAGTAAAACACTAAAGTGGCGATAATAATAATTCGCCTTTGCTTACTAATACTTAGGATTAAAATAAAATCCAAAGTTAAAAGTTGTCTAATAGCTTATAGAGACAAAGGTGGCTTGATATATCCTTCACCAACTGTGATCAAAATTTGTCGTCGTTCTGAAATAACCATAAAAGCATACCTTGAAAAAATTACAAAAAACCAACGTCCTGGTCAATAATACTTTAAGCATTTTCATTAGCGAGGAACTATTTCCTAATATAAGTAACCATCAATTCCACTCTGAAGTAACCAATCATGTAGTGGATTTGTCAATAAGTGTTATGCACAAATTATATTTCCACAAGGCTAGCTTTCTTACAAAGTCTGCCCAACACAAACACTGTTCGAAAGATTTAGACAAAGTTAATACATTTCAAAAATGATTAAAGTATCAGTGTTTTTGATTGTCCAAAAATTATGTATATTTTAATCCACACAGAAAATTTCCCTCTCACGGAGAGGCGTCTGTCCCAGCAGTGGGAATATTATAGGCCATTATTATATTCTATAAATAATTATTTGACTTTCAGAATTTAGTCTTTTTTTTAACTATTAGGAAATGAAAAAACATCTGAAAAAAAACAAATCTTTTAAAATAAATACGGAAAGAATTTTGATATTTTGTTTTTATTTTTAACATTTTATGTTATTACATTAAGTACTTATATCAATTACATTAAGTGCATGTTAAAATACTATTAGGAGACTACCGAGCGCACAGTGGCGCCCTCATCGTTTGTTCGGTGATATCTTTTATTTTAGAATGAAAATGCAGAAAATAAGCTCGTCAAGTTGTGCTTCACAAGACTATACGTTATTATTACTACAAACAGTAGTTTTAAATTGTTATGTTTTATTGTAATCATTAAAACGGAGCTTAGTGGCCACTATTTTCCGTTTTAATGATTACAATAAAACATAACAATTTATCGTAGTAGTCTTAAGAAATAGGAAGGTAAAACAGCCACTTATTTAAAAAAAATATCGATACCTTCGTGTTTTATTTAAACTTGCCCCATCCCTAGTAATACGTAATGACCTTGGTAGGGCCAATCAGAACGCAGTACCCCGCTTCCTCATACCTCAGCTAGTTGACAGAATTGTTTTGATGAGTTAGATCAAGCATTAGGCGTCTATGGGCTATATGGTCGTTGATTAACCCGCTTAAATACCTACGTCGCCGAATTGCGCGGGCGCACAGCTGATAGGTATCTATTACTGCGTTCCGCTTCACTGACCGCGCCGACGCGCGCGCGACGAGTTGCCATTAAACCAGTTTCGAAATAAACATCTTTCGTTAACGAGAACTTAATTTTTTTGTACGTACTAAGATATGTCAAAATAAGAAATAGTTAAACTCATTTTTTAAGTTTAATATGTTAGTAATACAATCCTGCAAGGTTGTTAGTGTTTTACCAATAACCCTGTATAAAACGAAGTTAAAAGGAAAACTATCACAGATAATTATGCTTTACAAGTTACCAAGTAATAGTCGACCAACTTACATTTGCAACTACAATGTTAAATTAATTCTTGGGATAAATTCATCCCAACTGCGGAACCATTAATAATAATAAAAAAAAAAACCTAAAAAAAATACAGATTTAACATCTTATATATATAGAAAATTCAAGTGAGCTTTGGATGTAACACAACGCAATACAAATCTACGAACTGAGAATCATTTACTAATTGTTAACTTACAAAATAATTGGAAGGTTACACCTTAATAATTTAATCTTTTATTATATTTTAATCTGAACTTAAAATCGGAACAGTACTGGCTTTATCTCCAACTCCCCACGACCTTAGTTCTTTAAGCTGAAGTTTGAGCTGGCTGGCATTAATGAGTGACAGTTATTGTCACATACTTATTATAAAGGTTAACTTAGTATAAGTGTTTGATATAAGTAATTAATTATTTATGCGGTAGTCCCTTAAAGGCTACCGTGTATTGTTTTAAGAAGGAGTATTCTTTTAAAATATATGTTATTTCAAACAGTTTATTGTTTCCTTGTATTTCGATACGTAACTACCTTGCATGAAGGCTTTGTTCCAATACCTCTAGAGGGATAAAATCTTATATGTAACAGTCAATCTGTACAAAAAATGGAAAACCCTGAATCTCAAACTAGGTAACCTGTATCTTGAGAGACAGTGACATTCAGTGTGAGTTTATTTTTATTTTTTTAAATACAAATATCCAAAATGAAATGTTGCCTATGTCCTTCTCCAGGTCCCAGGCTACCTATCTGTCAAATTTTAAAACGAACAGTCCTGTGGTTTACACGTGAATACGTTACAGACAGACAGTTACTTTTGCAATTATTAGTATGAATGGATTGGTCAATATTTTTTCCTCCCCAGATACGGCAAAGACAGCCGCCTAACCCAGAGTCTGAACAACAGCCTGGCGTTCTTCCTGTTCGAGCTGCTGAGCGTGATGGACCGTGGCTACGTGTTCAACCTGGTGCGCACCTACTACAAGCAGATGTGCGCCAAGATCGCCTCTCTGCCGGATGCTGTGCCGCTAGTTCACTATAAGGTAAATTAGAGATTCAGTTTTATAGGATTACAAGCCATGTGCCAGATGAGATTACCAAACGGCAAAAATGACGAACTTCCGTACAATCTTTCACCCCCTTATTAAGGGATGAATTTATCAAAAATCCTTCCTTACTGCTCAAATTCGCTATACAAGAAAGATTTGAAAAAAAACAAAACTTCATGAAATGCGACCCAGTGGCTGACAGAGCACAGTCTGAAGACTGCTTTGTCGGTCAGTGAATGAATAAATAAAAAAAATTGCTCCCTATTACATGGGACTTAAACATAACTGGCGAAATGTGGATGTTCCTTCTATGGGTACACCTCTGCCTAACCTTTCGGGGAAACAAGGCGTGATGTTAGTTATGTAAAAAAAAATCTTAAGTAGATAATAGTTCGATAGTACGCTTTCCGATATCGAAGACCTTTGTACGTCTTCGGATGTCGACGTTTGGAACTCGGTCTATTAGCCTGATGCCAAGCAAGGAACGCGCCATTCACCATGGCTCTCTGTGCACCTCAGTCTTTACACAGGCTCTTGCGTGAGAGTCCACGTCTCAGCACCGTACGTCATGATGGGCAGAACACAATGGTTATAGAGGCGGAATGTCAGCCATTGTGGAATTTAGCTGATCTATGTTAAATAAATAAATAAATGTTGTCCAGTTTTCTAAATGCGACCCACCCAAACTGAATAATAGACCGAGTTCCAAGCGTCAAGATCCGTAGAAAGGTCTTCGATATCGGAAAGCGTATTATTAAACTCAAATGGAGTTGGGCAGGACACCTGGCAAGGCGCAGCGATGACAGGTGGAGTAAGGCTGTGACAGAGTGGCGCTCAAGGACTGGAAGACGAAATGTCGGCCGTCCGTGGCGTGGGAGAAAAACGGCCACATTCCTCTTGATCGTATTTTGTTGCTTCGTGTCTCAATATGAAACTTTATAAAAGGTATTAGAACATTCTAGACACACTGAGTTCGCTGTTGAGCTGTTTTTCATAATTCCTTCTCAGTCACGAGATAATATTTTTTTAAAGGAGTGAAGTGGAGCTAGTGGATAGATGTATGCGCTCTTAACATAAGCAGAACAATTTTTTTATTTTTGTAAGGCAATTTAATTTTGATTGTCAAAACGACGCATGCTGTCATGGTGGTTAGAGTGTCGTCATACTTTTTTTCCTGTCAAATCACTTTTTCAGTGTCGTCTGCACACAAAATTGATTTAATCCTGGAATTTTACAACAGCTGTCTGACCACCGCGAAAATTTCCAAACTTTGGAGAAAGACCAAAATCGTACCATTGCCGAAACCAGGAAAACCCTCGCATGATCCCAAAAGCTTTCGGATTATATCCCTGTTATGCCAACTGACCTTTCACTTGACCTCTCAGCAGCTTACGATACCATTAACATCAAAGGACTACTTGATAAAGTAGCAGCCTTACTAACGATCAGGGTTTCGTTAACATTTTAAGCGAACTTCTACTCTACCGCCGCTTCCAGGTCTGTTTCCAGTCTGGTAAGAGTAGATGGCGACGGCAAAAGATCGGTCTTACTCAGGGCACTGTATTGGAGCCAACGCTTTTTAACATTTACACAAACGATTAGCTTACACTAAGCACTAAGCGCTTCTTGTACGCGGACGACTTAGCTCTGGCGACTCAATCGGTGACTTACACTGACGTAAAAGATAACTTGTCACTGGCACCCGATTAATGTCTTCACTTTTACGCACTTCTTTCTTAAAAAAATTAATTAATTTAAAATTATTTACAAAATTGAGTTTGATATTTTTAGCTCAGAACCATTCTACAAAACAAAATTCAGAAAGTCTTTTTTTTACTTTCTACTACCCTATTCCTTATGTTTGTAAAATATTATAATCTATGGAATTTATCTCACTAAGCTTGACTTTTTAATTTGAAATCCGGCCTCTTCTCCGCACAGCTCGCCTTCCTGCGCATCATCAGCTCGCACGAGCACTACGTGTCGCTCAACCTGCCGCTGGCGGGCGGCGCGGGCGGCGTGTCGCCGGCCGCGTCGTGGCAGTCGCTGGGCTCCACGTCCAGCGCGCCGCCCCGCCACGCGCTGGGCCACGAGTTCCGCTCCAGGCATTATCTGGCGGGCTTGCTGCTCACTGAGCTCACTAACGCGTTGGACTTGCAGTAAGTAGATAGCTCGCCTCCCTGCGCATCATCAGCTCGCACGAGCACTACGTGTCGCTCAACCTAGCTATTTCTTAACCACAAGCCTCTCGCTGTGTACGCAAGTGGTGTGTCTGTTGCAGCGTCGTGGTAGTCGCTTGGATCAGTATTATTTTTATAAGCTCAAAATTTTGTAAAAATATTTTAAAAAATTGTCATAAATTGTAACCATTTCATGTTATCCAATATTTTTATAATGTAAACTCCGTCTATGTTAGTCTCCTTATATGATGTCTATCCTTACAGGAAAAATCAAATCAAATCAAAACAAAAATTATCACATCAATAAAAAATAAATAGAACATCAAAATTCTTTATCACTGATTTGATGAAAGTTGCGTGACACCAGCAACCTTAACCTTGCTAAGAGGCAAAATGGCGGATTTAATTTGAATCAGCTGATCGACTCAATAGGATTATTGTGTATTACAAGGTTATTTTGTTGCTAATATTGAGTTTTGTCCTATTAAATATTGAGAACTTTACACATTTCGTTTTGTTCGCATTAAGTAAAAGATTATTGTTATCACATCCGTGTCTTTTCTATATATTAAAAAAATAAGAGAAGTGTCATCAGCGAATATAATAGGTTGGGGAAAAAGTTTCTTCGCATTTTTTAAGAAAATTCAAAACGTTTTTTAATATAGTTTATTTACATTTAACTATAGTATGTAGGTACCATTTTGTTCGATAACTTTTTGCCATCTTGTAGGGACATGATCCCATTGCTATAGAAATTTTGGGACTTCTGATCAAAATACCGCGACAAGTGGTTTTGGCAGTCCTCTCGTGATGTTAACCTGACACTGCCTAAAGAATTTTGAAGAGACCGAAACAGGTGGAAATCTGAAGGTGCAAGGTCAGGACTATACGGCGGATGCATTTACACCTCCCAGCCAAACTCTTAATTTTTGCTGAGTGGCTAAAGATGTGTGAGGTCTAGCGTTATCATGATGAAACACCACACCCCTTCTGTTGATTAATTCCGGCCGCTTTCTCTCAACTTCTTGCTTTAATCTCATCAGTTGTTCGCAGTAGAATTCAGAATCGATGGTCCTGCCTGGTGGTAACAGCTCATAATGAATAATGCCCTTCCAATCCCACCACACACACAGCATCACCTTGTTGCGAGTTAACCTGGGTTTCGCCACAGTCTGTGAAGCCTGACCGGCCTTTGACCACGACCTTTTTCGCACGTTCTTGTCGTACGTGATCCACTTTTCATCACCAGTTATCAGCTTCTTCAAAAATGGTTCGGTTACATTACGTCGTAATAAAGAATCACAAATGAGTACACGGTTCATTAGGTTTCTTTCAGTGAGCTCGTGAGGTACCCAAATATCGAGCTTTTTTGTGTACCCAGTTTTTTTCAAATGTGCCAAAACTGTTTTGTGGTCAATTCCCAGTTCTTCAGCTACGTCGTAACTACTGATCTTGCTCCACTTTTTCAAAAATGGCATCCATTTTATCCGTAATAGGGCGACCAGAGCGACGTGCATCTTTGACATCACAATTTCCGGATTGAAAACGCTTAAACCAAATTTGTGCTACTCTCATAGACACTGCACTAGGTCCATAAACATCGCAATTTTTTTTCGCGGCTTGCGTTGCATTTTTACCTTTTTTGTAGTAAAATTTTAAAATGTATCGAATTTCTTCATTAGATTCACTCATCTTGATAGTACGAAAAACAAATGAAAATCACACATTTTCCTAATTTGAATTTGGAATTATGTTCTTTAAAATTTAAACTTTCAATGATACCAAAACCAGCCAGATACAAATAGTACCTATAGCCAAAGATATTTTATTACAAGTTCATACATACTATAATCCGAAAAGACTTTTTCCCCAACCACAATTTATATCCGAAAAGTTAACCATCATCTAAGGAAGGTCATTAATCCGAACTAGAAATAGGAAAGGGCCGTAAATTGAGCCTTGAGGAACGCCCATTTCAACTAGAAACCCCGAGGACATCGCGCCGTTAACGTTTACTTTTTGCTGCCTGTTGGATAGATAAGAAAGAACAACATCAGCAGCTTATCCACGAATTTCGTAGTGGTGTAATTTACAGATCAGTGTTTTACGGTCAACGCAATCAAACGCTTTTGAGAGGTCACAGAAAGTGCCAACTGCATCCTGGTACTTCTTCAAATATTACAAAATGTGACTGATGAGTTTTACTCCCGCCTAGTCGTCGACCTTCCTATCATAAACTCAAACTGGTGACTATGTAAAATCCCATTTTGCTCAATAGCACAGTCATAGGTCTATAATTAGAAGGATCACTATACCCGATTTGAAAATTCGTTCAACTTTACTGTTTCATTTAATCGGGAACGTACCACTGTCTAAACATTTATTAAAAATACCTCTTAGGACAAGGGCAATTGTGACAATGATATCTCCCAGAACCTTGACGGAAATGCCCCATAAGTCTTCAGTGTTTTTAGAGTTAAGACTTTTGAATGTTTTTTTAATCGTGGCAATAGAAATAGGTTTAAATGCAGAACTTGGAATGACGTTGCTGAAGTTTTTTTTTTGTTCAGCTTATGGAGATGACGAGGGGAGAGAATTCGTAAACTATATTGGGATGTTAGTAAATAAATTTTCTAGTGTCTCAGCAACTTTTAACTTATCTGAAATGGTTTCATTATTAATTTATTAGACAATTCATTCTGATCTCGTTGTTTTCTGTTTCCAGTTTCTTTGTTAATTACCTGCCACACAGTTTTTATTTTGTTATAAGAAAATATCAATTTAGTTACTTATTAATTTAGATTTAGATTTTTTTTATGTGTCAAAGTGACGACATATACACAAATCGTTGTTTTGACAACTTTTATTTATTTATTTAATTCTTTAAGCACAAAAAAATGTACAGAGGCGGACTTAATGCCATAGGCATTTTCTACCAGTCAACCCTTGGGTGATGCAGAGACAAACAGTAGTAGGTGCAATAGCGAAAATTGAGGAATAAATATTCATTTAAATATAAAGATATACATAAACCTATTACAAACTATAAATTCAATATATAAATCTTATTATATATAAATATAAGCACACATAAATACACATAAATATGTATACTACAACAAATAAGACAAACAATAGGAAAACATTACCGTTATGATGATGCCAGCTTCTTCCGAATATGCTCACGAACTTTTACTTTAAAAGATAATCGGTTTTTATCCGGCGATTCGAAAACTTTATTCTTAAAATTCTGTTTTTAGTCGACTATTTTGATTTAACCTGTGCCAAACGCATAATTTCGTTTCGCAACTAATCATCTGCTAAGAAACGTTTATAAATGAAGAAAAGTCATGACTAACGAGACTTAATCAATATGGCTGTTCGCTGTCACCTGCAGGAGCCCAGTCCTCCAATGCGCGGCCGTGAACGGCGTGCTGTCGCTGCTCACGGCGCACGACGCCGACCCGCGCCTGGCCGCGCCCGACGTGAAGGCGCGCGTGGCGGCGCTGTACCTGCCGCTGCTGGGCATCGTCATGGACGCGCACGCGCAGCTCTACCGGGGCTTCACGACTAGCAAAGGTAATGCTCACGACGCCCACCCGCGCCTAGCCGCGCCCGACGTGAAGGCGCGCGTGGCGGCGCTGTACCTGCCGCTGCTGGGCATCGTCATGGACGCGCACGCGCAGCTCTACCGGGGCTTCACGACTAGCAAAGGTAATGCTCACGACGCCCACCCGCGCCTAGCCGCGCCCGACGTGAAGGCGCGCGTGGCGGCGCTGTACCTGCCGCTGCTGGGCATCGTCATGGACGCGCACGCGCAGCTCTACCGGGGCTTCACGACTAGCAAAGGTAATGCTCACGACGCCCACCCGCGCCTAGCCGCGCCCGACGTGAAGGCGCGCGTGGCGGCGCTGTACCTGCCGCTGCTGGGCATCGTCATGGACGCGCACGCGCAGCTCTACCGGGGCTTCACGACTAGCAAAGGTAATGCTCACGACGCCCACCCGCGCCTAGCCGCGCCCGACGTGAAGGCGCGCGTGGCGGCGCTGTACCTGCCGCTGCTGGGCATCGTCATGGACGCGCACGCGCAGCTCTACCGGGGCTTCACGACTAGCAAAGGTAATGCTCACGACGCCCACCCGCGCCTAGCCGCGCCCGACGTGAAGGCGCGCGTGGCGGCGCTGTACCTGCCGCTGCTGGGCATCGTCATGGACGCGCACGCGCAGCTCTACCGGGGCTTCACGACTAGCAAAGGTAATGCTCACGACGCCCACCCGCGCCTAGCCGCGCCCGACGTGAAGGCGCGCGTGGCGGCGCTGTACCTGCCGCTGCTGGGCATCGTCATGGACGCGCACGCGCAGCTCTACCGGGGCTTCACGACTAGCAAAGGTAATGCTCACGACGCCCACCCGCGCCTAGCCGCGCCCGACGTGAAGGCGCGCGTGGCGGCGCTGTACCTGCCGCTGCTGGGCATCGTCATGGACGCGCACGCGCAGCTCTACCGGGGCTTCACGACTAGCAAAGGTAATGCTCACGACGCCCACCCGCGCCTAGCCGCGCCCGACGTGAAGGCGCGCGTGGCGGCGCTGTACCTGCCGCTGCTGGGCATCGTCATGGACGCGCACGCGCAGCTCTACCGGGGCTTCACGACTAGCAAAGGTAATGCTCACGACGCCCACCCGCGCCTAGCCGCGCCCGACGTGAAGGCGCGCGTGGCGGCGCTGTACCTGCCGCTGCTGGGCATCGTCATGGACGCGCACGCGCAGCTCTACCGGGGCTTCACGACTAGCAAAGGTAATGCTCACGACGCCCACCCGCGCCTAGCCGCGCCCGACGTGAAGGCGCGCGTGGCGGCGCTGTACCTGCCGCTGCTGGGCATCGTCATGGACGCGCACGCGCAGCTCTACCGGGGCTTCACGACTAGCAAAGGTAATGCTCACGACGCCCACCCGCGCCTAGCCGCGCCCGACGTGAAGGCGCGCGTGGCGGCGCTGTACCTGCCGCTGCTGGGCATCGTCATGGACGCGCACGCGCAGCTCTACCGGGGCTTCACGACTAGCAAAGGTAATGCTCACGACGCCCACCCGCGCCTAGCCGCGCCCGACGTGAAGGCGCGCGTGGCGGCGCTGTACCTGCCGCTGCTGGGCATCGTCATGGACGCGCACGCGCAGCTCTACCGGGGCTTCACGACTAGCAAAGGTAATGCTCACGACGCCCACCCGCGCCTAGCCGCGCCCGACGTGAAGGCGCGCGTGGCGGCGCTGTACCTGCCGCTGCTGGGCATCGTCATGGACGCGCACGCGCAGCTCTACCGGGGCTTCACGACTAGCAAAGGTAATGCTCACGACGCCCACCCGCGCCTGGCCGCGCCCGACGTTGTTTTTATTTATTATAGAACCTTTAAACTAACACTATCTCATTGATTCTATTTTATTGAATATTCTTTTGCAGAGATACTACAACTGGACAGTGAAATGGGCCAATTTGGGAATTTGTATACCGCATCGTCGCCCGAAGGTGACTTTAAACAGGTATGACACTTTTCCATAAACACCTGCTTGTTGGAGTAATATTTTCATTGAGATTATCTCAAAAATCACCTAGAGAAAATAAAAAAAATCCCGTATTTTTTTTCCCTATTTATATCAAATTGATGTTATTTTTCCCGTTTTCCCAGAACGGCCGTCCACCATTCAACAGTGAAACCAGCCGCAACTTGCTGATGTGCCTCGTGTGGGTACTGAAGTGGGCCGAGCGAGGCGCGCTGGCAGCCTGCGTGGCCGAGCTGTCGGCACACAAGCTGCACTCACTACTGGCACTCATCGACCTCTGCTTCAAGTGTCAGGAGTACAAGGTACAATACTAGGTATACTCGTACAAGGAACAGTACTATGTGTACAAGGTACAGTACTGAAGTGTAGTCGGAGCTTAAGAGGCCGTGCACGAAATCGACTAATTTCGATCAATTTTGTTCATTGTTTGTGAGAAAGGGAAAAATAATTTAAACAAAATTATTTGAGATTTGAAAAGTCGTGTTCTTTGTTTTGCATGTGGCTGAAAGGGATTTTTCAAATAAATTAAGTATTCACGGTAAATCACTAATATTTACAACAAGTTTTCCGAAAAATGACGCGAGACTGAAATTTGATCATCATTCTACTTTTGATTTTGAACATTAAAAAATATCATCAACATCATTATATGGTCTACTTGCATGCGGCGGAACCACTTTTTTCAACTTCCATACAAAATATAGCAGAAAAATAATATTGAAAAAACCTTTTTTTGTTTTAAACTTCGTCAGTAATATATATTTTTCCTATTATTTAGCAAATCATATCAAGAAATTTAAAAATCACAAATTAGCCTTCAGCTATTCTTAAAATGTAATCAAAATTTTATTTAATGATTATACAATATCTTCATTAAGGAAATCAATGGCGAAATAAACTATATTTTGGAGAGCACAAAAATGATGAAACTATTAAAAGCTGCTGTGACTGACACGAATGGTTTAGCACCATGAAAACTGTACTTTTATAGTTACACAGACTTAATGCTTCGATTGTGTCAAGTTTTCTCACAATTAGATAAGAAATTGCCAAAAGAGAGTTTTTTTCTTGCACGGACCCTTAAGGTAGCAGAGATATAGAACCAACGTTAATGCTTGTATAAAGCCAAAATTGTTGGAGTTATAGAGCCAAAAGTACAGTGAGAAATCGGCAACGATTAGTCGTATGCCATGGCTACGTCACTGCATGATAAGCATCTGAAAATATGACAATGCCGACAACGGCTACAGCTAGCGCCCGCAAACGTCTACCGTTTTACACTAGCCTCCCAAAAAAGTCTTCCATGAATAACAATGTGGCGGTATCAACAACGCCACAAGCGAACTACGCATCAAAGACCTGACGTCACAAATCCTGCATCTTGCTATCAGAGTTTACCGCGCGACTAGCATACATATATACAACATCTCGACATCAGCCGTTGGGCAGTTGCCCACCAGACACAATACCCGTCTGGTCGGAGGATCCTCCCTTTACTATAGAGTATGAGTGAACTTTACACCCTGTTCCTCATACCTCTAATACAAAAAGATTGATGCGATCACTGCGCTTGGAACTTTTGGCAGACATGCGCTCAATCAGGTTATCGACAACCACTATACATATTTATTTTTAAAAAATACTATCCGACGCTGAACCGCACGGTTTTTACGACTTGACAAAACATCCTGATTTCCCTAGTATTTGTAAGTTTAATATTATTATGTTAAACACATAAATCTTCCGGAATATATTCTCTAAATGATGGTGAAAACTGCATCAAAATCCGTTGTGTAGTTTAGAAGAACGATGCGGTCACACAGGCGGACACAAAAAACTTACTTATTTTTTTAATTATATATGTACATAAATAGGTATATGTATAAATAAAACATAATTAGGAAATTAATATTTAACGTTACTCCTCAGGGTCGCAAGGAGATAATGAAATGCGCGCAACAAAACGTGCGCAAGACCACAGACATTAAGGCTAAACTGGAAGACGTGATCCTGGGACAGGGCTCCGCCAGGAACGACTTCATTATGAGGAGGAAAGGTCAGTAGGTGATAGTTGAATTAGATAGAAAGAAAGAAGAATGAAAATACATTTGTTTAAGATATGAAATTAAACCATGACTCGCTTGGAAATAACTTGATTGAATACAGATATTATTAAATATTTCCGTTACAAACTATAAGTTTAAGTTGATCGCACGGTACGTCCGCCGATGACCGAATCTGTAGGCGAGTAGTGGGGCGCGGCCGGCGACGCGATCAGCTGTGCGAGCTCCCCCGGCGCGTCCTGCCGCGGCTGGTGCACGCGTATGATGCGTGAACGCAATTATTTAGCACAGACTAAAAGCCACATATGACAATAAACAGCAGATTAAAACAATTATAAGTGTAAAGTGCGATGCAAGAAATTTGCAGGAATATGTGCCTCACGGCTGTGCCAAAAAGGATCAGTTCAGCAAAAATGCCAGACAACTTTTGCCAGACGCTGGTTTTCTGAGCTTTGAGACCATCTAAAAATTTAAAAAAAAAATTGTTCATGTAGAACACTAAAATTGGATACGTTTTTTAACCGACAAAAAAGAGGAATAGGTTCTCAAGTCGACGCGTACATTCGTTTTTATGTATGACCACGCATAACTTTGTAGAGAGTAGCGGAGTTATGCGTGAAAAAAAACCGTTTTTTTTTTACTGTTTTGCTTCTAAATGATAATATGTAAATGACTAATTTTGAGTCGGCGCTAAACAAACAAAAAGTCGCCAAGTAAAATGATGGCATCTTGATTGATCATCATTGATTGTTTGTTTGGCGCCGCCGCAATATTAGTTACTTACGGTAATTTAGGAGCTTACTGAGATTATGAAGTTTTTTTCTTATTTTTCGCTTTTCAGTTTCTTTTTACGTCAGTTATTTTAAAAAAAAATTGTGTTGGGATACATTCTGGTATGCAGTTGATCCATTTTACAACTTTTATACTTCAGCAGCACATTTGAAACGCTTGCGCTTTTGTCAGAATGATACCAATGTGTGCCTTGCCTTGTTATGTATAACACATAAGGTAGTAATTTGTTCCCTTGTGTTATGAGACCAAATTATTTTAATGGTTTATTTAACTTTCTTACTTCCCCAACCAAATATCTTTTGGGATTCTTTAATTACCCATTGTTTATTTAATTTGAAATTCGTCTAGATTCTTTTATTTTGGAAATCAATTCTCACTCATTTGATTCACTATTCAAAGATGGAAATGGACTATCTGAAGGTCAGTAACCGTGTTTAAAAATGTTAAGGTGAAAGCGCCAGGGTAGCAAATCATCAATACAACTGTCTAAGACCAAGTTACCCTATTTAATGACTATTTCTGTTATAGTAACCGGCATGAGTCGTGAGCACAAAATGACACCTGCGCAGTAGTAAATTTTTAGGTCTCTTTGGCGGAATGAAGAAGCCGGGGGGCGCCGAGCTGCATGCGATTGGTTCGTCAGTCGATACTCGTCGTCTATTGGACTATCGCGTGTCATTTTTTTTAGCCGAAAGTGTACATGCGCGAGCTTGTCCCCACTACTGCCCATCTGTGCTCACGACTCGTGCCGGTTATTATACCCTATTGAATGATCATGAAATCATTACATTAGAGGGCAATTTTAACATTAGGAGTTGTATTGCTGATTGTAATGATTATAATTCCCTAAAAACATACTTGTTATCATAACATACGCGAATCATATTTTAATCAACATACATGCCACAGGGGTCATTCAAGTATTACGTAAGCACCAAAGAGGGAAGGGCCTTTGCTTTGATTAGTTTTGATTACATGGAGGACGGGGGTCTGGATGGTGATTACGTCAGAAATATATTTGTTCTTCTCCATAGGAAACGACCAATTTTAACCGTGCACCTAGCTTCTGACGTTTCATAAGTGCCCATGTAGGTTTATGTAAAATAAAATATTTTGATTTTGATTATTCACATTTTTTTGCAAAATTTTGTTGATTTTGATTTGAACAAAGATGGCAACCCCATGTTCCCAAAATAATTGATATTGCTTACTCGCTCTCACGCGGTGTTTTATGGTTAGAAAGAACCGAAGTAGGGAAATGATTTAAATAGGCATTCAATTAATTAATAGCGTATAAATTCCTTATTTCAAGACTCATGAATAACAATAAAGAAACCTGAACAGATAAAAAAAAAAACACCAATATTTACGTAAGCATAGGAGGTGCGCTTGCGCGGAGTATGAGCTTTACTTACTATAGCTGACAAGGGTAAGGTGGGGGTTAAAAATTACTAAAATTCTGCTTATGTAATACTTGAATGGCTCTGACCTGCAAAAACGTAAGAATATTTGAATTTCGCGGGCTACCTTAGCAAGTCGCTATCACATCTCGACGACAATCAATGTCAAAAATAGAGGTATTTTTGTTAGTTTTAGACAGTAGAATGCGGGAATTACCCCTCAGATATCAGATATCTCTGTAACAGCTACTCCCTATGGATGAGAGCGTCAATACCCCATTACCTGTCCAAGCATGAGGGTCAATAAACAGTGTATTTTGGCCGACATAACTACAAAATGTAAGATAGGTGGTGGGTCAAGCGTAGGTGCGTGTCGGCGCGAGCGCTGGCGCAAGGACATGTGGCGCGGAGGGGCCCGCGAGGCCGGGGCCCCGCCCGCGCCCGCGCCGCACCTGTCCGGGGCCCTGGCGGCCGAGGTGGCGCTGACCTTGCTCCATGCCTTGGAGACTATTGTGCAGGTATGTGGAAAATAAAAAAGAACATCTAATGTTTTGTTTTTTTTTTCTTTAACTTAACTTTAAGTTTTGTTATTAAACACTGAGATATGGTGAAAGAACACAAAAAAATAATTGTTCTATGTTTAATGAAGTCAATAAGAAAATTGGTGAATATGTATATTTTTGATTTCAAAACCCTTCGGGGTGTTTTTCTAATATTTTAATTTATATGGTCCAAGATGAAAAATCCTTATATTTTTTTACGAAAATGTTGTTTGTTCTTGTGTGTCCAGTCATGCTGCAATCTGGAGTGTGGTCAGAGCGTGTGCAGCGCGGCGTTACAAGTGGTGTTGCGAGCGTTACAGCGCAACCAGAGCGTCGTCGTGTTACAGCATATGTTTGCCACTGTACGAGCGCTCATCGTCAAGGTAATACAACTCCTTGGAAGGAAGGTACCTTAAAAGTCCACTTCTGGTTTACATATTGTATATATATATATTTTTTTTTTTTTTTGTAAAAAAATATGAACCAGATATACTCAATATTGGACCAAAAGTTCTCAAACCCAGAACTGGACTTCGAGGAGAAATTACGTCAAGACATTTTTAATGTAAATATGAAGAAGAAAACCACAAATCACACCAACAATTTAATTAGCTGTCAACTTTTCAAACACTTTTTAATTAGATTTTGAAACACCCTGCACATGTTACTTTTGCTTCACAATAAGAAACATTTGTTTTTGATGGGGCTCGGGTGTCGCCGCGATCGAGTTGTAGGCAACTCCGCAGCTTGTACTATAAAATGTGTGTTAAGCGTGATGTTTCTGCGCAGTTGGGCTGGTCGTGCTGCGGCGAAGAGTCGGGCATCTGCCGCGTGCTGCTGCGGCACTGCGCCGCGCTGGCCGCGCCCACGCGCGCGCACGCGTCCGCCACGCTGTACGCGCTCATGCGCCAACACTACCAGCTCGGCAACGTGACTACTCGTTCTTGCTTTATTACAAACGCTGCTGTTCTAAACACTAAATATCGCTTATTTCACATAAACCTACATGGGCACTTATGAAACGTCAAAAACTAGGAGCACGGTACCAATCGGTCGCTTCCTATAGTAAAGAGTCGACAAGAAACTCCATGGTCACTCTTCTCAAAATAATTGGCTTTAACAATGTTTTCAAAAAAACAGTGTTAATAGGTGTGGGAGGACAGTGTAGACCTTTCAACAAGTACATAGTCTGTTATATCAAAATACTTAAAACCAAAAAATCCTTTCATTTAAAGTCCAGGGCTCCTAGCTTTCAGGGCTCAGTGTTTGGTCACGGACGGGAAAAAGAACCCAGGTTCCGGGCTGTCATCATTTTAGAAGCAATCATGCGCTGATTTAAATGTAATAAACTGATCTTAATGGCTCGGAGCCCGAACCCGTAATTACCGGGCTTAAAAACATAATCAACTTCCGTTAATTTGTATGCCACCACTATAACAAGGTTGATGACTAATATTAAAAATGTTAGAACAAAATAATGTAATTTTAAAGACGGCACAGTAAAATGAGGTAGTCAAAAAAATCTGTAAAATCGATGGAAAAATGGGGAAGCTACACGCTGTAAAAGTTTTTGGAAGGTATTATTCCCGTCCTTGTCGCGCGGTACGTATGAAGTTAAATAGTCGTGACGTCACTTCTGTGATAGTGCCGTGTTTGTCTAGCAGTTATTTTAAAACGTTTATAACTTGGCAATTTTTTATGCTTTTACACTTTTTTTGTTTACACTACTTGCAAACAAATATTTTTTTAGAGTTGAAAATAATAATAAAAAATGTCAATATCTCTTTTCATGACATCTTTCACTTTCTATCCGCAGAACTTCAGCCGCGTCAAGATGCAGGTGACGATGTCACTATCTTCGTTAGTGGGCACCTCCACGACCTTCAGCGAGGATTCTTTGCGACGCGCGCTCAAGACCATCCTAGTGTACGCTGAACATGACGCTGACCTTACTGATACCACCTTCCCTGAACAGGTAATTAATGGGTGGAATTAGAAATCACTTATTTATATATTTACTAGCTTTTGCCCGCGGCTCCGCCCGCGTGGATGTCGGTTATCGCGTAAAAAAGTGGCGTAACGTGAGGGAATGACGTAGCGCAATAACTTTCACGTTATTTTCATCTGGAAAATACTATTCTCAAAGTATTCAAAATTTCAAAACAATAACAAGTGTATTTCGCGTACTCGCGTCGGGTCATCGCGTGCGATCGTTTTCGCAACTAACTTTACGCAGGTCCACGCGGATAGTGCGAACTTAATGCCTTTCAAAAGGCCGGCTTTTAATTTCATAGAAATCTGCGTATAAGTACTTATCAATATATCAACAAATGTAAACGTTTATATAGCAATATGTAGGAGAAAACTGCGAGACAAAGAAACGTATAGAAAGCCGGATTTAAGCCACCGAGTGTGAGCGAGAAGATGTGTGAAGTGCGCAAGAGAGCGCGGAATTTAAATTTTATCCATACGGATAACATATTTATGAATGATTGAAATTAATGAGTGCGTAGATCTGGCAACCTAGCCTAGTGCGCGCGGCAGATAAAGCATGGATTTCGAAATTTCATTATTCCTATGACATGATTGAGTTCGAGTTCATTGACGTGTATTTTTTTATTTTTTTTTATTGATAGGTTGTTGTGAATTATGATTTTGCTAGGGCAAGCCGGGCTTTTCGGCTTCTATGAAGGTACCGCCGCTGTCACTAACAATGTGCAGTCTTTATGTGTGGGTATTAAAGTTGTTTTTCTAAAAATACATAATATATTATTACAAGAACGTACTAAAGGTCTACCGTGATGTCGCCGCCCTGATTAGAAGCACTTATGGACTTCTTGACTGTCATAATATAATAATACCAGTCTATTATTATCCCACTGCAGGGCAAAGGCCTCTTCTCATACAGAGAAGGCACGAGCATTGACCACCACGCTAGCTCAACACGGGCTGGCGATGACAGACTTATATTAACTGTAAGTCCAGGTTTCCCCCGTGATGTTTTCCTTCACCGATGTCAGTAATGTCCAAGATAAGCTCAGAAAGGAGTCGAGTTCTCCCCCCCATCTCCGTCTTGATCCATTGCGATGTCACCTGACATATACATGATGTAAGGGACATCGACACGCACTGTTACCATGAATTCCGTATGTAATTCTAGACCAGGGGTAGGCAAACCGTTTTAAGCGAAGGGCAGTCAGGGGACTAAAATAAAAATAAATGCCTTTTTTTATGTTGCTATTTATCGTAAGAATCTTCGAAGGCTAAAATGCTACCACACACCGGGAAGGGTTATTTTGTACGTCGTGTACGTTTAGGACCATTGTGAACATTGTTTAGTTAATGAAGTTCACAATGGCCCTAAGGCTAGGTTCACACAGCATTGTACTGCACGTTTTTTTGCGGTATAAATGTTACCGAAGAAGTAGTGGTGCATTGAGTATAGACCCGATCATATATCGTTTGTATTGCAAAACAACGTACATAGCTAAATACGTTTAACGAATACCCACCGGACTTGTCAAGCAAACCGAATTAATTTTTAACGTTTTCGGTCTGCAGTAGCGCATAATACAGTACACCATAAAACTGTGGCTATTCGTTTTTACACGGAGAAAATCATATCGTGTGAACAGCCCGCTGTTAGTACGGTTTAAATCGAATATTGTAAAAAAACTAACGGTGCACCCAGCCTAAACGTACACGAACGGCGGACCGGATTTAAACGCTTCGTGGGCTGGAGTTGGCCCGCCGCCGCCGGCCGGTTTGCCCATCCCTGTTCTAGACCAACCACCACCCTAACACCGTGTATAAGTCGTGACTTGGTTAGGTCCTGATTGTTTTCTATTATTTCTAGGTGAAAGACCTGGTGTTCAACTTACACATGATCTTGTCAGACACGGTGAAGATGAAGGAGTTCCAAGAAGACCCTGAGATGTTACTGGACCTGATGCACCGCATCGCGCGAGGGTACCAGCACAGCCCCGACCTCAGGCTCACCTGGTTGAATAATATGGCGCAGAAGCATATGGAGGTAAGCTGGTTCATGAGGTGTTGGCTTCTTTGGGAGAATTGTTCTCTTCTCTCTTCAATCTTTGTCAATATTTCACAACAATGATGACTCTGACAGCTCTTGAACGCGGTTTACATGTCTTTACTTGCGTTTACTTTCATTGTTAACATTCGCCCATAGTAGGTGTAGTTTGAAGTCCGTGGTATACGTCTTGGACAAGATATCTGAATCACCATAAGAAAGATTAGTAGAGAAAGCTTAGGTCCGCCTTTGTACAGTTTTCTTTTTAACTTGTTCATAATATTTTAATCAATAAATATATTATATTTTATATGTATACAAAATTTCCGTTTACTTTTCAATTTTAATGTATTTTTTTTAATTCGTTGAGTCTCAAAAAATCACATAGAATGTGCGCATTATGGATGGAGTTATGGATCTACGGAGAAGTGTCTTGACGCTGCATGAGCGTGCGTGATCCGTCCGCGCGTGGGGGGTAGCACCACATGAAGTTATTCTTTGCTTCGTTGGTGTAATTGCTGTATGGTGTTCCAGTGGGAGTATAAATCAATCAATCTGGGTAGAATTTGCAAAGTGATATTTTAGCACAAGGTTCACTTGTGCTAATTGATAAATCCATACACAAATCATACAAATTGGGAAAGGCTTCTTTAAGAATTTAGACTTTCACAGTGGCCATATACAGCGTTGGGATAAGTACTTAAGTCTGCAACGACGGTCGTACAGTTGATCGCCGTAGGTGTTAACACTGAGCTGGTCTAGTGTAGTACGGATTTTCTATAAAAAAAGAAAGAAAGAAAATACGTTTATTTTCGGTAATCATGACACAAAGATCACAAATACGAAAAGATCAAGTTGGGATAAAATTTGCGTCACATCCACACTAAACGGCCATCGCTCAGTATAATGCTGCGACCCTATGCGATACAGAGTCCCAGCGCTGATTTTCAGCGACAACCAGCGAAATAATGACGTCGACCGGTGCAGCAGGCAATGAGATATAAAGAAAAATAAACACACAATACTCAATTCTAAATGTTTATATAATAATATTTATCGTATTCCAGCGATCGAACCACACAGAAGCAGGCATGTGCTTGATCCACGGCGCGGCCTTGGTAGCAGAGCAGATGTGTGCGGGCGGACGAGGAGCCGCCTTGTTGCAGCGAGTCACTCACAACGCGCTGGATGAGAGCTGTGCTGATGCTCTGCATCATCATCTCACGCATCTTGAGCTGCAGGTACACCACCAAGCATCAAGTCTTAGTTAGTGTATCAAATGCATCATCGTAAAGCAACCAAAAAAACGCAAAAGACTGGTAAAATGAAGCTCGGTCTTTAGCGCTATTTTACCCCTCTGCATTTAACTCGTTTTTTTTAACTTATGCCAAATTAGGCTGAGAATCAAAATTTTAAATAACATAAGACAGTCCTGGCACGCCCGCTCTTCACCACTCCCTCCCTAGTGCTTTAGCTGGGAAGTAGAATTGGCGCAAATAACTCCCCATCAGCACAGCTGTCTGTTCGGTTAGAAAAGCTTGATTCTATTTTACACTAACAAAATAAAAAGTCAGGGGCATTTATGGTTAAGCATTAACATCTTACGTCAATTTATCTACGCCTTGTAATAGCCATTTCAAGCACCTGTCAAAGAATGACAGTTTGGATTTGAATATACAGATAATTTAAGCTCATTTTATTTTCATTCCCAAGAGTTGTATCGACGATTTTAACTCTGTAGATACATACTACCTATACCCAAAGTCTCAAATTCAGATCATTTATGTAAACAAAGGGGAGGGGATAACATATCAAAAAAATATCTTGGTAATGGTAATTCACATAAAATGGCGAAAAAAAGGTTCCATTTTCTTTTAAGTACTGAATTTAAGAAATAATAATTAAACAATAATCATACCGTAATTATTTTTATACATTTTTAGTTTTAAACAAAGTGATTAAAAAAAGGAGATTTTCTGGTATGAAATATTTTATGATACTGGTAACAATGCAGGAGATCCAAACATTTTCAAATTTTTTACAACACTAATATTACAACTCTCATTCATAGATTCGTATTGTATGTAGCATATCTAGCCACATTTGATTTGTTCATTGCTAGTCTTGCTAGATTTTTCACGGGCATTTGACGCAATAAATATCCCGTTATTACTGGCGAAGCTAAATTATTACGGATTTGACCCCAGCGCTACGCAATGGTTCCGCAGCTACCTTAGTGATAGGAAACAATTTGTGGATCTACGTTTGGGTGACGGCACTGCTCTTACATCGGCTCTTGCAGCCATTGAGAGGGGAGTTCCACAGGGATCTATATTAGGCCCACTTATATTTATTTTGTACTGTGCAGATATAATTAAATGCCTCCAGAGATGCAAGTACCATATATACGCCGACGACGTTCAACTATACATCTCCTTTCGTCCAGATGAATACGATAGTGCTATTAAAGATCTAAACGATGACCTTCGTAGAATCGCCGCCTGGTCTAAAGAGAATTGTCTGTCACTAAACCCAACCAAAACTAAATACATGGCATTTGGCACAAGACAGCAACTAGCCAAACTATCCGCAACATTTCACCTGGAGCTAATGGGGGAACCAATTGACAGAGTCTCTGAAGCACGGAATCTTGGTCTTATTATGGACAAAGACCTTCGGTTCGAAAAACATGTCGCTGACTCGGTACGAAACTGTTTTTATCGACTGAAAGTTCTGTACAAGATTAGGCCTTACTTGTCCGAAACACTACGGGAGCAGCTCGTAGAAACCCTGGTTTTGTCTAGGCTTAACTACGCAGATACAGTGTATGGCCCGCGCCTACTGGCTCGCACAGATCGGCTCATTCAGAGGGTCCAAAACGCTTGTGCTCGGTTTTGTTATAAAATTCCTCCTACAAGTCATGTAACTCCTTTTTTAAACAAAAATTGCACATTGAAAATGAAATCGAGACGCAAATTACACTTAGCGTGCCTGTTCGGTGTAATTAGATGCCAGAAACTGGACTACTTGTACGACAAATTGAGTTGGATAGCAAGTAGACGAGAATGTGGGAAAAGGCAATGCTCGCAGCAACTCTCGACCCAGTCGCATAATACAGCCGCTTTTAGAGGAAGCTTCCGATATGCGGCTTCCAAAGTGTGGAATAACCTGCCACCACCTATTAAATCTATTAACACGATCAACATATTTGGAAGACGCCTACGGCAGTACCTCATAGATGCGCAACGGAAGCTAGACATGGTCCATAGGAATGTGGTCGTTTTTCTTTAGAATGAATTTTGTTGCTTCGTATGTCAATATGAAACTTTATAAAAGGTATTAGAACATTCCAGACACACTTACCGAGGTCGCTGTTGAGCCGTTTTTCATAATTCCTTCTCAGTCACGAGATAATATTTTTTTAATGGAGTGGCGCTAGGGGACCGATGTATGCGCTTTTAACAATTAATTTCTATGAGTTGCTATCTAAATAAGTTTCTAAGCAATATGACTGGCTATTTGAATAAATCATTACTATAGACTACCCAACTCCTAACATTAAAATACCAACAACTTTCTCTGCTCCCCCCAGGCTCTACTAGAGCACGCGGCCAGTGAGCTGATGACCGCGGGCATGTACGAGACCGTGAACGAGGTGTACAAGGTGCTTATACCCATCGCGGAACAACACAGGGACTACAAAAAACTCGCTAACATACACAGGTATGCACATAATGTTACTTGGAGTTAGGTCAGCATCATCATCGCTGGACATAGGCCTCAATACGGTGAAGGAAAACATGGTGAGGAAACCGGCATATCCTAGAACCAAAGATTCGAAGACATGTGACATCCACGAACCCGCACTGGGGCCGAGTGGATTACAGGCCTATTTCCCAGCAGTGGGAACATTAATAGTACATTATTGCAAAGGCCGGGAAATAGGCAATTGCAGGTCGAGTATGAGTATGAAGGCCGAGCCGTAGGCGAGGACTTCACTTATACGAGACAGGCAATTGCCATTTCCGCCGAGGCATATATAGTGCTTTTCTCAAAAGAATGCAGGGAAATAAAACATTGCTGGAGCGTTGTAATGTTCCAAATTAAAAAAACGCTCCTGCAATGGATTTGATTTTCTTTGTCCGTAAATTCGATACATGGCGTGTTCTTTTTTCGAAAAAAACGACAACATTTCCATGCATGTTTGAGAAAAGGCTGTTACTGCATTCTTCCTCTCCCCACTTCGCCAGCAAACTGAACGAAGCCTTCACCCGCATAGAGCAGCTGCACGGCAAGCGCGTGTTCGGCACGTACTTCCGCGTGTCGTTCTACGGCGCGCGCTTCGGTGACCTGGACAGCGAGGAGTTCGTGTACAAGGAGCATGCGCTCACCAAGCTGCCCGAGATCTTCAGCCGCCTGGAGGTTAGTGAACAAAACCGGGAAGAAAATTGATCGTTTTGACATTGATATTTTTTTATGAATTACTAGCTTTTGCCCGCAGCTCCGCCCGCGTGGATTTCGGTTATCGCGTAAAAAAGTAGACTATGCCCTTCTCCATATCCCAGGCTAAATCTCTGCCAAATTTCATGACGATCGGTTCAGCGGGTTAGGCGTGAAAACGTAAGACAGAAAAAGTTACTTTCACATTTATAATAAGGACTAGCTTTTGTCCGCGGCTCCGCCCGCGTGGATGTCGGTTATCGCGTAAAAAAGTAACCTATGTCCTTCTCCATATCCCAGGCTATATCTCTGCCAAATTTCATGACGATCGGTTCAGCGGTTTAGGCGTGAAAACGTAACATACAGACAGACAGACAGAGTTACTTTCACATTTATATTATTAGTATGAATATTTATGGATTTTTCTTAAATGGCTTATATATCTTAGCTACGCCATTTTAGCTATGCATTTAAGCTAATATATCTTAGCTTATTACTTCGTAAAGCGAAACTGTCGCTCGGAACGCGTTCCAAATAGCGCCAAGGCTAACGCAACGATAGAGGCATTGCAAAAATCCTCCTTCATCACTTCCGTAGATTTACCATTTCCATGAACCAACGATCACTACAGGAGAGCCGCACCGCACTTTTTTGTATAAAAATTCGCTGCGCTGCGGTCCGTTACGACTATAATAGGCGCCTGGCTTTACGCTACAGTTTTGGGGCATGTATTACTTCGTATAACATGGACCCCCATAGAACGAATGAATCCATACTGGAGGAACTCAACATCACCAAGCGGCTATCTGCTATATGCCAGGAGCCCTCAGCTTTTTCGGAAATATTATGCGTTTACCTAAGCATGGCCTGGAAATGCTTATAATACTGGACCGGGTGGAAAGAAAACGCGCTCAAGGCAGAGGCACCGGCAAGTTGGTCAGATGCGATCAAGAAGGCTGTTGGAGGCAGTATTTACCGAGCGATCTACACTGCAGAAGACCGCATAACTTGGAGACATGTTGTATATGTGTGCGATCCTCAGCAGTGAGGGAACGACGAAGAAGGAGTACTCTCAACCAGTCAGGATTGTATTGATTGTAATTCTGATCCGATGACACGATCCAAACCGAACACGTTCAAAATTACACTGAATAGTGTAATTTTAGCCTAACTACAGCTTTGAATACTAGGATTTAGATTTTTCCTTTATATGGTCGTGTCAGTGCATTTAATTTATGCATAATAACTTACTTTATCTCTCCTTTTTTCGCTTCTATATGAAAGATAATTTAGTTTTATATGATACAGCAAAAACAAAAAGATATTTCTGTCTGATTACTCACTTATTTAAAAACACCGTTACGTCACTTCCAGGCCTTCTATGGCGCCCGCTTCGGCGTGGAGAACGTGGTGATAATAAAAGACTCCAACATAGTTGACGTCACCACGCTAGACGCCGACAAAGCGTACATACAGATCACATACGTGGAGCCCTACTTCGAGCCACACGAACTACGCAAGCGAGCCACGCACTACGAGAAGAACTACAATATCAGTGAGTTGAGAACTTTTACTTTACGAATGAAAATAAATTTTCTTCCAACAGCTTCAAAAAATAGCAATGCTTTTAATTTTAAAGCTTCATATTCTAGCCATCGCAATTTTTCCTCTCGTCCCAACAGAAGTTACCATAAAGAACAAGATTATTACATTTAGGTCATTGCCATGATAGAAAAAAGAAAAAAAGAAAGAAAAAACGTTTATTTGCTTCTATTTTTTTTTTTCTTTTTTCTGATAATATATTCATCTTTATCTTATATTACTGTGATCTCCAAATCAAATCATTTATTGGTTTATCCAGTAGAGTATCACCGTAGAGTGTCCGTCCACAAACGTAACATCACCTCATGGTATTCAATACCATGTCAATAAAGGTCATTTTCTTGTCAACTAACAGCTGAATAGCTTGAGCAGTAATTTAAATTCTTAGCTTACGAAAGACCAAAGACGACCGGTAATGGTCGAAGAGTTTTGGACTCGGCGTCAAGTAATTCAGCTCCGATATGGGGCAAGGTATAATATGTATATGTGAATGTATAACATGTTGCATCCCCAGCCCAATCATGACCTATGCCTATGCCACACGCAAACTCCCATCACATCCATAAGATGCAGACCCTCCAAAACCGTTTTCTCCGTAAAATCACGGGAGCCCTCTGGTTCGTTCGGAACGACATCCTCCACTTAGACTTCAAAATCGCCACTATCCGTCAATTCATGAAGCGCAATTCAAAGCGTTTCTTCAACTCCGCAGACACTCACCGCAACATTCTAGTTGTGCAGACCGCCAAATATAGGTACCCCCTTTGAATCAGTAAGCTTCGCCGTCCACGGCATGTTCTCACCGACCCAGATGACCCCGTAACACTCCTCCAGGAGAGCAGTAGGGCCACCAGCCGGTCTATTCTGTAAAAATCTCACCGTGAAAACTTAGGTAAAGTGAGATTAAAGTGAGCTAGGGAAGGGGTATGTAGGGATGACACTGACAGCTCACTCCACGCTCACTTCACCTAAGTTTTCACTGTGAGATGGTTACAGAATAGCATTGCAATACAGTTAAACACACGTCATTCCGACCTCACCGCCGAGGTCCCTCGCGTCAACCCCGACTTAACTGTCCCCCCGACCCTTGCTCGACGAAGCGCCAGCCCGCGCCGCAGCTGAGCCTGTTGCTTAAAATTCCCCTGTTAATAATAATAACCCTGATCTGATCCAACCACCACCATCTGTCCCACACACACAGGGGGTGCCTTAAGCATGCAGTCGTTCAGTTTATCAGTTTTATGCCCTGGCTGGAGGCTTTAAGTTTCGCTTAAGGCTGCCACAGGAAAGTCCGGTTAAGGAGTCACGACCTCTCAAGGTCAACTCCGAGATGCCTTGGTAAAAAAAATGCGTTCGCAGAGCGCTTCATGTACGCGACGCCGTTCACGCTGGGCGGGCGCGCGCACGGCGACATCGCGGAGCAGTGCAAGCGGAAGACCATCCTCACCACCGCGCACCACTTCCCCTACGTCAAGACTAGGATACAGGTAGCTGAATATATTGCTATAGCTTCACCGATGACTGCTGGATCTCAACACCTCTGAATGGCACAACATTTTCACACAAACACCATAAAATTATGGTTATGGCAATCCTCTAAATTAGTAGACAGGATCAATACAGAGTTCTGCCATAAACAATTGTGTATCGCGCCACATGCATAAAAACATAAATAGGTGAATAAATGGTATAACAAAGATAGAATTTATTACTAAGTAATTTATTTATTCATGACTGTTTTCAGGTTGTCCAGCGAACACAAATAATTTTGACGCCCATTGAAGTCGCCATTGAGGACATACAGAAGAAGGTAATGACGTTTTTTTTTTAAATAGTAGTGTAGTAAGATCGGATGTAGACAGAATTTGAACTCTATGCCAGCATCTATGTTCCCTTCCACATGGGTTATATCTGGAAAGGAACAGAGATCTGCCTTCAAAGCAAGACTGATCAGGCATCTTCTGGGGACGCTCGTTCCATCATAGACCTCATCCATCGCTTTTCATCAAGCAAGATCAAAGTCAAGAGCAGGTCCGAAAAAAAAGACAATTGGTAATACGGACTCGTGAATCGAAATCGAAATCATGACATCTGTGAAGGTAAACATCGTTAGAAAATCTACACTTCTTTTGCCCGCGGATCCGCCCGCGTGGATATCGGTTATCGCGTAAAAAAGTAGCCTATGTCCTTCTCCATATCCCAGGCTATATCTCTGCCAAATTTCATGACGATCGGTTCAGCGGTTTAGGCGTGAAAACGTTATTGACAGACAGAGTTACTTTCACATTTATAATATCAGTATGGATATAAGTCTGAAATTGAACCCGTGTTGTGCAAGCGTGGTGGTCAATGCTCGTGCTCGTGCTTCTTTGTATGAGAAGAGCCCTTTGCCCAGCAGTGGGATAATAATAGGCTGTTATTATCCACCCTGGCCACCCTGTACTTATTGTTTTATCAGATCAACGAGTTAGCGGCAGCAACAAGTCAGGAGCCCGCAGATCCTAAGATGCTGCAGATGGTGGTGCAAGGCTGCATCGGTACCACCGTGAACCAGGGACCTCTCGAATTGGCGCAGGTACGAACCGACATTAAAACTGTTGTGGACTTTGAAAAGTTGATAAGTCGACCCGACTCCACGACAGTAAAGATAGGGTTATGTTTTTCACTCACATCCGTGGATCTTCGTATGTAAGATTCTTTATACCCTCGAAGTATCGTAATATAATATACTGCGACTAACATATTTTTTAATTTATTTGTAAAAATAGCAATTTTTTTCCTATTTCTGAGTACCTCGGGTAACTTAAATGTTTTATCTACATAACCAGTGGACTAGATGAGTGCATTTTTAATCGGGATGTCGGTAGGTTTAAACGTGTTTTGTGTCGAAGTGTGCGACTACCTATCTGACCTCCAAAACCCAATTACTGGGTAACACGATACCCCTTGGTAAGACTGGTTGTCAGACTTTTGGCTTCTGACGAACCGTAACGACTGTCGTCCATGAATGACAGCCGGGACCAACGGCTTAACATCTTTTCTGAGACATGGAGGGGTCTCGATATGTAATGGATGGTCACCCATCCACGAACTGACCTCGGCAAGCGTAGCTTAACTTTCGATAGACACGTGATCACACACTAAAAGGTCGTAAATTATAAAATATAGAAAAACCCGTCTACAGCTAAAAATTTTAAATTATAGCGTAATTACATCTTAATTAAACTCAATTGGCATTTGAGCAGAGTATTTTAGCCCTTGCTGTATGTTACAGGTATTCCTGGCTCCTGTAGCTGAAGGCACACAGCCTCCCACACGACTCACGAACAAACTACGGCTAGCCTTCAAAGATTTCTCCAAGAAGTAAGTCATTAGATTATTACAGTTAAGTAATTCGGAGATCTATGTGAGAGTCAGTAGGGATTAAGAAAAAAACACGAGGATTTCGATTATCAAAAATCATCAAAATAAAAAATACATTAGTTCCACTATCGGTCAAGAGATGGCGCTGACCGAAAACTACAATATTAGAAAAAGTGTGCTATTTAGAGACATCGTTTTATTTTTCCTGTAAACTTTACATAAACTTCTAACACATAGAATAATTTCAGATTGTTCTATATGCAAATTTCGGAGATAAGGGGGGACGGTTTTTTTTTTTTTCGTTGAAAGGCGAAAACTATGCAGCCTAAAAAAAATGTGCACATAGCGCTCTTTCATATGATAACCCACATGTCCTAGTTGCCCCACTTCGAATTTTTAAGAACCCCGTTCAATCACTGCCACTATTGCAATTAAAAAAAACTTATTTGCTAAATAGTTGGGCAAACGTCATCTAAAACTATTCCAAATTTCAAGTTGATAGCATTAGTAGTTCTTGATATATCCAACTGTGACAAACGGACTGACAAACTGAGTCGCACCATAAGGGTTCTTTTTTACCATTTTGGTACGGAACCCTAAAAACTATGAATGACAGACGCTAATATTTACTAAGATATAGTGCAGAAAAAAAAATACGATCAGAACTTAACCCAGAAACTGCGCAAGATGATCGTACTGTAAAATAATTAATCATTACTCATTCACTGTGCACGCGGCTCGGTTGTGGAATTCACTGCCACCTGACATTAGGGACTGCCAAACTGTTGCAGCCTTTAAAAGAAGAGTAAAGGATCACTATCTTTCCACTTCGTCATAGTTGCATATTATTATGTAATTATTATTTTCCACTACATTGTAGTTCTAAATAAATTTGAGTGATATTTATTTTAGAAGTATGTATGTAAGTATATTCTCTTATTGTATAAGTATTTATATTAGTGTATAGCTATTTTGATTTTACTCGTATGTATATTTTTTATTTTATTTTTTCTCTTCTACACTTACACACGTTGTCTACATCTCTATTTCTACTTTCCTATCACAGGTATGCTGGAAGAGATTTCGTTAGAAATAAGCATCACCTTTGTATGTATTTTTCTGTTCCTTTCTTTTTGTCTGTTTATATGTGTGTACATAAATTGTTAAATAAATAAATAAATAATCTGTACATACTAGGTTATTTTCCCCGCCCGCGATATTATTTTGTTTTTACTTAGCGTTTTATTCGGCTCCTAAGAGTCGCAGCATGATGTTAAATAACCTATAATCTTCCTCGAGAATTGGGATATCATATCATATGCAAAAATACTTTTTCAAATCCGACTGGTAGTTCCAGAGATTACCCCCTACATACAAACTTACGAACAAATACCTCTTTATAATATAAGTATAGATAAGTGCGGCAAGGAAACGTCGCAGCTGCACAAGATTCTCCCCCTCGTTATCCCTGCACACGTAGAAAATATAAATAAATAATGTTCAACTAACTTGCAGGTGTCACGACGCTCTGCGCAAGAACAAGAACCTGATCGGCAGCGACCAGCGCGAGTACCAGCGCGAGCTGGAGCGCAACTTCCAGCGCTTCACGGAGAGGCTCGCGCCGCTCATACAGGCCACGCCCGGCCACGTCGCGCAGCTCAGGTGACATTTTACTATCCATCATCTTCTCATCTAGAGAAGGTTCCATTAGCTCAGTATATGAACTTCGGAAAGCACGCTAAGCCGTTGGTCCTGACTGTCATGCCGGGTATCGTATTACCCAGTGACAGGGTTGTGGTCAGATAAGTAATTTAAAAAAAAGTTTTTGAATATTTAGCCCGGGATTAAAAAAAAATCTCATACTGACCCCGCGTCCTAATAGAAAGCGATCATTGCGCGAATACGCGATCGTCGCTTTCATATGTCACTTTGTTCGGAAAACCGGAAAGCGCCCTCTGTCGGTGCGACCACGAATTCTGGTTCACCGACTGCTTTCTATTAGGACGCGGGGTCATTAAGAGACTTTAGAAATCCCGGACTCAATCCATTCCACTCGCACGTTTTATGACTCGCTATCGTTTGCGTTTAGCTGCCACTGTCACATTGATTTATCCTATAATAACCAACTTGAAATAATGTTTAATTGTACTCTTTTCAGCAATGGACTGAGCAAGCACGACTACAAGTACCAAGCTTGAGGTATCAAGCTTAAAACGAAGCAAAACACCTTTACCACCGTCGAAGTACCTAGTAATTATATTATCACTATAATTTTACATATTAATTGTAATTATATCTCATTATTTCACTCTTATTTGTATTGGTAGTGTAACAGGATGTATCGCACTACAACTATTCACAACCATTCGACGGGCTGCCGCGTCGTGTCTAAAATGACACATATTCGTTTACGTGACTTGCCTAAACCCCGACAGCTAATACCTAGCTGTAGAAAGAATAGCGATCGTATATTTGATTTAAATTATCAAAATTCGGGTTTTGTATTTGTGAACAGCGTTAGAGGACTCCTTCCATAATATAGATTGATGTTCGATTCGGGACAGCAGCGTATCGAATGGTTGTAATTTTAGTTTTTTTGTGATTGGCTTCTGGCAGGTCAATCTAGGAGGTAGATGGCTGGTTAACCGGGCTTGCCTGTGGGTGCCTCAATAAATTAAGGCCTCCAGCCAGGGCATAAAGACAGCCTGGATCGGATTAAGATTATTTGGGGACGAATTTAAAGCATCAGGCTCAGCGACGCGGGCTGGCTCAAGCAATGATCGGGGCGGATGGCTGTCAATAGCTATGCTATACCTATTTGTGAACCAGTCCGCAACGGTCGCAGAACACGCAGAGCACTGTACCGTAGGCAATCATACAAAAAAAAAAACATCCAACGCCATAGAGTAGATAAAGGATAGTCCACAATAGCTTAGTGGCAGCATGGTACGTGATTTTACAGACGAGTATGAACATTTCACAAGCGATTTTTAAACATCATAATTATATCATTCCAATATTTTGAAATCTAGTATTGATTATAGCACTGCGCATACGCAGCATGCCCGGTTTGCGATACAATACGAATACCAGTGCGATATTACCCATATAATCTATGTTAAGATTTTAAGTGTATTCACTTATTTAGTTTTATTAAAAACTAGGGGCCTTATAAATAAACACGGAATAAAGTTATGTCAAGCTTATACGTCAAAAAAATTATGGTTATACCGAAGTTATTCCTAACATAACTTTATTCCGTGTTTATTTGTAAGGCCCTAGGAGATTAATTACTTTGAATTATATCGAGCGATCAAAAATAGTAGAAAATGAATTTCTAAGTTATCAAAATCTAACGCACAAAGTAGCAAGATGTCTTTATAGCTACATGTTTAAAATGGCAGTGTTTTACTGCTGGTAAACAGTTTTCTTCGTTTCTTTCATTGATCGAGGCATTATTATTTCTTTCATTATTTGTATTGGAAATATAAACAAATTGCTCTATACCCAAAGTCTCTAATTCTGATAATTTATGTAAACAAAGGGGATAACATAGCAAAAAAATATCTTCGTAATGGTAATTCACATAAAATGACGAAAAAAGAGGTTTCATTTTCTTTTGAGTACTGATTTAAGTAATAATAATTAAAAAATAATCATACCGTAATTATTTTTATAAATTTTCAGTTTTAAACAAAGTTATTAAAAAAGGACATTTTCTGGTATAAAATATTTTATGATACTGGTAACAATTCAGGAGATACAAACATTTTCAATTTTTTTACATCTGCAACAACACTAATATTACAACTCTCATTCATAGATTCATATTGTAAGTAGCATATCTAGCCACATTTTGGATGAAAACGGCTGTAAACTGTTTCGAGCCGAACTGTTTTGATCATGGAGCCATCTTGAACCTGAACGCGTGGTGACGAGTAGACGACGCCGACAAAAGGGAGCCTTTTCCGGTTTTCCGAACAAAAAGTGACATGTAAACGCGATGATCGCGTATTCGCGTGACTATAGCTTTTGGTTAGGACGCGGGGGTATACATTATGTTGAAACTCAAGTTAGAAAACGAAAAGCTGACTCGAACACAAGCGCCGTATAACAAGAGCTACTGTGACAACTAAGTATTTCGTATACAGCCCATGCGCTCTTTTAACACGGAGTAAAATTACAGTTTTAACTTCAGTTTACCATACTCTTTTCGAAGTTTAAGTTTGGCCATAACTTTATACCCGATTTAGTAGTAAATTGCTATTCATCATCATTTTGCAAGAATAGCTGCAGAACTAATGCAGATAAATAAACATAATACTTTTTACCAATAAGGAACATTACTTCTACTTCGCCTTATTGAAGCCTGATTTACACTGTGCAGTTTATTTGCATGTATACTCCATTTATTATAACATTAGACAAATAACTGTTCTCACCCTTTCGTTATTTCGATGTAAACGTTTTATAAACTCCGTTATTTCACGATAAATACAAAGCACTGTAATCTATTTACCATTTACATAAAAAAATAACTCTAAAGTACAGTAATTTCAACAAAATTACACAATAACTGTCGTTATTTGTCTAATGTTATAGTAAATGGAGTATAGCATACCGTAAGTTGAAGCTAGAATAAAAGTTACACCATCTCAACAGTGTTAAGATTATGAAAGTCATTTGTTGCTTCAATTTTATTGTATACAGCAGGCAAGAAACTTAAATCGTGTAAATGGGGCTAACGTAGTGTGGTAAGCAAAAAAGGACCATCATTGTAAATAATTGGCGCTAAACTAGGCAGATTTATGATGAATGAAATTCGAGGTGCGACAGTTCATCATTTTATGATCTTATTTACTTTTTTCTGTATTTCGAATGAAAACTAGTATGTATAATTGATTCCGATTGTTCTAAATGCGTAATTTATGTCTCTATTAATTCCAAATATTGTATGTACTATAGAATAGAGTATATAGCTGATAAGTATAATTTCTATTTATCTGTGATTTGAGAAAAACTATAGGAATTAAAACCTGACGGTAAATAATGCATACCTTTATAGTTACTACCTGAAGATGGTTAGCTAATACTGAATAGTGGTTCGACAAGACTCCATCGCTATGTAAAAATATGACTGACCAGAACGATTGTTAGGTACCGAAGATTTTGCACTTTCTAGAAAGGTTAGTTCAATTTTAATAGTTTTTCTATCACCATTGTCTAGAAAACTACAAATTCTATATTTATGAATCAATAAAACCAACATTTACTATATTTCAATGTATTTTTATTTCTATCCAGTAATATATCTAATATTTAAGTCCACGTTACGCTAGTTTCGAAACGTATGCAGTTTAGGGTGCAAGCAGAACCACTGTTAATTGAAAACATTCTGGACTCGTTCCAAACCAATGAATGGTTCCGTAGTTGGGATGAATTTATCCCAAGAACAAACTTAACATTGTAGTTGAAATACATGTTCTCCCATACATTCTAACCGAAAATGTAAGTTTGTACGCACAATATTAAAAGAATGACCATGTTATATTAAGACCATAGACTTCTTATTAATTTTCCTGTAACCTATAAGAACTATTTTCTGTATTTTTTTCAATAACTATTTACTTTAAAGTTAGTAAAAAAAAAATATCTGAAATCCTTTCATTTGATAAACATCTCACACGGTACAGTGTTCAAAACTTCTATTTTTTTTCTAGTTTACCCCCCAAAAGTGACCCCCACATTCATAATTCATTTATTTTCATATCACGTCCGTGTTTAGGTCACGAAAGTACATATGTGTACTAAATTTAAACTTAATTGTTCCAGTAGATTCGGAGCAAGTTGGCTGTGACAGACGGACAGACAGACACACGAGTGATCCTATAAGGGTTTCGTTTCTTCCTTTTGAACCAAGGTATGGAACCCAAAAAAAACGCCGAGAACGTCTAAATGTTGGCGATTAACCGCGGTTTGGTTGCACCCTAAAACAAATTTACATCGACAAGATTCGGTAGAATAACCTTATACACATACATGTTCGTCTGATGACCAATAAGTTGCTGTTATGAACTAAATCACATTGCCACTCTAGGTGCTTAGCCAATACTTAGTATTAAATACACCAGCCCACACATCAGAAATTGTTTGAAGGAATAAGAAATGTGCGTAAGGATTGAGGGCCATAAACATGAATCAAAATCTTGATAACATTAGTTCGGTTCAAGATTCCTCAACCCTTACACGCACTTTTATAGAAAGAAACCTTTGTCATTCATCTTTATTGCAATCCATAATGTACACATTCAGGTGGTAAGTATTAATAAATAGACACAACTATGGACCCTGTCAGGCACAGCAATATTTAAATAAGTAGGACCTTGGAGGTTGTCGACCTTGGATAGCTGTTAATGTTTCACAATTAGTAGTTAATAGCTCTTTACAGTAAAATTTCAGTCATTCTCAACTCCACAATTTTATGATACACAAGGTTTGATCACTTGAAACAATCTTCACTTTACTATTCATTAATAATAATAAACACAGGCTCTGTGTGATTTAGACACAGGTCTGCTTGTGATAAGTAGTACCTATAACATAAATATTGAAAAAATGTATACCATATTCGCTGTGTGCGCGATAAAAACGCATGCAAAATAAATTTACTGTACACAATAATGGTGAACCCATTTATAACGAATTAATAATTAGCGACCCGCGACTTTAAGGCTTATGCCAGCAAAATATACAGAGCTTAAAAACCATACCTCACCTCGACGCCATGGCAGCACAGCCAGGTCGCGTTGCCCACAAATTTATGGTTGGCTGCGTGACCAGATGAGCCAGCCACTATATAGCTGTATACATTGAGTTAGAAGCGTGACCTGACGACCTCGCCGTGGCGTCCCGGTGAGATATGGCTCTTATGATGGGTACCTCCCCAGGCGTATCCGATCGGTTGCGTAACCAACCATTCACATTTTGGCAGAGCGACCATGGTTGCGCCGCTACTGGTGTCCTAGTGAGATAGAGCCTTTCTGTTACGCCTTTTAGCCTCAATTTTAACCAGAGTAGTTTTAGTACACCTTATTTCGGCAAATACTCGCGATATCATTAGATATTAAGATAAATATAAAGCAATTTACATAACAAGACTCGACCGAAAAGATCTGCCATCAAACCAAGCTACGTAGCACTCAGCAAATATGGTCTAATTTACTTGGAATCAATCCACAGGGTTCTAAGAAATAAACCAATTTGTTAAACCAAGTTTTCAACCTATCTAACCTTATAAAAATACTCAGACAGGCTCGTTTCTTAGTCCCAGACAAATATTAGCTTATTGAACATTGCTAATTATTTCGTCTGTGGAATCAAAGTTCGACATCGTCATATCACATAAAACCATTATTTGGTCAGAGAGGGCTATACAATGCTCTCCAACTGATAGTCTCACAAATGTTAAGTAACATATTGAAGATCTTATGTCCAGTATGAAGCAGAGGGCTACTTGTCACGTTTTGCATGCAATTTTATATGAATAAATAATGGCTTATTATACAGAGATATTTGCGTATGAATGTTGCCAATGGACACCGCGCGACAATTTTAGAATCGCGGCGTTTGGCACCTAGCCTCTAATTGATCTTGAATCTACGAGAATAACGAGCAAATTAAACAAAAATAAATGTCACTAACTGACAATACAGAATTACCTCAGTACACCTAACTGTCTACTATGCTGCTAGTGCAGTATAGTAAACAGTTTCTTGGTAAGATCGGTGCAATAATTGCCCGTATTACTATATAGAAATGAATACACAGTTGACGTGTTCGTGTCCCGCATATGTAGAACACGCCAAACACGGTAGTCAAAAGATAATTTAGTACAAGCTAGTAACGTCCAGAACTGCCACGAATGACTGCACTTAAAAGCTACACATTCAAACATGAATACATCGATACGGACTAAGTCCGCAGAAGCGCCTAAATCCACATAAAATTAAAACACTTTATAAAGCTACCAAATTAGAAATTGCGAAGTATGGCAACACTATTTTGAAAATCCCTTAATAGCAACACTGTCTTGCGAGTTAGATGTGACGCTGCCGCTCGTAGATCTCCATGGCGCGGACGTAGAAGTAGTCCCCGCCGTAGCGAATACTCGGCATGCCACATGCGGCTCTATATCATTCCGACTCCGCCGGCGTATGCCAAGTAAGCCTCTCCTCGTAGAAAGCGATCACCTGGAGACAAGTCACAACTACCTTTTAGAATTTAGTCAGAAGAATATCTAATATCTAACTTTCAACTCTGCTTATCGATTCTTATTAGACAAGCAAAGCTCAGAAGTATTTTTTTAAGAGAATGCATTGCTTATTTTCAGTTACTGTTCAATTGGCTTATAGTCCAGACAAAATAGACATTCGAGTTTGCATTAATTCCCAACAAGCTGGATTTTTGCACAGGTCTTAATACGACATCACAAACAGGGGCGTTCCTTTCATTAAAGCCGAAAAGCCCGGCTTTCAATCAAAAGTGAGCCTATTAATAAAAAAACTACACCTGTAAACGAACTCAATGTCGCAAGAATTGATATGAATAATAACATTAAACTCTCCGCGTAGTACCGGCCACAAGAATAAAAACGTGGTACCGGCCGCACGCTAGATACGTACTACGATGCAACGTTGCCAGAGTTACATACTCAAGGAATAATATTTAAATTCCTCGCCTTTCATCATGCACCGTTGCCAAACTATGTCCGATGCCGCAGTTGCAATCTCGCTCTAACGTTATAGCGCTAAGCAGGAGGCGAGATCGTATCGATGAATGAAGTATAGCTTTCTCGCTCACACAAGGTGGCTTCATATCGGGCTTCTAACGTCTCATTTTTTCGCAAAGAAATGTGTTAACGTCCTTGATATGATAGTATGTACTCATTTTGCAAATGTTCGAATTTTTAAGCCCGGCTTTTGACTTTTTATGAATGAAACGAATCGTAGTAGGAGGTGGTAGGATTGTAGATCCTGAGTATGTGTGCGCGAGTCGCTGCGCAAAGCGTGAATTTGCATGATATAATTTTTCAAATTAATTGTTTTGAGCGGTTACTGACGCCGTATGTTTTGATTTTTTTAAATTTTCTATGAGTTTAAGTGTTGTGATTAGTTTTTGCTGTAATTACCTTCTTTTTGAAGTGATGAAAAAGTTTCATATCATTAAAATGAATTCGGAAACGCATGCAATTGTTCCTTGTGAAGGATTAAAGTGTGTATTGGTGTGCAATCGTTACTTGGAAAAAGGTAAATACTTTCGAGTTTTACAGACAAATATAATCTCGCTGAATACATTATGCGTGTCGATCACAATCGCGCTGTTTTTCAAAGATTAGGTTGATGTTGTGTGTCATTTAGCACTTTAAGAACTTCCTTTCCGAGGTCACAATGAGTTTAAAACCTCATTCAATAGAGGCAATTTCTTAGGGCTTGTATCTTTGCTTTCTTTATACGACCTAGTCTTAGAGAAACATATGCAGCAACAAGATGGCAACAAACCGGAGCCCAGTTACTTAAACAAACGAATCAAATGTAAGCAATGTGTAGTTAGAAATCACAAATCAATCAATTATTTGTGCGCCATCTAGTAGCCGTATTGTAATATTTTTCCCATAACTGTTGCGAATTTGCGAGCGTTTGAAATATGAATTAGTACGACTCGAAGAGCTCTGTTGTGTCAATAATGGTAATAGATGGCTCACGTATCATATTTTACACGATACTGATAACTTGTACATAAAATAGTTGTGATTTTTTAAAGGATTACCAGTACTCTTCGTATTTAAAATTTACCTATATTTAAGCATAACATCACGCCTGTATTCCCCGGAGGGTTAAGCAGAGGTATACCTACCTAGCTACACCCACATTTTTCCAGTCATGTTTGGTTGTTAATTCATATTTAAATATTTAGGTCTATATCTATACCTTATCTAGCAACTAGTACCACTGATATTTGTTTCATCAAATTTGTTGAAAAACATACATAGTGGTATTAGTTTTTGGAACAAAAGAATAGATCGCAATTACTTACAATTATGAAAAACGAATATTAGTCAGTTCTTTAACGGCTCAGTCGGTAGGCGCCACTTTGCCAGGCGATAGGGTAGGATGTGTTTTTTTATCCAAAATATATATTGGCTTGCCCTAATTTTGACCCCTAGGCACGCCACTGATCACAAATGATGTGTCAAAAGTCCCCATAAATCCTGCTTGTGCGTTGTTTTTTTATTCGAGATTAAAGGTCACAAAATTCTGTTTTTTTTTTTTTGCGTATGTCTCTGAAACGATAAAAGCTACCGAAAAATGGATTGGACAAAGTTTTTAGATCGCGGAATTCTTTACAAAAAGGTATGAATACTTTTTCCCTACGAAGTACTGCTTCCGAGATATCGCGACTTCAGACCGTAGGAACGTCGTTTTTCAATTATATGACAATATTTTATTAATAAAATTGGTTGTCTGTAAAGTCGGTTTACGGACGATTTTACGTGAAAACGTCATAAGAAAACATTGCGTCACAAGCCGAACGCTTAGGCCGATCGTGCCTCTGTATCGCTTGTTCCGCGCTCTCGCTTGCACACTCGGCTCAGGCGGAACGTGACAATGAGTCATACTTTTTCGTGCGTGCAGCCGGCGGTCATCGATTTATAAGACGTGATCACGTCAAAAATTAAAGCAAAAAGAAAATTATACTATTATTCATTGTTAGGTCTTAGGAATAAAAGTGGACTGTATGATATAACTGGTATAATCGTTACAATAAAACATACAGAAATCCCGACATGTTATTCGACATGGTCTTCAATCGTTACGTGTACGCGAGTCACAGTCGGGCGCGCAAGGGCAAGTGAATGAGGGACGCTAGCCGTGGCGAGAAGCGAGGCGCGTGCGGCCGGGGGCGACGTCGGGGGGCGGGGGGTACGAGGGAGGCTTGGGCGAGCGCCTTGGTCCCGAGGGTTGCGCGTAGAAATTCATCATCAAATTCTACTTGATCACTCGTCTCTTCCTCTTCTTGAAGAGAGATATATCAGTAATATCCTCATCTATTTCGAAACAATGTTCATCTGTTGCATTAGATTCAACATTAGTGCAAGAGTGGCCTTGACGCCCACAATTTTTTCGTGCAGCCTTTCTTGCAATTACAAAAAATTGTATTGATCAGTTTCTCTGGAGCAGGTGGAAGTAAAGTCTGAATTGGCTCCAAACTTATTATACTTACTCATCAATTTCCAGCAAACAAACACAAAACAAGCAAGTGCAATAGCAAATTGCCCAGCCACACTTGCACTTGGTAGAACACACGAAACAAGTGTTGATAAGCAGAAGCAGATGTTGTAGGGAGACAAGATTAACTGCACTCTTTTATTGTTCCTTGTGTCACGGAACTCAGAAATCTATACTTAACTATCGATTCCATTTTTTTCGGAGCTCCATATAATAATGATAAAAACTTTTTTGTTTATATATAGCAAGGAGAAAGCGAACTCCGTTGGTGAGGATGACGTCTGCTGAAGAGTTAATGTTCGTAAATACCTCTGCGTTGGCAATTAAATCATTAAATTTTTCAAACAATTTAAATACTGTAGTTTTGCCGCTTCTGAAAATTGCTGATGTCGTATCACAGCCAGTTATCGCATGCAGGAATAAAATATGAGCTCGACATTTTGGATATGCAGTTAAACTTTGTGAAGAATATATTCTTGTTTGAATTTGAGCTTTCCCAGGTTTAAAAAAGTAAATGGTCTTATCAGAATTCGTGCAGTCAGTATTATTAATAAATCTACATCTTCTCCAGCAATGATAGTTGGAGGACATCAGCATCATTATCAGCTTCTTTCACAAGGATATTAGCAGCTGCGATTTCTTTACACAACGTCGAAATCAAGTGAGATTTATTGTGAGTATTAGCGAGAAATTGTTGTTGGTTTGTTGGAAGTTATTGATCGATCAAAAACGGGACGATGAAGATGTTTTTGTAGTCCGACGACGTTGTTCTGCAGCTTTAATGTTTTTCGTGTAATTTATATAACCATCAAATATTACGGTAACGTTGTGGCCGAAGTGTCTACGAACATACTGAAGATATTTGTCCAAAATTCCATCGAATGAGTCCACTCGATCCCACACAACACAATGCTAGAGGATATCTATATATCCTCCATCAATGATGTTGGTAGCATTTGGGCTCTCGACTTCAATGTCCACACATTCAAAACAATCATGAATAGCTGACTTCTGTGTTTTTTTGCATTCCAATTGCATCAAAGAGTGATAGTGGGTAAGGGGCTAATTCATATTAGAAGAATTTTTCAAGTTCATCTTCAAATGTTTTCGTATTACTCATGTGTTGAAATATTAATACAGGATCTATCGGTAGGTAGGAACCTTCTCATCATGAATTTCCATGGTACTGTTCATAGTTAAGAGAGGTAGTACTTTGTCAGCGCGTTTCAGTTTAATAATATTAAATGTTTGGCCCGTAATTTTTTTTTTATTCTTTTTTTGCAGACCCGATGATGCTGGCCGCCTATGAGTGCATATTAGTATTTTCGAGGTTTGAAATCGCGATATCTCGAAAGCAGTGCATCGTAGGGAAAAAAATATTCATACCTTTTTTGTAAAGAATTACGCGATCTAAAAACTTTGTCTGATCCATTTTTACGGTAGTTCATATAGTTTCAGAGATATACGTAAAAAACAAAATTGGGGACCTTTAACCTCGAATAAAAAACAAAGCACAAGCGGGATCGATGTTGACTTTTGACACATCATTCATAATGACGTATTTAAGACCTGCGCAAAAATCCAGGTTATTGGGAATCAACGCACTCATCATCTTTTTTCGTCATTTTGTCTAGAATATTACTAATAAATATTATTAATATTACTTGCGAGTTTTATTTAAAAGGAAATTATTCATACCTGCTGTGGACATTTAAGGTTGGCAACTTTAGCGGGCACAAGCTCAGCCTCATCCGAATCCGCCCATTTGATTAAGAACATCAGCTCGCCGGTTGCGTCCGATGCACCTGTACAAACAACACCGATTACTTATAGAAAAAGTGTTCTTGAAATTATTTACACAAATTAAAGCGCCTGTCTGTGTGGACCTTATATTTGAATTATAATCATTAGAATCAGCCAAACAACTCCTTAAGTTACAATTAGTGGTGGTTAATAAAACATATAGCGCTAAAACAACAACCTAAAATTGGCTCTGACTTTGCGCTGTAAATAAAACACCTCAACAAACTAACGACTAAAAGTCTAAACGCGCACAGCGTGGCCAGAACAGGATAGCATTATAGTTTAATAGAGTGTCTAACTGCCGAATACTCAAACGCAATTCAATTTTAAGTCGCCGTTAAGTCTAATGCTGTCTCTGTCACTTTAAACTGTTTTGTAGCGACAGAAACACTTATAAGAACGTCTTAAAGTTAAGTAACGTTTGAGTATTTGGGCATAAGGCCCGTATTACAGAACATCACTCAATACTCAAGCATTACTTAAAACTAGTTTCAACCAATCAAATGGCTAGAATCTAGTCTCAAGTAATGTTTGAGTATTGAGTGACATTTTGTAATACGGGCCTTAGTCTTATAAAGAAACAGCACAGCGCGTCGGGTGAACTCTGGCGGCAGTTGGCCCGCGTTATCTGTTTTATATCTTTTGCTTATATCTCGAAAATGGTGTCCTATCGCAAAACCCCTAAAACTCAACATGTAGGTAATATTTTTTTATATTTATTTATTTATTTAAACTTCATGTACCATAGTGATACATAGGCGGACTAAATGCCACAAGGCATTCTCTACCAGTCAACCTTTGGGTTAAATATAAAAACAGTGATAGGGTACAAAAATAATGTCTAAAATAATAACTTCTAGATTACGAGAATTTATATAGTTTTATGATACTAATACACATATACAAATAAAATAAACTAATAGATATTTTAACAAATACCAACTAATAATAATTAGTATGACTAGACTATTATTTATGTCTCCTAAGACAGTTTTCCTGTAGCCCCCATCTCAAAAATCCACCCAGTATAATGATTTCATGAAATACTCATTCAATAGGGTTACTTGGTCATAGACAGTTCAGTATTGACGATTTAAATGATTATAATTCTGTAAATACATACTTGTAACGGTCTAGAATCATATTTTGATCAACATACAACTTACTAATGAAATTAAAATTTCGCGGGCTATCTTGCATACTTGGCATTTAAATTTAAGAACTATGATATATGTAACAATTTTATTTTATTAGCTTCATTTATTTAATTCATGAACCTAATCAATAATTTTACATGCTAGTTTTAGTGAATTGAAATTTTTAACGTACTACAATTCTTGCAAATAAACTTCATATCATTTCATTTCTTGGCACTTTCGAGTTAAGGTGTTTCTTCAACAGGACGCACTGACCATATTTCCTACTCTTGAGATGAAACACCATGACAAACTCCTGAGATCAAAGTCTCTTTTCAAGTCCAGAATGTCTGATCATGTGAGGACCATGTAGATTAATGTCTGAAATGGTCTTTGAGGACAGATTGCAGTGGACCTGTCTATCCCAAGGAGTTTATGCCCCATGAGTAAATGGTCTGTGTCCTACCTATAATCTTCTCAGCCTTCAGTCCCTTGTCGAAACCAGACTTGGCCTTGTCTTCCTTGCGCTCGCGCTTGGACTCCTTATGGTCCTCAGCGGAGGACACGCTGGCGCCACGTCCCTTGCGACCCGATGTTGTGTCCTCACTAGACTCGCGCACACGCTTCTTGCCGCGGTCTTCTGGCTTCTTAGTTTTAGCCTGGTAAGGGAAGACATTGTTAAGCTGATTTGCAAAAAAGGAAAACATTTTGAATTTCGTAGGCTACATCGGCGGATCCCCCTTAATCAGTTTTTAATGCAACAGACAAGAAAGCTGACGAATTTTGTAAATGGGGTAAAGGAATAACTGCAAGTGGTAAGTGTTAATCATAATTAAATTAAATGGAACTCACAAATGCAGGCAATTTGTGAGTTCCATTTAATTTAATTACAGACATCAGGTGCTCATAAATAGAATAATATAACAGAAGTTTTTACTTCGCTTAAAAACATAAAATAAACTAATTAATGCCCGCGACTTCGGCCGCGTGGTTTTTTCAAACATAATATAGTAACCTAAGTTACTCCCTATAACATCAGTTATCTGCCAGTGAAAGTCCCTCAAAATCGGTCGAGCCGTTTCAGAGATTAGCCGAAACAAATAGAGACAGATAAAAAATTTGAAAATTGATTTCTTGTTTAAGTATATACAAGTCAAAATCAAAATATTTTATTTCACATAAACCAACATGGGCACTTATGAAACGTCAGAAGCTAGGTGCATGGTTCCAACTAGTCGTTTCCTATGGAGAAGAGCCGGCAAGACACTCCACGGTTACTCTTTTAAAAATAATTGGCTTTTATAATATTTTCAAATGACGGGGTTAATAGGTATGGGAGGGCAGTGTAGGCCTTTCAACAATAATCAGGTCCTTAACAAAATAAAAAGTATACTTTCATATGCATTTAGGCGATTAACACACGGCACCGCGCGCCGCCGCGGTAGGCGGTGAAGCGGATCTCATGTCGCATTGGCCTCTATTAAATCCGTAGATGCCTAACACACGTACACCGCACGACCGCGCGGTCGAGCGGTGCTCTCACCGCCACCGCCCCTCCGCGCTGCCGTCCGCGCGGTGGGGCGGCGCCTCACACACGGGGCGCCGCTTAACCGCGCGGATCATCGTGTGTGCAGGACGTGTTGCAATTTAAAAATGGATGTCTGTGATCAAACTGGTCAAATCCGCGTTAAATCCAACCGCGCGGACAGGCGCGTAAACCGCCTTACCGCGCGGTGTACCGCTACGAAATCCGCTTTACCGCCACCGCCCTCCGCGGCGGCGCGCGGTGCCGTGTGATAATCGCCTTAGTAAAAAGCTGTTATTTTGACATTACAAACAGACACTTCAATTTAATTTATTTGTATAGCATAGAATTTCTTTATAAAGGTTAAAACTTATGGATGCATAATCTTTACAAAATGCAGTTGTAAATACAAACAAAAGTATAGCTGTGACTCGAACACACAAATTGTATGTACCTCTTTTTCCTTCCTATTATCTTCAAAGGTCTTAATCAGCTCTTCGCAGTCAAGGTTTTCCACAGGCTCCCAGGTACTCTCCTCCTCTTTGTAGCCTTTCCATTTCAGCAGGTATTGAATCTTCAAATGAACATAAACAGTTGTAACTTAGTAGCTTTGATTACGTCAAAATCGGTCCACCCGTTTTGGAGATTAGCCGAAACAAATAGACATACAGACAGACAAGACTAGTAAAAATTGTTTTATCGTTATACGAGGGCTGCACTAAAAGTAGCGGGAATGGAATATTTCCACTGTTCCTGTCATATTAAAATCTTTTTAATTGAAAACTCCTTGGTTTTAAAAATCGAATACCATTTATTTATTTTAAAAAAGATTCTCGGTCTTGTCACAAGGTTTTGTCAAACTTGTTTAGTCGTTGAGAAAATGGAATTGACTCGAGAAAATTCAAGAGCGATGATTTATTATGACTTTCGAAGCGGTTTAACACAAAAACAGTGCGTTGACCGGATGATTTCTGCATTTGGTGATGAAGCCCCATCCAAAACCACAATTTATCGCTGGTTTGCTGAATTTCAACGTTGACGTGTCAAGCTCAGTGATGATCCCCAAATTCAGGCAACTTTAGACATTGGCATGAGTCAAATACAAATAATCTTGCATGAACAATTAGGTGTAAAAAAGTTATTTTCCCGATGGATACCGCATTCGCTCTGTGAAGAGCAAAAAGCGGCTCGCGTTACTTGGTGCGTCAGAACTCTCGAAAGATTCCACACAGGATCCTCAAATGCTGTATACAACACTCGTATGTACTGTTTATACTTTCATATGCATCAAGTAAAAAGCTGTTATTTTGACATTAAAAACAAACACTTCAATTTTATTTATTTGTATAGGTTGTTACCCAGTTACTGAGTTGTGGACGTGGAGGTCAGATGTCTCCATGTAAAATACTGGTATTCAGCAACATCCATTTAGAATGGAAGCTGACCCCAACATAGTTGATAAAGGAATATGATGATGAGAAAGTAACCAGGCATGTTCTGCCATGTGGGTTTTGCTATGAATTTAAAAAAGAATGTAAGCAGGTACCAGAAATGGTTACTCACACATAAAACTACACACAACCCCATTTTATGTCCATAAATTCACTGTCCATGCTAAGGTTGCCTGGAAGAGATCGCAGTATGCGATAAGGCCGCCCATTGTATATTTTATAGTTTTCTTTTCTTTTGTAATGTGTAATCTGATGTACAATAAAGTCTATATAAATAAATAAATAATAAAACTGTGAAATGACCCTGGATATAAGTTAGAAAGAAGAAAAAAAAATAGAATACACCAATCCCAAACATGTGTTAGTGTGGAAGCACAGGATATGCCACATCTCTCCTGCCCACTGTGCACTACTACCTGCACCATCCAGGACGTAAATGAGGCAAACAACAAAGCTGTCCAGGTTGCTGCGTAATGGTCGGACAAATGATCAACACAAGAAGCCTCCAACCAACATTCTTTTAAGGTTTCACTCTTTCACATTTGCTAGATATATTTAGACATGATAATTTGTGTGTGAAAATATTATTAGATGGCTTTCTTGACACATCATATTTCTGTGTAAGAATGACAATCTGGAGCAATCAAATTGCAATTTGATGAGATTTATCAACCAAAACAAAGTGTCATTTCAATATCAAAGCCTATCAACAGAAAGTTCTGTAGGTGTATGCGAGCGATTTTTATAATTATATAGAATTAAAGGTTACAGCTTGAGAGGTTACCGCTACATTATTTTTTATTAAAACTTCATGTATTCTAATACACGCACACGCAGGCAACCAATTTGACAAGTTGCAATTGCGCTAAAAATAATTATTGACGTCTACTTCACATACTATGTCGAATATCACAGAAATCGAACACATCATCACACAAATTAAAAAAGTCTGTTTTATGGAAAAAGCTGAAAATATGTCTTACCTTGCCTTTGACCGTACGTTTGTCGAGAACCTTCTCAACAACATATTCTTCTTCACTGGATCCGTCGCTAGTATTTTCACCTTTTTTGTCTTTCTTGCCCATTTTGTAGCTTTTATTGGGAAACGGATTAACGCAAACACCAAGGCGTAGCGTAGCGTCACCCAAGAAAATTCTCAAAATGGCGCCTTCAAAATAAATATGGCGTCTACCGGCGGCCGCGGCGCTCAGCACTAGCGTCAGCCAATAGCAAGACACGCAAAACCAAGCCAAGTTTGCCATTCAAAAAATCAATCTTTATAATTTATCAATGGTTGAGCACATTCGTAACTTGTTGAAAACAATAAATAGATGCTTGGATTAAAAGCTACTTATAAATTCCATTTGTTATCTTATAACAAAAAATTTACCGTGTATAAAAGAAATCATCATTATCCTACCTTTATTACAATACTTATTTGGGGTCGGCGCAACATGTCTTTTTCATGTCTGTGAACTTCTATTAAATATCAGAATTAGCAGAATAAAAGTGTTCCATATTGAAAAACGATTTTATGGTGGCAACATTAGAAACATGTCTGCCAACATAACTAACAATAACAAAGAAGATTACTATCTTATTTTCTATCTTTGTCTATTGATAACCGATAATTTTGTTATAAACATATAATTCCGGATAAATAAGTAACGGGCGACCAACCAAAATGTGTAACCATCTCTATTTTATCGAGTTAATATATATTTTTATCAGCTGTATCATAAACATGATCCATAAAACAAGTTTTTATCTGCCACAACATTGAAAAAGAGTGAGATCACGATATCGCTCTCGTGACAAACTTCACACTTGTTTCATTCATTTTTTTCTTTGCCTATCAATCAAAACACGGCAACAGCCGTGGACCGTATCGCAAATCGCAGCAGTTTTCATTTCAGTCATCCAGCCAGCCTGTTGCATTTTAGTGTGTTTTTCGCAAGTTAACGAATCGTGTATTATTTTGTGCAATTCGATTAGAAATACATTTACTAGTGGTGTTAATCGTGTTGTGTGAACTAATTAAACGGCGTGTTACATTAATTGAACGTAAAAGATAACGCAGGTTTTGTGTCGAGTCGAGTGGTTTCAAATTGACTTTTGACGTCACGCGCGACATCCAATCAGTTGGCGCGAAAGAAAAAAAAACTACACCACTGCGTGTTTTGTTTTCGTGCTTACAAAGTTTAATGTTTGACTATCGGATGGATCGTTATAGGTGAACGCTTGGATTGTTGAAAATATGCTTTTAAAATGTACTGCGGACGGGAGGCCGATCAAAGTGAACGGGGCGCCGGTCAGCCACGGGAATGGTGCGAGAGGTAAGGTCCGGCTATTTTCTTCATACCTTCGCTTCTAGTACTTAACTTTTTATCAACTACCCTACCTCGAACATTTATTGTTTCGAAGTACCTATGTACCATTAGTAGGTATTTGGTAAAACGAAACCATGGTAACTTGTGAGGCTTGCTTGTTATTGTCCTCTAAACAATAACTTAGTAAATAGAACACAGCCGAAGTCAGCTAGTCAGCTATCTAGGTATGTACGCACTTACTAATCGGCTCTCATTTAATCATTTAACTAATTAGGCTTACAAAGAAAGCATATCAACGAGAATAATGTAAACATTCCTATCGCTGCATAAAAGGTAAAAACAACGTTTTTAACTGCGTAAGACTTACCATATTATTTTTGAATGTAGAATTAAATTCACCATCATTATAATGATAGTTCTTTTGTTCAATCCCAATCAAATTCTATGCTATGCTTCTTTTGTTAAGCGACTCGCTTCCAGTTACCTACATGCTTGCCTAACTTGCCTCAAGTTTCAACAACAAACTATGCAACAAGTGGCCGCCATTCCTACACGACTACAAAAAATCAAAGCTCTACTTATGTAGCTAAGTTACTAACCAATCTTAGTTGTAATGGTTAATAAGATGATTTATGAATCAACTAGCGACCCTCCCCTGCTTCGCACAGTCGTTACGACATTTTTTATTTTATTTTTTATCCTCAACGGGGAAGCTCTTGGCCTTCATCTGAATGACGGCCAAGAGCTTCCCCGTTCGCCACCCCCTACCACCTACCTTCGGCCGTATCATCAGGTCAGCCTGATGGTAAGTGATGATAAGGCCGAAGGTGGAAGCGAGCTTCATCCGGAATCCTCAACCACAGAGGAACTGGCTATCTTACCTCTAACAGCATAAACACAACAAAATAAGCTGTTGTACATTGTTGTTACGGTGACGACACTTAAATCTGAAAAAACGTTAATATTAAACTTAATATTAAACTTATTATTTTTATTAATATTAAACTTACATATTATTTAAGTTTAATATTAATATATTACACATAAACCATTCGGAATAAATTCTCTAAATTATGGTGAAAACCGCATTAAAAATCTTTTGTGTAGTTTAAAAGAACAAGCGGTAACACCGAGAGACTTTAATTTATATTACCTACCTATGTATAGCTATGCCGTTTAAAAGTCCCCGAACTATCAACCACAAAACTTCCGTTTCCCGTTTCCAAGGGCCCTTCGCCGAATTGTCGATTTAATTTCGCAGGGTTGGTTTTTTGGCAATATTGCTTTAGTCACGTTTGATCCTACGCCCTTCGGCCTTCGGTTATAAGATTTCTACTTTCCCGAGTTAAATGTCTGTAATACAATTCATAGCAGCGTTATGACACGCCCGCTACGCTTTTTCTAACCACTGCAACTCCTGTAATCCAAAATCTACAAAGGCGCACAACTAGCATCGCGCCATGAAGCTTGGCGAGTCATTTATGTCTAGAAGTTCTAGGTTTTCTATACTCGCGAAAGTCGTACCAATGTCGTTTAGAGGGCCTAGACCAGAGGTGTCAAACTCGATTTTCTATAGGGCCATAAGGCACCTTAGAACCCTAAATAGAGGCCTGGTCTGAAACTGATCTTTAAGCCTAACAAAACACGCTAAAAACTTGTAGGTAAATTTTTGACACAGCAGAGATGGCTCTGCCTCTGGTCTATTCAGCACCTCTCGTTTCCAGATATACCTACCTACCATAACATAACACGCCTATATTCCTCGGGAGGTTAGGCAGAGGTGCACCTATAGTAGGTACACCCACATTTCGCCACATCTACCTCGTTACTTCATCATCATCATTTCAGCCGAAAAACGTCCACTGCTTTACCTAGGCCTCGCCCAACCACCGCCACTTTGTCCAATTCTGTGCTTCCCGCATCCAGCGGATTCCTGCAGTCTCCACAAGGTCATCGGTATACCTTTCGGGAGGCCTGTGTACTTGGATAACGCTAATTTTATTTCCATTCTGAATGGCCTTTCTCTGACTAGTGCGTATTTTATTATCCTCAAGCGTTGCCATTTTATTGATTTCGACAACTTTATCTTTGCTGCCAGGTGTTACGAAAGTTCGGACTTGAATAGTTACCTAAGCTGCTCTAGAGTTACTTGACGATGAAATCATTATAGATAGGTACCTATACCCAAAGTCTCTAATTCAGATAATTTATGGAAACAAAGTAATGTCAAGAAATGTCACTATCAAAATGACAGGACGGTGGTGCTAAACATTTTATATATATATTTTTTTTTTGTAAATAATCATCTATGAAATTAAAGTGAAATAATTATAAGAACTTTGCAAACAAAATACCATTGTCAAACGTTTTATGTAGTGTGTTGGAGACACGGCCTATGATCGTCATAATCAGCCCTTTTAATTCCACTGAAATCGAAATCGATTTCCACTCGAAACAGTTTACAGCCGTTTTCATCCAAAATGTGGCTAGATATGCTACATACAATATGAATCTATGAATGAGAGTTGTAATATTAGTGTTTTGTTGAAGATGTAAAAAATGTGAAAATGTTTGGATCTCCTGTATTGTTACCAGTATCATAAAATATTTTATACCAGAAAATCTCCTTTTTTTAATAACTTTGTTTAAAACCGAAAATTTATAAAAATAATTACGGTACGATTATTTTTGAATTATTATTTCTTAAATTCAGTACTTAAAAGAAAATGGAACCTTTTTTTCGCCATTTTATGTGAATTACCAAGATATTACGAAGATATTTTTTTGATATATATGTTATCCCCTTTGTTTACAAAAATGATCTGAATTTGAGACTTTGGGTATAGACATTTGTGTATTCAGGATTTTAACTAAATCGTACGTAGATCATTACATATAGCTGCCGTAAAAACTAGGTCCTATAGGTCCTATTAAAAACGGTGTTTAAATAACCTAAAGCAACACCCCAATTAGGTACGTAACACACTTCCAATCACGATGCAAAGGATTTTAAAGGTAATTCCTACCACCTACCCACTGCTTCAGATGCTTGAATAATTAGTTTGCTCGACGACATAAGTAACGCAATGCCATTGTAAGTTTGTAACGCGATCATGAAAGAAATTGCAACATCGATCTTTGTACCTTAGGCGCAGGCCACAAATATAATATAAATACATTTCATACAAAACGCATGGAAATAAAGCGCAATTTAGGACACATGTTATGTCGTCGTAACCACGTCCGAGCAACGACATACCGCTGGAGAAAAGTCTAAAACCCTCATTCAATAATGCCACATCACCTGTTCGGCTGCTACCTCGCGAAGTCTTCTTAATCGAAGAAATTACAACTTTGATCGTTGTTAACTAAGCACTTGAGAAAGGTCTGAAACCCTCTTTAAATAGTGCCACATTACGCTCCTCTGCTACCTCGTGAAGTCCTGACCCCGCCTCCAACATGTCCTCTGACGTCATAGATTCGTCGAAGCTGAACATAATATTTTGCTTATTACTTAATAATTTTATAAAATCGTTATCTAGGTAGGTATGACACCTCAGATATCGTTTAACAGCTCACTATTTTTACTATGTTAAAAGATATAGGTATTATCGCTAAGATAAAAAAAAACTCGACGGTCTAGTGAATGTTTCAATAATACCTACCTAAGTACCTACAAAACTTGACAATTTATTATTAAACAGGATAAGTATTATCTTGCTTTCTTGACTAATTAAGGTTCATTTGCATTAATTATAAAAATAGGTGCCCTGATAAATTCATGACACTAGCTATTTCTAGGTGTTTAATTAAAGAAAGCAGTTCAATTGTTTTTGATAAGGTTAGCTTTATAAGATTTCCGGTTCCCGAGACGAGATGGCAGAATCTCGTTGATCTTCGCCAGCTATCATACTAACGAGCAAATTAGCACTGCCCAATCTAACAATCTCACAACTAGAAGAACAAAGAAAATTCTAAGACACGTAACCATAACCGTCCTGGGAAGTGTGGAGCATTATGGCCTCACACAGAGGAGAATGAAGTCCACAGCAGTGGAAACATAATCTAGGCTGGTTAGGTTGTTATGTGGATGTCTGGTTCTGCGCTTACTGACTTTGAACCTAATTGTTACTAAGAATGAGTACTCCTTGACCCAAAGGAAATGGTATTACACAAGTAACGTAACACCGTCATCGCCATTCAGTCCGCAGACTACACCCATAACAACACATTTGTCTCAATTGTCTTGAACACGTGGACAAACGGCTAAGCACCGTTTATCTTTCGTAATCAGTGTTTTAATTAAACGCTAAATTAAACCAATAAAGCTCTGAAATTACGGTAGAAATGGTTGTTACGGCACCATTTTCTTGTAAAATGAAATAAAAGTTTCGTAGGTAGGGTAGGATAGAGTAGTGAAGTTTATACTATATTTCCTTTGCGCGTAGACAAACTGCCACAGTCAAATAGCTTTTGACAGAACGAAGTCTGTCGGGTCACCTAAGGGTCACCTAGTGATCTAAATAAAAAACAAAAAACTTCTCTGTCAGATAATTTCAATCATAGTACAAATTAAATAAGGGTGGTGTAGGATTTTTTTGAACAAGTAACAATGAATTTAGGTTTTAGTACACTAAATCAAAGACTTTCGGACAAACGTTTTCGCGGATATCGTCACCATCATCATGACAGCCCTTGTTCCCTAATCTACGATTAGGCCCATACTCAGTAGTGGGTCTACTGAGTATGGGCCTCCGTCTGATGAGGGACGAATTAGAGCATACCCCACTACGCTGCTCTAGTGCGGGTTGGTGGAGGTTTTAGGCCAGTGACTAACCTTTTGTTAATATATACGAAATTCTAGTTAAGGCGACGATAACAGACTTTCAATGATTTTATACTGAAGATCACGTCTAAACGAGTAGTGTTAATGATTTGGAAAAAATATATGTTAAACTAGAGCATTTCCTTATTAATTTAATATGTGAATATTTTAAATTATGTTTATATTACATGGTGAAATTACTTTGTAAAATTATGTCTAACGCGGACAAAAAACTGAGAATCACGCAAAAACTATCAAACATATTTTTCTGAAACCTTGACCTTTTTAAAGATAATTTAATTATTCATCTTTTATTATACGTGTTTTATTAATATACCTTTTGTTTTTTTGTATAATAAATTAAAAATGCGTCTTATTTGGGACAGCGCTCCTGGATGGGCGAGTCCTATTACTGGCTGGACATACGACGCGTTGCGTGAGCTCAGTACAGAACACGCAAGCTAACCACTCAAGGTCACTGGCATATATCTCGGCCTTAAATCTCTCGCAACGTGGATAGCTGCTCTTATAAAGAACTAGCTTTTGACCGCGGCTCCGCCCATGTAGATATCGGTTATCGCGTAAAAAAGTAGCCAAAAAAAATTGAAAATTTGATTTTTGTAAAGTTACCAAGGGACAACAAAACTCTTCCTAGCGGTACGAGAGTATGACCAATCGACGCAGAATTTTTTGCTGATTTCAAATATGTACATATATAACTCAATATCGCCCAACATGTCGCTTGATAATTTTTTGCCTTTCAATCGTCGACATTATTTCGTAGTGTCTGTCTAGCTAGATGGACGTGTTGTGCAGCAGCTGCCTTGAGGATTGACTCAAATGACGTATAGAACACGACACACATGCATGATGACAAACCGCATAATATCTTGCTAAATATTTACACATTAGCGTCTCATTCACGATGAGTTTTTTGTTCTATATTTATAATTTTTCATCTCTGATGTAAGAGGTTAATATTCTCTTTCTGTTTTCGAGTTGAATAATCGATTTTTAAGTAGTTTGTGTCATTTGTTTTGATAAAAAATTCGGCGCAATACTTAAATGCTGATCAGTCCTGGATGTCCACTCCTCAACATGACCTTCCAAGGCTTAAACCTGATCTACAGATGGTGCGCGTTTGGTGTTTCACTTCACAATCAATTTTTACGTCAAATTATTAAAGTTTCAAACTCGTAAACATTATTATTATATATTCTATGTTACAAAGTGCGTCACAAGAGAGCATAATTATTATATATTACTTTTTATTCAAAATATTAAGTAAACCTGCCATACCAGACATTTATAGATTCTTTTGGTAATAAACTCTATTCGTTTCTTGTAGGACCAACGAAAATCAATTTACAATAATCACGTACATAGGTACTAAATAACTAGATTTAAAAGAATTAAGTCTCTCATCATGTTGCTTGCCTGTCGGTCTTCTACAGACTGTACTTCGGATAGTGAGTGCAGGAGCTCTACCACCTGATTCCACCAACGCCCTTTTATTACCAGACTACCAGACGTACTGCAGGGTACCATGCGTACTTGTTTGATATCCCGTCCAGTCGTACTCAGCGCTTCTCCTCCACATTTATTATACGCACAACCAGTGTGGAACTCTCTGCCAGCCTCTGTGTTCCCTTCCACATATAACCCGTCCACCTTTAAAGCAACAGTGAACAGGCATCTTCTGGGCTCACTCGTTCCACCATAGACATCATCCATCGCTTGCCATCACGCGAGATCTACTAATTCAATGAGTAAGAAACTTTGAACCATTGACTACCGTGTGTCAAAACAAATGGGCTGTGAATATATATCTGCGATTTGCGTAGATAGACTCGGATCCGATATTACGCCTTCCAGATTTCAAACTCGATTGATGTAGGACTCCACACCGATCCAGATTCATGAACAAACAAACAGTATAATTATAATTGATGGACGTAATAACTTTAATTTATATTTATTCAGCGGGTTTATAAAACGATCAATATTATTGCTATAATTACAACATCAAAGGACTGACTTCCAGAAACGTTTTCAGACCTGATTCCGGTTGAAAATTTCAGAAAAATCAACAAACAAAATTGTTTGGGTTGGTTCAAGTTGTCGTCGGGTGAGACTTTTCGTCAAGATTCTAAAAATACTTGTTCTTATAAAACGGCGCTTGACAAATGTTCTGTGAGACGGAGATCGATTTTTACTGTGAATTAGTTACCAACATAACAGAAGGTAAGTAATGAATTCATTATAGAGCCCTAAAAAGATCTAGAACTCTCGAATTAGAATGATTAAATCTCTAATAAACAAATTAGAAATCTCAAGCTTCGTTCCAATTAGCCCAACTATAATTGTTTTGGCTTCTTTGACAGGCTCTGATAGAAATTCAAGTACTATATCAAATGTGAAGCATGATTTAAATCAGTTACTATGTATAATTTAGTGATTTGAGTGGTATATTTAAATTTACTGATATATTCTCGACCTTCGTTGTTTTTTACACAACCTCGAACTCTCACCTTGGCTACAGTGTTTTATTAGTTGCTATACCGAATTGTATCATATACATAGGTATCATCTTCATTTTCATAATTATCAGAATGATTATAATATTTAGACTAGGTACTTTTATCTTGTTTAATGTATTCAACCAGTGAACCAATTTAATTGATAGTCAGATTTATCCGAATTTCAGATTCTGTAATGGTTCGTTTAAAATGTTATACAAACCTGTTTAGTGAAAATGTTATTACTTAACAATCTTTTTTAGTGTGTCTCATGCCAATTTAAATAAGACGAGTTGTGGCGACCCTCGAGTCTCAAGTCTCAACTTATCGCCGTGTTATCTCCGGGGACCACTATCGGGGGTCAGAATGGCGCCCGCGCACTCCGCTCTGTTTACAGACTTGATATGCGCACGCGACGGTCATATGATGAGCTAACTAGTTTACGCTGATTTGTTCACCTGACTGTTTTGGATGGTCAATGACTTCGGTAATTATTTAAATCTCGTAATTATGAAACGCGAACGTCTTTTTGTTTTAATGAAACTTGGTTTGTTTGAGAAGTGGGCAGGTTTGGACAGTTATGGATGGAAAACTGATACTTGAAGAAATATAAATGGATGTTATGTACATTAATTCGGTGTTTACAGATGTTACTTTCATGAAGCACCAGAACAGGAATGGGCAAACTACGGCCCGCGAATAGTTGCACTCCGGCCCGCAACCATCAACCCAAAAGTAGATAATAACTTAACCATCGCGCGAAACCAAAATTCATCAAGACAGAAGTGCAGTGTCGCATTGATCAACGCGTACAGTGCAGTGACGCGTACTTGCTTACATTAGTAAATCTTTTTTCCTATTTTGTAGATTACCTGCAATAAATATCATGTTCCTATTTCATTGTGTAATTGATTTGAATATCTATAGTTCATATCACTTAATTTTGTCTAAACGAATATTTCGGAAAATACAAATACATTTTGTATTTCAGTAAAGAAATACATATTATCGACAAAAAGTCTAACATAATTATGGCCCCCATAGATTCTGTTTTTTTTTAAATATTGGCCCTCATAGGAAATGCCCATCCCTGCTCTAGAAGAACCTCCTGGAACTTAGCTTTTGGGGATCGATCTAAGCGAGATTTGTATAGGTTTTACGTTGATGCAGCCCCTTCCCTCTCGAAGAAAGGATGCCTGTGTCCATTAATTATGTTATGTGTAGCTTCATCTTTAATCTTTCACATCAAGAATATTTATCATTAAATATTTCGTTTGATGTGAGTGCTTAACTTTCAAGGACATAAAGATACTTCGATAAGTTTTTAAATCCTTCAGTTTCTGACATTTATATCTTTAGTTACCAACGGGCTCCCGAAAGCCCGAATGTCTGATAGCCAGTCTTACCCAGGATTATCGTGTTACCTAGTAATTGTGTTGTGGAGGTCCTATAGGCAGTCGCTGCATGTAAAATACTGGTATTGAGCTGTATTTGGTTAGTCAGGAAGCCGACCCCAACACAATTTGGTGAAGACTAGGCAGATGGATTGGACTTCTACTGGCTTCTAGTTAAATTTTTGATTCGCAAGTCTGTTTTGGATAAGCAAAATTGAAGGTACAATACTTGGCATAGACGTTTTGATTTCTAGTCAGAATGATCATAAAGGATAGAAATATCTTGAAATCAACATGAAAAACACTAGTAGCCACAATAATAAATATACTAAGTGCTATCTTGTATCACTTGTATCTAATTAAACACATAAAAGGGAAGCCAACGATAAGATAACCAATTTAGGTCCAGCATGAATGAAATGTCGTTGACCGAAGAAATGGGTCGGACTGAAATGAAATGAAAAACTAACTGTTGCCCGCGGCTTCGCCTGTCTGGCTTTAACTAAAATAAAAGTAGCCTAAGTTACTCCTTATACCATCAGCTATCTACCAGTGAAAGTCCCGTCAAAATCGGTCCAGCCGTTTAGAGATTAGGTGGAACAAACAGACACACAGACAAAAAAATATAAAAAGATTATTTTTTTTTTTTGCATTAGTTCCGTAGGTATATACTTTCTTATGCATTTAGTAAAAAGCTGTTATTTTGACATTACAAACTTTGACATTACAAACAGACACTTTCATTTTATTGATTTGTATATTGTCTGATTGTAGAAACAGATAACAAGGCTGTCATTCTAATATTATCAATCAAGTTCTTTTAACTTGACAGACAGCTGTGCTGCTGGGGAGTTTGTTCTTCTTCCCAGATAAAGTACTAAGAAGTGGTAAAGGGGGCTTTTTGGTTGCGTCTTATGCCGAATTTGAATAAATGCCTTTTGATTTTATTTTATTTTTGACTACTTCCCAAATTATACAAAAATCGTAACCATGTATATGATTCTGAAATCTGAAAGAGGACTGTTGTCTTGTTATAACTCCTTACTCACGTAAGCACTTCAAAGCGGGTAATTTGATTAATATTTGAGTCGTACCTATTTTATTGTATAATTTGTATTTGTTTTTACCTTAATTGTTTATTCTTGACCTACATTCGAAGGCTACAGCGGCATAGGTTTTAAGTTATTTAAATATTTAATATATCGTTATTATTTTTAATTCAATTAAAAGCCCTGAGCATATCAACAACTATCAAAAACATTTTAATTTTTCTCTTCTTTTTGTCGCTTCGTGGTTAATTTCTTACTACCCTCACTCACGACTGGACAACATTCATAATTTTTAATTAAAGGTCTTTTTAGGTTCAGTTTAAAATTCTTCCTCGTGAAGCTTGAGGAGTTGTTCTACCTTTTATGCGAAATTTTTCTCCAAATCTCACAACTGTTTTTCATTAGTAAAAACAACCCGTAACGGTACCTTCACTTACTTCATTTCCGTCATACGTAGTACCATAAGTTAGTAACACATTGTAATACCCCATAATGTGTAACAAATGTGAGGCGGTTTGGACTTGACTTTAACATTTTACCATCAGGGGTCTAATTTGTAGCGTGATTAGCACTGACTGTGATTTATATGTATAATACGTTTTTAATGACTTGATAAACACTACACTTCCGCTAAACCCGCATGTAGTCCATGCCAAAATTGAGAGAATAGAACATTGAAAGTTAGTTTTTAATTTTTGCCATGATTGTGAAAAGGATTTGCTTGACGGTAGTGTTTCCAGTCCCAATCCCAACCCAATCAATGGTGGCGAACGCGCAAAATGACTTACTAGTTTGAATGTTTAGTTTCGTGTTAGTACAAACTCAAACATCCGAAAACATGCCACTACTTGCTAATTAAATGTATCTACTATAATTTACACACACCATATAATATCATAAGTATATGATTCACAAGACGTCTCAGAATGCTCTCAAGGCTTAGCAAAAATCTGATGCTGCGATGTTATTGGTTGATGAGCGTAGGGCGTTACTATAGCGGCCGAACGCTGCAAGCAGGAATACTCCTTACGTTCCCGTGACAATACAGCCCACCGGCTATACTGTCACGGGAACGTACATCTACTGCACATCAGTCGTAACACTAGCACTGCGAAAATCACCATTACTGCAACTTCATTAAGGTACTGTCAATTTCAAATTGTTTCCACTAATATCGTCTGTAAACTCGTCGACTAAACCGACCTAACTATAGTAATTTGATACATTTTCCAAATCAAATCGATCTGTCTAATCGGCGTATCTGTATGCCTTACCGTTCCCATGATAATGCAAAAATCTAGACCGATGTATCTACAATTTACCCTCAATCATAGGTAACCCTCAACTGCAAATAGCATGTCCTGTAAAATATGCTTCGAATCAGTTACGTCACTTAGATTAGTGACGATATGCGGTACAATGAAAAAATTGAAAAAGAATTTTCCAAAACGAATTGAATTGTTAAATTTGTCAGATATGGTCGCTGGAAATAAATTATAGAAACTTATTTTAGAAAAGATAATGGTAACGTGATGATACCATAATGCTACAATAAACAGTGAGAGTAGACAAAGCATAAGACAAAACCAATAATTGTTCTAACGAATTAACGCTTCCTTCGTATTGCGTAACTTTTGCGCAACTATGTGGTACTCATTTAATCTATATTTAATATTCGTCTCCGTGTGGTAAATTACTGGTAGCGTCATTAGCTAAGAATACGCTTTTTCATCAGACATCCTGACACGACTGACATGTGGAGTGGCCAGTAGAGTTTACCTAAACGAATCTTACTGCGAAAATATTGCTCCAAGATTTACAACATTTAAATATAACGCGCATACACATACCTGACAGGAACCTTGATTGAGATTCTCCCGAGAAGGTACCTCAAAAGAGCTTGAATGTAAATTAATCCAGCGGTCTCAAAATGTGAAAACATGTTGTTGGGAAGCGGACAGAAGGTTATGCAGGAAACTTCATAAAAATGACTCTGAAGAGCTAGCAATGAAAAATCTTAATGCTAAGAATTCTTTCACACAGGTGACAGACAGTTCATACTTTCAACATGTCATACAAATGAATCTGAAGCAAGACTTGAACAGAAACGTGACAACGGTGCCGATTCTCTTGTACACCGAACCAAACTAACTATCACCAAAATTCCTTATTTTTGGCTATGAGAATCTTAAAGCTATTCTGCAAACAAAATTCTCTAAATTTATAAATATGTTTGACACAACTAAAATCGAATTTGACAATCACGACTCCACGTGGTTTTTTTTTTTTCTTTTTGCTTCGCAGCATTGTATTTGTTTGCCCTGCCCCATGAATTTTTTAAGAGCCGGAGGCGCGCAGGGGTGGGCAGCCTCGACGTGTTTAATATGGAATTTTTCACTTTTTGTATGGAAAAACAAAATACCATCTACATGTTGAGTCTAATGGGTTTATTAAAGAGGGTCTAAATTTACATTATTTTTGCGGTAGGATGCACTATTTTAGAGATTAAACGAAAGAAAAGAAAAAAAAATACATTACTGTTTTTGCACCAGAAGGCGAGGTGTTGGTGTGAATTTTAGTTTATGACAACTAATTTTATTCCACACATTTTTAATCACGATTAAAAATAGTCAGATTTAGTTAGAAAATCTAAATTTTAGGTGAAAATCGTCAAATTCAGAATAGCAAAATTGTCATTTTCACTAAATTATAAACTCGGAGCCATCTTAGTGCTGTCAAACTAATCACTTTAGTCAATTTCAGAATAGGAAATCGTCGTTTGACAGGAATAAACAAAATTTTGGTGATTTTTAGTTTAGTTTTGAGAATTTTGTGACAAGAGAATCAGCACCAGTGTATCGTAAGTAGAGCCACCTAGTTATATGTTTTGATAACATGAGCCTCTGTTAACATGCCTATGATAATAACCTTACCTATGTTATCTAGCAACTGATGATAAAGGCAGATAATTGGGTGAAACAAGAGTTTAAATCATATCAAACAGAAAAAAATCATAACGACGCATGATAAAAAAAATATTGAAGGTTATTTGGACTAAGATGCTAATTTAATCGGTAATTCTGAAAATGCTTTCGAATCACTCCAATGATTATTTCAACAATATGTAACGTAATGTTTTATATAAATAGCTATAAAATAACTTAAAATAATCCTTATGAAATGATATCTTAAAAAGGACACTGACCATCCACTATGGGAGTTGGAACAAGTGCTGCCCAGAATGGACACACAGTGCATTATGTTCCTTGGGCATATACTAGTCTGTAAACCAAACCTCTTCAAAATCTCTCCGAGGAGTTTTGAGAGAAAATTTTACAAGCTTTATTTAAGCTTGCTCCGTTCGTACGAATCGCCCATCCATTTTTCAAGCACTTCCTGGCATCCGACTGAACTGAAACTTGGCATACTTAAAAAAAAAGAACGTTTATTTGCGGTAAACATGACGCAGAAAAAAAGACAACAAACACAAAAAAAAAAACAAGTTGATGGAAAATACGCGTCACATCCACGCAAAACGGCCATCGCTCAGCATAATGTTGCGGCCCTATGCGGGACAGAGCCCCAGCGCTGGTTTTCAGCGACTTCCTACTACTAACTCACTTATATAACTTCGGTGACTACGCAAAAATATGATAACAAGGAGCTGGCCTGGTGTGCCCGTAACCACCTTCGAGCTCCATCATCAGACCCTGGACACTACCTTGCGTTATATCACTTGTCAAAACATATCCAGTGTGCCCAAACGCGACGGTGCAGTCTTATTTAGTTGAGGAGTTCCTTTGGCCACCTCCGGCTCCATCATCAGACCCTGAATACTAACCTCGGGCTATATAGTACTTGTCATGAGAAAACCAACGAGTTCAAACTCAACGACCGTACATATCCTACAAAATAAATAAATAAAACAATCCACCAAAACCTTTTGTAAACCAAACTTTTTAACCCTGGGAGTGTTATTTTTTTGTAGGTTTTAAGTGTAAATTGATGCAATGAACCTTAAATTGGAAGTACTCCCATGTTTGCGCAGCATTTGGTCCAAACCCGATCAATGTCCCTTTTCAATAGTTTTTACTCTTTTCTCTAATATCTTCTCTATTCCACCGAATGCCTCAAGGAACAATCCTAGGCCCGGTGCGATTAACTGTAATCAATAAACATAATTATATAATTATATTTTAAAATTCATTTGTTAAAAACGTTTATTGATTGGTATGACACCAATTACTTTGGTTTTTATTTAGACAATTACCTAGTGTTTCAGAAATGAGTTTTGTAACAAAAGGTTTTACTTTGTACCAAGTTCTAGGAACTTCCGTACACGATGCGACTCGATAAGGAAACAACAATACCGGTAAAAAATTGTTTCTTAATGATTTCTCTATAAAAATCACAATAGCTGACTTCTTACTAGCGGTTTTTTTTTTTTTTTTTTTTTCATCTTGTAGATTGTATGTATTGATTTTGAAAATAAGTATCTTAAGACCTAACAGTGTTTAAGTAGATATTGCATCAGTGTCTGATAAAACAGATTCTCGTGATATTTTAATGTTTTATTTTTAATTGACATTAATAATAGATATCTTATGCGTCTTATTAGGATTGTAGTTATTTTAAACTTATTTTATTATATATTTGACAGCTATCGTAAATTCTGTTTTACATAAAACTTTCTTAATATAGTCACATTTTAATTAACTCATAAAATATAGGTTTATCTGAGCGTCGATGTTTGACCCACAAACTGCTTTATCTTGATTTGAAAATGGTCTTAAAGAATCTTGACTTGCAGAACAAGACGGCTCGTTGGTCGCATGTTAAATTACCTCTTAATCATTCAATCTGGTGTGAGATGCGTCGCCAATAGAACTGGTCGCACAGTCTGTCACTTGTGTATGATTGCGCAAGCGCACGAGGCGGCACGGTAACAGGCCGCACGTGGTCCGACGTAGAAACTAAAATGGTTAGAATATCGCTCACTTGTGCTAGAGGTGTGTGTGTTGTTATCTAGAAATTCATCAAGTTCTCTTTAGTCGCTCGGTATAAAGTCTTATTATAAAGACTGGCAAATTCTTGCTTCTCAAAAACTAATTCATTTCATAAAAGGAAAGCGACTTTTAACAAGATGACAAAGTTCCTGTTGTAACTACTTAGCAAAGTTACTCTAATCACCATTAGCAAATTCGCTGTTGTCTCGAAATGATGTATCGCTGAAGAAAATCTAATTTAGTTAATGATTTATTTTCAGCCACGGAATGCGGACGGCACTGAAGTTTAGTGATGGATCTGCTGGGTAGGCGGTTGCTCTCGAATGTTTATTCTCTGTCTCTCGCTAATTGATGTTTTCAGCGCAGATGTGAAAGAGACGACAAGCTTATTCGTAGCGTGGATCGAAACTTGGACGAACGACGCGTTCTAATCAACCTTGACCTTGTAGTGAATCAAGCTATCGCACTCTTAAATAATTTGCAATTGGTACATATTAGACGTTTACATTTAGAAAACATGATAGACTGGTATATATAACAATAGTATTGGCCTTGTATATCTGACGAATTATACATTTCCCTTATTATTTTTAGCTGCGACAACATCGTATACAGTTTTTACTGAACCTACAGACTCATTTTCTTCAGTATTAACATCATCAAACACAATCTAATCTTTTTTTGCACTAATGTGAGTCCTACCTACTTTTATTTACTGTGTCAAAATTGTAGCAAACATCTATTCCACTTTGCGCAGTTGCTTTTGCCAGCCTTTATAAAAATGGATTAATTATTCCGCAAAAAATATGAAGTAAGTAATGGAGTTGCACAAGTGTTGAATCTCATCAAATGTTATTGGTATTGACTCAAGTCCTCCAATATGATTACAATAATTATAATATTTTAATTAGGAATGCCTCGATACGCCTTTTTGCCGATACGATACCGATACCGATGCTCTTATAAAAATATCGACGATACCGATACGCTTATTGAATTCAAAAATGAAGGTAAAATAAATAAAACACGAGTCAGGTTATTTTTTTAATTAATATAAAAAGAACAAATAACAGGACAAACTAAATAAAACCGTTTAAAACTATAGTCACATTGAGATTAGTTAATAGTTTTAGTAATTAAAATTAACATTGATGAGAAAAATATCGTTGAATCGGCCATAAAAATATCGCCGATGCCGATATACAAACTTCGAGTATCGCCGATATATCGGTATTGGTATCGGATGCATCCCTAATTTTAATATATATTTGTCAGAAATTCAATAATGATCCAATAATATCTCAGTCATTTAAATAATTGAAGTGAACGAGAATTAGAACAGCCGATTGAGAAAGACAATTTCATGGATCAGACGCTTGACAACAAATAAACCTTGGACACTCTTGATCCTAAATAAAGAAATTTTTATTTTGTGGAACACTTTTGTTTTTTATTCAACTATCAAGTCTACCAAGAAATGTATCAGCAATGTTTACAGGGAGCTGTTAAAAAAAACTGGATAACAAATACATTATCAATGGCAAGTGCTTCCAAACGTCTTTCTTCGCCTTTATGCTTATTTATGTTTTCATTGAGTCCGTTTCGGGTCGCCCATGTCTTATTGTCAATTGTTACTTTTGAATTGATCCCTAATAGACTTCGTTTATCTACAATTTATTTCTTTTGTTTTGAATTATTTTGTCTATTGGTGTATGTGTGGCGGTATCAACAACGCCACATGCGAACTACGCATCAAAGACCTGACGTCACAAATCCTGCATCGCGCTATCAGAGTTTACCGCGCGACTAGCATATATACAACATCCCGACATCAACCGTTGGGCAGTTGCCCACCAGACACAATACCCGTCTGGTCGGAGGATCCTCCCTTTACTATAGAGTATGAGTGAACTTTACACCCTGTTCCTCATACCTCTAAATATGCATTGATTTTTCATTTATGTCGCCATGCATTCCCGCGGGGTAATTCGTAACACACTATCAATAGGAATCGGTTTCATTTTGACAGTTCAACAACATTCATTGTGTTTAGGTTGTTGATCAGACAAATTTTTCGAACATAAGAAGCAATGGATTAGCAATTTGCTTCAAACCATTCAGATTGCGATTGATTGTGTGTTTAGGCTGCTATTATTAATTAGATTGTCTATTCGCATAATAGACAATCTAATTGTAATGAAACATCGTCGTACCATTTATGTTAGTTTCTGTTTCTTAGAATAGGTCACCAGTTTTAGTTCGCGACAGAATACTAGTAGTTGAGCTTCGATCAATATTTGCTCACCTTTTGTTACCAAACAAGTCTGTCGATTGCTTTCAGTTTACTTTTGTCTTCTTGGGATTTCAAATGCCTACTTAGTCGACAAAATACGATTTTCTTTTTAAGTTTCATTCTTTGCCTGTTTTCAATTTCATACATATTATATTATAAATTAAAGTTGATTTTCGAGTCTGTCTGTGTGACGGGTTTTGATGCGATTTACATCACCATTTAGAGAATTTATTCAGCAAGATTTATGTGTACATATAATACATTAATATCATCAATATCTAACTAGAATATAATAAAGAAATCTTCATTTTTTTTTTTTTTCAATTCTACAAAACCTTGCGGAGCAAGGACGCGGGGCGCTTGTTTTTATACAAAACAAATATTGATTTGCGACTCTTATTGTACAACTTAGTCTTTATTTTCGCAACATTGTTTTTTCTCTAGTATTTTGATATCGTGTCACGCGTTTCTTTTGCAAACAAACAATTATTATCTTTACTACTCTTTAACCTTATTTTGTTTCCCTGAATTTCTTGTTTAGGTATGTTGTACTGTTATTAATTTATTGTGCCTAATAGATTAGCTAGATTTATTATGATTATTAGTTATGTATTAAATTTCGGTTATTTTTTAATTTATTCAACGCTTGGTCAGGTGACGTTGAATCTTTCTAAATGTTTAAAGAATGAAAATGATTGTTATCCAAACATTGGTTGATGTTAAGTTTTTGGGAAGGCAAGTAATACACTTTGGAAAGTGGTTTACGCACCGACGCTTTATTTAAAACTGCAAATTGACAAAAAGGCGGGGCTTATGTTATCCTGACAGTTGTTGTGACACATTATTGACCAACCGCAGCTATGGCTGCGTTCAGACTTTTTAACAACATTATACAAATCGCGCTATCCAGTAATTGGATTGTGGAGGTCAGATAGGCAGTCGCTCCATGTAAAATACTGGCATTCAGCTTCATCCGGTTAGACTGGAAGCAGACCCCGAAATAGTTGGCTTTAAAGTTTTGGTTACTTTGAAAAAAATTACGCTATCAAATTATCGTTATCCAAACATTGGTTAACATTTGAATCCATGAAATAAATATATTCTGCTACTTAGAATATCTTGACATTTTATTCTGAACCATTTTAGTATGACAAGATAAATGCTTTTTCCTTGTTCTTGTCACATCATGTACTTGTAGAATCGCTTCGTAATCTTATTCGAATTCGAAGTAACTTAAGATTGTTTTGGGATCAAGTTTAATGATATGCTTGTAGTAATGTAAGCTATATAATCTTATTAGAACTAAGACTGTGTGAACGTCAGTTTCGGTGCATTTCTTTGAATTAAGAATGCGTTTTATATTATGTTATTACTTTATGGATAACTAGCAGCCCGTCCCGGCTTCGCACGGGGTAGACAATTATCATTTTAAGACTCATTTTTCTACACCTTCGGTTACATTGTTCAAATTTTACCAAGGATCCCTAATTTTTTTCAAAATGAAATGTAGCCTATGTCAAATTGGAAGAATGTAGCATTCTATTGGTGAAAGAATTTTTTAAATCGGCCCAGTACTTTTTGAGCCTATTCATTACAAACATACAAACATACAAAAATAGGTACAAATCTTTCCTCTTTATAATATTAGTGTAGATAACCGTTGAAGAAAAACAACCTAATATAAGGTGCGTGTTAAAAAAACTTTAACTTTCGACTGTTCTGTCATTGTTTGTTTTTATTTTGGTTTTGAATGTAAATAAAAACTAAAATCATTAATGTATCTTTTTAATTAAATCAATCATACCACACCGCCACCACCACCATAGGCTTGTGCCTAAGAAATGACAACCGCATGGGTCGATCGATAAGGTTAAGCTACGCTTGCCGCGGTTGGTCCGTTGATGGGTGACCATCTTTACATGCACCCGTGCCTCGGAAAGCTCGTTAAGCCGTTGGTCCCGGCTGTCATTTGTAGATCCTTGACAGTCGTTACGGGTCGTCAGCAGCCCGAAAGTCTGACAACCAGTCTTACCAAGGGGCATCGTATAACCCAGTTACTGTGTTGTGGAGGTAAGATAGGCAATCGCTCCATGTAAAACACTGGTATTCAGCTGCATCCGGTTAGACTGGAAGCCGACCCCAACATAGTTGGGAAAAGGCTAGGCAGATGATACTCGATGTTTATCTGAATTCTGATTAACACACACTTACTATAGTTTGACCGATACTGCTGTACCGTGCCTCAGGAATACGCGGCGAGGCGGAGGGCTGAACGCCGTGAGCGTTTACGAATGAGCGGCCTGCACTGCCCCCTCGCCTCGCCGCGCACATATCTAAGGCGCGGTACAAAGCTCAGAGATATCGGTCAAACTATAGTAAAAATAAAAAAATAACACGAAGTAAAATCCTTATCGTTATATTTTTTTAAAGTAGGTTCGTTTTAGGGTTCCGTAATCAACAAGGAACCCTTATCATCATGTCCGTCTGTCTATCTAATAAAATCAAGGTTTTTTTTTTTTTGTATTTCCCCTACTCGTAAAATGGGGATGATATTTTTTTTCTCGTCTATCCCTTGTTGTGGGTTATCGTTGGATAAGCCGTTCAAAAATATCCCAATACAGTATTATGAAAACCATTTTTCGATTCAGGATCCGTTTGCGAAATATTAAGCTACAAATTTTTTGTTAGAGCCAAGTGTTCCCCCCCCTGCCAGCTAAATGGTTGATTTAGGCTATATGAAAAAATTCACGGCAGTAGTATATAGGTATAACGAAATCAAAAGAAAACGTATCACAGAAAAGTAGGCTTTACAAGATAACGAGTAAAGGCTCGTACAGACTAGTGCGAATCGCGGGCGCGACGCGACACTAGTAGCACAATTTCTTTGTCGGTGCCTGTCGCGGCCGCGATATCGCGCGAGTCTGTACGGGCCTTAATAATCAACCAACTTACATTTGCAGTTGGAGAAAATGGGAGAACATGTATTTCAACTTCAACTATATGTTAATATAATCTTAAGTTTGTTCTTGAGATAAATTCGTTCCAACTACGGAACCCTTCACTGTGCGTGGTCCGACACGCACTTGGCCGGTTTTTTTTTTTTACTTTGACCTTTGTTTTTTTTTAAACATTTAATCACTTCTTTATTCGTAATCTAATTTGAATTCAAATTTACTTAAGATTCCGAAGAGATCAAGTTTAATGATAAATGCTAGTAGTAACGGTAAGCAAATTCTTATCTTATCAGAACCAAGACTGTGTGAACCTTAGTTTCGGTGCATTTCTCTGAATTAAGAATGCGGTTTATATTACTCTATGAATATTCAACGTTGAGGAAAAACAACATACAATTTTTGTTGTACCTAAATGTGCCTTCTTTTTCGTCTTGGAGGTTCGATTTCAGTTTCCGTGAATGGTTACATCTGATTGCCTCTTTGGTGTAGTGGTCGCAAGCGCTATTACTGAGCATAAGCTCCTGGGTTTAAAATCGGGGGATACAGTTTGTTGTTGCAGCTACATAATTTATCATCTATATCCAAAATTTTATTACACCACTCGATAGCTAAAAGATCAAAGAACTTGCTCAAATAAAATATTACTTGTTACGTACACATATTCACGTAAAACACGGCCGTGTCCACGACACAGTCACACCGCGATTTTTTGTACATACCAATTTCACATGACTCGAAAACTTACAAGTAGTTAACGCTACCTACTACGACTCGAGCCCCCAAATCGTTATCACTGACTTTTCTTGTTTGACTTTACACATACTTATCATCTGCGAATGTGCGTAGATGAAGATAATAATGCTGACAGATAATTACAGACAAAGCACTCATTTTGGAACGAAATAGACGATGATTGATACCTATCACACTAGGCTAGATCATGTACGAATTATTCATGCCAGTATATATATTTATCAAGTAGCCCGGAGTTTGGAAGTTGGCGGTGTGATACCCCCATGCTTCGGAAAGTACGTTAAGCCGTTGGCCCTGCGCCTGATCTCTCCGGTCCTGTCGGATTGCCATCCCATCGGACAATGAAAGTGAGGGAAGAGAGAGTGCAGCTGTTCTGCGCACACACTTGTGCACTATAATATCTCCCGCATCGAAGGCTGGTCTCCGCTGAGATTGGTCAAGGCCGAAATTCGATCTGAAAGGACTATTATTATGATCAAGTTAAAATGGATGGACTGTGTGATAGATAAGTATGGAAGAAAAAGACATGTTGGGCCGACCACAAATAAATTGGGATAAGGTCAGGAGAATAATGATTGATAATATGTTTATCAAGTAAACAAACATGGCTGACTATGTGACCGTGTGGATAATGAGAACAATGCAAAAAAATCATTGTGTATTCGGAAGTATTCGGTATTCGGTGTATATAATTATGTAAAGTTTATTGGATCGATTGACCGGACGACTAGTTGAAAGAAAGAAAAAGTATTTATTGTTGTATTCCCCGAAGGGTTAGGTAGAGGTGTACCTATAGTACGCCCATATTTCGCCAGTTATGTTTAAGTCCCGTGTTATAGGGGGCGAGCCTATTGCCATCAACCGGGCACAAATCCAGACTCAGACCTGCTGGGTAATTGTGTTACACACTATCAGTAGCAATGAGTTTCATTTTGACAGTTCAACCACATTCATTGCGTTATTTACGTTGTTGAGCAGACAAATTTTTCGAACATGAAGCAATGTATTAGCTATCCTTCAAAATCATTCAGATTTGTGATTGATAGCGTGTTCTGCATTTAGGGTGCTGGATAACAGTAACAGTACTTTACTGTTCCAAAGCGACACACCCCCAGTCTTATGTAATAAATAATAATACAACAAAGTTGCGTAAGATACATAAGTACGAATATGTAGATAACGATTATTACATCTATGGACCAGCATATCAACACGGCTCACGGCTGAAATTCCGCCTTTTCGTATTTACGCAATGATTTTATAAATACCATGCGTACATATATTAATTCTAATTGTCACAGAATACTGAATAATCAGTTATGCGTGTTAGTAATGGGCTGATCAAGCTAAGATCTAAGACATAGGGCCTGCCCCTACTTGGCGGCACAGCACGGCAGAGATCCTTCGGCAATTCGGCATCACTATGATCACTAAATGCAAGTGCATTCTGACGGCAACGATCCCGCGGTATCCTTAGGCTTTTTTTTTATTGAGGATAGGAAATCATCAAATGACCCCACTCGCTCTGGGTGGAGTGGAAGGGAATGTCAGACTCTTACTGACTAAAACCCATCCGTGTTCCTTCCTTGGCCCTTTAAGCTCCGGGGCAGCGGTACCCCTTTCGGACAATCCCGCTGACCTGGCAGGCTTGGGCCCTAATGGGCCCCCTCGTCATTGCTGACATCTCTTTGAGGCGCGCGTGAAACACGTACGCGCCGTCCGGCACGGGCCTGGTCCTGATCGGACGGTGAGCTACCCATTAGTCACCGCCCGCAGGCCCGCGCCTACGGTGGCCGGGAGTCATCACGCAGCTCCCAACGCCCGGAGCGTCTACCGCGGTGGCTGGGACGGGAGGCTCTCTCCCTCTCCCTTCCCGCCACCTCCTTCGCTAGCATGACTGCTTCGCAGAATTAGGTGACTGCCTCCCATTCCCTCTCGCCCCGGACCATGGCTTGAACCAGGGCCGGGCGCGAAAGGTCGCCGCGCCGCTGCCGATCGCCTCTACGAGGACACGACGGTGCTCCGCCCGAGCACGGCAGACCGCCACTGTATGCTCCACCGTGTCTTGGCATGCCGCGACGTTCTTAGGCAATTTTAATTTTATTGTCGTTCTAGATGCTGCCCGCGGCTTCACCGCGTGGCTTTTTCTATGTACTCCTTATAATTTCAGTCATCTGCCAATGAAATCGGTCCAGTCGTTTCGGAGATTCACTGGAACAAACAGACAGACAAAAAAAAATGTTTTTTCGTTATAAGTACCGTATAGACTTTCATATGCATTTAGTAAAAAGCTGCTATTTTGAAATTATAAACAGGTCCTTCAATTTTATTTATTTGTACAGACTATGTCGATGGTCATACGTTGACAACTCGTAACCCACATTTTTTGAGCATTACGAGTTATCAATGGGAAGACTTGCCGCTTAATTAAAAAAAGATAATTATGTACTTATCCCATTTTGCGAAAAAATAAGGGTTACGAGTTGTCTACGTATGACCATCGATATGTTATATTGCTATTCGTCGCATAAAAATCTTAATTAAAAAAAGATAATTATGTACTTATCCCATTTTGCGAAAAAATGTGGGTTACGAGTTGTCTACGTATGACCATCGATATGTTATATTGCTATTCGTCGCATAAAAATCTTAATTAAAAAAAGATAATTATGTACTTATCCCATTTTGCGAAAAAATGTGGGTTACGAGTTGTCTACGTATGACCATCGATATGTTATATTGCTATTCGTCGCATAAAAATCTTAATTAAAAAAAGATAATTATGTACTCATCCCATTTTGCGAAAAAATGTGGGTTACGAGTTGTCTACGTATGACCATCGATATGTTATATTGCTATTCGTCGCATAAAAATCTTAATTAAAAAAAGATAATTATGTACTTATCCCATTTTGCGAAAAAATGTGGGTTACGAGTTGTCTACGTATGACCATCGATATGTTATATTGCTATTCGTCGCATAAAAATCCTTTGCCGTGCCGGGCCTGCACCCACTAGGGCAGCATGCCGTGCCGTGCCACCCCAGTGGGTGCAGGTCCTTAGGCTTTGTAGTAGTTTAGATGCTCTAAGTACCAATTCAAGTGCATTCAGCATTAAATCTGCTTGTTAAAGTTGATCATGGATAATGTCATAGTGGCCAGTCAGAAATTCTGAATCTTGGTCGCGTACCCATCATTTTTAAATTGAAGGCTTCTTTCAATAATAATTATACCGCTTCCAAACCGCTTCTTGAAGACTTGGCGACTTTGTGACCTTGAAGAAAATGTTATCTTACTACGTACACAGACGATTTGAATCACAGAAATGTATTAGCTAAACAAGATTTTGGTTGTACTGTTACGTTAACGCCATTTCCTGTGCCATTACAGCGACAAGACAGTTAGTGAAATAATTTAGCTATAACAGAGTTGGGAATGATAGTACACAAGGCTACAAATCAAACTATACATTTCCAGCATAAGCTGATCTCGCATTATATAGGATTTTCGTACAATGAGAGGTATGCATAAACTGGAATGGTGTAATTTTATATGTATCCGTGTGTACCTATGACAAAATATCTTATAGGCCGTTCTTATTACTTCTGATCTTAATCATTACAAGATAAACAGCAGAAATAGAAACGGAAATACCAAAACGTAGCTAAGTAGTTAAAAATGACAAGAGAACAGACTAAAGATAGATCACATAATTGTGCACAAAACTGTTATCAAAGAGGTCTTGGATCTCGGCTGGCACCTTTATCTAATCACAATTTATCTCCAGGCCTTGACTGTCACGCCACGTTCCTAGCTTATGGCCGACTCCTAAAGTGCGGTAATTTTGGATTCATCACCCGAAATAGATAAAACTAGGTGAATTGCTCGCGAATTTCATACCAGATGCCAAATTTTAGGTTTCGATACGTTTTATTGTTTCTGGATACTCTTTCTTGGTTCAGGATTTTTATTTAAGGCGACAATAACCGACTTTTAATGATTTTATAGTACGAGTATACAGAAGATGAGGAGCTCGTGGCTAAGTAATAACAGCCGCACGGGTCGATCCGTCAGGTTAAGCTACGCTGCCGGGGTTGGTCCGTGGATGGGTGACCATCTTTACATACCGAGACTCCTCCGTGCCTCGGAAAGCATGTTAAGCCGTTGGTCCCGGCTGTCATTCGTGGATCTTGTGACAGTCGTTACGGGTCGTCAGAAGCCCAAAAGTCTGTCAGCCAGTCTTACCAAGGGGTATCGTGTTACCCAGTTACTGGGTTGTGGAGGTCAGATAGGCAGTCGCTCCATGTAAAATACTGGTATTCAGCTGCATCCGGTTAGACTGGAAGCCGACCCCAAAATAGTTGGGAAAAGGCTAGGCAGATTTAGATAGTATACAGAACATCACTTCTAAACGAGTAGTTTTAATGATTTGGAAAAAAAATATGTTAAATTAGAGCTTTTTCTAAATAACATAATATATTAATATTTTAGATAATGTTTATACTATCGTTTGCCCGCGGCTCCGTCCGCGTAGATGTCGGTTATCGCGTAAAAAAGTAGCCTATGTCCTTCTCCATATCCCAGGCTATATCTCTGCCAAATTTCATAACGATCGGTTCAACGGTTTAGGCGTGAAAACGTAACATACAGACTGACAGACGGACAGACAGACAGTCAGAGTTACTTTCACATTTATAATATTAGTATGGATTACATAGTGAAATTAATTTGTAAAGTTAAGTAAGGTAAGTTGCCTAACGCGGAAAAAAAACTGAGAATCACGCAAAATCTCTGAAGCGTATTTTTCTGAAACCTTCACCTTTTTCAAGATAATTTAAGTTATTGATCTTTTACTATACGTGTTTTATTAAAATACCATTTGTTTTCATCATCATCATCCCAGCCGAAAGACGTCCACTGCTGGATATAGGCCTCCCACAATTTGGGGGATGTGCCATAATCGCCACGCATGACTCATGGGTTGGCGATCGCAGTATGGTGTTAAAAATGCATAGAGAACGCTGCTGCCCATTCTCTAGTAAGTCCCTTAATCGCCTTTTACGACACCCACGGGAGGGAATGGGGTGGTGCTATTCTTTGCGTCCTTTTGTTTTATCCATACTAATATTATAAATGTGAAAGTAACTCTGTCTGTCTGTCTGTATGTTACGTTTTCACGCCTAAACCGCTGAACCGATCGTCATGAAATTTGGCAGAGATATAGCCTGGGATACGGAGAAGGACATAGGCTACTTTTTTACGCGATATAACCGACATCCACGCGGGCGGAGCCGCGTGCAAAAGCTAGTGTATAATAAATTAATAATGCGTCTTATTTGGGACAGCGCTCCCGGATGGACGAGTCCTATTACTGGCTGGACGTACTACGCGTTGCGTGAGCTCAGTATAGAACACGCAAGCTAACCACTCAAGGTCACTGGCATATAACTGCGTCATAAGTATTAAGTTTTATTTACATTTTTCGTTTATTTTTGCTTGAGTATAGTTTTCATAGTATTTTCTGGTATATTGGCGTGTGCTAGCTGACATAAATGGCAAATAATTTAATTTAATGTTCTGTGTCTCGTAATGTTAATTATTTTGCATACCTACAATTAAACTGTGCTGCTGAGCAGTTTGTTGCGACACTCTTTCCCAGCTTAAAGCACTAGGAAGTGGTGACGGGCGGGCGTTTTGGGGGACTGTCTTATGTAATTTTGAGGTTCGAAAAATACCGATTCTCAGCCTAATTTGAATAAATGACTTTTTATTTTGTTTTTTTTTTGGATTTTCTGGATATTTATACTCTCCTGAATTCAATTTTGTTTTAGTGTTCTTGAATGTTGAATTAAACATAAGAATTATTGTTCGTTTCATGTGATTTTAAATTTAGAAGGTTAATAGTATCATGTTATTTAAATGGTTTATTTAAATTTACGTTTCCTTCAAATATCTCTAACCGACCTTATTTTTAGAACTAAGGACTTGCGTATGACGTCAAACGACCGGTTGTCTTAACCCACATCAGTGCGAAATTTCTAGAATTATAACTTATTTATAGACACTTTATTTATCAAAATTTTCGAAACCATCGCAAAGAAAACCCAGATCTTGTTATTACATAGTGGAGTCAGAATCTCTGAATTACCAAAATCTAGTGTAGCTAGAATAAGTGAATCTAAATGTATAAAAACCAATTGCAATTTTTTATTTTTTTATTTAATTAAATGTCATTGCAACGCATGCGTTCAGCTAGTACTGAATAACGATCAGGAAATCAAACTAGTATTTGACAATGCTACAAACAGGCGTGCGTTAACCGCAAGAAATATAGTTAAATCAATAACATTTTCCATATTAGTAACCTGATATATTTTATCCCAAGGTAAATCCAACCACAAATTTATTCATCTACACTGTAGATCAATTTGTGGTTGGATTTACCTGTAGATTTTACAGGTTAGATTTTAGGCGCCGATTCTTTGCGTTTAATTAACTCTAAGCACCGATCTTACCTATATAAGCATCCTAGCCTTCTTTTATTAATATTTTGCCACTGCCAGTCTCGCCACTGCTTTCACAAAATCCAAAACACTTGACTTAGATTCAAAACAGACTCTTTGGTCTTCAGAGTCGCGAACACCTGACACTGTTTTTCTCTCCACGTCCGCTTTCGCCAATGTTATTATAAATGCTCTTGTAAATACAGTTATATATAATATAAGACGTTGTTTGCTCAAAATATCCTCAGGTTGACACTTCATTCGGAGTATAACGACCGAATGCCCGATAAAAGGATACGTTTTGATTGCACAGACATTTATCACTCAGACGCTGGTGGAGTTTGCATTGTAATATAATACGGTGTTACATTCTTGGAATTTCAGTTGCATTTTCGTTGGACATTGACTTAATGTCCTTAGTGCAACTTAACATAGGTAATAGGTAGTAGGAACAAGAGAGCTGGTAAATAACGAAAAATATGTCCTAATATAGCCTTTTCCCGCGCCCTACTTTTGACCGTTCACCGAATAACAGTTTATATTTTCAACGCCCTGGGATCGAATACTCATACTTGCGTCATCATCGTTTTTATTTGCTTCTCTTTGTTTGGTTATCATGGCATTCTTGATAGCCAAATCTTGCTATTTTCTTGGTGTAGAATTAGAAACTGTATTTACTTTTAGTTTAATTATATCATCAGCTAACATTACACTATTTAGCGTGATTTTCACATTTTCATTGTCAAACATTAATCTTCTCGTTTTCTTAGAAGATAAAACAAGGTGTTTGGTAATGAAGTTGGTCCTTTGATCCTTTCGGGTGCAATATTTATGTTCAATAATTTTCTGGGATATTGATGTTCAGTCATGTTAAGTCGTTACGGGTAGTCTGAAGCTCGGAAGTCTGATAACCAGTCCTTCCAAAGGGTATCGTGATACCCAGTTACTACGGATTGGAGGTCAGTCGCTCTATGAAAATATTGGTATTCAGCTGCATCCAGTTAGTTAGACTGGAAGCCGATCCCAACGTAGTTGGGAAAAGGGTAGGCGGATTTAGTAATTACAGTGGCTCAGCGCTGTTACGTCTCTAAATCGGTAGGATAATAAAGTCCTCTTTTTTGTCACTGTAAGATACTGGGCGGAATATCTATGTAACTCTAGGAGTTCCATATTTGTCCAAGCTTTAATAACGTGATAGCTAAATGAATCTACTAGAGTCTATAAAGTTAGTTGTCTTTACTCTTCATTTGAAGCATTTATATTTGTATATTTGTACATGTGAGATATAAATAGAAATAAAATCAGTAACTTAAAATATAAATAGTCCTGTGTCAATTACAAATCTTCACAAATAAATTAGGTAATTAACAATTAGGAGGCAAGCAATAAAGCAACATAAAATTAATAAAATAATAGAGTGCAGTATTTAGCCATCAAAACTAAACCAAACCAAAAATGAACGCTGATGATGATATACATAGTATATGAATAAGAAGATCTCTACGCTGTGATAGTAGATAATTATGTTTGACCCTGCAGCGTAATGCATGCTATATGTTAGGGGGCTGTAATTCAATGTAAATCTATAAACTAAACTAACTCAGTGCTAGGTCATTATGCAATAAATCCTTATTTGTCAACAGAAACCAAGGTTGGGATTAATAAGGAAATAATATGTATAAATGCATGCTAAGTCCGCTAGTCATTGCTATGTCAAACATACGGACTTGGTATTTTATTTGCAAATCGAATGTTTCAAAATTTTAGTTTAACTCCCCACGTGAACTCTACAAGGCTAGTAAATATTATAATTTGCATGGTTTCTCATGTTTAGTATCAAATCTTGCTGTCTTTGAAGTGAGAATGCGTATACGCATCGTGTTGTAAAATACTATTATTTGTTTTAGAAATGACTAAGTATACAAATAAATAAATAAAAAACCGGCCAAGTGCGTGTCGGACCACACACAATGAGGGTTCCGTAGTTGGGATGAATTTAACCCAAAAACAAACTTAACATTGTAGTTGTAAAAAAAAAACTACTTACTAGATCTTGTTCAAACCAATTTTCGGTGGAAATTTACATGGTAATGTACATCATATATTTTTTTTAGTTTTATCATTCTCTTATTTTAGAAGTTACAGGGGGGGCACATTTTACCACTTTGGAAGTGTCTCTCGCGCAAACAATTCAGTTTAGAAAAAAAGAATATTATTAACCTCAATATCATTTTTGAAGACCTATCCATAGATACCACACAAGTATGGGTTTGATGAAAAAAAAAATGAGTTTCTGTTCTAAGTATGGGGAACCCCCAAAATTTATTGTTTTTTTTTTTCTATTTTTGTGTCTAAATCTTAATGCGGTTCACAGAATACATCTACTTACCAAGTTTCAACCGTATAGTTCTTATAATTACGGAAAAAAGTGGCTGTGACATACGGACGGACAGACATACAGACAAGCATGACGAATCCATAAGGGTTCCGTTTTTTTCCATTTGGCTAAGGAACCCTAAAAACAAACAAAAGAATATTTAGGCGTTGAAGTACTCGTTCACATCGCTATTATACAGAAACGTGCCCAGAAAGAAGACTGACAGCATTGCCACTGCCACATTGAATGGCAATGCTAATACTTTGGCCAAAGAACAAGCCAGACTTCTGGTCACGTGATGTGTCGACCAGTCGACGAAAAATTTCCTTAAAAAGGAGACGCGTACTCGGGCCCCATGACCCGAGCGTTTAAACCCCAAACGGCTCAAAACCTGTAGTTACCCATAAGGTTACAGTATTTGGGCCGCTTGCTCAGCAGCCGCAGCAGCGGCGACAGCGCAGCCAGCCGTGCTTGGAACATGAGATGGTTCAAGGGTGTCGACACAGGTTGCGTCCCTCACCAGACGCCTACCCAACTTCCAAGGCAAGAACGTCATGCCGTCTCGTCTCTTCCCATCGTCATGTACCAAGCCGTTTAGTTCCAATTCCATTCTTAAAGAGCAGATGCGCTTTTAGAAATAGTTTTCTACATTTTCTTGTATGTTATCCTCAACTTTCCCATTACGAATTATTTGCTCCTCATCATTAAATAATGTGTAAACGGAAGCAAATTAAACTACACGTAATGATGTTTTACTTATTTACTTTACCAAGAATGTATTGCTATTGTTGACAACTACTGAGGTCTATTTACCCGGAAAAGGAAGCAGTTCTATGACTTATAAATGACACCGAGATTATACTAGTACCTACTAGACGACAGCAGTTTGCAATATTATACTAATCTTGCCAATAATCATTACACTAATATTACTAGATTTTTGACACATTTGCAAGTTCCCAAACAGTTTCTTAAATAAACACTATAATGTGTAAATTTACTAGATTCATCATCTTCCTACTGACCACAAATAAATTGGCTTAACCAATTTATTTGTGGTCAGTGTAGCATAATATCTTCTTTCATACATCTCTATTAGTGGTTATCAGACTATTTATCCATTTAAGTTTTTAAACTGTCATAGTCACTAATATTATTATTAACATAAGCGGGATATTTACCATGTTGAAATATCGGGAACTCAGAACAATGAATAAACATGGTAAATATCCCGCTTATGTTAATAATAATATTTATCCATTTATTTATTTATTCACAAGGCAACTACAACAAGTAACAATCACAGTATATCACTATGTTCACATTATAGGTTTCGACCTGATTATCACCCAAAGCGTAATCGTTCAACACGACTGTTGCTAGTCGTGTTGTGCAACGCTTTAGGTACAACAATAATAATGATGACAATTAGAGCAAAAAGCTTAGTTTACAAAATTACAGCTACAAGGTCTGTGCGTCTGCTCTCCGAGTCTCCGAGAGCAGACGCACACATTACACATTCACTGTAGGCAGGGAATGTGTATGAGACCATACACGCCAGATAAAATACATAATTGACACAAAGTTGCATTATTTAAAGAAAAAAAGTATTTAAAGCGTTATAAGATTAAAAAGAAAGAGTACATACTTTTCTTTTGAAAGCAGCGGCACGAGAATCGAAGTGTCTTTTGAAATTTCATTGAAAAGTCGACACATTCTAACGATAGGACAGGTTAGGATAGGATTATCTAGCAATATCATCTTTTTTATATTTAAAAACGAACTGCACTCAGTCCATCTACCATTTTTTTTGTCTTCTCCTCCCTACTGATCCCGAGCTACTCTAATGTCCGTTGCTTAGGACCAAACAGAAAAATCAATATCCACCAAATTAATACACTTCCTTTGTCTCTAACTTGTCTAAATAAGAACCCGGTTAAACCAGCCATTCATAAATATAACAATGATTGCAACCATTCAAACAATATCATACGAGATACGAGTGAGTGTATAAACTTGCTACTGAAAAACAGGGTTGGCGAAGACTGATGAAATAGTAAATAATTGTTGCTGATGTTTAATCACTTTGAAGGTCTAGAGATTAATTAAAAAAATGAGCAGCCTGAAAAATTAAATCATTGTTATCGAAGTTACGAAAGAGAACCTCATGCAGTCGAATGTATTAATGTTAGATGTGCTTTTCGATGCATTATTTCTCGTATCACAATCTACCCCGGATAATAAAAATTTACTATAATTGTCGAAATCTCATTTATTCTATCCAGCCCAGAGTAAAGGAAGATATTATCTGAAAAGTTTTACATTCGCCCGAATTCAAAATTAGTTTATTGTGTCCTCAAAAATATTTTATTAGCCCCGAAAGATCCAAGACAACCGTTGCTAGACGACCCTGGATTTCACAGTTTACTTCAAACCAGCTTGCTCCATTATACCCTTTCCATTCATCAAACCCCTCGTTATTTTCATTCTTCTTCTGCCTGTGGACTGGTCCTGTTACAAATTTTTTCCTCATACATTCTTTGCCAGCAGTCGCGTTAGCATTCATATCTTTCCTCGCATCTTTTCTTTGGTCTCCCCCTGTTATTTTCATTTACTTTAACATTAATTTGCACAACTTTACCTCTCGTCAGCCCTACAATGTTTACCGTCGCAGGCGCATCTGCGTTGTATTAGTTACATCACAGCTACACGTGGCGGCGCTGGTTGTCATCAATTATCTGCTAGGATTCTTTGAAGGTTAACGTGTACTATGTACTACGAGCTCGGCAAGCTGTATTATTTTACAATTGCTCTTTTCTTTTACCTATGAAAGAGCTCCAATTGTTTTGGATTCCTCTTTGATGCAATATAGAGCGCATTGTGTTGTTCAAGAATTAAGTGATGTTTTGATACTTTATTTGCGTATCTAAAGTTTTTTTTTTTTTTTAATAAGATAATAGATAAAGAAATTCAGCTAAACCCTTTTCAATTTTTAATTCTGGTAAATTCAGTCAAGGAATTGTGGTCAGATGAAAAGGTTTAAGGGATTTTGTTGAGCTGATAAGGAGATTTTATATTTGAAAATAGAAAATCTTGTCAATGAAGAAATATAAAGAGACTTGTAGAAGTATACACTTTTCTCACCATGAAGTATTATTTAATGATCACGGGAAGAACGTATCATAGAAAGCGACCACTCACTTTAACATCTATCAAAGTAATCCCAATCATATGCATCAGACGTAATGCAACCGTCATCATAATCACATTCAAAATTCGAATTGAGTCGACCACACCAAGGTCAGAAGGCAATTTCAGCTCACATTCGATAGCTCTTTGGATATTTGAGATAGGTGAGATTCTGGCCACCGCCCAACATCATAACCATAACAAGATTGTTAATAATAAATTTGATTTTCGTTTCAGGTAATGGACGTTCAAACTATTCAGCTCATCTAAGTTTTGTAAGTAGATTATAAGTGCGTATAATTGTATGTACTTACTTATCAATTTATCATGTATTTCTATGTCTTCAACCTTGGCTGTATATTTAACGTAGATCGTAGACAATAGTAGACATGGTCGGTGTAAGAAAAAAAGATCATTACAAAATGTTATTCGTTGAATTGACAATAATCTTCGGATTGTGTATTAATAAACAAAAAGCCTACAAACAATTGAATAATCTCTGCGCGTATCAGACAAATACGGGGTCACGATTTGATAAGCCCTTTAAGTACGCAATGATAACTGCTCTAAACTGGTTGAATACTTGTTCGTAATAAAATAAAAGAAACAATAATAATGTATTTATAAGTTACAAACAAGTTATGATACAGCTAAAAATAATATTTACACCATAAAAAGACCACTGGGAAACCCCATAAAGCCATTGACGCAAGCAAGACCGACTCGAAGGACCAAAAAGAAATATTTTGAATTAACTCTACTACCATGACACAGATTTACACTAATGGCTAATGTGACATAAAAGTTAGGTGAACTTAAATCTCCAGACTAGCAGGTGAATATAGAAAACTAAATGATGTTGGATAATGGCGCAGATTCCCTTGTTCACATACTAAACTAAAATGAGAGTATTGACATAATATCTTACTGATGCACAGCTCGAGAAAAGGACGGACACGAATATAAAACGAAGTTGGCGCCGGCAGAGTAGTCGACATCGGCTTAGATGCCAAAGAAGAAAAAACTTAACTTAGAGATGTCAAATTAGTTTTTGCCTTGAACTTATCCGCGTTTGTCTTTGCGTTCTCATTTTTCAAATATATCTGTAGGGAAGTTTTAGGTCAACTAAAATTGACAGCTCTAATACACTCAGCGGCACGGAATTCGGCCCAAGCGTAATATGTAGTATTGTCAAAATGAAACATGTAGGCCATGTTTTTGTTTTATAAAACTTAGAGGATGATCTGATACCTAAATTAAAATCACTAATTCCGAAAAAATATGAAAGTTTAGTTAAATTACAAAAATGGCAATTAAGACAAACATAAAAATAAAGGTTTTGTTCTGGCGCTGATCACCGCCTGCATGCGATCAGGCATGCTCTGGATGATGTTCTTATTGTTTACTTGGGAAATTTCGACCCAGCCAGCAACAACAGCGATTTTCAAATCATGAAGGGTTTGAGGAGTGTTGAGACTTGACGGGATTCACTGTTTAAGCATGCCCCATACATGTTCTACGGTATTCAGGTCTGGGCTTCTTGCTGGCCACTCCAATTTGGCAATTCTAGCCTCTGAGAGCTACTTATCCCCGCAATTTGCTGTGTGCGGGCGAGCATTATCTTGCATTAAAAGAAATTCCTCTCTACCAATGAACCCCATGTATGGCAAAACATGTTCTTGGATGATCTCCACAACACACGAGGTCGTCGCTATGGCAGCTTGTAGGCGCTGCTATATCTCGAATGCAGTGAAGAGCCGATTTCTTAAAATTGCGAAAGCAATAAATCAGTCATCTTGTGCTGAAGTGCACCTAATTCCAGCACTTCCTCTGATTCCGATCCCCAGGCTGATTGTACCTTGTTAATGAGTACCTGAGAGTTGTACGCGGTATATTTAAAGTAGCAGCGATTTCTCGCTGCGGTCGCCCTTGATTTCGAAGCATACAGCTTGAGCCACTTGAGGTGAAGTTAGAGGCATCATTTTTTTAATTCTGGAAGCAGAAATGAGTGCAGATTATTAAACAAATTAAACAATAAATGCACGCCTATTTTAATATCGAATTTTCAGTTACCCGTCTGCTACGCGTTCCAGCAATTAATTGAAGCACAGTGTCAAAAACGTTAGAGAAACGAACATTTTTTCTTTTAAATTAACATAAACAAATATTGTAAAACTACCACTTCAAGTTGCCATACGAGTTAGTAAAATTCAGCTGTTATCATCAGGTTGTTTATGTTTGGGCCACATTCTGTGCCGCTGAGTGTATAAGCCCGTCCCTTTCTGGTTTTATTAGAGAAAAAAAGATGGAAATAGCCTAAATTAAGTTTAAATTTTGCACAGCAGAATCTGCACCATCATCGTTCTTCTGAGTTTTACCAAAGTAAATCGGCAAATGTCGATCGGTTTGTTTATATGCAGTATATTGATAAAAGATCAATTCATACATAATGTTTAGACAAGGGTCGGCTTCAAACGTCCGCTTTTAAGTGGACTATGAACTGATTAATGAGTTTCACTATTAAATTGTTCGTTATTGTCTCTGTTGGTCTAAATAAATCTGACTAATAGACTTGTTTCACATATTAGATATCAATACAAATTATGATTAGCAGTTCAAACCAAATAAAATAGTTTTTCACTTTACGTCCAATTATCAGTCGTATCTAGTAAAACTGGAAGCTGATTTTTCTAACATTACTAATTGTAGAAGAGATTCCAGTTGGATCAAGAAACATTGTTTCAATATTGAAACATTTTTACTTCATCAGATCCACATAAAAATTCAACCAAGTACTGTTTTAGCTTCTGCCCGCGACTTGTGCGCGTGAAATTTCTTGTTCCTCCAAAGCACACCGAGCCACCCCGTCGCATCGCGACGATGAAGAGAACGATACATTTTAAAAGCCCTATTCATATTATGCAAACCAAGATGATGCGAGTACAAGACAGAAGGTTATCGTGGACATGAATAGATATGGATAGGATATAAGTATTAGTGTGTAGCATGTCCTACGTGCAGGCCAGTGTCCACAAATGGAAAATTTTAGTAAAGATAGTTTGATTGTTTGTTTGAGGACACGTAATCAAAATTGAGACAGAATAGAAATAATCAGAGGTGACGCTTTAAGAAAATCATACGTAACTAAAATATTTGGAATTCCAAAGGAACAATTTTTAACCATTTACAAAAATGATCTCTAATTGATGGAAGTACTTGTAGTTACTTGGTTTAAGTTCAAATAAAAATGGTTAAACTCCTGTTAAAGCCTACCAGCGCTGATGATTGTGCAAAATTTAAATCGTGCTAACATATAATTATTAACACATGACAAATTCCAAATACTAATAGAAATCAGAAAAGACCTCAAGTACAAAATTTTGTAAAATTTTGACATTAATCTCAAAATAAAATCGATGATTCGATTATTTGCTGAAGATGAAATTGTAAGTCATGCCATCGTCTGAGAATAGTAGATGGAAGAATAGAATTTGGTTAGTGCCTTACACAAGATCAATAAACCTATCACTAGAATAAATTAGCTATAGCAATTTATTAACAACCTGTAGTTCCGAAACATAATGATAATATTAAAGAAAAAGACAAGTTGCTGCTCCATATGCTAAGAGAACATTCCATTTTTAACCATTCCCTCCTCAAATTCAGTATCCTGTTGGTGTGATGGTATCATCTCCCTCGGCAAATGCTAAGAGATCTGATAAAATTTCATAGAGAAACTGATCTTATCACACAATTTCTTTTAAGTTATCGAAACTCCTTCATTTCAGTTTCCTTATTCTTGAACATTGTTATCCTCCATGTTGATCCAATGTGGGTTGTAACGTCGTTAGCACGTACGCTGTAATTGTAATAGGTAAGTTATATTTAACGTATTACAGTAGTAAACAAGATGTCATAATCGTCATTCTGTCTAAACCCTTTATACACGTCTGGGTAAATATGCCGTAGATTCTCAAGAAAATCGCTGACGGTCATCGTCTGTCTAGCCTTCTTCCAACTATGTTGGGCTCTGCTTCTAGTCTAACCGGGTGCAGCTGCAATTTACCGCTGATGGTAGACTTACCGTGAAATATTAGTCTTGTCTTGTCCAATTTATGAGTCGACCTCGTCATCAGATGACAGGTTTTGGGCGATTGCGAATCTACTGAGATGAGCAAGTGACTCATCCTTACCTGGATTTTTTTTTGGGTCTTTGTTAATTGAGCAGAAAAACTCAATCACAATCTGCCCGGTAGTAGACTCGTTAGTCACAGTCTGACTTTGTGTAGTAAACAAGTAGATGTTGTGCTAACTTTTTGTGCGCATACAATGCTTGCTAATGCTGATGTCTTTAGATCACTTATAGTTGATACTAACCGTTTCCTGATTGTTATTGTATTCAAACGTTGTTTTAAGCACTTTGTAAGCTACATGAAGTTAGCCTATGGAGAAGTGATTGTAGACAGGTTGACAGGATTTAATACTATGCCACCCGCTTGAAAATATCTACCATAGGAAGCCTGAAGTGAGCCTAATGAACTAAAGGCTCTTTCTGTCTCCGCTGCGATAATTTAATCCCAGGGTGATAATTCAATACTTCATCATGCGTCCAGTTTGGATGTGTGACTAATAAATAGCCAACAATTTCAGAAGTTTAAAACACAAAGTCGCGTTTTTCCCTGATACGTCAGCCGGCATTTGACTTAATCACATAACTGGATTATAGCCGAGAACGCTAACATCGCGTGCATACTGAGAACAAGCTAGAAATAAGAATAAATTAAGAAGCACTGTTGCTTGTACCTACACGTAAAATACGTGTAAACAGCTCTTTGATTTAGCCGATTAAAATGTTAATCTTAACTGCCTTGATTAAGGCACGCTTCATTGTAGATTAACAAGTTTTTGCACCTGTAGCTTTACTGAATCTTTCTGGAATTATCTAAAATTTGGAATTCTCGGTTACAGTTTCGGAAAAAATCCAAATATTTGTTTCAATTTCTCAACAATCTCAACTAAACGTTTTCCAAAGCACTGATAATCCATTTGTTGGGTAAGATTAAGCTGTTCCCCAGGCCGGTATTACTTTACATTATCGTAATTTAGATGAATGGCAAGGAGAGCCGTGCCCACCGCTCGCTTCTAGGAAAAACGTCGTATAATGCTTGATAATGGCATCCCCTACGTCACGCAGCTGCGGTTTTCGCGCAATTATCTCCAATTAAATTTATATAATGGTGTTTACCTCATTCCTACGTTGTGTTCAGTTTACGTTTCGCCACCGATGCGACAACTTCGATGTGGCGTTTGTTACTTGTGTATCGTTGTGCGTGGATTTGTTCCTGAACATTTGTTCTTACTGTGACTTCTTTCAATTGGACACTTGTTGGACTGATACACAGTATATTGTGTGTTTCTGCTTTAACTTCAACGGAATTGTTGTGAGTACTATTATCATTTATGGATTCAACAATGTCCTCAATTTCTTGCAGCTCTGGCTGAGTTACGACTCTGGTACCCGTATGTTTGTGATTTAGTACATTTTCAAAATATTTCCCTTATAAGTTAATTAGATGGTTGTTAACATTCTGGGTAACGATAAAAAAATGTATTTTCCAACGGTACTTTCGAATTTGTGGAACGGAAAAAATTAAAATATTGTTTGTTTAGTATTTCTTTCGCAGAGGCTTCATTTGTCGTTTCTAAAGTATAGCAATATTAATTTTCGATTTTGTTTTCTGTTCAATTCGGGCAGTGAATTCTTATACAGTTAACTGTGATTTCTCTATACTCGTTGCTAAGATCCAAGATCATAAAAAAGTATGTACTTAATGATCATTATATTATGATACATAATGCTGTTTGTTATAAAGAAGACATTGCATCTAAGTGGAGTTGACAAGTTCATTACATGTTATCTGAATGTAAACATGCTAGATATTAATAGTTTTATACAAGGTTTCTTGCAACTGTCTAGGATCTTATTTCCAGTTACTGTGATTGGTTTTAAACATTGCACATTTTTGTGATCAAATATTGGTCGTAATAATAGTTTTTGTAGGCATTTCCTGAGTTATATATGCATTTACCACCAGATTTTTAAACACTCTTCATAACATGCTACGGAGAAATATGTCAATAGCCTAGAGATAAATAACTTCACAGCAAGCTATCGCTTCTGTCGTTGTTGATAGAATTTGCGTATTTGTATCAAATGAAACTAAAACAAAACCGGTCAAGAGCGAGTTGGACTCGCGCACCGAGGGTTTCGTACCATCAAAATTCATTTAAAAAAATTACATTAGTTACACTATCAGTCAAGAGATGGCGCCGACCTAAAACTGCAATATTAGAAAAGTGTGCTATTTAGAGAAATCGTTTTATTTTTGCTGTAATCTTTACATAAACTTCTATCACAGAATAATTTTAGATTTTACTCTATGCAAACTTCGGAGATAAGGAGGAACGGTTTTTTTTTTTTTTAATTTCGTCGAAAGTCGAAAACGATGCGGTCTAAAAAAAAAAAATTTTTTTTTTGAATGTGCAAATAGCGCTCTTTTATCATAATATGTAGGTATCAAAATGTTTCGGCAAACGTTCTCTAAAGCTATTTAAAATTTCAAGTTGAGCATTAGCAGTTCTTGAGATATCCAGCTGTGACAGACGGACAGACAGACTGAGTCGCACCATAAGGGTTCCTTTTTAACATTTTGACACGAAACCCTAAAACGACGTAAGCGGCACTCAACTTTAATCTTTTACTAATATTTACTATGCAGCTGCCATGTTTACAAACACGTGCCCACGTTTTTATTTTATTTATAATTATTAGGTCCGTTTACATTGATCCAAAAAAGTTGAGTCTAGCTAAAAAATCTATAAGAGACTGCTTGTAAACACTAAACCACCGTAGCCTTGATACTAATGACGTCATACGAAGGATCACATATTATTACTAATTTCGCAAGAATCAGTATCACGTCAGTAGCCGTATTAACATTACGTGCATTGTAAAATTGCCTTAATTAACATATGTTTTTATGTAACTTCACGTGTAAATCGCATAGCAAGGTAACCATGAATCATGGATCTGTGGTCAGTGGGACTATTTTCGTATGGCCCCACGATAAGCGAGGAACTCGGGTTTATACGCTAAATTATAGTTTCCAACTATATTGAATTTCATGAATTTGAGGTCTGCGTAAAAAAACCTGGATTAATTAGTTTTGCGTGCTGTCTTTCATAATAATAATTGACGAGCAAAAAGGTTTTGACGCATAGACAAATTGGGATATTGCTTTTTGGGTATTCCATGTCGTGAATCATCGCCATCCTCTTTATTTTTCACAGCAATGTCAGTAACGATCAATGAATCATTGAATTGATTTAATCTTCTGCCGACTTTAAATTCCGTATTCATCATCAAACTTCACGTTGTTGGTAGATAGATGCAAATGCACGTCTCCGTCTTACTTCAACCATCATAATTAAGCATAATTAAAGATCTCAAAGACCTTGGCCTTATCACACTGGAGCAGCGTAGACAAAGGGGTAGGCTCAATGAGACGAACAAGATACTTACAAAACACTACAAGTGCCCAGCCTTCAAGACCTTTATACACTGAATGCCAACAAACATTTGCGTGGACAATCCCTAAAACTGTGTGAAAGTTCGTCAAAGAAAAAGCCTTTGAAGCAATTCTTGCCTAACCGAGTTGTAACAGCATGGAATAAGCTCGCGAAAAATGTTGTGACGGCTCCCACACTAAACTGCTTCAAGAACCGATTAGACAGATTAAATATCTCCAAGCTATTTGAAACACACGCATCAGCTAATTACCTGCTAGTGTGTCTTACCAAATAATAAAAATAATAATAATATTTTTAAGCAAGTATACCCAAAGTCTCAAATTCAGATAATTTATGTAAACAAAGGGGATAACATAACAAAAAAATATCTTCGTAATGGTAATTCACATAAAATTGCGAAAAAAGAGGTTCTATTTTCTTTTAAGTACTGATTTTAAGAAATAATAATTAAAAAATAATCATACCGTAATTATTTTCATAAATTTTCGGTTTTAAACAAAGTTATTAATAAAAGGAGATTTTCTGGTATAAAATGTTTTATGATACTGGTAACAATGCAGGAGATCCAAACATTTTTAAATTTTTTACATCTTCAACAACACTAATATTACAACTCTCATAAATAGATTCATATTGTAAGTAGCATATGCTAGCCATATTTTGGTTGAAAACGGCTGTAAACTGTTTCGATTGGAAATCGATTTTGGGACGCCCACGTCTAGCACTGAGCTTAAAAGGGCTGATTATGACTATCGTATACCGTGTCTCCATCACATTACAAAAAACATTGTTTGGCAACGGTATTTTGTTTGCATAGTTCTTATAATTAATTCACTTTAATTTTATCGATGATTATTTACAAAAACATTTAATGATAAAATGTTTTGCACCACTGTCCTGTCATTTTGACAGTGACATTTCTTGACATTACGTTGTTTACATAAATTATCTGAATTAGAGACTTCGGGTATAGCTCATTGTCAGTAGTAACCCGGAATTGTGTGCCCGGTTGATGGCAATAGGCTCGCCCCCTATTACATAACTGGCGGAATGTGGGTGTACAATAGGTACACCCCTGCCTAACCCCTTCGGGGAATACAACCATGATGTTATGTATTTCATGGGCTTATTCCCAGGAGCTCCAAATCTTTTGTTCTCCAAACAATTTCTCTCCGTACATTGATTCCCAAGAGCTCCATAATTTTAATAGTTAAATAATAAAATACCATAATTTTATTAGTTAAATAATAAAATACTAAAATTGTTCATATTGCATTTTTTATTTGGAGCCGCCGGGAATAAAATTATGGAGCGCCTGGGAATAAGCCATGATTTCATGTAATGTACTCCTAAAGATCTTGACTTCTCATGCCATCTTCGTGATCAAAGCAATTTGTGTCCAAATGACCACTATTAAACGCACACCTATTTATTTTCGTTGTTGTCGCCTTGCTATTAAAACAATGTCCCACCCCATCGACCTTCGTTGCTATTCTCAGTCAAGATAATTCTACCTTTTGGTTCATCTACCTGTTTCGTGACATATCTCGTTTAGAAACTTCTTTGCTTGTAATGGATTTAATTTGGAATTGAAGAATAACAATGTTCATAACGACATCTTCGTCCTTTCTGTCATTCTCATTTTGTGTATTTCTGACTTGTAGGATTCCATAAGTTAATGATAGTGTAATCTGCGATTTTTAGGCATGATATTAAACAGAAAGCATTTCTTTGTTGATGAGATATACACTGTGGCATTTTAGTCGTCTTACAAAGAAAGTCCACTCAATGTATCCGACATAAAATACCTCTAGGCGTGATTAAAAATTTTGTTACCATTAATTAAGATAATAGGTGCACAGAAAAATAAATAATGCATTAGAATTATGAACATCCTGTTTATAATGTTTACGTATTAAACAGTAGAACATACCTACCCAGCGCGCGAGCGAGTAGATCATTCCATCTCCATTTTCTATGAGACAAAATTATCGTAAGCCAATCAAGCACAGTCCACGTGGACTGTCAACCAATGAGAAGTTCTAACGCTATGCGGCACGTGCCACGCCCCCACCCCTTTCACAAAAAAAATAGGTGAAGGTCACTCTCACAGTGTCTCAGTTGCGTCCGAATACCGGAAATGGAAATGCGCGCGTGCGCGCGCGCTACCGGTTATCGACCGTTTTGTTCGCGATCACTACCTACTTAGCGCAAAGAGTGATTAGGTACCTACCTACTTCACAATGAGTGATAGGAACTATCAATTCTCGAATATCGAGTACCTACACATGGTACTCCTGAACGCAATAAGTGGTGACAATTTACGGGAATCAAGGAGATTATACGCTGCGCCTAATATTCTCGACATGTTACGCAACCAAGGTGTAATCAACCCGCAAGTGATTTTAGCAGCAATACGACGATGATTGATCACGGCCAGTTTCGCACCACGATTTTCACCTGTTCTCGAAGAGAACATATTGGATTATTTTGAACGACACCCGCGCACAGGTAAAGTTTAACTACTTGCATGTGTAAATAAAAAGTGATCATTTTTAAATACGTAATTAGTAATTAGTGTAAATAATTCAGTTGATTCCAATTACAATTTACGTACTGCCAATTTCATTAAGTATCTTTTGTTTTGTTATTTGCCAGGTTAGAGATCGAAATTCTGGATTTAATGTAGGTAGGTACCTGAGTCAAATTTATATCTGTCGAACGAAAACAAATTTATCAGTTATTCAAATCGGCCATATGTTTGTAACATAAATCGTACCTCTTTTAATAATCTGTACTTATGTACTTAGTATGTACATACCTATTCGTATCTATCTTACACAACTTAGTTTGGGTTAAATATCCTTACAAACTACTACATACCGAGAACATTAAGGTTGCAATAGTAAGAAACACATTTTTACACTAGGGTGAATGAACTCTGATAAAGATGTCGCCGCTTCATTCCGCGACGCCCTTGGAACATATGGCTCGGACGGCGTTCGTAACAGGGTGTTTCAAATTGCGTCATGCGTCATACTTATTTAATACAATTTTTTTTTTTGTTTAATTAGTGAAATGGTTTTTATTTTGATATTTTTTGTTATGAATGATTAGTAGTCATTGGATACATGAAGTGGGCTGCCGTTGTAAGACGGTTAAAATGCCACGGTGTATTAACGAAGCAGATTGAAAGTTTGCTAAATATCCTCTTCTCTAACTTCTCGAACACTCTTGTGCCTCTAGCCAATATCGAAGTAATTATTGTTTCCAAGGACCAGATACACGTTTTATAATTCATAAAGTTCTTTAAGATTAATAAACAAAACTCTCCTTTATTGAATTTTAGGAATCGAGCATTATACGGCCACGCTCAGACTACGTTAGAGGAAAATACATTTTATAGTAAATATGCGCTCGAGTCGCCGTCTCTGGCGCTCCACTCGCAGGAAATTGCGCTATTTGTGGTCCACACATTCACAATAAATAATTCACTGACACGGACTTTAAACTTGTCAATAAGGATGATCTGGAATTTATTTATTGTACGAGCATTATTGTGTTCACAGTACACGGTAATTTGGGCATTTTGCTATGAAAGAGGATGTCGCCTATAATTTGGGAATTTATCTCTCTCAATAGCTTTCTCCTAGACTAGACTATCAAGTGTCAATTTTCACTTCTTTTGAGCATTTCTCTTTGTTTTAATCTGCCTGAATTTCAAGCCTGTAATCTCGAAGTAAATACAAGGCTGAAATATTGTTACATAGTTATGTAATGACTATTTACCTACATTGGTAGTTACTGCCATCCGTTTCCCTGAGTTGACTCATACGACTTAGCTACAAGACGTACATAAAGTTAGATAATATCTATATTGTATACCTACTGTCTAATGTATTCACATTCTTTGTTTATCTTAACACCTCTATGCACGACACTCATCACCCCATAAATTATAATTTATAACTTTTAAATTGTTAGAAATAATTATTGTAACATTAGTATTCGTATCATTGCTGTCACATCTGACGTATTCTATATAAATGTACGATAAAACATTTTATGGGAGTTTAACAGCTGAAATAATAGTAATATGCCTATTATCTGCATACCTGCCTAAATCAATTGTTTTAAACAGCTGTGTACGGAAGCTATTGTCGTAATATTTTGTGTGGACACACCTGTTTATATTTTATACACTTTCCCTGTTATTTTGGCAAAAGCTAAGAAGCAGCTAGAATCGGGGTCATTTGGCATTGAAATAAATAAGACAGTGACGTTATTGACGTTAATCAAACAAAGATCCTACTGGTACTGACTGCAGTGCCTGAAACTTAAATGCCCAAAAATTGGATTGGCTGCCGAGTCTGCTTCTGCTTGCCGCCATCACATGTTACTTGGGATCGGCGCAAAAAAAATTCTTCTTCTATTCTCCCTTGTCACGTTATCATTAACTCCAATTTCATTCGTATCATCCCACACAAAATCCATCACATCTTCTTTGGTCTTCCTCCATTCATCAGCATTCACTTTTTTTTTTTTCAATTACGCGGGAAATAACCATAGTTGGTTGCAGAAAATTTGCAAAGCTCTTAATAGTGCCTATAAAGTCATAAAGTTCTCATTGTTGATTTTCACATTATGGAAACCTTAACATATTCAGTATTGACAAACCTAGTCATAAATGAACAATTATCTAAGTTAAATACCATTACAACATCAGATCAGACAGCCACCTTGCCCCAAATATAAGATAAATAGAGCATCCGTGACGTAACGGAGTGTACTCATGTGTTGCAGTCATCTGTATCAGATCGTGTTACAGTGGAATCTTATGCACTGTAAAAGTAAAAATAGTATGAGGAAAACTCCTAGAAATGCAACAGGCGTGTAATCTCTTGTTACGCATGTGCGAAGGCGGCCTAAAATACCAAGAAATAGATCTGACAAGTTTGAGAAATCTAGAATTATGGTCCAAGAATATAAAGATGCAACATTAGTTAAATTAAATTATTTGTCAATATCAACAGGTTCATTTCGATTAAATAAGGTTGAAAGTGTGGGTGCAGTAGAGCAGACTAAGACAGACACTAGACGTAATGACAATACAATTTGAAGTTCAAAAATTAATGTTGGAAGTTGGGACATCAATTTTAATTCGTTTGCTTTCTTTACACACGCTGATTATTTTCTATACAACATTTATTTTCACAGATAAACCTGTTTTAAATATGCGGACTTTAACCTGCACTGACGCAGTAAATATCTAAACAAGTAGTGATCGGGTTTAGCAGAACCCCGACCTCTTAGATTCGTTGACCCATCGCTTGACGGCTATCCACAGCACAGCATACTTGTAACATTAATTTATTATTAATTCAAGCATGTAACATGTAACATCAATTTATAACTGACCCAGACAAGTGTTTTAAATGCCAATCCCACGCGCCCAATCAACAATGTATACGCAACTGTTACTAAGAGATGCATTTTTGTTACAACTCTGTATGTTTGACGGAATCTGTCCAGTTCATCACTCCTCACTGTCTCAGGGCACCAGCTCGTATGCTATTTAGGCCCACAGTTTGTTGGACATGAGGCAAACGTGTAAGTACATACATACATATACATTCATAATTATTAGAGCGCCTCTCTATGTAACATTGTGTTACTTCTATTCAATCAAATCAGCCTTTCGCAGTCCTCCGCTTAGCAAAATCCTTTCCTATACTTGTTTACCTTTGTCATATAGTTAGTCTCTTATGCCTTCTTCAGGTTGTCAGTCCATCTAGTTTAGAGCGTTCCATCCCCTATCTGAGGATTCATGGTCTTCAACCAAGCATTCGTCTGTTCTCGAAACCCACGCTACAACTGCCCCGTTGGTCTTGTGGTCTCAAGCTTGACTGCTGAGCGTGTGGTCCTGGGTTCGATTCCCAGGTCGGGAAAAGTGTTATTGGGTTTTTCCCGGCCGGAGTTTAGAAGTTGGCGGTGTGATACCCCTGTTCCCCGGAAAGCAGGATAAGCCGTTGGCCCTGCACCTGATCTCTCTCCTGTCATGTCGGATTACCTTCCCATTGGACTATGAGAGTGGGGAAGAGTGACTGCACCTGTGGGGCCAGTCTCCGATGAGATTTGCCGCCATTGCCGAAATTCGGTCTGGAGGACTATACCTACTTTGATAATTTTAGTTCTCCATTCGAAGTTTTGTCTGCTCTATTAGCCGTAGCTTCTTTGTTATATATGCCGAGCCCTCTACCATATTGTCGAATCGATAATTATACATCTTCAATGCTACTTAATCCATACTAATATTATAAATGTGAAAGTAACTCTTGTCTGTCTGTTTGTCTGTCTGTCTGTCTGTCTGTATGTTACGTTTTCACGCCTAAACCGCTGAACCGATCATCATGAAATTTGGCAGAGATATAGCCTGGGATATGGAGAAGGACATAGGCTACTTTTTTACGCGATAACCGACGTCTACACGGGCGGAGCCGCGGGCAAAAGCTAGTAATATTATAAATGTGAAAGTTTGGATGTTTGTTACTCAATCACGCAAAAACGAATGGATTTGGATGAAAATTAGCACAGAGAATAGTTCATAGCCTGGATTAACACATAGGATACTTTTTGTCCCGGTAGTATGTTTCCTTAGTGAGTGCGGGCAAAAGCTAGTGACTAATATTGCTTGCCACCGATAGCAAATAGGTGTTGGAAGAATGGCGGTTGTCTATTGAATTAAAACTGACAATATTTTCAGGTTTTGTATTTGTGATCAGCCCCTAGTTTAGTGGGCTCTTTTGATAACATTGATTGATATTCGATTCGTCTCGGAAGCGTATGAAACGGTTAATAATGGCTGGTATCTCATTGCTGACCAATTAAGGAATCTCCGGTTTTCTCCCGGCCATTACCAATAAAATTAACTAATGAATATTAATTAGTTTTGTGCATAAATAATGTGTCTAATTTATTGTGCGTACGTCATTTGAACCCGTGTCGGTTTTTATGTACCTGTCACATTGGTTATTCTATCTAAAGTACACATGGCTACATATCAAGCTATACAAATCCAGTTTACGCTGGTCTCGCATTGTATAGGATTTCCGTACAATGAGAGATCAGCTTATACTGGAAATGTATAGCTTGATATGTAGCCGTGTGTACAAAAAGTTAACGTTTATGTAATGTGATGAATTATTTATTTATAAAACTAATCGCTCTGAATTTTAATGAAGTTGGTTTCGCTTTCTTCTTACGTCTGTTTTCTTAGTTGATTCAAAATTGATGATGATTTTACGAATAAAAACCGTCCTAGCATCTTATTGCCTTGTTTTAGTTTGTTAAACATAACCCAAACTAACCGTCTACCCAATAATTTTAATTCACTAGCTCTGTCTAGAACAGACTTAAGGTATTATGAGCCGGCTCGAGTGCCGACTGAAGTATGCTCGCGAAGTCGCGAGTGGTTGCCTCGCGCATTTGGTAGGTGTTTTAACATAGTAATTATTTTAATCATTTTATCAAGACGAACTTAGCGAATTGTGCTAAAAAATCTTACTACCTTTTCATTTATATAAAAAATAAGAAAAAAAAAATCTGTTTTGTAGCTATGAGATTGATTAAATATTACGAAAAGGGGTACATCCCTTGGGATTTTTCTATCCAACAAACATAATCTATTCGCGTTATTAAAAGCAATCCACCAGATTCTTATAAGATCTTCTTATACGAGTAAGTATATAAAATTCTCGTGTCACAATGTTAGTTACCCTCCTCCTCCGAAAAAGCTTGACTGATTTTTATGAAATTTTATATGCATATTCAGTAGGTCTGAAAGTCGGCTACTATTTTTTTTTTTTAAGTTTTAGGTAGGTAGGTAGGGTAGGGTAGGTAGGTAGGTAGGTAGGTAGGTAGGTAGGTAGGTAGGTAGGTAGGTAGGTAGGTAGGTAGGTAGGTAGGTAGGTAGGGTAGGGTAGGGTAGGGTAGGGTAGCGTAGTGAAGTTTATACCTACTTATAGCTTTTGACAGAACGAAGTCTGTAGGGTCAGCTAGTATATTATATTTTTTCAGAATTTAAAACTTAAGTTTAATGTTTCCCATGGATTCAAAAAACTAGTAAGCGCGGTCTCTGTCAGATCACACCGCCTAATCATAAATCCATTCTTCAGTTTAACTTTGAACGTAAACAACGGGGTTTTATCTAAAACTTTTTTTTTGTAGCCTAATTCGAATTCATATTCAACTTCTAATACTAAGTCAAAACTGCTTAAAACAATAATTAAGAACAATCTCGAGTCTACAAAAAGCTTACACCAATGCTTACACAGTCACCGAGCTACCATTACTATATCGTTCACATAATTGACCGAAGGAATTCATTAGCGACACAGAATCATTGTAAATTACACCGTAGTTTATTTATATTAAGGTTTATAATCGTAGTGTGTGGTAGTGGGTTTTCCTCGAGAATCGAAGGTGAGCGAGGGTTGGCGGGCGTGTGCGTCACAGATGCAGTGAACATTGACCAACCCTTCGATTCGTTGAAATCAAGCAAGTGTGCCAACCTTGGATTAATTAATGCTTTTATGGTTTAGCGTTTCTTGAGTAAGTTCTTGTTAATGTATGAGTGTGACAGTTACTAGTAGTTTTGCCAAGACTTTATTTTGATTAGGAACTAGCTTTGCCCGCAGCTTCGCCTGCGTGACTTTTTTGAAAATAAAAGTATTCTTAGTTATTCCCTATAACACCAGCTATCTGCCAGTGAAAGTCCCATCCAAATTGGTCCAGCTGTTTCGGAGATTAGCCGGAACAAACAGACAGACGTAAGTCCCTATTTATATTATACATCAAAATTAAAAGAGCCCATTCATTGATTAAACAAAATTAGAAATTAAGTCATTACTGGAGCTCTGCCTAACCTTTTTGTGATTACAGGCATGATGTTATGTTATGTGTTAAAAGTTCCTATTAATATTATCATCAAAATGAAAAGAGCCCATTCATTAATTTGACAAAATTAGAAATTAAATCATTTATTTATTTATCACATGGAAAACCAACAGCTTTACATAAACACAATAAATAATAATTGCTGGAACTCTGTCTATAAGGCAGAGTTCCAGCAATTATTTAATTTCTAATAACAACGCATAACATCACGTTTGTAATCCCCGAAGGGTTAGACACTGTCTAACCCTTCGGGGATTACAAGCGTGATGTTACATGACAAAATTAGAAATGAAAACATTCCTGGATTTTTGGAGTTGATGACGTGTTGTTTACAAATATTTCTCGTGACTCGAACCGCAAAATCACCACATAATAAAAACAAACTCGATCTACATTTTAATATATTCGTTCTACTAAATAAGAAAAAAAAAACGATTTTATTTTTCTAAAAACCAGTCTGCACCGGTTTCAAACTATAATTAATTGGCATACAATCTGTGTAAATCCATATAAGTAGATGGCAGAATCCCTATTAATTATATAGCTGTGGCGACATCTACCTACAACGCCACATGTGAACTTACGCATCAAAGACCTGACGCCACACAAATCCTGCATCGCCCAATCAGTTTACCGCGCGACTGGTATATGTACACACGGCTACAAATCAAGCTATAAATTTTCCAGTATAAGCGGATCTCGCATTGTATAGGATTTCCATACAATGAGAGGTCAGCTACAACATCCCGACGTAAACCGTCGGGCTTAAATTCGTCCCTAAATAATTATAATCCGATCCAGCTCCTCCCTTGCTCAGCTCCCCACTACACGCTAAGGGCACCCCTCTGCGGGGGTACGGACACTCCCGCAGAGGGGTGTCCTTAGCGTGTAGTCGCTTAAGTTTTAAGTTTTATGCCCTGGCTGGAGGCCTTAATTTATTGAGGCAACCACAGGAAAGTTCGGTTAAGCATCTCTAATCAGAGGTTTTTTATTTGAGTATAAAAAAAAAACATAGTTTCTAAGAACTTTGTAGATGGCTTTGAACTGACTACGTTACAAGGTGCCAAAGCCAAAACGCTTGGGGAAAAAAAAAACATTGCGTCACGTCATTCATTACTTTTTATGTACGTTTCGTTTTACGATCTCAAAATTACATCCAAGTGGAATAATCAAAAACTGATGTGACGTTCCGTTCCTTGCAGTGACTTACCAAGTTCAGCGCCATCTATCCAGCGACTAGGGAAGAGTTAAAAAAAAAAGAAAATCCCTCATTCAAATTTATGTAAACAAAGTAATGTCAAGAAATGTCACTGTCAAAATGACAGGATAGTCAAGTGGTACAAAACAATATCCAGTTCTGATGATGGGATCCATGAGGAATTTAGGGAAAATTCAAATTCAATTCAATTCAATTCCTCAAATTTTATAGGCAAACATATAGCGATTTTTGTATTTTCATCAACAAGTCGAGCATTTGCATTAAGAAAGTATCATTTGGTGAAGTGCAAGGTATCAAGGCTGTTAGTGTTGTACCAATATTAGTGTGTTTTATAATACCTAATCCGAATCCGATATAAAATACATAATCCGGGATATGGCGACAGCACGGAGCACGAAAGCACGGATCATAGGAATGATCCATGCATTCTATAGATTATTTAAAATTCTAGGACCAAAAAGAAAATAAATTACGTAGCTGGATGTCGTCATTTCAGAATAGATCAGTTGATAAGAGAGTCAAATGATAAAATTAAATATTATATGTATGAACTTGAAGATCAAATTGCGAACAAAAATAGACTCAACTAGCTAAACTAAAAATAAATTGCTTATTAGTGCGTAGAAATTGACAGCGTGTACCAAGGGAAAAGGCTACTATAATACGTTACTACATGACGGAGTTACGGTGTGATAGCCCAAAAATTTTCACATATTATGTGCAATGGCAAACTTTCAACAATGTATTACGTCCTGTTGAGGCGCTGACGCTTCACGAGTTTCATTCAAGAAGTGCCAACACGCGCTTATACATATACTAGCTGACCCGACAGACTTCGTTCTGTCAAAAGCTATAGTATAAACTCCACTACTCTACTCTACCCTACCCTACCCTACCCTACCTACCTACCTACCCTACCCTACCCTACCCTACCCTATCTACCTACCTACCTGCCTGCCCTACCCTACTCTACCCTAATTTTTTGTAAAACGTTGCTATAAACCTCACGGAGCCCGAGACCTTTCCAACGAATGCAAAACCGTGGAAATCGGTTCGTGCGTTCTGGAGTTATAGCGTCAGGAAGGAAAACCCGACTTATTTTTATATAGTAGATTACTGAGAAATAAGTGTAGATTTCGTATTGAGTGTTAGTTTATCAAAAAGTGATAAATATGTCAGTGAAAAAGTAACGAAAGTTTTGGAATGCACAAATTTTGATCATAAGGCCGCCGTGTTTAGTAATGTTTTTATGATAAATATTCTTGTATACTGTTTGAAATACACGTAAGTAGCTAGTTTATTTATCTACGAACATAATTTGGCTAATAGCTACTGATATTATAGCGTATTGTTATCGTAATCGTATTTCCAAGAGTAAAATTCCGCAAATAAATCCCTACGAAAACACAATAAAATGGATATAGTATGTTATCCTTAAGAGATAGACATATGCCATCCCGGACTTTTTTGAAGACCTTTATAAGATACACAATTCCACCATACATTATTTTGTTATATCTCAAAGTGTTTAGACAGCGTTTTCGTTGAAAGCTCCCAGACGGCGTATTTTTTTCCGACACCTCCAACAAATATCGTTAATTCATACAGAAATGCATACAAAAAGTTAACAAATTATATACTAAAACCTTCCTCAAGAACCAAGCTATCCATTGGTGAAAACAGCATGAGAATCGGTGCAGTAGTTTTTAAGTTTATCGCGAACAGACAGACAGACAGACAGACAGACAGACAGACAGACGCGGCGGAGGACTTTGTTTTATAATATGTAGTGATAGTGATACTGAACTTTGCTTTATATGGAAAGTCTTCTGCTGATAGCCCTAAGCTTATATTAGATCTTTTCGTCACATAATGTTTTTAAATTAAAAGAGAGAAAATATCGGCTCCTACAGAAAGGCGCGACGTGACAGTGCAACGTGACTCTAGTAGAACAATTTCTATGAAAACTTCATAAGAATTGTTCTATCAGAATCGCGTCGCTTTAAATTAAATTAAATACATTTAATTCAAACTAATTAAGTTGTCCGTAATTGTTACTTACAAAGGAAACTATGTTAGCTTTGATCTTTCTTTTTTTTTTATCTTATTTATAGTAGAGATAGATAGTAAAACCCATGTTAAAAACATGATTCAACAGAAAAAACCACGTCATTCAACAAAAATATGACATCGAAAAACCGAATTTACACAGACGCACAGTGGAACGAATGTATGGGAGCGGTTGGACGTAGACATGTCCGAAAAATAAGAGTAAAATTATGACAAACTAATGATGCCATCTTATTCGATTACTTAATGCCTTCATAAATTGTGGTGATGAATTTCTTCATAACTCCCATATTTCGGGAGTAATTTGAGAAAATGTGAAATTTTACTATGAAAATGAGTGTATCGAGCTCTCTCCCTCCTGATTCCGGGCTTGTTTCAAGTAGCGGTCTCTAATATCGTAATGCTATTACTAAGAGCTATATTTAATACTAAGACACATAGTGCGCCAAATGTGCACTTTCTGGGATAAAAGGAAATGAAAATTTAAAAAAAAAAACGTTTTTTCCCCATTTGTATTTACTTTAAACCGCAGACAGACTTATTAAGAGGTCTATAAATATATTATATATATACAGAAATATATATTAACAAAAATATTCACAAGAACTGATGAGAGTATGACTTTTAAGTAAGTTGATAATAAATTACCTAGTTTCATTAAAAGTACAATAAATAATTAAGATGTAAGCTCTAATTTACTAAGTTACACATTTTAAAACAATAACATCATTTAATTATCTTCGTCATCATCATCATCATCAATTAATTCAAATTCAGAATCGATGTCCGCTAAATCATTTATGTTAACAAATTCGATATCACTTTTCTCAGAATCCGTAAGCTCATAAAATTCCTTAAAAGAAGATTTTTTTACAAACTTATTTCCTTTTGGACGGATACTTGTAACAAGTGGATCAGAAGACAGTAAAAGATTGTGCATAATATCTTCATTGCATGAGATACTGCTATGCTTTCGAGAATGCCCCTCTCTATATTTTCTAAAATCTTTATTTCTAGCCTCAGATGCCTCTTCGGATAGAAAACCAATGGGCACAATTGACATGTTCTGAACTATGTCTGGCCCATGCATTAAAATTTTATGAAGTGAAGAAGGCATATAATACCATGGGTATAACTCCACGTAAAGCTTAGCAGTATCAAAGCAGAACTCTCGGAATTTAGTTACGTTGATCTTCTCTCCTGATGAAATACACTGCAAGATCACACAGATTTTTCTTAAAAGCATAGCATCTATTCCGGTCAGTTCAGCAGATTTAGTGTAGTTTTCAAAAAATCTCCTTGCCGAGTTGCCATTGTTGGTGGATCCACTGCCTTGTTTCACAACATCGAGAAGTAAGCCCGTTTCTCTTCTTACAGCCTCTTGAACTCTTTTCTTCCTGTCATCAACTTGCCTTTTTGCTATATCACCCCTTACTTGCCATGATTTTATGTCTAATTTGTAGGAAATGTGTAATAAGCATTCCATTGAGCGAATCCAAGCGTGAAGGGTGCTTAAGCTATATTTATACATGTCCTCGTTTGCGTGTTTATCTTTGATTAACTCTAAATTATTCATTTCTTTAGGACAAGCCTTGCATATGTCACACACTGAAGCTGCTGTATTGGATATAATGGAATGAATTTTACCATCAATCATTGTCAACAGCAGTTGGTGTTTGACACTAATTCCATCAGTGATGGTGGATGGAGTTAAGGCTTCAATCTCTGCTTCGATTTCAGCCATCTCTCTCTGCACATTTTCTTTGGTTTCCTTTATAAACTTAAACAATATTGGCCGGCAAAATGAAGTGGAAGATGGTCGCTCGTTTTCCCAAATTGTTACACCTTTTGAGACGAGCCGCAGTGGTACAAGACTAATCATAAAATTACTAGCAAGATCGATTTGCTCATCTTCACTCGTCCTTTGATGATAAATACTTTGGCTAGATGATCCGTCAAAACCCCATTTGCTGGTCAATACGAGCTGTTGATTGGGATCAACAGGGGTTTCTAACGACCTAATAAGTCTTCTTGAGGTTAAATCCATCAAGGCTTGTAATTTGATTTTTGCAGAGCTCTCTGTAACTGTGAGATCTTCTTTGGCCGGATAGCACTTAATTTTTTCTTTAACCAACATGTAGTAACTCGGGTATTGAAGAGCTCCTTCTTGAGTGTTGAAATCCCGAAGAGTGTTATAGCGCCATTTCGATAAGTTCATCGATACATAAAGAGCCAATGCCTTCAAAGGGGATATTTCCCGTACCTGAATTGATTTACCTTCAATGAAGGCTTTGATTTTTGAGGCCTCTTCTGGATTCTCCGTCAAGTATTTCATAACATAAGCTGTATCGCTTTGTCCTGCCTTTTGAAGCGCCCTTTCGGCCGAAAACATAATTTCAGCGCTGCTACTGCTGCATGAAAGACTATCTTCAGTGCGTCTTCTTTTTTGCCGGTTACTAAGGTCCTCAAAAGATTTACGAGGACTAGGATGTGTACAAGTTGAAGCATCAGATTTAGCAGGAGAAATTATGGGCTCGATGACGTCACTTATATTTTCTGTAGAAGGTTCCATATTTTCATTCTGTAATTCCGGCCATTGAATTGCAGCCTGTAGCCAAATCTCATGTTTCTTCCGAAACTTATCTGTGCTTCTTCCAGACTGTGTCCATTTTGCATAAATGCGGTAGCAAAATCGACGACACCAGTCTTTTAAACTTGTTTCAGCACTTTCACATAACTGAACACAACTGTTATCTTTTAAAACACTGAACAAATAGTTAAAGTCGCGTAAATCTTTATGTGCGCGTGCGCATAAAGCAACGTGAATATCAAGATTTGTATTAAAATTTGGAAAATACATTGCGAGATTAGCTTGGATACAACGAGGTGTAAATCAACACTGATTTTAAAGTTACTAATAGTGACCTATTTATATAAAATCCAGGTATCCCAGGTATCCTTTGTTAAATATTGCAAGGTAATTAGTTATTGTGATAATTAGTAAATGATGCATGCTAAATTAGTGTATTAAGAGCCATTTAGTAATTAAATAATAGCAATGTTCTTATCAGTAATCATTAGTGCATCAGTTTTATATGTAAACCTTAAGTCCCTAATTATATATCCTAATTAGCTTATATCTTCTCTAATTGGCTGCTCAGAAATGTTATTGTAATAAGGTAAACCTTTAGAAAAACGGTTTTAATCAACAAAATAAACAAAAAATAAAAAAATTGTGTTATAAAATAAACATCACTCTTTATCCCAGAAAGTGCACATTTGGCGCACTATGTGTCTTAGTATTAAATATAGCTCTTAGTATTAGCATTATGATATTAGAGACCGCTACTTGAAACAAGCCCGGAATCAGGAGGGAGAGAGCTCGATACACTCATTTTCATAGTAAAATTTCACATTTTCTCAAATTACTCCCGAAATATGGGAGTTATGAAGAAATTCATCACCACAAGTTATGAAGGCATTAAGTAATCGAATAAGATGGCATCATTAGTTTGGCATAATTTTACTCTTTTTTTTCGGACATGTCTACGTCCAACCGCTCCCATACATTCGTTCCACTGTGAGACGGTAGCTAGAAACTCACGCAAGGCGAAAACAGAATGGCTAGTAGTCTCAAAAACGTGTTTACTTTTATTATTAAATACAAATTCATGCCGCTTCGCTATTTCCGTATAACCACGTTGCTTCTAATCTTGGCTCGTCAACAAACGAAAACTCGTCACGAATTTAAAACAAACACCTCAAAAAACACTGTAAACTTTAACACAAAGCAAATATGAGCTGTTTTTGAATGTTTTTCGCTTTTTGGATGGCACCCAGCCCTGTAATCGTACGAGATTCGCGATTCCAATATTTTTAGAAATTAATTGTTATTATAGCAAAACACGGTAGCGAAACGGGGTTAATACGAATTTAACTCTTGAGACCCGCTTTTAAGATTAATTTTATTCTTTTGAGAATTCCCGAACTTTCAGAACTTGGACAAAACACATTATGAACTGAAAATTATACTTTATACACAACCACACCATTGTGGTTTTTCTTGTGAATAAATTATATTTTTGAGTTGAATTTTTAATTTTGGCCATGTAATTGTGGATCCGCCAGTCATATGCTGAAAAATACTTCCTCTAGGCTAAACATCATACGTGAAATTCGTTTATATTTCTTCAATTTCAAATTAAAACAATAAAAGGTCCTGAAATACAATCTTCTTGCTGCTTCATCATTATTCCAGTTGTTATTTGGGTGTATTCACGCTGTCCCCATCGCCCGTGTCCCCATTCGGCGTTTGATACTACGTTCCATTCTCTAGTCAAAAGCAACTTTTCAGTGACAATCATTTTCCCAAGGACAATTATCTATTGAACAAAATAGCCGTTGGTCCCGGCTGTCATTCGTAGATCTTTGACAGTCGTTACGGGTAGTCAGAAGTCAGAAGCCCAAAAGTCTTACACGATACTGTGTAACCCAGTAACTGGGTTGTGGATTTTGTGGAAGAGAGATAAGCAGTCGCTCCATGTAAAATACTGCTATTCAGTTGCATTCGGTTAGACTCGAAGCCGACCCCAGCTTAGTTGGAAAAAATTCTAGGCAGATTGACTGAATAGAGATGACGTGTCCTGGGTAAAAAAAAAGACAAACTGTTTAATCCGTCAATCAGATTATAAAAAATATTAGACACGTATTTTTTGCTGAATCATGTTAATAAAAAATGACTTAGATAAAATACATTAAACTTGGGGAGTGGGGGCTCGTTACGTCACAGGTACGTATAAAATCTACTGAGAAGTGACGCCACATTTGAACTCAATGTATCGTCGTAATGTTTTGATTACGTAAAAAAAGAAAAAGTACTTATCCAATATTTTTAAATAATCTACATGACGGACAAAAAATATTTTTTTTAGTCATCATCCCTATTATTGACAAAATGTACTTTCAGAGGACATAGCAGTTATCTATTAGTTATTGGGTTATTATAACTTGATCACAGTTGTTAGTTTGCATTTCATTGATAAGATAATAATTGTGTTGTCAGTTGTGTGTCGAGTGCTTGTAATTATTATAATATAATTATCCTTATCTTCTAGCATTTAATAATAAAAATGCAGTTGGAGACAGTTACAGGCTGTTAACACTTAACATATTGTTAACTAGCTGCTGGCCGCGGCTTCGCCTGCGTCGTTTTTATAACATAATTTTCTAAAATAAAAGTAGTCTACGTTACTCCTTATAACATCAGCTATCTGCCAGTGATATTCCCGTCAAAATCGGTCTAGCTCTTTCGGAGATTAGCCGGAACAAATAACGACAGACAGACAGACAAAAATGTTAAAATTGTTTTTTGTTATATGAGTACCTACCATATACAGGGTGGATTTTTTAGATGGGGCAGATATAGGTTAACGGTCTTATGACTGTCCTTTTTTCGAGAAATATTAGATCCCCATTTACAGATTATGAAAAAAAATTACAGTCAGCAAGAAAATGAGTCATTTTCACAAAAACTTTTTTTGATGCCAATCGGTCTTGTTTCTCATAATGATTAAAAAATTATATTGGACTAACTGAGGTTTAAACATTTCCCGTACATTTCGTAGGAAATGAGATTCCCAACTTTGTCAGCTTAATATCCTTACCTATAAAAATAACAATTGTATTCTAATCTAAAGGAAATAGCTTATTACATTTTTAAGGACTAATCAAACTTATTCAGCTCTGTTCAGCTTTTGTCCATAGAAAACAACGATTTTGTATGGAGATGCGTACGCATCTGATAGACGCGGAAAGCCGAACCGATGCGTACGCATCTCCATACAATATCGTTGTTTTCTATGGACAAAAGCTGAACAGAGCTGAATAAGTGTGGTTAATCCCTTAATCTGTGATCTCCTGATCACAACGATGACGTAAATCATAATTAATTCAATGCGGAAATTGGGGAAAATAGCATCGAATCTCCCATTCAAGTTATGATTAAGCGAAGGCAAGTTTCTTTTCGGCCTATCTAGGCCTCATAAAAGGCTTATTAATGCAGGTTAAACAAGCTTGTTGCTAAAAATAGTATTAATGATTATAAGAGCGGGGAATTCGCATGACGCGGTGAGAGGCGATCGCGGCCCGTCGAACGTCATAAGGTTCAACGCACTCTCTTGATATGTCGTCGCAATCGATTAAATAAACAAGCACTTCTGCATCGAATCAAATCGAATGTTGCATGGCCAGCACTATTACTGCTTTGCTGCTTATTTTTGAATCAATATTGTCGTTAAAAACATCAGAGCTTTCCGCTGGTGAAATACCAGCATCTTTTACGACTTTTTTATGTTTCCTCCGAAGCTATCCTATCGATAATGACCATGGGATGTTTGAGCGATAATTTGGCTTAGAAAAGCATAAGTCTATTGAGCATTCTTCAAGCACGAAGCCTTCCAAGTAATTAGTATGATTAGGTTATAGATGTACCTGACAATATGTTTCTTGAAAGAGAGACTCAACGACCTCACAATTAAACTGCGTAAGCAGTTTTGTGGGGCAATGTATCTAGTTTTAAGAAATTTAAGTGAATAAAACATTCATTCATTCAATTAAATAACAACAAAAGGCAAGGCAAAAACAGTAGCAGCAGCAACCCAAAGAATTGCATACCGTCACTAGGCTAATGAAGCTATTGAACGTCTAAGCACGTCCTATTGTAAGCATTTGTAGTATTCACTGCAGAGTGCCAATGTTGATAAAGGGAGGGATAGAGAGAGACCTAGGAAACGTTGGATAAACTCAAACTCAAAGCATCTATTTCAAATAAACCAATTACAGGCACTTTTGAATTGTCAAGGGGTCGGTCAGTCAAAATGATGAAACTAATTGCCCATTGCAAAGCGTAGTATGTTCCTATGGAGAAGAAAGTGCAAGAAACTCCGCGGACACTCTTTTGAAACAAAAATTGGTTAGGTACGTGAACGTTAAAGCGTCCATAATAAAAAGATTAAAACAAAACAATTCAACAATTCAAATAAGCCGTGGCAGCTAAGAGATGACCAGTTCCTACTGACGGCTCCCGTTCACGAACAAGACACATGGATCAGCACTAATCAGCTCAACCATTTTGAAAGGAAGTTAATGATCCAACACAAGCGCCACCACCAGCGAAACATTTGAGTGAGCATGACGTACTCTCAGTCGCCAGGGCACATTCAGGGATAGATTATGTGAGATGATAAGTAATCATCACAGACAACTAGCACCAGGGCAGGCTAAAGGAGTGCTGATCCGAAAAAACAAAAACAAACTGCAGTTACGTTACAGTATACTAGTCTCTGCAAGTTCGTGATTAGATTAACACGCGCATATGTAATGACTGAATAACAATGTTAACTTGTAATTACTTACGCACAATTGCAAATGCTACACGCGATAGTTATTTAGCAAAGTTGATTAGCTATTGTGGATAGTATGATACGTAGTACGAATCATAGTTGGTGCTACTGCTGTATTGTCATCAGCATTAGTATTTTGAGCTTCACTTTCGTACTCTGCTTTTGCATATACATACAATTGTTTCACACAAAGGAAGACTTGTCTTTAACATCAGTTCTAACAGTCTATTAAAATGATTTTTTATGATAAATCCCAAAACCTTAACCTTGTAACATCCGACCCTTTCTTTATGAAGGATTCATCATATTTTTATAAGACAACAAACGGCACTGATATTTTGGGTCCTTTATCCTTACTACTCGTAACAATATATTCAATTATTTTTGGTGTACTGGCATTGTCAAACTGATATTTCATGAGAATATTTTTAGTATCATGTCGATTTATCAAAAACATCAAAAGTGTAATTTTATCTGTATTAATGTTTTTTTGGACCTAACCTTCGAGTGATATGAATACGTGGTACATTGACACCACATAAATACCCATATCAATGCTGACAGAAGTAACAAAAATGGGTCTTTGAAATACAGTAAATAAAGATCATTCCTTGCAGTAACGCAGTGATGATTCCACACTATTAGAAAAAGTTTAACACATACGTACGTTTACCCATATCCACTTGCTTGAAAAACTCATTTCCCTCGCTTGACTTACATCTTGTGGAAATCAAACAATACTCAATACTGACATTGCTTGAGCGAAAAAGCGTAAGTGAAACGACTTCAATTGAACTGCAACAGAATCCAATTACACACCCTCGATGTACACTGTACGTGTGAGCCATATTTCAAAAATAGAAAGCTTCTAAGTCGCATATATGCTAGACATAGAACGGTAAGCCAGGAAAGGAAAACCTGATCCCAAATGTTGCCTTATTATCATTACTAGCTTTTGCCCGCGGCTCCGCCCGCGTGGATGTCGGTTATCACGTAAAAAAGTAGCCTATGTCCTTCTCCATATGCCAGGCTATATCTCTGCCAAATTTCATGACGATCGGTTCAGCGGTTTAGGCGTGAAAACGTAACATACAGACAGATAGACAGACAGAGTTACTTTCTTATTTATAATATTAGTATGGATTAGTAATGTTAGAGACGAGGTGAGAGGACATGTTCAAAGTTCGAACTCAACATGGGCAAGTCGTTATGGGGCTTTAGCCTCAGTTCCGGTAACAGTAAGCGTTGCTCTGAACCGGATCGCGCCAGAAAAATCAGTGAATGCTACCGGTACAATCTGGTTATAAACACTACGGTATTTAGGATACAAGGCCCGTAAAAGTCGGGACCAAAGACGGTCCAAAAATTCTAGGTCAATGAAAATTAATGCTGTCGTAAACGGTCTTTAAGATAAGTATATTCTTAAAAAAGACGGCGCCACTATTTTCGGCAACTACCACTTACCACTTGAAGTCCATCGAATACTTAAGTAATTAAAAAGTGCTTAGCAATGACCCTGCGTCCCGTATTAAGCAGAACCTTTTAAAGGACATGATATTTCATGAATAATTCACGAAGAACCGAGATCAAAAGTAGGTTAAAATGAGATTTGACGCAGAAGGCCGTACTTTATCAATGCAAATAATAATATTTTCGCCAATCCAACAATGATAGAACATCTTTCCTCCTCAGTAAGTGTTATGAAACACGTTATTCTAATTAAGGGAAACGGGGCACGTGGGACGATCGATGTTTAGAAACAGGCAATAATTACTGGTTCTAAAAATAAGGGCGACATTATCTGGCTCGAGCGGCACCCGGCAACAGGTTGCCGGGGGCGAGCAAACACTCGTGGGCCCTTGTGGCTTGTAGGGAGTGGTACCACGTGAAAGAACACTGGAGGGACTTGTCCTATAAGAATTACATTTTTGAGTGTTGAAAGCACGAGCGTCTAGTCGATATAGCGACCGTGTTTGTATTTCTTTTGCTTCGTTTATTGTTGCGTAAATACGAGTAGCAGCCTTCAGTGTGTATTTTTTTAACTGTCACTTATTTTTATGTGATGAAAGTGAGTCCATTTCTTCGCTGCCATTGGTTTAAACACCTGTAGTATACTAGTATGTCACCCCTAGTATGTCATTCAGGACTGTTATTCGATTCTCAAAAATTATAGCCATTTTGAAGCACCTCATCACATATTCCAATTTCCGTATCCATGGTGTCCCTACGTGTATTTCCCCTTACCCCTCAAGTAATAGACCTCCCACTTGATCCCCGTTGCTGGGCGACGCCTCCAGAAGGTCCAATTAACTTGGCGTGCCAATAACCTGGCCCTCGTTTTATCTAGATTGGATTCTAAAAGATTGGAGGTAAACGGCGGTTTGATGGTTGGAGCGTTCCTGAAATGTCGCGTGGAATCGTTCAGACGTTTATTCTTTTTAGATTCGGTGTCGACAATCGATTTTCCAGGCCTTGCTGCATGGCACTAGGATACAAGCTGACTAAAATATTTAAATCTTATTTATCAGTTTGATTATGCTACTATTATATGACTATTATTCAACTATACTAATATTATAAACTAGCTGCAGCCCGCGGCTTCGCTCGCGTGGTAAAAGCTAATCTTTTGACATTACAAATAGACACTTCAATGTTATTTATTTGTATATATATAAATGTAGGTATGTTTGTTACTCGATCAAGCAAAAACTGTTGAATTGATTTGGATGAAATTTGGCACACAGATAGTTTATAACCTGATTTAACACGTAGGACACTTTTTATCCCGGTAAATGACATGGCTTAACGTCTGTTATCATTTTATGTCAAAACTATAGCTTTGCATTTTTCACTCAGGACCCAATTTTGAAGTCCACGCAGACAAAATAGCGGGCAAAAGCTCCTGTACAAAATATGGACGAGAGCTTTTGTCCGCGATTCAGTTGTTAACCAGAATTTCACATGTTCCATCAATGTTTTTCGTTAAATTAATGAAGTTATTGCAAAGTGAAACATAAATTAACACTTTGTTGAAAACGTAAGTTTAGTATTGGCTCAGTATTTATTACATGCTCATTTAATACAATAATTTAGAGTCTTGTTATGAGCAGTTAAATGCAAATTAGACATTTGAAGTCGACTTTGCCTTTGGTAACAAATGCCGTAACTTGAGCGTTTAATATGTTGTAAATTAAAAATAATATGTGACATTGTATTTGAACTTGTAGAACTGAATCAAATATCAGTAGTCTCATTCGATAGCAATATTAGCTTCCGTTATGCTCCCATCATTCTCTGACCAGCTTACGACACCACGTGGACTGTTATTATCAGAGATCAGAATAGGTAGACTTTATTTACCTAAACTTCGAGGAAGAAAGTAACATAGAGTGGATCATACCCTTTTTATCGCAATATAATAAATACACACAATACATCAGCCAACTTTTCAAGAATTAATTTTCCTATAATATGTAAAACAAAGGCCCTTTAATTTAATAGTTTTAGTACGGAGCCCTAAAAAATTTTATATATATAATAATATATATATAATGTTATATACTTATTCTTCAAATCAATAATTTGTAAAACTATAAATAAAGTCCAATAAATAATTCGTGGTTTGTAAATCCCGGTATTTAAAAGTCATTATAATTATTCCGGGGTTTTAGAGGAGGAACTGCTGCCTTATGAATTTCACCCAAATGCACACGCTTCTCAATAATAAACTTAAGATGCTCATCTGAATATATCAGACTCTCACGACTATCAATGGAATCAACAAAATCAGTGATGCATATAAATCGCAAATATAGGAAAATATTAGTATAAAATCATCAGTTTACCAAGGTTGGCTTGTATTTTATTTATTATTCTATATGTCCTCATCCTATGCATTTCCGCATCGATCTTCACGAAGATCTCAGAAATCCTTTACGATCACCACCAGCAAATCAAATACTAGTCATAGACCTATTTAAAGATTTCTCAGATAAAATTATACATCCCCTTTCGTTTGGCACCTCAAAACGAAACCTTACCAAATTCCTATTTATAGCATTATCCCTTATCAGTCTTAATTTACATTCTTTATTTCAAAACCTCCTGAAGCTAGGTGACACAATCGTCTTTTGTTCCAGAATTTTTATTTACCAAATAAAAGATTTTTTTTTTATTCCCGCCCAAATTGCTATTCTCTTAAGAATTTTCCAATTTGGAGAGTTTCCTCTGACAAGACCTTTGTTGTCCATCTATGTTTATGTGTTCAAAATCGGTCTCCGTTCTTCATTTGCGTGTCACTCTCGTTTTACGATGCGACCTCGTATTGTGGTCTATTGCTGGGCTTGTTTTAGTTCTGTTGTTATATTTTTTGAGGTGTTACGGTGTCAAATCAAAATCATCCAATGTCTTGTCAAATATCATACGGACTACGGAGTAACCCTCGACAGCCTCATCCTGATGATCGATGTTGATCATAATCACTATATTATCACAGTTGGAGATACTTCATTCATATTAAAATCTAGCCTATTAGCTAATAAGTAACTTAAATATATATAAATTAAACTGCTGCACAGTTTAATTAAAGTTGTCATGAGAGATATGGATAGTGACACGGAAAGACACGGAATTAAAAAATAAAACCCTTTCTTTAGAAAAGATTCTGACAATCTTGTGGTTAAATGTAATTTTAAAATCATGATTTTCCCGCTTAGCGCATGCTTAAAAACCGCAAACGGCTCTTAGAAACAATAATTAGATTAATTGATTTGCTGGTAATGTCTTCATTATCGTTGATGTATGGCAATGCTTGCATCCACACAGGTAGGACGTAGGTATTACTGAGTATTACTTGTATTATCGACTGTTATTCTTCATTGCTACACGGCGTACATAGAGGATCGCTTCTGTGGGGAACTTACTGCCATTTTCTGATTTAATTAACTGATTTGTAATCTTTTGTATCTTTTGTGGGTTGAAAAGTGAACTTTTGAGATGTGAAAAATGTCCTATACCAGTACCCCAATAAAATTAGAATATTAAGTTATAAACTTATAATCATAAATACTGTTTTTTTTACTATCTTAAATATATAAAATAAAGTCGGGTTAGTTACACCATTTATAACTCAAAAACGGCTGGACCATTTTTTATGATCTTTGTTTTGTTGGATTTGTCTCCGCCCCGAATAGCAGAATAACTATTAAAACATGCGAAAAGTTCACGAAAATAAAACGTATGAAGAATTTTTACACAATCTTTAACAGAATTATAATCATTAAAATCATCAATAATACAGCTCTTTAATTTCATATTACTCTATTGAATGACTATTTAATTAAATCTTAATCTTAAATCTTATATTTTAAATCTTGACATTTGAGGATTATACTAACTTAAGGAGTTTTACTGATTCTAATAATTATAATTCTGTGAAGACATATTTGTTACGGTCGCGAATCGTTCTTTAATCAACATACACCCAGACAATGAGCTGCAAATTGCAAAAATCGTAAGGATTTCTTATTCGTACTTCTTATCGTAGACTTCCCCCTTAAATAATGCCAACACTACATTTTGATTTTGTTTACAAAATACATATTTTTCAGTTTGTTTTGTTATAGATTACTTTGTTGTTTGTAATTTTGTATGACTGTTTCAAATTCTGCTTAGTTGATGTGGGAATTACCAAAGCATGGCAAAATACAGTCCAGAGTCCACCATAGCGTGAAGTCCACAACAGGGTAGGCGACCCCATGAACCATAGGAAGGCAGGATGACTATATTTCCTTGGAACCCAATACCCGTTGAACTGCCTAACATATAAATATTATAATTTTGTACCTAACAAAAGGGAAAACCCAATATATTTATTGTTTTAAAACAAACTTTGAACTGCGTAAATTATTTAGTACATATTAATATTAAAAATCTTGTGGTTAGGTACTACAGGTTTATTATTTCTTGATAGCGACGACATGTTTTGGTAAATCTAATGAGTTTCGAGAATTATTCGTCATTGGCTCTAAATAATAGTAAATTATAATAAATATACGAAGTTTCCGCAATGCGTTGATATGAAAATACAATTAAATCAGAATGTAAATAGTATTTGCGTGTATTGATAGACCATTTTGGGCCCGCGTGGTTAGATTACAGCCCACACTGTGTCCCAGCAGTGGGAACATTAAAGGCTTATTATAATTATGCTATGCTTATGAATTTGTGATAGACCATTCAAGGAAATGAAAACTTTGGTATTGTAGTAATTCTTGGAAAATGTGACTTGAAACTATTTCGAATACTATACTTAATTTGTAATTATTTACTTGAAAATCACGATATTGTTCTTTTAAAAGCCCTACACAAATAAAAAGAGAACAAGGAATCATCAGCGTCCTTATTTTGTAAAACTATTTTATTTTCCGAAAAATTATCACTTCAGCATTTCCGGTCGCCAAAAAAGTTATTCGTTGGGCTACACGTGCTTCAATAATGTTGTTTATCTCAACATAGTATGTCAACTTACACATTTCACATGCTTATTGGTCAGTCAGTGCGTCAAGAAGAGGAAATTCTCCTTTCACCGCCACTCGGCCAGTTCCAACGCGGTCAGCGCACGCGCATCTACAATCGGTTTTACACCTTATGCCTTTGCTATATGGTTGGTTAATATTTGACACGGTCCAAGCTGGTCATTAGCTCATGCTATGGTCACTGGAGACTGGAGAGTATGTTTAGATATGTGAGTTAATTAACCAAATTAAACAGTTTGGAACCGAATGTGCAACGCTGACTTAACTTGATATCTCTGAGAGTTTATGTGGAAATCTTATGGAATTTAAAATGTAGGTATTTTCCAGAGATTAAGCAGAATAGCCCATTCAATGCTTCCTGATTCAAGTATTTCGTACCTATGTCTGAGATTATTTTAAGACAAAATCATGCAAACTAAATAACTTAAAAGAGGTACTTAGAAATCTATCTTATCTTCAGTTACAAATACAAAAACAATTGAACAGCATAAGAAAACTAGTGTATCTGTCGCAGGCAATTTGTATGATTAAGCTTTTTACAAACGGCGTCGTTCGTTTAGAAACGCTCGCAGTTATGAAATATGCCGAAGGCAAAATGTGAATTGCCTTGTCACTATAATATATTATGCCACAACATTTGATGGACAATTCAAACGCCGATTACAAAATGCCGCGGCAATTTTATTTTATTATTATTTTTATGACTTTAATCATGAATAGCAAACTATGTAAGTGCTGTGCACACCTTTATGTGACAAGTTCGCTGAAGTATGTAAGTTTTATGATATGATCTCTGTTAATGTTTTTTTGTTGGAGTGCCATAATAAATAAATAAGAAAGAATAACGTTTATTTGGTCACAGTTCGTGAAACAAAATACAAATAACAAAATAAAAAGTGGAAATAATGTTTAACAAGAATAGTGTGTGCCTCATGGCTGCGCCAAAAAGGTTGCCAAATGGTAGTAAAAACGGACATAAGCTACTTTAAATTAAGTGTCAACTGAAACCCCAATTAAAAGCCCTTTTAAAATAAGTACAATTTAACTTTAAGTGCTTTGAAATGCGGACATTGTTATAAGAAGTTACCGACCGCATCTAAGATATTAACTTTAGAAAAGTGCCACCTGACTTGAGCTGAGCTTTCCTGCTTCCATTGCACGTTTGCATGTTTGTTACAAGGGCGCATTGTTTTACCCACTAGTGTTTGGCACTCAGGGATTAATTAGGTATATCATTATAGTCTATTCCAAAAATATCTGATCAAAGTGTAAACTGGGGTTCAGGTGAAATTCTAACGCAATTACTCACTAAAGGAAATTTGTAACACGTTCATCTGTATTTAGAAGGTTTCCCCTTTAAACCTAACCACTTTTTTCAACAATGATTGTGTAAATAACATCATTAAATTGTAATTCAAAGTCATCGAAGAAAATTTTGGTTATAAAATTAACCTCAATTGTCAAATGAAAAACATCTTTAGGGACTAACCACACTTATTCAGCTCTGTTTAGCTTTTGTCCATAGAAAACAACGATTTTGTATGGAGATGCGTCCGATCCGTTCAGCTTTCCGCGTCTATCAGGGGGTCTACTCCCTAAGCACGAAGTCCGTCGTTTCGGCCTTCGTTTCGGGCGTTTCCTACTCCCTATCACCAACGGACGGATGATTCGTTCGGGGCCCGACGAAGAATGAATGACAACACGATTTGACGACTGTCCCTACTCCCGATGCGTTTTTGCCCGTCCGAAAAGTTGAACTTGATGCTTGTTTTGACGGAATCTTATGTCAGTTGATACGACATCAAAATAGTTATCGTTTTGTCGACGAACGATTATAATTGTTTACACTATTTAGAGACAAAGTAAGGAATTCCAAAGTATGGCTGCTTTTTTATTGCTTGACGAAGCTATATAGGAAGAGCAGAGGCAACGTCGACAATATTTACGCCAAGAATTTAGGTTGGCGAGTATTCCCGACGTTACTGACTTATCTTAAAGCTATTTGGCAATTTTGCTATTCTGAATTTGACGTTTTTAAATTAAAATTTAGATTTTCTAACTAAATCTGACTATTATTAATCGCGATTAAAAAGATGTAGAATAAAATCAATTAGTTGTCATGAACTAAACTTCACACCAACATCTCGTCTACTGGTACAAAATCAGTACTGTTACTGTGTATATTTTTTTCTTTTCTTTTGCTTATATCTCGAAAATGGTGCGTCCTATCGCAAAAATAATGAAAATTTCGACCCCCTTTTAGAGACCCCAAACCCCTAAAATTCAACATGTTAGTAATTTTTTTTTTTTTTTCCATACCAAAAGTGAAAAATTCTATAAAAAGCACGTTGAGGCTGCCCAGCTCCTGCGCGCCTCCGGCCAGAGTCCGTGTCCGTGAGTTTCTGCAGCGGTTGGGGCCATTTTACGAAATGAATAAGAAACTAAAATAAAATAATTTTAAAACTTCCCGGCTAGTATCGTTGAATTAATTTGAAAATTTCCGTCAAAATGTCCAAAAGGAAAAAGGCAAAGGTATCAATAGGATAATGCCGGTTTCCGGACAAAAAAGTCAAAAATAATTCTAATCTTTATAATAAAAAGTATATTGTTAAAAATGTAGTCATTTTCTAAGGAAAAAATATTGATTTTTGTTTATTTAGCTTGAAAACCACAAAATAATTAAACCGGTAATCGACCGGTAAAATAGCACAACTCTATTGTCATCAATCGCCATGCGTCTTTCGTTCACGAATATTGTCTACGATTCCGTTGGAAACTGATGAATCTGAAATTACTAGGGAGTAGGGTTCAGTCCGACGTGTCGGACTACTAACGGACGGGCCCGTTACTTCGTTGACGGACTTAGGGAGTAGACCCCCAGATACGTAGGTATCTCCGTACATAATCGTTTTTTTTCTATAGATAAAAGCTGAACAGAGCTGAATAAGTGTAGTTAGCCCCTTAGGATGATTTTAAATTAGAAATTAGAACTTCGGGTATTCAAACAAACAAATCAAAGTACTCCATTTTTACTCGTAAGAGGTATTATAAGTTGGGATACAAAGGTTCGTTTTCTGATCTATTTGCTAACATTATCATCAGATACTTTTCTACTCTCTATCTTATTAAATTTTACACCTTTCTGCACAAACTTAAACTACTGTATCGAGTGCATCATATCCAGTGGAGGGGGCACTTGCGTCACGAGACGGACGATCTGGGGCGACGGCAATTTGCCGCGTGCGATTGTTGAACTCGGACTGTATGCACTATAGACTCACAGCGGCTATATAGCAGCTATACAATCGTATATAGCCGATAGTATCCACCGCACCCACGTACATTTGAGTGCTTGCTTTTTTGTTGTGGTTTTGTTGTGTCTAGATTTTGTGGTTTGGTCGTGGGTGTTTAGAAATTGGGCATTTGTTCGCAATTAGAACGTCACTTGTCGTTTTGTTTCAAAAAAAAATGAAACCTTTTTTTTTTGCCATTTTATGTGAATTACCACTAATGGGGCACGGGCGGTGGGGACAGCGGTACTACACCCTGTTTTTTTCTGTTCTGTGACTACACCAGTCTTACCAAGGGGTATCGTGTTACCCAGTAACTGGGCTGTGGAACAGATAGGCAGTTTTTCTGTGTACAATACTGGTATTCAGCTGCATTCTGTCAGACTGGAAGCCAACCCCAACATTAGTTGGGAAAAAACTAGACAGAATGATGTCTTTGAACTAGAATACAAAAACAGCATTGTATTGTCATAACAACAACGCATGTATCGTTTCCTTTATCCGCACTATTTGTACTGGCAATCAGCTGTTTATTATGTACCTCGTACTCATGTTTTTACACTGTAATACTCGTTTTGTCTAGTAAATTATACTAGACTACCGAATAACTTGTAAAACAATATAACTTAAAAGAGTGTCTTTGGCGTTTCTTGTCCGTTCTTCTCCATAAGTACCTACTACGCTTTGGAATGGGCAACTAGTTTCATCTTTCTGACTGACCGACACCCTTGACTATTCAAAAGAACCTGCAAATGGTTTAATTAAAATAAATGGTTTGAGTTTGAATATAGTTGAAATTGAAACACCCTATAGTTGAGAGTCCTTTTTAGGGAATCCTTTGATTGAAATGATCCATCATCATTTTACATATATGTCGCCAATATAGGCTGAAGACAATTTCCAGCGGGGTAATTACGTAACACATTAACAGTAGCAAAGTTTTTTTTTTTTTTAAACGCATTTTTGGTTCAAAGAGTTTTATTTTTTCGGTTCAACAACATTCATTGCGTTATTTACGTCGTTGAGCAGACTCATTTTTCGAACATATGAAGCAATGGATTAACAATATCCTTCAAAATCGTTCAGATTATTATTGATAGTGTTTTACGCAATTAGAGTGGTGATCCATTTCAAAGTTCGATAAGATCATTAAGATTAATTTAAGCAACCATTTTCATCGCTGGATTGTCCTCTTTAATTTCAGTGCTATGCCTATTTTCAGTTATAAACACTATCTGCTATTCCAAATTGTGGTCAAAGCAGATGCGCCTAAATATCAGTAATACTTAGACTGTGGCCAGATGCGCCTCTGCATGAAAACTTGCTGATGAAAACTGTTAGTGAAAATAATTTGTCGAAGAATCCTGGTGATAGAAGTGATGGCCCAGACCGGCTGCCACTTACGAGTTGTAGGTCATAGGTTTAAACCCGCTTAACTTTGTGTTCATTATTTCATCAGCACTGCTCTCAAAACGGTGAAGGTAAACATCGTGAGGAACTGGCATGTCGTAGAACCAAAAATTCGTAGACATGTGACATCTACCAACCCGCACTGGGTCCGCGTGGTGGATAACGGCCCACACCCTCTCACCGAGAGGAGGCTTTTGTCCCAGCAGTGGGAAAATTATAGACTGATTATGCTATGTTATGATGCTATACTGGTAGAATATACATCACGCCTGTGTGGTCACATATCAGATATACAGGTTGTTAGTTTAAACGAGGGACATACTTTAAGAATACATATCGACGCTTGAAAGGCAATATTTACCAAACGAAAAAAAAAACTTTAATATGCTCTATTTTAAAGTTGCCTACATGTGTAGGCAACTTTACACTAGAGCATTTTAGCTTTTTTTTTTTAAACTTTAATATGCTCTAGTGTAAAGTTGCCAACATATCGTTTGGTAAATATTGCCTTTCAAGCATCGATATGAAAAAAAAATAAAGTTGTCTAGGCATAGATAACTTTCTTTTTTTTTTTTCATGTCGTCTCTGGGAACAGGGAACAGCTGACTTTTTTGTTTCATACTAAAACTTCTTCATTTTCATGAGTACTACACTCCCTTAAGTATGTCCCTCGCTTAACCTAACACCCTGTATTTTAAGTCCCTTATACCAGCGAAGCAATCCTAGACAAATTGTCAGACAATGCTCAATTTTCTGAATACTGTAGCAACTGGCATGGCAGTACCCACAACACATACAAAAGTCTAATTTTAGCCGAATAATTCCCCTTTTGTTATACAACTTGGCTCTCAGTCAAATCCTTTTGGTTATGTCATGATGTTCCTACGTGTTCCCCTGTCATTTCTGTAGCGGTTTGATAAATTGTAAACTGCTCTAAATGTCTTGAGAAATATTTATGATTACACCTTGTAATACAAGGTTAGTTTTTACGTGGTTTAATTTTTTTCAACGCACTCATAAATAAATCTGAATAATGATTCGCGACCGTAACAAATACTTATTTATAGAATTATAATCATAAAAATCATCCATACAACTCTCTAAGTTCATATTATAATCCTATTGAATGACTATTTCATGAAATCATGACTTTAAGGATTATACTAGTGTCCGACCGAAGTTTCAGTTTCAGTTTCGGCCCAAAAATCATGTTTCGGCCAGAGGTTATAGAGATTATAAAAATTAAAAGTAAAACTGAAAGAAAATAAATCATAATAATGATTATCATATTTTAATAATAAACTTGTTGTATTTTATACCATCTACAATTAACAAGTCGCTGCCTCTTTATTACAGTTAATGTAACATTTTCAGTTTTTCACTTTTCAGAATGTTGAAATTTCAATTCGATAAAAGTTGAAGGTAGAAACCTGTAATATTAGGCCGGCGAGATGTTTCATTAATCAAATAGAAAGGACGGCCCACTGACATTTTTATGCAACTTTCTAATAACTTTTATAAAAGGTTCGGTTTCGGTTTTGGCCGAAACTATAATCAAACCGAACCTTCGGTTTCGGCAAAAAAACATGTTTCACACTAGATTATAGTAATTTCGGAGTTGTATTACTGATTCTAATTATTATAATTCTGTAAATACATATTTGTTACGGTCGCGAATCATACTTTAATCAACATATACTCAAACAATGAGTTGCAAATTGCAAAAATCGTAAGAAAATTTGAATTTAAAGTATAATATAATTATATCTAGAATTTTTGAGATCACAAAAGTATTTTCAGACATAATCACAGTAAGTCACAGTATATTTAAAAAAAATCTAAACGTCTATTAAAATCAACTATACAATAACAGGTTTATCATAGTTTTCTGTAATGATTTACAACAGTACTTTTTTAGATACCTAATCATAGTCACAGCTAAACTTGATAACAAAACTAAACGACAAACCTAACAATTTATTTATAGTTAATTAAAACAGTTAGTTAATTTAAAACCGAAGTTATAAAGAAAAGTGAGCTAGCAACAGCTGCGCATGCGTGTTTAAAACAAAAAATATTACTTAAAGAAATCAACAAGACGACATTAAACAATATTACCAGCGTTAGGGAATATTACCAGTAATAATAGAAACTTACTGGGAATATCTCTTTATGGTAAAATGGTAACGGCACATCACTAGCTGTGGGTCCCACAGCTAGTGACAGCATCATGCTGAGTGGAAGCCTTCTTGTCACAGTCATGACGTGCAGCTGCCGACTATTTCGGTTTTGTGATTATAATACCTACCCACTCGAGTTAATTATCTTTTTTGACAAATAAACCTATTTTTCTTTCTTTCTTTATCATCATTCTCCTGTCCCCTACCTTTATCCTAATTTATTTGGGACCGGAACTCGATAAAATCGGTCTTCTTCGTCCATACATTAATTACTATAGCTCCTATTACAACTCATTATCAAAATGAAAAGGTGTTGTAGCCATTTTCATTTCACACCGCTCTAATTCTATTATGAACTCACTTGTACAGTCGTCGCGTCGCGGTCGTACCAATGAATTCTGAATTGAGTTATCACCCCAAGCAATAACATTGGCACTGTAAATAGCAAAAAAGCTGTATAGCTCAGTTTACGACGTTTTTACTGCGTTTTGTCACTACGTCGGGCTATAAAAAGTGCTCAACTTAATGCTGTATAATGGAGCAGTATTTTGAACGAAAATTACGAGAATTGCGTTTGAATTGAAGGTGAACACAGATTTGTTTCTAAAATTGTATTGGTCAAATGGTCTGAGGCTATAAGGTTCCACTGAATAATGTTGAGTTGTTAATCAGTTACAGCATTTTTATCTCACGGAGCGACGCGCGCTTTAGTTGTGGTAACCAAGTGTGAATCTGTGCGTGAATACGAGTAGCGTCAGCACATAACACACATCACACCACACATTTCCAACGTCGCAATTGTCTCGGGCGGTACCGAGAGCTCCTGCGCTTACACACACATCCACAGCGTCTTTATACACTTGGTTACCTCAAGTAAAGCGCGCCAAGTTCGCGAAGGAATACAGCATAGTTATTAAACAAAGAAAAGCAAACTTAAACTTAAAGCAAAAATCAATCAATCTGCCTAGCCTTTTCCCAACTATGTTGGGGTCGGCTTCCAGTCTAACCGGATGTAGCTGAATACCAGTATTTTACATGGAGCGACTGCCTATCTGACCTCCACAACCCAGTAACTGGGTAACACGATACACCTTGGTAAGACTGGCTGTCAGACTTTTGGACCTCTGACGACCCGTAACGACTGTCAAAGATCCACGAATGACAGCCGGGACCAACGGCTTAACGTGCTTTCCGAGGCACGGAGGAGTCTCGGTATGTAAAGATGGTCACCCATCCACGGACCAACCCCGGCAAGCGTAGCTTAACCTGACGGATCGACCCGGCTGTTATTACTTAGTCACGATCTCCTCAAACTTAAACTTAAAGCATTTATTTTAATTAAACCATTTGCAGGCTCTTTTGAATTTCCAAGGAGTCGAAGAGTCGGTCAGAAAATGAAGCTATTTGCCCATTCCATGCGTAGTCGGTTCCTATGAAGAACGGGCAATAAACTTCATTCGCACACTCTTTTCATCAGTAAGAACTGTGCAATAACTTGGATTGATGTATGTCTGTAATGCTGTACATGTTTTGCTAAGCAAATAAATAAATAAACTGTAGTATGTTAAGTCCTCCATTTTACCTCAATTTGCCAGTAGCGCGTTGAATATATTCCAGACCATGCTACGACGCCTACGACAGATCCCAGAGATCTAAATGTTTTAGGCGTTGTAAAGCAAAATCACAGTAATTTCTCAGGTAAATTCTCTATAATCTTAGTTGGAATGGAACTACCATGTTCCTTGTAGTTACTTCAAGAAAGCGTTAACTTACAGCTTTACCTGTCCATTCTCAATAGAAATTTTGAGTTAAAATGTGACTGACCTCCGTCGCAAGACCTCCGGCTAACACGTGACGTTTCATTGCCGCCTCGTTTCATTGACCACAGACGTTTTCCGCCTTTTTTGTCTAAAATACGAGTAAGTAAATAACTTTTGATACTGAAAGGTAATACTCGTTCTGGGATTAGAAGAAACACGAAGGAATTTAAAGTCTATTCAAGACCCTTTTTTCCATTTGGTGTTATTTCCAGTAAGTAGAACGAATATCAACATTATGTAATTAAAAGTTGGTTTCAGATTTACTAGTACTAGCCATTTTTTATTTTTTATTGTAGCTCAAAGTGAACTTTATTTTATTATTTACTTTAGGGTATTACTAACACCAAAATTATGGACAAAATTATGGTTTGAAATAAAGTTTTATTATTATTATTATTTTATATACGTTTATATATCTCGGGACCCTGGGGTCCCGGACCTTTGGAAGGCGTACGAGGGGCCGAAGCCAACTCGCAGAGGCCCCCTTAGACAATTTTAAATGGAATAAGGCACCAACCGACGATTATCCCTATACGCACTATGCAAGTGCACCCAAGGACAACCCCCGGTTGGTGTAGGACTATTGTAGGATATGGAAACAAATATATTGGACTATGGGTTTGGGTGGTTAAAATGGACTGGTTACCTAAAACTATGGAAGGACTATGGCCCCTGCCTGATCTATGTTTTATTTTACACGCATAAAATGGCAGGGGGTGACTTGCACACTCATTAATGGGTCCCCGGAAATGGTCGCTAGCACATAGTGACGTAGCGACAAGGGGGCAACATCAGGGGGCAGGAGTGGAGAGGTATTCCACGGCTCTCAGAACAATCCCAGAGCCCGGAAGATGGTCAAGATCCCTACAAGCACTTACTGGAATACTTCCTTCCTCCGAGCACGTTTGCTCTTGCAAATCTCCACTCAAGCCGGACAATAAAGGCAAGTCAGAGATGAGGAATATGACTTCTCCCGGGAGATAGGGTCCGTGGGGTCGCAACTGCCCAACAGCTCGCCACATGTTGCCCTGCGGGTTTCTGTATCTCTCTTGGTCTGGCTCCTCACCCTAGACATGTTCCGGTAAAGTAAACTCTACCGGCGCAGACCCAGAGTTTGGAGCGCGCAAGCCCCACCACGACGTCAACGTAGAAATACGGCGGTTATTATTAAAGTTGTTTTTACATAAATGTATATTTGTTTCCATGTTTGGAAATTAAATCGCGAAAACGAAGTATTAGTACTCCCGAATAAAAAGAGATAAGTACACTGTGTTACTTATCTCTTTTTATTCGGCAGTGCTAATACTTCGTTTTCGCTTAGCATTCTTTCTTATTTTTTTTTATTTTTTTTGCTCGGCTCATAGGGGTCCTATCGTGATGTTAAATAGCCTAATAAATAGCCCTTGCCTTCTTTAAGAAGTAGGCTATCAAATGCAATTTTGATTTTCTCAAATCCGATTGATAGTTCCAGAGATGAGCGTGTTCAAACAAAAAAAAAACAAAGTTCAGCTTTATTATTAGTATAGAGATTGTTGAACTATCCACTAGTCTACTGGGTTTCTGGTCCATAGGGGTTTCTCTTGTCTTGTCATGATGTTGTACTTATAGAAAATACCCTAACTCTATATCAAATGCTCTCACTGTTTGGCGAGAAAGTTGATTGAGGCAGATTATGTATGTAAGGGCTTGGTCTTAATAGGCAACATAGTCAACATACAGCAAGTACAGATTACTATGTTGACTCTGGTTTGGTCTGGTTCATAGCTATAGGCTCGCCCCCTTTACGAAATGTGAGTGTACTATCCTCTGTCTATCCCAGGAAATACAGGCGTGATGTTATTAATGTCAATACTGGTTATATTAAGTACTCTGCCCGCTCTGTTGTGAAATTTTGGCCCCCCACCCACCGCGCCGAATCGCATCGCCCGCTCGCGCTTTTACTTCGTTTTCGCTTAGCGTTCTTTCGTTTTGCTTGGTTTTGCGTGGTTCTTTGGTTTCGTAGCCCGCCCGCTCTTTTACTTCGTTTTCGCTTAGCGTTCTTTCGTTTTGCTTGGTTTTGCGTGGTTCTTTGGTTTCGTAGCCCGCCCGCTCTTTTACTTCGTTTTCGCTTAGCGTTCTTTCGTTTTGCTTGGTTTTGCGTGGTTCTTTGGTTTCGTAGCCCGCCCGCTCTTTTACTTCGTTTTCGCTTAGCGTTCTTTCGTTTTGCTTGGTTTTGTGTGGTTTCTTTGGTTTCGTAGCGTGATGTTAAATAGCTAACCTTCCTCAAGAATTGGGCTATCAAATGCAAAAATAATTAAAAAGGAAATTCAAATGCGACTAGTAGTACCAGAGATTAGCTCGTTCAATAAAACATAAATAAAAACGAAACTCTTCAGCTTTATTATTAATACAGATAGTATAGATTTCTTTAATAACCACCATAGCACTATGTCTGGGTGGTATCAATGGCGCTTCACATTAAAAGCATCATCTAAATTATTATTTTTATTTACCAACATGTAGGCTGAATTCTAATATATTAAAATCTAAGCTAAACCACTGGTATTTCTTGCAACAAATTTGTTGAAATAAATACCAGTGGTATTAGTTTTTGGTATTAGAACGGAATAAATCATTATGACTCTGTAGACATTCTTCGAATTTGCGTAGATTTGTTCTTAATTTGTTCCGTGTGGCGTCTTCTTCAGTCCATTGAGTCTTGTCTGAAAACAACGACAATCACAATAAATGAGCATTTAGGGGGAAGCGCAACAGCCTGCGAAATTCAAATTTTCTTACTACGTTTTATGCAATTTGCAGCTCACTGTCTGAGTGTATGTTGATTAAAGTATGGTTCACGACCATAACAAATATGAATTTACAGAATTATAATCATTAGAATCAATAATACAAGTCATTATGTTAGTATAATGTGCCAAAGTAATAACAGCCGTATGGTTCGAACCATTAGGTTTAAGCTACGCTTGCCGTGGTTGGTCCGTGGATGCATGATCATCTTTACATACTGAGACTCCTCCGTGCCTTGGAAAGCACGTTGGTTCCGGCTGTCAAGGCTCGTACAGACTAGTGCGATATCGCGGACGCGACGCGACTCTAGTACCACAATTTCTTTGTCGGTGCCTGTCGCGCCCGCGATATCGCACGAGTCTGTACGAGCCTTCAATCGTGGATCTTTGACAGTTGTTACGGGTCGTCAGAAGCTCGAAAATTTGACAATCAGTCTTACCAAGGGGTATCTTATTACCCAGTTACTAGGTTGTGGAGGTTAGATAGGCAGTCGCTCCATGTAAAATACTACATCCGGTTAGAGAAGCCGACCCCAACATTGTTGGGAAAAGGCTAGGCAGATTGATTGATGTTAGCATAATCCTCAAATTTCAAGATTTAATGACATATTCATCACTAGCTTTTGCCCGCGGCTGCGCCCGCGTGGAGGTCGGTTATCGCGTAAAAAAGTAGCCTGTGTCATCTACATTATATGTTTCTGCTAAAATTCATGTTGATCGGTTCAGCGGTTTAGGCGTGAAAACGTAACAGACAAACAGAGGTATTTTCACATTTATAATATTAGTATGGATTAAATAAGGTAATATGAAATTAGAGAGTTGTATTGATGATTTTAGTTATTATAATTCTAAAAATATAGATTTCTTACGGTCGCGAATCATATTAAGATCAGATACTGACTTGCAAAAGACGTAAAAAAATTTGCAAAAAACATAAGAAAATTTTCGCGGTTTCCGAATTTAAAATAAATAATATGTAATGGTCGATATTTATTTCGAAATCATAGTGTCCTGTCGTATTGCGCAATGTATGCCATTTCAAATCCAATGATTACTTACATTATCACTATCAAACGCGAAACTAGGTCGCTCCTCGTTACATACAGTCCGAAACATAATAAATTAAAAACGGCTCGATCCACGCTTGGTTTATAAAAACCTTGAGTATTTAGGCGCTATCGGTCAGCGTTGACGATGAATTAATACTGTTTTAATAGTTACACCGTTATCGCGGCGGTAATGCCCGTGTAACGAGTAGGTAATCGTTTCATAATCACCTAGGGTTAACGATACACCTGCCCTAGGCCCCCGGATACGATAAAATGGCGCACCAAACGTTAACTATGTAGAATCCGGTAAGTAACTAAGCAGTTTTCTATATATTTTTTTTTAATTTTTTTTTAATTTGGTAAGCAAAGCCGATGTCGACTATTTAGCCAATTTCTAAAGTGAGTTGGAAAAACATATGTAAACGAGAAGAAACAAGTAAGATTCTTCGATTGATACAGTTGAACATATGTAGATCTTATTGGATTAGTACGGGACTGAAACAAACAAAAACTATAAATAAATAAATAATATAATTGTTAAAACATAATATACGCATACCGCACCCACACAGACAGAATAATTCATAACTTTGTGTTATTATGACGGATGAAGGTCATCAGCGCCACAAGCAGTTCTCGAGAGGAGTATGTTAGTAAGGAGGGGAAATTAATTGGAAGAGAGATTTTAAATTTTGGGAGGCGCCTGTTTAAATCTAAAGGTGGAACGTTGTTCGAGCATTCAAAGATGTGGTCCAGAGTGCCTTCTTCCAACCAAGAAGTTGAATAACGATGAAGAACACAGAAATCTTAACATTAATTTATTATTATAATATACACATTATTAAAATTTTAGCTTTTGACGTGACAACGTCTAATAAATCGATAAACGCCGGCTGCATGCACGAAAAAGGATGACTCATTGTCCCGTTACGCTCATTGCCCCGTTACGCTCACTGTCCCGTTACGCTCATTGTACGGATGAACGCCGGCTGCATGCACGAAAAAGGATGACTCATTGTCCCGTCACGCTCATTGTCCCGTTACGCACATTGTACGCTTGCGCCGCATCAATGTTTTGTTATGACGTTGTCACGTTAAACTATCGTCTGTAAACCAACTTTACAAACAATAAATTTTTTTATTACTTTAATGGATATGCAACATCGACAAAATTAAATAGATTATTTGTGGCGACGTCTATACCGCCACAAATTAACTACCGGCCGGCCGGCCAGACACCAGACGTCACACGAATCGTACATAACGCAAGCGAAGTTTGCCGCGAAATACATAAAATGACTAATACGCTATAAAAACAATAGCCTTTAAAAGTCAATGAAAGAAGTGTGCATACCAACGTGGCTATGTCTATATTCGATCAAATTGGCCATGATATTTATGAAAACTAGAATGAGTGCAAACGCTAAACTTTTGTTGACAAAATTGTTGTGTCATTCTAAATTAAATAACAGTGTCAATACCCAGTTAATTTACTAACACTTAAATTCTATTTAATATGCCGAATATTATCATTAAAAAAACTACATAACATCTCTTTAATCCGGATGACGCATCATAATATTTTTTCTCTCATCTATATCTGTACATATAGATGAGAGAAAAAATATTATAAATCACTTTTCGTATCTGTCTGTGACCGCGTTGTTCTTCTAAACTACGCATCGGATTTTGATGGCGTTTTGACCATCATTTAGAAAATTTATTCCGGAAGGTTTATGTGCACAATACATTCATATTAAACTTAATAAAATAGAGAAATCTCTGTTTTATCAAGTCTTGTAAACAATGCGAGGCAGGGACGGGTCGCTAGTTCGAATATAATGTTGTCTGCATTGAGCAGCATTTTAAATCCCCGAGCCACGTGGCGAGCTCGTGTTTGTATCAATTTGATTAGAAACTAGACGCAATAGCCACTGTTTGTGAAGTGTGAACGGTATCTGTGGCCAAGAAACGATGCATTTGCTGGAATTTAAATAATTGTAGTTTCGATGACGTAGATACAGAAGAAAGAACGTGTAAAGAAGATGTATAGCCAATATCTATGCAAATTTGCCCCTTGTCGAAAGCACAAAACGACTTGTGTAGTGGATGGACATTATTTTAAGTATTTCTAAACAAATTTGTATGATAAAATTCTTTACATAGAATCTAAAATACCCTCAAAAAGATCGAGATTGAATTTCACCATTAAACACAGTATTCTCCAAACCGGCCACGCTACAGGCTCGTACAGAACTCGCGCAATATCGCGGCCGCGACAGGCACCGACAAAGAAATTGTAGAAATTGTCGCGTCGCGCCCGCGATATCGCACTAGTCTGTACGAGCATTTAATAGATCCGGTATACTCCATAAGATTAGTTTTTGCTCTCGTGTTTACAACTTGCTGTTTTTGTTCTATCTATTTTTGTCTTAATTGGGTTTTACGTCCTACGTAGCTACAAAATTACAAACCTGTATAATTTTTCGAAGCCGTAGCATCGCAGGTCGTAGACCGTAGACCCATCTCGTAGATCCCCCTATTGTGGCTAATGTGGCCAAATAAAAATGTGTGTAATTAATCAAAGATTCTTGGGACGTCTTGTCAAAGTAAGCTAATCCAGCGGAGTAGTATTGTAAGTTTGTAACCAAGATAACATTATCATAAATAGTTTGGTTGATATCTCCTAGCTATAGATATTAACGATAAGAAGCCTACAATAAAATTTTGCGGTAGATCAATAAAAATAGAGTACAAAAAACGTCGTTTGGGAAACAGCACTAATTGCGTAACACACTATCAATCACAATCTGAATGATTTTGAAGGATATTGCAAATCCATTGCTTTATCTGTTAGAAAAATTTGTCTGCTCAACAACGTAAATAACGAAATGAATGATATTTAACTGTCAAAATGAAATCCATTTCTACTGTTAGTTTCCATTATGTTATTATTATTATTTCCTTTATTTCTTATTATTTTATTTATTACAATCAACTTTGGATCATAGGTGCAATTAAATAGAATTAAAAATTATAAAATCATCAACACAATTAAAATCAACATCACAATTAAAATTAAAATTTTAATTTTAACAAAAAAATTAATCAAATTAAAATCAAATCAAATTAAAATTAACATCACAATAACAATTATTATAAAATAAAATTAAATTAAAAAAAAATCTTAACATTAGTCAGCACGTGAACCATGCAGCAGTGGTTCACGTACTGACAGTCGAGACGTTCAGCAAAAGCCTTCAGGATACTGTTGCGGCCGCCTCGCACGCACCCTGGGATGCGCACCGCTTGCACATGACTGTGTAGAAACAATCCACACGTGCCTCGGCAAACATCCCCGATGCGCTACAGAAGCGAGGCAGCCCCCAGGCAGTACCCTGAACGCGTTATTGTATTGGACACGTAGAGCGCTGCACTGTTTCTGCGTGTAATCTATCCACAGACTGCCGGTATAAAAGGATGTACAAAATGCCCTAAATAGGGCTATTTTGACGCCCCTCGATCACCGAGCAAATCTGCGGGCTACCATATTTGCACGAACAGACAGCGCCCTACGTTCCCTTTCAATGTCTGCATCGTATTCCATGTCTGAGGTTAATAAATGTCCAAGATATTTAAAAGTATTTATTCTATTAAGTGGGCATCCACTACTACTAATTAGATTACTTAATCTGGACACTTCCTCTTGGCCCGAAAGACCATGTCCTCGCTCTTTTTCGCATTATACAACAAACCATGTTCCTCAGCATACTTTTCACCGATGCGAATCAGTCTCGACACACCACAGACAGAGGCGCTCAGCAGCACCATGTCGTCTGCGTAACTAATGTTGTTTAGGCACACACCTCCAATATGGCAACCGACATGCATGCTGCTATGTCTCTCTATCAGTGCATTAACATATAGTTGAAGAGCTTCGGTGAGGTTAGCCCCCCCTTGCCTCACGTCGCACTCTAACTCGTATGGAGTCGAGTAAGCCCCCGACTATCGAACAACATTGACCTGATTGCTGTACCAGTATTCGAAGACACAGAACAGTTCGTCTGACACTGACGCTTGCTGCAGCTTTTGCCACAGCAGATCATAGCATAAGTCAAATGCCTTCGATAAGTCGAGGAAGCAAGCAAAGACAGGTGTACTTCTATCAGCGTAGTACTTGACAGTCTGCTTTAAACACAAATAGCTGTTTCTGTAGTGACCAGCTTTGAAACCAAACTGGTTATCATGTAGCCGTGTTATTGCCGGCTATCTTAGAAGATGCAGCTGAATATTATCAGCAAACAGAGACTGCCATCTGACCTCAACAACCCAACTACAGATATCCCCACATATCAAAAAATTACTTACACCTAAATTCGGCCACCCGATAGCAGTTCCTCTTATAAATGTATGAGGAACACAAATCTCGATCAGAATCGAAGTCGCAACAAGGCAGGACCTTGCTCTCTCCGTGACCCAGATACGGGCCTAATAGTGTTTACATATTTATACAGAGTATACATACGGACGACAAATCGCTTGTTTGTTTCTTATTATCTACAGCCATAAGCGTGAACTCATACGTTGTATCGTTTATTGTTTTTGTATGCTTTCGGGTATTGTTTCGTTTTCATTTGTAGATTGATTGCATTTTGAAATTTTTGTTTTTCTTATTCTTGTTACTCTTTCTCTCGATGTAACTAGTTTGGAATTGGTTGTACTTTTATTATTATCCAAGAATACCATTTCTTCATCTACCATTCCAATTTTAATTGACGGCTTAGTAGCAACAGTTTTATTTATCTTAGTTGGTAGTCATAGCAACACCTACTTGCACAGAAACGTGTATATTACACTCAGTGAACTCCTCTACTCGTTTCCCTACAACATGATAACCGCCCGATAAGATCTTAACATAATAACTGCACTGCCGTAGTATTTTTAGCTCGTTTTAGTCACGTGAATCTACAAAAGCTCCTAGACCTATTGCTTGACCCCAGTGCACTACAGTTCAATATAAACAGAAGCCAATTATCACCCAACGTTCGTTACAACATCATTACAAAACACTAGCTTATCATTTTATTTTTAGGTTATTCGCCATTTCTTTGCCGGTCGTTTCATATTTTTATTCATTGGAGCAGATATCCGTTACAGTATTCATGTAAGTATTTATCTTAGCCCACGGTCAGTAACCTGGCTGCTTAATAAATTATGCTGATAAGTGTTGTGGTCGACGCGCGGTCTGTACTCTGATTGACCGATGGTTCTGCACATTAACCATGCGGTTTGTTTACGTTCCTTGTCCGGCTGATTGTTCGAAATGAAATGTAGCGGAGGCTCCTTCTTATGTCATATTTATTACCAAATTCAATTCATTTTGTCGTACGGAGTTATCTGCGACGTTTAATTATGTTGAGTTGCATGCAGATATCATAAAATGTCTTGCGTGGCCAAGATTTTCAAACAAAATAATATCATTGCAAATAAACTACCGGATTAACATATAAATTCTATTCACTAGATTAGCATTTATGTATTTAAATAATGAAACCAAGTACCTTATATTTTTATTGAGGACTTTATAGATAATACTTTGATTATTTCAGTTGAATTAAACAAATATGATAAGGACTAAGAATGAGAACTCGGATATCAAGGTATAGATTTATAGAGCAAAAATAACAAGTCCTCTAAAACCTTTCGTCTTGTAAAATTTTTAACTTTCACGTAACTACCTCATGGAAATTAGCCATGTATAATGTATTTCGGTGACTTATAATTATTACAGAATAGAGAAACTTCTAGAAAGTTATTATGTTATTCAAAAAACCTTTTTAACGTAAATATTCCCTTCTTCTTCTTCTTCGTCGTTCCCTAAATGCTGAGGATCGATCGCTGAAATATTCTCTTAAACTTTTCAATTTGTCTGAGAAAATGTTATTAAACTTTGAAGGTCTTCATTACTTAATAAAACAAAAGCACCTAGCCGCGGGAAGATCGATAGGACACAAATAAAATAGATGATCTTGTCGACAAAAATTTAGAATAGTTTCATATTAAGGAGTTTTTAACTAGCAAGTCGTAAGGAAAATAGCACGAATAAAGAAGCTAGAAAGTTTCATAAAACTCCGCTAATGAAGCCATTACACAACTGTAAAACAGAACTGACCATCACACAGACCTTGAATAGGACGTAGACAACCTTGAGGCCTCTGAAACTAACAGCTCCATAATGATCAAAGTAGTCCAACAAATGATAAAACAATATTTTTTCCTCAAGTTTCGTATGTAAAATTCATGTTTAACTAATGCTTAGGCATTGTAGGCTTCGGTGATGATTCGGCTTCGAACCCAAACGTAAAGTATTATGCAACATTTGAAGAGTACGTTAAAAAAGAAAATACATATGTATATCGGGAAAACGATTCGCGTTTTCCTGACATATTTTAAGTATGCATTGCCAATACCAATTATTTACCCTTGCCGTAACAGTCCCATGGCAACAATTGACGTCTATTGAGGCAGTCCCTGATACGGAAAGGGAAAGGTAATAAATAGGCTACAAGGAAAGAAAACAGAGTTAATAATAATAATATGTAATCAATCAAATAATGATAATATGTAATGAAATAACCTAAATTTATGATAATCATAATAATAACGTTGCCTAAGAATTATAAATTGTTTATGATTGGTCAAAAGCTTACTTGTTTTGCCACTGTAATAGAGTTTTGTGTAAAACTTAACAGGCTCATATATAAATTATGTTGTATTAGACTTTGATTACGTGTTAGATTATACCGGAAATTAGTCAACACTTTAGATTAACAATAATTAAATAGAAGTAAATAAGAAGCGAATGGTTAACAAAGCAGCAGAACAGGTTTAATATAAACAAATACCTTTCAATGGACCTTTATTCAAATATCAGTGCTAGGCTCCAACGCAACGTGTACACACGGCTACATATCAAGCTATAAAAAACTAGTTTACGCTGGTCTCGCATTGTATAGGATTTCCGTATAATGAGAGATCAGCTTATACTGGAAATTATAGCTAGATATGTAGCTGTGTGTACAGTTACAACTTGAAATCAATAGAATTCATTTCACTTAATATACCAAAACATTATACGTGGGAAGGCACGTACCGGCCACATTTAAAATTATAACAAGATCACGTGGATCGCCACGACACAAATCGAAATGTTCGGTGAGTAGTAGTAGTTATGTATCGACTATCGACACTATTCAAAGTTTGACCTATTCCAATCGGTATCTTTTACGTAATATTTACACACAGTGTTAGGCGTGAAACGATAAATGTTTCATACATGTCACTGTAACGGAAGCGACGATATCAACAAGCTAATTGTTTCTGATTCGCCCGCGATTTGCTTTGCAAATAAAAATCTGCTTCCGTATTCATTCGTTATATTTGCACAAAATAAATCAATAACTGCATTATATGAATATTTAATTATTAATTTAGAACCGGTTGTTGACATGACCACAAAATCAGTCAATATTTAATCTACGAGTAAAGTAGACTCATCTGTGTAGGAAAACTTAATATTGATTGATTTATACTATGCTATTGACACTTTCGAAGCAATATAAGGAAACTTAATGGTTTTTATTGATTTGAGTAAAATATTCATATTTTGGGCTGGGCTGGAAACAATACTATCCTTTTTAGCACCTATATATGACGCTCAAGTATCTCTTCGAACTTTGAACAGGAAAAAACACTCACAGAACCTTAATCAGCGTTCGACACGGATCATAAGTCTGACCAATACTAACAGAATTAATCCGTGCTTTCCTGTTTTCTTCTGGGCGTGTATATGGCCAGTCAGGTGTGGTGGACTTTCACCAGGGGACGATGACGACCGATAACCGTCGATAGCTGGGGTCGCGTCTCGGCGTTCCACAGGGTAACGAACTCACTCTTATTCTATCTTATACACATGTACACATGCACTCAATTGCGCGCCTTAATGGCCTGTCGTTTGTATCGATTCACGTTCTGTTCTGTCGTTCTGTTGTTAAAGGCCCGATACTTATCTGTAATAGTGCTACTATGTAGTTAAATAGTCGAGTCTTCAATGTTAAAGGTTTTATGAAGAATGTGTTTATTAACGTTCGTATTGTGTATTGTTGTTGCGTTCAGGTATTTTTATTGAATAGATATGTCGCATAATTTAGAAGAGAAAGCGATCTTTCTACTGAAATAACACTTCCGCAACTTCAATATAAAAGTTTGCTGTCCAGCTGCCTTATTTAGATGCATCCATATAGTTAATGCAAACGCTAAAAGCGTTAAAACCCTCTGTCCAATCTTTTGTAGTATTTGAGCTATTTTATAAACTAAATGGTCTCGTTCCAACCAGGTATTTCTGGTTTAACAATCAGGTGATATTGTTCCAATTGTCACGCTTACACAAAATTATATTTGCGATTAAAATTCAATGACACTCTGTCCAAAGGAGCCGGTCTGGTTATAAATTCAAAATGCGTAACCCATAATTCTCATTGTTGTGTCGTTGTAATTTACTATTATTTGAGATAGATCTAATGGGCCTTTATCAACAATAGATTTGTAATACTATAGCGTATTACTGTTTATTTGATTTTAAATAGTCGAATCTACGCTCATGGAGTTTAAGAATAAATTTTCTCATAGATATTTAATCTTGTCCATATGGATTTGTAAAAGTATTCAGTTCCTTAAATTGCTTGGTAAAACTAAAGTTAGTAACTACTAACTACACATTCAAACTCTACAATAACTATGACATTCAGGGTCATCAAGCAGTAGATCATTATGATGTGCCAGTAGTTCCTCTTACCGACTGGTACTTCACTTTACAAGGCCTACTGAATCAAAAGAGGCTACGCTACTATCCGAGTCGTCATCAAGGAACTCCACACCAGGTAATAAAATTGTGAATAAAGATTGAGGACAGGATAACTAGTGGCCCTAAATAAAGGTTAATAATACAGTAAAGTTTGCTAACAGTCCAGCTGTTGTTCTGTAGCAATTTGAAATAACTCGCTCAATTATTGTAAATTATCCATTGTTATTACGCTTGCTGTAGGGTTTATACGCGTTATGCTATCGTCTATTTTGATCTTATTCTTACGGCTAGTATGCTTTTCAATGTTGCCTTGCTATATTTTCACATGTTACTCTCTTATTAAGAGGTGAGAAATCTTTAACATGTGTGAAAATTAGTTTCTTAATGTTTTCATTCAAGTGAAACAAGTATTTACCTAGCTAGTAGTTAGCAGGCTTACAAATAAACGCGGAATAAAGTTATACTAGGAATAACTTTGGTATAACCATACATTTTTTGACGTTTATACCTTGTATAACATTATTCCGTGTTTATTTGTATTAGGGTTAATGTTTATAAAATAATGTGTATAACTATAGTGTTTTGGCTAAATTATGATAGTGCTCAATACATATGGCCAGTACGTAGAGTTCCTCTCACCGAATGTATTGCAAAAAGTCTTCTACTTAAACATCCATCCTCTCTCGAACCAAATCAACCAAAAGCAAAACTGGTGACGGCAACAAGTAGAAACCTACGATAGTATCCATTGTTCCATCTCCGTTATCAGTTCACGAGTGGACATCAAAAGGCGAAGAGAACGCGATTAAAAATCGCAAGGACGCGGCTATTTTTAACGTTTCGTTGTGCTCGAGTAAATGTCTCGGTGCGAGGTGCGTAGGTAACCGTTGCGTGAGGTACGAATCGATACGTCTTGGTAACAGTGTTGAACAGAATAATTTCGCTCAAGGGATTTTCTGGGAAAATTATTTTGTTTCTTGTGGACATGTGGAACTGGATTTGAAATATATCTCGCACTGTCTGGTTGTATTGATGTAACTTTCATATTACAACACGTTGTAGCATTTCAAGCTTAAATTATATTGTTTTCGAAATGGATTGATAGTGTCAATTCAGCCTCATTAACAATTTAAAGTCAGATTGTTTGTTTACTTGAATATGCAATAAATAAATAAATATAAGCAGACAGAAATAAAAACAAGACATAATTACTTCATTTACAATGTTTTATTTACGCACGACTTCTTGGACGGCGACGATCAAATCGATGAGGGTTTTAACAAAAGCTTCCTTAATGTTAGTTTTATTATGAGTATAATAATGCTGGAAAACATAAAACAATCAGAATAAATTATGTAACAATCACTTTACTTATTAAATAATACGCTTTAGACAGTTACTTTATTCACTTTAACAATAGGCAAACACAGATACAGCAGAAGCTAATAAAAATCTATCATTTAACGTTTAACACGCAAAAAGACACATAACCACAATTTGCATAGACCAATAAATACCCATGACCCTACAACGAATTCAAAAGGAATACTAAGTGGCTCGCACTTCGCCAGATGTACTCGCACAAGGTCAAGTTTTACTGTCCAAATTTATTATTTCCTGTGAACCATGAAAGAATATTATATTACACTATAAGAGCCATTGTGAGCGTAAATCATATCTGCATTGTGCATAAAATGATCGCAAGAAACATAAGGCAAATGAGATCAATCCATACTAATATTATAAATGCGAAAGTGACTCCGTCTGCTGCTTTTTCAAGTGTAAACAAACCACTGGATGTTTGACGGTTACGTATTTATAATACCTAAGTTTACTCTATTTTCAAAATAACTATGGTCACAAACCTACCGTTTAAAATACCTAAAGATCGTTTCACCGATTTTTGTAATAACTAATGAACGAAATCCATAAAGGAGAATTCATCTACGGTTTATTCAACTACAAATTAATTCACCTATACCCAAAGTCTCAAATTCAGATAATTTATGTAAACAAAGGGGATAACATAGCAAAAAAATATCTCCGTAATGGTAATTCACATAAAATGGCGTAAAAAGAGGTTTAATTTTCTTTTAAGTACTGATTTTAAGAAATAATAATAAAAAAATAATCATAACGTCATTATTTTTATAAATTTTCGTTTTTAAACAAAGTTATTAAAAAAAGGAGATTTTCTGGTATAAAATATTTTATGATACTGGTAACAATGCAGGAGATCTAAACATTTTTTTTTTACATCTTCAACACTAATATTACAACTCTCATTCATAGATTCATATTGTAAGTAGCATATCTAGCCACATTTTGGATGAAAACGGCTGTAAACTGTTTCGAGTGGAAATCGATTTTGGGAAGCCTACGTCTAGCACTGGTCTTAAAAGGGCTGATTATGGCGATCATATGCCGTGCCTCCGACATACTACACAAAACTTCGTTTGGCAACGGTATTTTGTTTGCATAGTTCTTATAATTAATTCACTTTAATTTTAGCGATGACCATTTACAAAAAAAAAAAAAAATATGATAAAATGTTTTGTACCACTGTCCTGTCATTTTGACAGTGATATTTCTTGACATTACTTTGTTTACATAAATTATCTGAATTAGAGACTTTGGGTATAGGTTGCGGGTTTGTCCGAAAGAGATACCGTGGCTCTGGCACACAGGCTATTAAAAGAACACGGGTGGGTTTTAGTCAGTAAAAGTCTTACAGGCCCTCCAGTAATTTCCCAACCAAAAAAAAAAGTTTGATTAAACTAACGGACGATTCACCTACTGTTGATTTATCTGTGGTCTTGTGTTTGATTTACTGGTGATTTTGTATGTGTGAAAACATTTCTGCGAGCAACTTGAAAGTAGCGCTCGCTAGGCTCGCGCGCGATTGGTCACAGTTCTAATCTAACCTAACCTATTTCACCCAGTTCAAAATGTCGAATCATACATACTGCTGCAGAAATGTTTTTACCATTGTCTAAATATCTACTCGCAGGCAGATTATATGATTCGTCATTTTGAACCGAGTAAAGGCTCGTACAGACTCGCGCGATATCGCGGCCGCGACAGGCACCTACAAAGAAATTGTGCTACTAGTGTCGCGTCGCGCCCGCGATATCGCACTAGTCTGTACGAGCCTTGAAATAGGGTAGGTTAGGATAGCTACTTCCAAGTTGCTCGCAAAAATGTTTTCACCATTGTCTAATTATCCGTTAAAAAGAAAGTTAAGAAAACACAAAAATCGTTGAATCATAATTTATTTTACATATAATTCGAGTCGTCCATTAGGTATTTCATACATAGTTGAAATATCCAATATCAATAGTCGTTCGTTAGTGCGATTAATTTTAGTTTAATCAACAATAAGTAAGTTAAACAGTAGTTGAGTCGAACAATAAGCGTTATGAACTTATGTGAATCAACCGTAGTTATCTTGAAAATTGTTAGAATAAACTTAGGTATTATAATACGTCACCTGTTTGACAGATAGGTAGTGGGACCTGGAAAAGGATATAGGCTACTTTTCATCCTGGGTATAACAAAATAAAGAAATACAAAATACACGCACACGAAGTTGCAGGCATCAGCTAGTAAGAAAGTAGGGGTCTCGCAGGGGTCCTTTGGATCATTGAGAAGCTTTTGAAACTGTAGATGACTTCAGTGGAATTCAATCGGTTGGATATGAATGTTCATAATTGTTTGTATTGTAACTTTTAGCCCTTTTGCCAGATGAAACGTGATTGCAAAACTGTCACTGTAGAGTTTAATTTATTTTAATTAATAAGCGATAGTTCGGAAGTAACCGACCATTATAATCTAAACCTAACGTATCTGTCTGTCCAAAAAAACGTGAAAATCATTAAGGTTTATTGTATAAACATCGAATTTCTACAAAATTTTAAGGTAAACTGGTTATAATAAATAAATTGTCAATGGCATTCGAAGTATCCGACAAATTGGCTTCACCTATACGTTCAACACACGTTTTAGTGTTATTAACGATTCTGATTTTCTCACGATATTCACTTTTAGCTTTACCATTCGTGGTCAAGTTAATAAGGGCTTTGGGTTTTAACAGTCCCTTGGCAGGTTTCATCATCAAACTCTTACATTGACTTTGTCAGCCTTCCGCGTCGGTACTAGTTCATGAAATACTGCATTTTCGGGAATTATATGATAACCACTATAGGTACTTGTCTAGCTATTATGGCAATATGCCTCTGTTATGTCGTTACTTTTGAGGAGGGTCATAATCGGGAGCCCTTAAATATCAATCAGGCTTTTATGTTGACGAGTCACGACCACCACCCTTTAATAAATTATTATCAGTAATAAAGACGTCGTGTTACATAGTAGATTAATACGCCCATAACCAAAAGTGACGATAATATCAATGCTAAAATAACAAAGTTAGAGCGTAGAGCGGTAGTGTGATCAATCCGAGCGTATTTACTGCTTCGAATAAATTAATTTTATGTATTTTGGCAGTAAAATGCTAACTACTAACGATAACGACCTTAGTTTACATTGAGACGAATCGAACAATAATTTTGCGACTCAAATATTGTTAATTATTCGATTACGCCTTATTTTCATCTACAAGGCAAGCATCTTCCTCTTCATAAACTCCATTCTCATTTCATTTCTTTTCTCATGTCGATAGCTACTCTTATAAACATTATGATTTCATCGGATATATCCTTTTCAAATCCCATATCAGTATTGTAAGTAATGATAAAACACAGGACATTGACGTAATCTATACCACCACAAACACCGCAGACCGGAAACAGAACTTCGTACGTAATAAACTACTTAGAACTGCACTGTGTCATTTAATAGTCGCCATTAAAGAAGTCACTGATTGTATAGCACAAATAATGAATAAATTCATCTGCAGTACCTACGGAGGAGTTACCGAGACAAATAGATTAGTGTCGTTTAATAGGCGGTGGACTTTGTGTCAATTTAAAATGGAGTAGGTAACGACACTGCGCTATTTATGCGCCATATTTTCTGAATAAGTTCTCAAGCTTATTGTTAGAGTCAGTTCTTGGCTTCTTGGTTAAATCTTTGGGCTATTTAGTTGATGACGATTTTTTTGCTTCTGTGAGTTTAGATATATGGATGGAATCCTTAAATTGCACTCTACTGCAGATGTAGTTACTTGGAGTGTTGCCGGTTCTTGAATATCTTAAAGATATAATATAATGTAAACATTATTTTGATCGACAGCACAGTGTGCAAACTCAATTACACCATTTTATGTATTCACAGACGCGTCCATTTTACGATTGGACATGTTATGGCATTTGGTCCATAAAATTTTGATTTCGATCTCTAAATATTGTCTCGTGACTCATGGCCTTAAGACTCGGGAATTACAATTATCAACCGCTTCCGTGATGTTCGGTTATGTAATAAAATTTCAAGGAATGGCGATTAAATACGAGTACCTAAATTAATTAATTCTGGATTTGCTTGTGACGATTTATAGTGCACGCCTGACTTCCAATAGGAACAAAATGCGAAGCATATAAAATAATGCAATCAAGTTTTTGGATATTTTAATTCACATAGGATTTCACACAAAACAGTTAATTTTGGATGGGTTTAAGTACTTATTATTCTATGTTAGTGTCTACACAAGCGACGTGGTATCTCTGGCTGAACAATAAATTCACTTGTCCGACAAATAACATCGGCTTGTCTCAACGTTATAAAGCGAGATCCATAAACACGAGTTTTATTTAAAAAATCCGCCTTCTCTTCACATAGTCAATAAAAATTAATGAATTTTTATTTTCTGTTTGTCGACAGGCATGAAAATGACTATGTCCACGGCCCCGACGATGAGCGCACGGGTACACAGGAAAGTAATGCGGGCGCCGCATAAGCGGGCCCACCCGGGTAAGACGCAGCACCCGGGCAAAATGGTGCACTCCGGCAAAATTGCCCACCACCCGGGCAAACTGGCACATTTAGGCAAATTCGGGAAACTCGCACACTACGCTCACAGTCACGCGCTGAGGCCGCCCGAGCCGTGTGAGAACAGTAACGACAGCGGCCTAGGACCCGATGCCGTCAACAGGTAAGATCCATGTGGTTATACACTAGCTTTCTATTGCAATGTAATATTTAACTACGGTGGCCACTTGCACCTTGTTCCTACACGTTCTTGTGGTGACTATTTTGGAGAAAATAACCTTAATGACACTCCAATCATTTGTTCTTTCGCACTAACACACACGCTGTTTTAAATGTTTCTAATGTATGTGCTTAAAAATAATGGATAATAAATAAATCCCAATACATTTCGAAGAAGATTGAACACATTTGATTAGCGTGGAGTCTCAGACACTCCCAAGAATGCTCGGGTGACTAAATAAACCTCTGCATCGTGAATGTGTTCATCATTTGCGTGATTTATTAGCATCGATATACCGACTGATAAAATAGACTGCCACTGAGATTTTAAACATCATAATCTTCATTGGTCGCAGTATTTATAGTGAGTGTAATTACAATAGCTTAATGACTAATTGCTCTTTCTTCTTGCTCTCGCTATTCAGCATGTTTCTCCTATTTATGTCTAATCAGAGCATTAATCATCATTCCAGTAGTTATGCTATTTTACCCAAAAAGTTATCCGTAACTTTCAGAAAGACTCTGGATTGGAACTGAATTATAATCATAAGTAGAAAAGCTGTTTCAATGCTAACTGTAAGAGGACCAAAATTATGTAGACAGGAAAAATTTAATTCTAACACACATTATGTAATTATCTTCTTGTCTAAACAGACAAAAAGATAATTAAAATGTGTGTTCATAAACTGTTAAATAAATAAAATTAATAATTACAATCATTTTAATAAGAGAATATCGCTTTATCTTTTGTTTGCATTGATCGTCAAAGTTGTGAAACACATCTACGTCTGTGTCTCTGATTATCTATTAGTCACCAAATTTGTACAGCCTAACTATCGGATAGCTTCAGATATATACAAATTCTTAGATTCTTACCCATACGACCTTCAGTTTTAGATATCGGTACGTACTCACGTATGCGCGTGAGTCGCTCGGCGAACACGTCCTTATCGATCGGTAACTACTCAATTTTATTGCTATCGATACTCTTAGCTGTTGATTTTATCACTAACTAGATTTTTATCGGGTTGTCTTTTTTTCGCGAAAGTACTTCTAGTTACCTTCAGAGCTTATTTGTACTGAATTTTTTTAGAAGTTTTCGTTAAGCTCTCACCAAGGCGTCCATACGTATTATTTTTTGTTTCGTAAATAAAATTAATGATTCCGATTATGTGATTGATAAAAATAAACCCGTAATATCAAAATGATTACGGCACACCTTACTACACACACCTTCAAAACAAAGTTTTCGTAAACAATACAATCAACAACCTTAAACAAGTTAATTATTTACCAACAAACAATTTGCCAAACACTGTTTATCCACTCATGATATAATACACAAGTACACATACGTAATGTAATACGAATTACATAAGGTCGTCGCTATGCAACAAACCGTTTTTTATGTAATACAAAATTGCGAAAACATACGAAATATTGAATAAAGTGTCAATGGCCGTTTTATGAATGTCTAGCTTCTGGCCGAATGAAATTTCTTGTTTTAACACAAAAAATATCCTACTAGCTTCCGTCCGCGGCTTCGCCCGCAAGGTATGTCGATAAAAACTATCCTATGTCCTTCCCCGGGATGCAATCTATCTCTCTGCCAAATTTTATCGAAATCCGTTCAGTGGTTTAGGCGTGAAAAGGTAACATACAGACAGACAAACAGAGTTACTTTAGAATTTATAATATTAGTATGGATATTTATATATTTCGATATTACTATGGATGATTTTTAGATATTGATAGTTATTTTGATATTTATTGAGATATTTATTTAGATATTTAGATATTACTATGGATGACACTCGGCAATACTGTAACTTCCCATTTGTGAAAGAATAGGGATGTTTCTTGGGTAAAAAAAAAGAAAAACTGTTTAGTCCGTCAGTCAGATAACAAAAAAAGATTAGTCACGTATTTTTTGCTTTATACTATTAATAAAAAATGACTTAGGTAAAACACATTAAACTTGGGGATTGGGGGCTTGTTACGTCGCTACGTATTTTAGCTACGTATAAAATCTAGCGAGCAGTTTGTCATGCCATATTTGAACTAAATGTATCGCCGTAATGTTTTGATTACGTAAAAAAAGATTCATCATCCCTATTGTCGGAATCGGATCAACAGTTCAGTAGATTATCCCCTACAATCGCAAATTGAACGGTTATATCCTGACCCTTCTATGTTTTAGATGTCTTCATATTTGCAACGGCAGATTTTAGGATGTCTAGTTTCCAACTCCAATCTAATGTATTGTAAGAGGCCGGCATTTTTTGTGAGAAAGGGAAACATAATTTAAACAAAATTATTTGAGATTTGAAAAGTCGTGGTTTTTGTTTTGCATGTGGCTGAAAGGGATTTTTAAAATAAATTAAGTATTCACGGTAAATCAGTAATATTTGCAACAAGTTTTCCGAAAAATGATGCGAGACTGACATTTGATCATCATTCTACAATAAACTACTTTTGATTTAGAACATTAAAAAATATCATCAACATCATTATATGGTCTACTTGCATGTGGCGGTACCACTTTTTTCAACTTCCATACAAAATATAGCAGAAAAATAATATTGAAAAAACCTTTTTTTGTTTTAAACCTCGTCAGTAATATATATTTTTCCTATTATTTAGCAAATCATATCAAGAAATTTAAAAATCACAAATTAGTCTTTAGCTATCCTTGAAATATAATCAAAATTTTGTTCAATAATTATACAATATCTTCATTAAGTAAATCAATGGCGAAATAAACTATATTTTGGAGAGCACAAAAATGATGAAACTATTAAAAGCTGCTGTGACTGACACGAATGGTTTAGCACCATGAAAACTGTACTTTTATAGTAACACAGACTTAATGTTTCGATGATTTCAAGTTTTTTCACAATTAGATAAGAAATTGCCAAAAGAGAGTTTTTTTCGTGCACGGACCCTTAAGGCGACACTAGGATAACACGCGATAAACAAATGATACACATTAGCTAGTAACATAAACTGAAATACACGATCCTGTAGGAGGGTAGGTTAAGGTTAGGAGACTCGGCAAGATTTCTTTGCTTGTGTATTGCCGCGTTTGACGCGTGGGCGCAAGCGCGATTGCTGAGCGTGGGGTCCTGGGTTCGATTCCCGGGTCGGGCAAAGTGTTATTAGGTTTTCCATTAGGAATTTCTTACTAACAGCCCGGAGTTAAGAAGTTGGCGGTTTGATACCCCCGTGCCTCAGAAAACACGTTAAGCCTTCGGTCTTGCGCCTGATCTCCCTCCGGTTATGTCGGATTGCCGGCCTATCGGACTTTGAGAGTGAGGGAAGAGAGTGACCGGTCTGCGCACACACTTATGCGCTATAATATCTCCTGCGCCGAAGTCTCCGCTGAGATTATCCGCCATGGCCAAAATTCGGTCTGGAGGACTAATGTTTTATTACTATATGAAATCAGAAATACTAATTCCTTGTGTAAATCTACGAGCCAAAGCTGCCCATGAGCGTTGAAGCCTAAAATATTATATTTGTAAGACGTAATACCTCTCAACTAGGGTTGCCAGGTGGTCGGAACGGAACGCGCTCGGTGTGGTGCGTTATGATTTTTCTGAGAACTCTATAGCCATAGAAAGAGGTCTCCCTGTTTCCCAACGTGCTTAATATTTCAAATGATATTGAACAGGATGCTATTTAAACCGATTACTGCTGCTTTAGAGAAACTTTTGAACATCTTCCATTAGACATCTGACATCTCAAATTACAAAATATTTTTTCTTAATGCTACCAATACGAATGAATAAATATATTTATACTAGCTTTTGCCCGCGCCTTCGCCCGCGTGGATGTCGGTTATCGCGCAAAAAAAGTAGCCTATGTCCGTCTCCATATCCCAGACTATATCTCTGCCAAATTTCATGACGATCGGTTCAGCGGTTTAGGCGTGAAAACGTAACATACAGACAGACAGACAGAGTTACTTTCACATTTATAATATTAGTATGGATACATTTGTGTTGTAGGTAATATTTATTTGTCCCGACAATAACCCCAAAATCCCAACTTTTTGAAATTTAGTCCAAATATTTTAGTCTTCTCATCTGGCAACCCTAGTGTCAACACAGGGTTGGGCAAGGTGCCATAATAAAGAGAAGCCATAATACTTAACATCGGCTGTACATGACGACAGGGTAGTATGTAATCAGTGTCTTCTACACCATCAAAATGGTTTTTTTTATTTTTATTAACTCTTGCCTCACATTTCAACACTTCCTGATGAAAATGATTCGTTGTCCAATCATCTCTCGCTTGCCTAAATAAACCACTTACCAGTAATTTGTACGCTTTCTCTTACGCATGTGATAATGTAACATTTAATTGTTTTCCACGTAAACAGGTTTCCGTTGTACGCCCATCTTATCCCTTGAAATTATTTGCATATTAATTTAATGTAATTAGTTTGCATTCTTGGACTAGCTTTGTCATTACATAAGGTCGCGGGAGGAGGTGTGTTTGTATGTTTCTAATGACATTTATTGGATTTCAAATTGCCGTCAAAACAGAAATTTGTACAGAGTGATTATAGAGCAGATTTACTCTGAAATATACTGCTTTTCATTTCTGCTTTTAATATACTGCTATACTGCTTTAATTTATGTTACCCTGTCTATCTTTTGCAAGGTCTCTTTAAAGACTGTCTTTATGAATCGCTCTAGTACTTCCACTTTCCACAAAGAAGACACAATAGTTAAATAATCAACCTGAACCATAATGTGGTTTATGGGACAGGGAAAGGTTTACATATCTCAAAAACCTCTGTGTTAAATACTCCAAATTTATCAGTAGAGCAAGCTAAGTACTTAAGTGCACAGATTCCTATAATAGAATGAATAGATTTATAACAAACCGAAGCAGATGTGCTATGAGCCTTCAATAAACTCTGTAGCACTGCATCTCTTGTTCAGTAATCATGGTCGCCAATCCGCCACCAATTTTACAGTTAACATTGTACTCTAGATTAGATTAGTCTACTAGATCATTCAGACCTCATCGCTAACGCACCCCACGCTAATATATTTTTAGCACGTTTCGCCGCACGTGCGCGTAAGTCGCCTATCCTGCCACACTGTTACTTCATCGTCAGGCCAATATTATCAGAATACTAATTAATATATTTATAATTTATTTTGACCTGTCAAGATTAAGGATGTTGGCCTGATCTCTGTGTGTAGCGCAAGATAAAAGCTTTAGCGAACCAAGCATATGTTTCGTACGATGAGTTGTTAAAATACAATCACTTGCTTATTATTGTAGTCCACAGTGTTTTAAATGATTACGTCTACATTGCTTGAATTTAAATTCACCACAGCCTGACTCTTTGGATATCACTATTTCATTAGCGTAGTGAAGGAAACCTCGCAAAGACCTGTCTCAAAGGCCGATGATGGGAATAACTTCAATCACTTCACATTTAACTAAAGCCGTTAATGGCGTGTGCAGATTATCGGACACTTTGGAGGAGTGGGAACACCCGGAGTTGAAAAGACGACGTGGGGATCCTGAAGCGGCTGTTAAGCTAGAATGCGACGACGCGAACGACGCGTACGCATACCGTGCGCCGGACGCGGCTGAGGCCGCGTCCGCGCCCGCGCCGCCCGACGCCCACGCCTCTACGCTTGCGCCGGCCCTACCCGCTCCCGCGTACGTTGACTTTTTTCTTAGAGAACATTCTGTTCTCGAAGGTAACATTGGATCACACTCAAAATTCATTCACAATCTGGTGTTTATGTCCCTAACCTGTCATTGGATTATCAAGAAAAAGCACGGATCCTGGATACGGGTAGATCCGGAGACTCCAGAGTGTCCGTCCTATTGAAGATTTCATTAGAACTGACGCGTTTATACCGTCTTTGTTGACATGAATAGTGGTCTTAATAACTGGTTGCTTTAAAAGCGTTAGTTTGTGCAGTGTCATGAGCATATCCATAAATTCGCATGTTCACCGCATGTAATTGTTGCATCGTCCGTGTGTTCGTATACTGGTGACGCACTGATGGTTTATACTTACAAATGTGCTGCTAATTGTTTGTTGACCTCCTCATGCGATCATGAATACACATTCATTTGTGTTATTTTTACACGACGAATTCAGAAATAAGATGCCATTAAAAGTGACTAATACAAGGTGTATTTGCGAGCTGTAAAAAACTAAAGTAATATTATTCTGATTTAATTTTTCATGATTATCCATAGCAATGTCGATTTTTTTACAGAATGAGAGCGGGTTGCAGTATATCTAGTCCAAACATAGCCGAAACTCCCGGCAAGAGGTTCCAGGACCCGTACAGATCGTGCGGGAAACTGGGCAACGGGGGTAAACTGGCCAACAAGTACCCTGGAGGGGGGAAATTAGTTGGTGCCGGTGGAAAATTAGGGGGCAAACTGGGGGGGAAGTACGGAGGTAAATTGGCACAGGCTATGGCGCGAAGAAGGGCGCTGGCAGCCATGACACAAGGTGGCCGGCCAGGGTTGGCGGCGCCACTGTCGAACAGGACGAGAGATGGCACGGTGGAGCTACAGATACTGTGCCAGCCCGAGACACAACATAGAGCGAGGTAACTAACGTGTTCCCCTTTCTCGAAATTTTAAAAAATCCTTGTAATGTGAGAATACCTTCTTATAATTTTCATGGAACCCAAATGGGTTCAAATATTATATTCACCTGACTCTTAAACGACCATATTCTCAGATGCTGGTGCTTCTATAAAATCCGCGACTATATAAAATGTGTTATTCTATTCCAGATATCAGACTGAAGGCAGCAGAGGCGCTGTCAAAGATAATTCAGGGAATGGTTTCCCGACAGTCAAGTTAGTTGGTTACGACAAACCAGCTGTACTGCAGGTAAGATCTTAGCAATGTTTTTAAAATCCCTTGCTCTTCATGATGAAAGTTTGAAACCTCTGCTGTGCTTGCTCTTGGTACTTCATATCTAATTTGACCTGCACCCTAATTGCGTAAAGACGCGGCACAAAGGCACCGCTGTCGCGCGATGAGCGGTGCCTTTGTGTCGCGTCGCGTGTCGCGCCTGTTTGTAGGAAGGAGCCTTAACACATTTTCAATCGCAATCCGAAACATTTTGAAGGAAATTGCTAATCCTCATCTTCATATGTTTGAAAAAATTGTCTATTATTATCTATCTATTATTATTATCTACAACGTAAATAACGCAATCGATGTTATTCAACTATCGAAATCATCCCAGCGCTGGATTCGTTTTCTCCTCTACTTATCGTTATTTCTCCTGACAAAGTTTATTCTGTTTATATGTATGTATGTATCTATGTATTAGTATTTATTCTTTTTCGAGTTATTATTTATTTATTTATTTATCTTCCCCTTATAACTATCATTACAGGTTCATCACCTAATGCGATAGTGCGGTCTCTTATAATTATACTACCAAAACTACTAGAATACTACTACTATTACAACTAATACTATTACTACTATTTAAAACACTATAACATAACGATGACACAATAATAAATATAATAACAAACTACAACAACCTACATTCAGTATAACATAAAATAAATAATAATAATCTTGCGAATTCACTCAAATTACACGTACATAATTAGTTAATTAGTTATCTATCCCTTATATTGCACCTGCCATGTTTTGTCTCTGCATCACCCTAAGGTTGACTGGTAGAAAATGCCTCAGGCATTAAGTCCGCCTTTGTAAAGAATTTTTTTTTACTTGTGCATAAAGTTGTAATAAATAAATAAAATTATAAACATTGCCATCGTTGATGTCTTACGCAATGATGACTATCGCGCTTGAATTCGCCGCTAGAGGCGCTAGTGTAGAGTGAGGTCTCTAGAAATGTCAAATGAGAAACTGAACGTTCACTGTTTGTGGGATTTTCTATCGCAAATTGTTACTAATTAATCATTATTGTAAAGATTGTGCATTCCTGATTAATTATGGCTTAAGATTTTTATTAACAATTTAGGATCTAATTTCGCAGCACCTGGAGAAAGAATAATATTTGTCTGCTTAATGCTTGCCAACTGTAAATATTAATTTGATGTTTCAAAATGTAATAAAATACATTTTATGAAGTGATGAGTACTTAAACATATCCAAAATATATAAAAGAAAAGTACTGATTGGACCTTACTCAACAGTGGCGCCAACTGGTGAGCACAAAAACGATAGCCCCCATTACCGCACTGGGCAATCTCAGGATTTTATGACTCACTCTTATAATTAGAGATCGGATAATCGGATGCATATTTACCTAAAGTTAATTATTAGCTATGAAAGTATGGAAGCAGCTTCTTAAAATATATTTTTTGTAAGAAAATATCCCGTGATGACAGGAATACCGGCAATGCATAACTAGTCGGGTGTATAGTATGGAAGCGACTTCTAAAATATTATTTATTTAAAAAGAAAATATCCCGTGATGCCAGGAATACCGGCAATGCATAACTAGTCGGGTGTATAGTATGGCAGCGACTTCTAAAATATTATTTATTTAAAAAGAAAATATCCCGTGATGCCAGGAATACCGGCAATGCATAACTAGTCGGGTGTATAGTATGGAAGCGACTTCTAAAATATTATTTATTTAAAAAGAAAATATCCCGTGATGCCAGGAATACCGGCAATGCATAACTAGTCGGGTGTATAGTATGGAAGCGACTTCTAAAATATTATTTATTTAAAATAAAAAATTCCCGGGATTCTTGGATTGCATAACTATTCAGATGCATATTTATTTAAAATTATTTTAACCCCCTATGCAAATGTGTATGTAGGGTGTAAGAGTAGGGGTGGTGTGTGTTAGTTAAAATAAAAATAAAACACCGGAACCGCGGGATTTATTCGATACAAAAGCGCTTTCCATAATAGCAAACTTCTCAAGTTTAGGTGAATATGCATCCGAATATCCGATCTCTACTTATAATCCTATAAGACTACTTCTCTGCATCGGCCGGAAATATTCGAGCAGTGGTCTTGCTGTGGTAACAGTAATGACCAGTCAGCTGGTTGGACTATCTTTGGTAGCCGGATCATCCGTACTTTTAAGTATCACTATTCAAATGTGTGAATGTGAGGTCAATATATCCTTAGAATCCTCGATGTCGAAGGTTAACATGTACCTACACAGTGCACGGCTATAAATCAATGGATAAGATCTAGTCGTGAGTGGAAAGCCAATCTCGATGAACTATTGTGGTTGGGTTTACCATCGCTGTAATTGAGAAAGGTTAACAATATGGATATTTTATTACTGATTCATGTAGGTGTTCGTATGTCTTATTACACTTTATCATTAACTGTTTTCTGCCCGCGATTTCGTTCGCATGAAATTTCTTGTAATTGTATTCAGGCTGGCTTTCCACTAGAACTGTCCGATAAAAAGACACTCACACAGGCACTCATCGAGGAAAAAGATCCACCAATAGAATTGGTACATTTTATTCTTCAAGGAAGTGTCGCTCATTTCCAAAGCTCTGGTGGAAAGGCAGCCTTAAGACCCATTTACACCAAGCAAGTTTTTTGCCTATGGCATACAATAAAATGAAGCAACAACTCACAATCAAACACAAGCACAGGCAATTAAATCGCACCTTAAAAAGGACGTACTTTAGCAGAAAGGACTCAACCCACATTATGGTCAAAAATGAGTTGCCAAAGAGGTCCTAACGATTGGTTCTTTCACTCAGCAAAAAAGTCCGTCACACTACAAAGATAAGGTTGCTTTTTTAATGATAGGAAGCAACCCACATGAAGGTGGGTACCTTCCGTTAACAGTAAGGACCTCTTGGTACATGCTTGGGTTGGGGCCTTTCTGTTAAACTACAGTTAAAACCGTTTATAACGACTTCGCTTAAAACGACGTACCGGTTATAACGAAGAAATTTTGAGGTCCCAGCATTTTTGTTTACTTAACATAGTGTTTGGTTATAACGACAATCGGCTATAACAACTGTAATCCGACGGTCCCTTCGAAGTCGTTATAAACGGTTTTGACTGTACGTCCAATTAAACACAGGCACAGGCAATTAAGTCGAACCGTGTAAATCAGGCTTTATACCACGGACACAATATCTAATGGAAACCATCTTCCATTTTCCCCAGGTATTCATAGGCACAGACACAGGTAGAGTAGCACCCCATATGTTCTATCAAGCATGCCGAGTGTCCGGCAAGAACTCCACGCCTTGCAAGGAGAGGAAGGACGACGGCACGGTCATCATCGAGATCGACCTGGAGCCAGCCAAGAACTGGCAGGTTACTTGCGACTGTGTTGGAATACTTAAGGTTAGTTGAAAGACCTGCTGCGACATGATAAATGGCGAGCTAGAACTTGTTTCTGAAATTTAATTCAATAATAATTGTACTATACACTTGACGTCGAATCTTCGGGATTTTCCTGATTGATCTTGACCAATCACAACACAACTGACGTGAGACTTTTGATAGTAAATTTACTGATCACGATCAGAAACGTTCAGAAACCAAGGATCTTTCTTTTGACGTAATTTAATTTGACTTTCTTTATTACATACTCACGGTTTTGTTTATTAGCCTATGTTGTTCCACAGCTGGTAAAAAATCTCCCCCAAATTCTTCCAGGAACAGTTATTATTACTCAGTCTTCTCTCAAAAATATTCGCTTTCAACAAGCCGTTCCAAATCTTCAAATAGTTCTCTTGACTCTGCTAATCTCCCAAAAACCTATATACTTCCAGGAACGTAACGTAGACGTAGAGCACAGATTCGGCGAGACGCTGGGCGGGCCGGGCGGTCCGGGCAGCGGCGCTGCCAGCGGCCCGCCGGGCGCGGCGCACATGTCGCGCGGGAAGAAGAAGTCCACGCGCTGCCGCATGGTGTTCCGCACCGACATCGTCAACGCGGCCGGCCACGTGGAGACGCTGCAAGTGTGCTCCACGCAGATTATATGCAGTGAGTGGACTTTTTGCTTTTTAACAAACTTTTCAAATTGTCGGGAGTGCCTCCTTAAGGTACTGTGCAGCCATTTCATATAAATACATACAAACCAGTAGTGCAGCTGCGGCAGTCGCTGCACGTGCTGTCGGTAGTTGCAGTTGGCAGCTCGGTTCCAAAGAGTACCTTTAATCTGCTTGCACTCACCTTGGTCCGACCATAGTCTGTGATGTTGGTCCCTGGTACGTTTCCTTACCAGAATAATTACCCGAAGGGGACTGGTACGATGGTTTCAGGACCCACTGGTGCCATGTCCGACCCCCTTCTGGTAACCTCATCGGCTGCATTGTTGCCTAGCGAACCGCTGTGTCCTTTGATCCATTGAATGGTTATATTTTTGTGGCTACCCACTTGGTTGAGGCGCTGGTGGCACTCATATATGAATTAGCCCAGAGTCAACTGTCTGACTGCTTAGCGCTTGCAGGATAGCCATGCTGTCTGAGAGTATGCGGATCGAGTGGTCCATAACTTCCTTGGCCATGATATACTAGCTGTTGTCCGCAGCTTCACTTTCATCCCAGATAAAATCATCCCTAAGCCCGGATAGAAAGTATCCGATGTTTTAAACCAGGCTGCCAGCCATGGTGTCAGTGTCATTGTTTTGTGTGGAATATTGGACACTGACAGGTCCTGAACGCGGTTTAGATGTTCTGATCGCGTTCACTTTCATCGGTGAAATTCGCACTAAGGCACTTTGTACACCACGATTTTCTTGCCGTGAAAACCTAATGTTTATTAGCCGTGTGTAGGCACGGTTGTGTGTTGTATGGATTATTATGGAAGCTTTTTGACTGATACGTTTTTTCTACGGCGCGGTTTATACGCCGTACCGTAAAGAAACCATGCCGTGTAAAAAGGGCCTAACTGTGTGCCAAGTTTGATCCAAATTCGTTCAGCCGTTAAAAAGTGATACATACAAATTTAAATAGGAGCTGGGGTTCTGGAGATCACTCTCCACATATGTATACACAAACTCACAAATATCACTCTTTTTCCTGTTTTATTTTTTGTTTAGCCTGTACTGTCCCACTGCTGAGCAAAGGCCTCCCCCAAATTGTTCTAGACATCTTTTCCTAGAGCCACCTCGGTCCAGCCCTTGCGGTACGCGTCTTGCCATCACGTTTCTCTGTTTAAAAAGTTTTAAATAGTAATATATTAAACTTTTTTATTTGAAATTAACTCATTTGAAACCTTTTAGAAATACTGTAATAATAGGCAATAAAAGGCTTTTTAATTAATTAATATTTTATTCTTTCTTTATAGCACAACCACCAGGCGTCCCCGAAGTGTGTCGCAAGTCCCTAGTATCCTGCCCTGCCTCCGGAGGCCTGGAGCTGTACCTCCTCGGCAAGAACTTCCTCAAGGAGACGCGCGTGGTATTCTGCCAGCGACAGGACGGCCGCACGCACTGGGAGGAGGAGGTTATTCCGGACAAGGAGTTCTTACAGCAGGTATATAGACGTCACACCTACCGCTAACACTACTGATACTGATATTTTATGCTATTTCTATGAATTGATTTGAAAATATTTTTATGCCATTCCCCCTCTAAAAAGCGTATTTTATTCACTGAAAACAGTGAATAAAAAGCACTTTTAATCACTATTTTGATGTTTGAATTTAGAGCACACCAATATATTCGACCTCCATCCCAATGCTACACAACCTCCTTGCGAAAAAATAGGTACTCGATACAAACAATATTCGACGTTACGGTTGAAGCGATTGACTGCTGCACTGCGTGTCGCGGGTTCGATTCCCGCACGGAACCAATATTTGTATGACCTACAAGTAGTTGTTCCGGGTCTGGCTGTTTGTGTATGTGACTTTAAATGTTTGTAAACGCACCCACAATACAGGAGAAATTCCTAGTGTGGGGCAACGTTTTAAAAAAAAACTCCTTGTGCACCCTTCAACGTCCAAAGATGCCCCAGAGTTTCCTTCAGCAGAAAGTTCTGACCATCGGCAGGAAATAAATATCGCTTTACAAGTTGACCATCTTAATAATAATAATAATAAGAAAATTACTCAAAAATTGTTCCAATTTTAATGTGCCTTTTAATTAATTTAAGCTTCCTTTTTTCTTCATTAAATGTCTATTTTCGCTTAAATCTTTCTTTTTCTCGTAGTCATGGTATAAAGTATAGTATGCAAAACACTTGAATAAAACGGATATAAATCCGTTTTATTCAAGAGTAAGTTCAGCGTAAAAAAAATGGTTTTCACACAGGGCTCATTTACACCAAGTACCGTAAAATGACGTTTAAATGCCATCGTGATTCCCGTGCTAGACAGAGATGGAGCTATACATGGCCGATAACATCATCCCTTTTTCGGACTGGAATCACTGACGTATTATGACGTTTTCCATCGTGATTCTAGTGCTAGAAAGTGATGGAGCTATACATGGCCGATAACATCATCCCTTTTTCGGAATGCAATCACTGACGTATTATGACGTTTTAATGTCATCGTGAATATCGTGATTCTAGTGCTAGAGAGCTCTGTTTCGGACTGGAACCACGATGACAATAATACTTCATAATACGGCCCCAGGGACTAAAATAGCTCTTTAATCCCTAGGGACTAACAGTGATTTGAATTTCGAATGTGGATATTGTTAGTAAAAGTTCCAATCACCAAAGAGATCAAGCCCGAACATTGTATGAACAAGTAACAGGCTGTATGATAAAGAAACCGCACGCGAGCCAAAAAAAAAATTTCTGAAAAAAAAAAAAAACGCACGAAATGAATTCCGCCTTCATAATTGTCGCCTCAAATTCCGATTTTACTTAGTTTTATAAAAAAATTGTGTGGCTTCCTCAAGTACTGCGAATGAAATTATTATTTTAACTCCAGAGAACATTGTATCGGACGCTAAAAATGTGATACAAATAAATAAACGTATTATTAAGTTGCACTTACTTATTTTTTCATAGAGGGTGATAAAAAGTAGAGTGTCCACCTCGGGAGCAATACTGTTTTAAGCTCGAGTGACGTACTTTGAATCCCTCGCTGCGCTCAGGATTCCACTTTAGAATTCCTCGCTGCGCTCGGGATTCTACTCTAGAATCTTTCGCTCCGCTCTGGATTCAAAGAAACAATCTCGTCTTCAAAATAGTTGTTTGCTCCTTTGGCAAACAATCTACTATATATTTTTTTTTTTTTTTTTTCATAATTTTCTAATCCAGATTAAAAAAATTCAAAAAGTTACGGATGATTAAGGTTACTTACTGCCCCATCTCAAAAATCCACCCTGAATGAGTGTATAATATGTCCCTCGTACACTCTGCGTTCAGCGCTTTCTTGGACGCTAAAATTGACTATGATGTGTTCGCGGATGAATAGAAGATCTTGTCAGTATGTTGGAAGTATTGTGAGATGAGCGTACTGTCGAGTAGTTTTATTGTTTTTGTTATTGTACTTAAATAATGTGTTTAAGTGTCGGGAACTAATGTAATTGGCCTTGGTCGTTTTATGTTAAAATTAGCTTAAGTTTTGATTCCGTGGTTTATTGGCAAAATTTTGCTACTTTGGGTTACATTATTGCAATTTTCTTAAGGATGTAAAAAAAAAAATATATATGTATTGTAGCCTATGTTACTTCCTGATAATTTAGGTCCAGTAGTTTCAGAGCTTATTCGATCCAAAGAAAAAGATGTGCTCCGTATAAATAGACTAATAAGTCCCCCGGCCCAGACGCACCTGGTGTGCTGCGTGCCGCCCTACTTGCGCGCCGACCTGGCGGAGCCGGTGGGCGTGCAGCTGTTCGTGCGCTCGGGCGGCAAGGCGTCGGAGCCGCACGCCTTCTGCTACACGCCCGCCGCGCGCGACGGCCCGCTGCACGCCTCGCGCCACCACTCGCAAGGTAACCCTGCCGCCGGGCCCGCGGTACATGGCCGCTTGGGTGTGCTTGGACCGAGGCTTTTCTCATGTCAAACGCGTCACTTTTTCACGAACTAAATATGTAAATAAAACTGCAGAAAAAAGATATTCAACAAAAATATGAAAGCAGAAAATAAAATAAAGTATATGTAAAAAATTCAGATAAAAAAATATGAGTGTTCATAAGTACTATTCCTTACGCTCACCCTCACGCATTGACATTAAGAAACGCGTTTTCGCATTTCGTGTATTCATAAGATTGAGACGTCACGTCCTATACGATGTCTAGATGTCCTCCAATTATGCATGAATATATAAATATTAACATTATACGCTTCTATGTCTGTGTGCAATACAAATTGCTGTCAAATAGTGCAAGGCTTTTGTAAACTTGTATTTTTTCATTACGCACAATTGTATGTGTTTTAAACTGTAAAATGGGGGTAATTTATAAAGCTGGCGATATTTGAACAACAAAAAAAATTAAGGACAAAAACAATATTGCTAACTGGCAGCCTATCACACAGTCCACAATTAAGGCCTCTTAAATCCTCTACAGCTTTTTTTTTTGCGTTTTTAATTGGCCCCAGTTTACGGTACTGTACTTTAATTTAGAAAAAAAATGAAATATAATCTGACTCAAATATCTGACATAAATGTAAAAAAAAACCATATACTCGTAGGTAGTATAATCCAAATAAAATACGACTATTATATTTATTACATTGCTACTGTTTTCTATATTTTATTCTTTATTTAATTTTATTGTCCTTCCGCTTTATTTATTTATTTATTTCTTGTATAATAATAAGTTCTCTTAAAAGATTACACTCGTTAAATACACAAACACATTTCTCGAAACTTTAAGGTGTTCAAAACTATTTCAAAATCCCACCAGCAGTTTCAGAAACGGTTCGACAGACCTGGTCAATTATTTATATATATCATAGTTTTAACTGTTACTAACTAGCTTTTGCCTGCGGCTTCGCCCGCGTGGATTTCGGAAACTATCCCATTTGTATATTGTTTTCATTACAACTACATTATAGTTTACGCGGCGCACTCCAGTAAAGCTCCGAGTTGGCTTGATTTTTTCCGACATCTTCAATAATTATCGTCATATTTCTGCCAATTTGCACAAAACCATAATGAATTATACACCTAATCCTTCCTAATGAATAACTCCATCCATTGGTGAAAAACGTATCAAAATACGTTCGGTAGTTTTTCAGTTTGTCGCGTTAAGACAGACAGACGCGGCGGGGGGACGTTGTTTCTTAATATTATGTAGTAATTTGTATATACTTTGTCCCTGCATGTTTCATTTATGGTAAAACTTGTTATTTTTAGCTATTTCTTGCTTTTTATCTAATATTGCTTCATATCGTCGGAGACTAACATAATAATATACTGTAATATAATAAATAAATTTTACATTATTATCTGGAATCTTAAGATATGCATTGCATTAAAACAGAATTTGCTTTAGAAATATTAAGTATCATTTAGTTTAGTACGTATCGCTTACCTTTTTATGACTTATGCGATGATACATACTTAAAACGTTTTAATAATTTATAATAATTAGCTTAACGTCAAACAATGTAGTATATGATAAATAATCAGAGCAACATTCTCGTTTTTGATTCTGTAAATATAAGTTCTTGCTTATAAGCATCTAAGTTCTTTGTGCACCATAATAATAAAACGGTAAGCGCCACAATGAAACTAAAATACAGAAACATTTGGTTGCCTTATCGCATATAATGTAACAACATGTTGCTTGGATCTAACCACGCTTATTTACTGAAGCATGTATATAACACTGCGGTACATAGTTATATGATAATTATACTGAAAGTTAAGATATATATTTATAGAGATATTTGGAAGAAACGACTGATGCGCGATTTGCGTACTCTTTCTTTTTTCCCTTCTGTTCAAGCTAGGTCTGTCTAGGTAGCGAGCACTGCCGACGCCCGCCGCTGCCCGCTGACCGCGCCAGCACGGTACTGACACGCACACACGCACACATGCACACACGCACGTAAACACATGCACACATGCAGACACACACAACACACCTTACAGAAAAAACACACTGATACAATTTTGTTTGAACATACTTTTACGCACTGTCGATGTTGTTTTGTTTATTTATGGATCGATTTTCAGCTTTTTTTGCCTTTTAATGATTAACATTACTCCTGTGTTAATAGTTAAATGTTGTAATTAAAGTCATAATCTTTTTTGGAAACGATAGATATTAAACTTCCCTTAAACTAACTTAACTAACTTTCCTTTTTAAGTATAATAATATCCCTTTAAATAAAATAAATATTGTGAGTCAAAATTCGTCTCAAACTAATAATTCTTTAGCATATACTGACATACCGTCGACAGTGCCTATAATCACACAAGCAAGCAAGACTCAATACAGAAAAACACACAAATGAAAAAAATATCCAAAGACGACGCGAAGTCAATGGAAAATGAACTTTATTTACTATCACACAGAGCTCACTTGCCAGTAACACTGACTTTCGCGTAGGACAGACTGCACATCCCCCCACACTTTAGATAGTACTTATATTGCGTGCCGACCCTATGTTGTATATTTTTGTATGTTTTACTCCGTCTTAACTGGTTTCTAATTATTTTAAAAGTGTGCTTAATAAATATTAGCGAAATGTATAAATTTATTGTGGAATTTTGACAGTTTTCACCGTGTGGTCTCGTAATTTTATTTTAATAGGAATATCGATATCTGTAGTCACATCACTATAAGTTATGTAATTAAGTACAAAATAATCAAACTGATTGATAAATGATTTTATTTCTGTAAGTAGGTTAATAAAAACACTTTTACACGTCAATCATATTTTTTAAACTAGATGAGGTCGGCGTTTCCTATCTGACTACTCTGAGAAGAAAGGCCGAAACAAACTCAGAGGTCACGGACTCTTTTAAAGTCCAGACATAATCTTGGCCAGATCATGTGAAGACCATGTAGATTGGTGTCTAAAATGGTCTTTTGAGGAAAGAACCACACAGATTGAGTGGACCTGTACACTCAGTTTTTGTTGTTGCTTTGTAAAATGCACAAGAAAAGAGATCGATTGCCGTTTGATGAAATGTTTCATTTTTTAAATCTTTATCTCTAATACTTCTAAATTGGTTTAACTAGTAAAATGCACTTACTATACTGGTACTTTGCGCTAAAAACGTTAAATATTTGCACGACAAAATAGCCGGAAACGCTCTTCTGTTACCAAAACGATGACTTTTAAGGAGAGGCCTACGCAGGTCCGTCTGTGGTCTGTTACAGGCTCAAGAACCAGATATCCTAGTGCATCGTTGGAGAACCAGCAAGCTTTGCTCGACACATCGATTTGTCGATCAACATTTCGAAGCTACAGTAGCGTTATCTGATTATTGTAATCTGGTTTACTAGTATGATAACTGATAACTGTAGAAATACAAATATGTAAAAAGATAAGAATACACAGGTACTTAAATATTTGATTACTTTTGATGTTGTGATAAGAATATTAACGTCCAGTGACTCATTCTCGACTTGTTTAGTATTATTATTATATATTGATTTTATAATCGATTTATATTTTTCAAAAATTCCATATTACAAATGTCTAGAAAAAAACAATTTAAACATCATTTTGACATTAATATAACTTAGATAGTAAATTGAAAGTAGTTATGGCTTATTTATTGATTTTATATTATAAATTTGCTATAATAAATATATAATATCGAGGAGTTCATATTTAATAGCATTTGAATATCCTGCATAAAAATTTTAGCATTTTAGTAAAAACATATTTTTTTGCACTGAATCAAAATAAACATACGTTTCAAAATAAACTGCATTTACTGTGGAAAACACGCCTTTAGTGACTACTACTGAGAGTGCCAACAAGACACATGTAACGGGACATGAGACATAGACGAGAATTCGTTAGTTAAGCTAGGTTCGGACTAGCTACAGGCGTATCTTCCGTAGGCAATGCGTCACAAACCAGTTATTTCGGAGCGTGTATAGGGCGGGGTCGGTACGTGTGGCCTTGTCCCTCCGGAGCCCTACTGACGCGAGTGTGTCCCAGGTGGCGAGGAGGCGCGGCCCGTGCTTCTGTGGGGGGGGGGCATGATGCCTCCGCCCTCGCTGCCCGTGCGCAGGCCTTCCATCATCGTGCCAGACCCGCACTCCCCGCAAGGGCTTAAGAGCGAGGTATGTACCTATCATAACTCTAATAATAATAAACAAATCACCAATCAAACCAAACCAGACTTCAGCCCACAAAAAGCCAAACCAGCTCAACCCACTTGGTTGGGGTCTTCAAATGTCTTTTCTTGGCTTTCAATGGAACCTCTTCAAAGGCATTTTTGGAGGTTAAGAGTGTTAGAGGAAAGAGAATTGGATTGTCCATTCCAAAGAGAGAAGGATAAGCAGAAAAAACAGGATGGTAGCTCGAAAAAAAGTCTGCATATGCATAGGTTTAAATTGTATCTCAGCTGTTGACAATCCATTGTGAGGAAAATCATCTCTTTGGAGAAAACTTGGTTCGAAACCCTTCGAAATAAGAAAATGCACTCTTTTAAGGACTTCCATTTGGCTGCAACATGAAAAACCTGTTTATTTAGCTGTTGACAGCGGCTTCGCCCGCGTGGTTCTCGGAAAATGTGTTGATCCTGGTTATAAACTATCTGTGTGCCAAATTTAACAAATATACAAACTTTCACATTTATAATATTAGTAGCAATAATAATATTAGGTAAGAAAAGAAAAAAAAATGAGCACCTCATTCGATCATCTCCTTGAAATCCATCAGCCCAAAATATCATTTTCGAAAGAGTGAGTTCAGTAGAATTGTGGATCATACTGTCATCATTGCATCGCACAGTTAATTTTTTTTTCTATGGCTAACAATAGAAAAAAAAAATAGACAGTCATAAGGACTGCCGACGCAAGTGAAAACTCAAAACTTTTGAATAACTGACAGTCTGGCGCTACACGGCACGAGCATGTCGCGCATTTCGGTGACTCGGTGACGAGAACCCATAAGTTTTTCCCCTACCAATAATCGCTCAGCACGGCTAAGAAGTTTTCACTTCATAAAAACATATATATATAGAAAATAAACTAGATTTATCGTGACATAATAGCCTTTCTCAAAAATTGGGTTATCAAATGCATTTATTTTTATTTTTTAACTTATCTACTACTTACTTGTTTTCAGGTCCTATGTAATATGTGGCTGAGCGTATCATAGCCCCTAAGCTGCTTATACCACGTTTTTAAAAGCGCTCTATGTATAACAATGTCATTAAAAAACCCTTGTTTCTGTATCAGGTTGCAGATGAATCCAGCCAGCATTCGTTGGGAGACGGTGGTGAATCGTCGTGTGGAGCGGACGGACCTGATAAGCCTATGAACATGTCCGACGAACTGAACATTGTGGACCTCAGGCTCAAGTCTGAGATGTCCAGGGACTCGCAGAGCCAGGTATATAGTTGTTTTTTTTTTTTTTAATTTCACTGCAAATAACTTTAGGTTTTATTAAAAAAAAAAAAATGGATTTATTAAGTCTACCCAATTTATTTATTATTTTCAATATCGATGTAATTCAAAGGTGACAAAAAAAAATAAAAAAATCTGTTAATATTTATTATCTAATTTTAAAGGAAAGTAAGTTTTATTTCTTGTGAAAGAAAAAGGTATATTTTTTTTATTTGAATAGATTTCATATCCAGAAACACTACTGTACTCCTAATAGTAGGTATAAAAATATAATGTGTAACCGTATTCTATTACTCTCACTAGGTGGGCTTCGTTAGCGGGTACGAGAGCATGAAACTCTCTCCGAGCACTCCTGTGCAGAGCGAGCCTCCCTCGCCCCTCGCGTCCTTCACGCAACAGCTGCAAGCCATACAGAACCAGGTGCAGACTGACAAGATGGTGGAGTCTGTCACTGCCGCCATCTTTAACAACGATAACGCGCCGCAGATCTACCCCACCATCATGCAGCCCATTGACCCCATGAGACAGCTCATCTCATCGAAGAGTGTGGACCCCTTGGAGACAGACATGAAACTCAACCCTGAACTTATGATCACCGATACCACCATGCAGCAAAACGAGCAAAGACTGATAGTGTACAACCAGATGCAGGGCAGACAGGAAGAGAGCTTCAACCCTTTCGGAGCCATCACCAAGCTGGAGATGGGGACCAGTCAGATGGAGCAACGTCTGGCGCAGCAGTCGGCGCACATGGAGGCGCTGGTGGAAGACGCCATGAAGGCCACGGCCGCGATACTGCCCGACAACACCAAGCTGGACGAGCTGGTGAACTCGCGCGTGGACGACCACCTGTCGGGCGCGTCCAGCTCGCCGCCCGGCGCCAGCCACGCGTCCGACATCCTGCTGAGCCCCACCGCCGCCGTGGCCGGCCGCGCCGCGCCCGCCGAGCTGCGGCCTTCGCCCGGCTCGGCGCTGTCGCCCGACGCCATCCTCAACCCGCAGGTGTCGCCCAGCATGCTGTGCGACGGCGCGCAGCGCATCTTGCCCGCGGGGCCGTCGCAGGACGAGCTCATGCTGATGCAGGACCAGGTGCAGATGACGTCGGTCAAGACCCCGCCCGCCGCCGTCAAGTCCATGATCCTCAACGCGGCGGCCGAGATCCTCACGTCGGACACGACCATGAACGCCTTGGTGACGTCGGCGATCAACACCGCCAATATTTTGACTACCGAGAGCGCTGCTGCGGGGTCGGCAGGCATGCAGACGGCCGACTCCGCCCAACCGCCTGCGGAACCCGCCGGTGAGACCCCTCTAGTAGCCATGTCTCAAGCTGTGTCTCAAGCTGTGACTCAGGCTGTGTCGCAAGCTGTCTCCCAAGCCGTGTCCCAGGCCGTGACCCAGGAGATGACGGCTCCAGTACAAGGCCTCACCGACATGAGCGACCAAGACCTACTCTCGTACATTAATCCCAGCACCTTCGACCAAGGTGAGTACATGGACGTATATTACAACTAGTCAGACAGCCGCGATAATCCGAACTGCAGCGAACTTATTACGTTCGGATTTAGTTTAGAATATGAACACAAATTAATGTAAATATACTGTATATAGTAAGTTAGTACGTATTTTAGTTCATTGTTTTAAGTGAAGGTTCATTGACCGCTACGTTTCGGGTTCGGATTCACGAGGCTTTCTTGCATTATCATTTGTTAAACATTCTTATAATAACTGCATTAGTTTTAATTTAAATAATAATTTCTTAATTCAGAAAAGGTTCTACTTTTTTAAATTAATAAACTGTTTTTCATGGCAACTTTGTTTCAATTTTAATTTAAGTATATCAATTTTTGTTTGGTATATTTGAACTTGAGTTGTGAATCAAAATTTCGTTGTTTGTCGTAATAGCATATTGATTTCCTGTACAATACTGCTTGCATATGTCACGCTCCAATAAATAAATGATAATAGTTGTTTGTAACAAATGGCCCATTTTATTTATTGCAGTGTAAAGAGACCCGCGTCGCCGATACCGGACGCACGCGCGGGACTATTTGCCTACTGAATGCATTTCTTGTGTCGAGGGCTCAAAAGCAGTTTTTATGTGAATTTTTAATGGATGTGAAACGTAGAAATAAACTATTTAGAATAGAAAATATAATCTCCGGATATATGGATGTTTGTGTTATTATGATTCTCAAGTAATTGTCCTTGGTTTACTCGTAAAGTGTTTGGACGTCAATTAATTCATCATGTGAGTCAGTATTACAGGGCAAATCAATTGTTTGAACACTTTGAAATCGTTGTGGATCATCTAAAATGTGTGTAGTGGCATATGTATTTATTATATGGGGATATACCAGACATGTGTTATATTAATGTACTATTTATAAGTATACACCTACACCGACTATTATATCGACAAATCCTATATTTATTACACCGATATACTCTAGCAGTGTGAATTTTAGATCTTATACATAAACTTTGTATAACTTGTGCAATGATTTCCAACAAATCGGAATCAATTGTATGTATAATGTATTTGATAAACTGAACATACGCTGTCATGTACGTATGTATATTTATGTATGCACGAATATCGAATTATTGTAAATAGTGTCATATTTGAGTATTTATATAATATTTGTGGCGCCGAGCGGTCCTCCATTAGAATATCGTGTCTGTATTAGAAATGATAATTTACGATTTCTAATTTTGTCTCAGATTACGTGAATTTAGTGAAACTTCAGAATTGGACAGCCTTCTACAGCAACAACTGCGTCGGTAATACCTGTTGATTGATGAATCGATCAGTTCTCCTCAATATGGCAGCCACCATCGTTCGTACAGCTATCCCTGAGACTGGCGCCCACTCTGGGGCTCACCCATCTCGTAGCCGATACACCAGTTCTGTCTCCATCAATCATGCTGGTGGGACCAGCCGTGATCTGATACCAGCCTAAGTAACCACTATGGGTCTACCTAAGTCTTCAATAAGTTAGGATCCAACCAATCTCTTCAGGCATATTTATTGACATTTGCATGGCCTATAAAGGCTAGATTTCTTCTAGAATCCCAAAAAGTCTTGAAAATTTTTGATGCATAAAATAAAATTATCATTTCTTTTACGGGTTTTTCAAGCTATTATTTATATATAGTATTCACTGAGCTAGGATTTCAACAATGTCACTGAGATTTGAGCATTACTGACATGCAAATAGCATTTAGAAAACTGTTGCTTTTTTTTATCTCGGTCGCATTTCTTAAATCCTAGACTGCAGCCAGATATGACTCCTGCTAGCAACCACTTGTGAAGAAAACTGAGTAAGTACACAGTGAATAATTTCGAGCGTGGATAATATTTAGAATGTTCAACATTGCTATCTGAGTCATATCTGCCTGCAGCCTCATTTCAATATAATTTACCTAATTAAGTAAAGGCGAATAGTCAGTGTATAACTATACCGATTGATGCAAAGAATGAATTTATAAATTATACATACAGGCCTCCCATTTCTTGTAGTTTGATTTAGAAAATTAATATAGTCTGCTGTATAAATTCATGATATGTCTCCGACTACCCGTCTACCGCCGCGTCATCTTTTGTTCTTCAGAACAAAATCCTTTACAAAACCGTGAAGTGCTTCCTGTACAACGAACACAAATCTAAATTATATACAAGCTTTAACAATATACATGTTTCCGAGAAATGCAACGAAAGTAACCCCCCTCTCAATATTATACAAAAGAGAACACTTCACATAATATAAAGTATATTTTTATATGTTGTATATGATTGTGATATGTAACTGAACATATTAATCAACATAGTAGTTAATTTTTTTATAAGTGTAAGGAAATTGTACTGATGTGATGTTAGAGCAAAGAGTATATTAAAAATTATGTTATGAACATTTATTATTAATAAAAAAATGAGTTTTTTATAGAGTCGAATGCTACATATTTGTGCCATTTAAATAAATGTAAACGTAGGTATATGTTAGTGTATGAAGCATATCGATAGAGTTCTATCAATTATTGGTTTTGGCCGACATGATGATGTAAGCGTGCCTTTAGGACATTACACATAACTTTACGACATAATTGTTGCCATAACACAAAAAAATATTTAATCAAACCAATCATGACCTTTTATATGGCCAATTTTCGACTTGCAACACTTTACTTATGGCAGACATTATGTATAGATTAATAGAAGAAAATATACATTATACAGTATTTCAATCAGGGACCATGATGCAGATATACATACATTATACAAAATAGACATTATGTATACAAAATCTACAAACATTTTATACTGATGTATTGGATGCTGTATATGAAACGCACCAAATACAATGATGTCTATAGATATTTATATGTACTGTTATGAAGTCTTAAGCAAAAATATATATAACAAAAATATACTGTTAAAATTGGTGCAATTATACATCACTGTGCTTGTAAAATGTCAACATTAACTTATTATGAATTCAAATAATTATATTTACCGTCAAGTCGTATGTAAACAAAATAAAAGTATACAATATACATTTTATACAACATTTTGCAAGCATGATGATGATTTTTTAACGATATATTTGATATAAAACTCCTGGGAATCTCCACAGTCTTCCTCTTAAGTGTTTCTGAATGTGTCATTGTATCCAAGGGACATCACATTTTTATTATATTTTATACTTATGTTAGTCTTCCATTTTGTCAAACATTCGCAAACCTTTGTTATAGTAAAGTGAAATATTATTTGAAAAGGAGAAGATAGTTAAATATATAAGTTAAGTAGGAAAATTATATGTTAAGCGGTCGTTTGTTGCGAAGTTTTAAGTTACGCGTTAAAGTAATTATAATTGGTTAAAGTGTATCCATGTTAATTCGCTGAAAAATAATATAAGTTGCTTACATTGTAATATTTGAGCTGCATCAGAGTAAATTATACTCTTTAATTATTGTATAATTGTATACCGCAAAAAATATTATACAAAAACTTGCTCATTCCTCGATTTGTATATTTTGAAGAGCTTTTTTTTATAAAATAGTTTTAGAATCGTTAACTATCTTCTTCGTTTGAAAGTTTCCTGTATAAAATACAACGTATAATATTACGTACACTGATAGATCTCTAGTCGGTCTAAATTGATGAGTGCTATTGCCGAGCGCGCGTTCATCAAGTATGTTATTTGTTTTGATGTAATTAATAAATGTTATGAAAAATATTCTGTTATTTTCAATGTAACTCCCAATTTCTTAATACTAACATTGATTGATCATACTCTTTAGCGTATTTCTATATTCAATTCGAAACATCGGATGCGTGAAATAACAATGCTTTTGTAGCACGGTACATGCGTTCCAAAACAGTATTCAGTTTGCATTTATTAAGCTGTTTAGTAATGGTTTGGAGGGCATGAACACGGAAAGGGAAATACGCGGTACGCCACTCGTTATTTATAAATTACTAGCTGCTCTGCTCCCCGTGGTTTCATCCGTGTAAATTTAGATTCCGTGGTTTTGTAGGCTGCTATTTTGCTTTTGATATTGTTACATTTTCTTAAGAATCTCAATTATTTTGAAAATAAATGATGGCCTATGTTACTTCTTGATAGTTTAGTTTTCTATTGGTGAAAAACTGGTTAAAATCAGTCCAGTACTTTCAGAGCTTATTCGATACAAACAAAATAATATTAATAATAATAATCATTTATTTCAGGAAGTTATTCCCATAGTAGTATAGATTATTCTTGGTAAGAATTAATCGTCACCAGTTGATGGATTGCCCTGAAACGATGTCAGTCACCTAGATACGCCCCGGTTTAAACTTTGATCTTAGATAACCGCAGCACGTGTTATCTACGACCAATATTAGTAAATAACCATAATCTACTTGATTCCTACTAATAGGGATATTAAAATCGATGTGTATGTGTACTTCAATGTGAAGTATAGGTGGCGACCCATATTACATGGGACTTAACATAACTGCCGAAATGGGGTTTATACTAAAGGTACACCTCTGCCTAACCTTTCCGGGGAACAAGCGTGATGTTATGTTCTCATTGAAGACTGTTCCTTTTCACCTTCTAATCCTTCAAAATTCCTCGATTCAACTCGAAGTGACTACAGCCACAGTGATCGCTGTATAATAAACTCGCCCTGTATAGTTAGTTACCTAGGTCTCGCAAGAGAAAAGTGGCTACAATCGGTTAACCACATCACACACATACCTACATCCTCATTTCACGGAAGGTGGAAAATTACGAGAATATCGGGGCTTGATCTTGTTCCTCATATAGTATACTCCTCTTTTTAATGTACAAGGTTTTTCAATAGGGACCGAGTAGTATATTTGAATTGAAATAAAAACATTGATTGTGTCACACAATCAATATTTTTATTTCAATTCAAATTTGTCGCTCGCCTTTGTTCGAATCAGTCACATACAATTTGTGTGTGACTGAAAAATCCCTGATGGTGGCCATGCCAGTCACACATTGATTATTTACAATTATAAATATTTTCTTCTTTGAAGGCTTATCTTTTGGCATATGTATGGAATACCATATCATTTAAATGACCACCTTGGCTTCGCATGGTAGCGTGAATACGAGAGATCCAAGTTTCCACGTTGCCAAGTTCACTTTTTTACATAATGGCACCTCTATCTCATTGATGAAGTGTTATGTTACTCTTTAGCTTGTTCGCATACACGAGTGATTTTAAATAAACCCACAAAAAAAAACCATGGGCGTTAAATCACATGGTCCCCGAATCATGAGACCAGAAACCCGTTGAATTTATCTTTCAATAAATTGACAACGCTAAACGTTTGACGAATTGAACTGCAGTTTTGATAATACACTTTAATCATTTCAACGCGCTTTTCAACTGTATAGCGACTTATTCTGATAAATACAGAACATTTAATGACTCATCTGTCAAAAATTCGCGCCAATAGACAATCTAATATGTCCGCCATCAGCTATTAGAGATACCTTGTTCCTATGGAAAATTCCTGTACTACATTCATGATTTTTGTGTTTCACTATATAATATTAGCAGCTGACAGCTCACTTATAAGTAGAAGTTGAAATAAAAAACCAACAGTATTGCAACATTGCACCTCATTTAATTCAATTACATAATCCTATTTATACATACGTAATATGTATATGAGCGTAATATTCATAATTGCCTATTACAATAAAATTACACTAACATAACCCCCAATTACTTACACAAGAAATAGTTTCATTTACTTTAAGTTTATAATAAATATTTATATATCGTTAAATGCCCATATATGAACATAGCGTGAAGGTACAGAATAGTACGAATATGATAAGTAGGATGGCAACCCAGGCAGGTACAGTACCTGTGAACAACAATACTTAATATAGTCACTTGTTTTAATAGTAAAATAGATATGCTACAGCTAGGATAGCGGCACTAGGATAGCTGTAAAACGTCAATAAAGAAAAAAAAATACCCTTAATACAACCTGGTTTCAACCTTAATTCGGTGTTATATCTGATTATACTTAAGTTTTATTTTTATAAATAATAGTTAAATAGCTTAGAAAAGACATGTAATAGAGACGTTATTGTACAATAGCCATATTTTAGTTATAAAAAACAACATAAAAATAAAGTTATCGTGTGTCACGTCATAAAAACAATGTGAACACAATAACAGCAATAATAACCGTGTCACTCAACCGGTAATAAACCATTTTACTTCTAAATATAGAACAGTCTGTTTTCATACTACATTTACTACAGCAGACTGAAATAGGCTGTTTTCATAAGGCTTCTGACCGGCTTTTGATTATGAACACTTACTTCTGTAAGGCATAAGGCAATGATGACATATGGCACTGAAACGTGGTCGCTCACAATGGCCCTTATTAGAAGGCTAAAAGGCGAATCAGAAATGATGAGATCCGCAGGAGAACCAAGGTAACAGACATAGCTCAAAGAATTTCCAAACTTAAGTGGTAATGGGCAGGGCACATTGTGCGCAGAACAGATGGCCGTTGGCGCCGAAAGGTTCTGGAGTGGCGACCGCGTACCGGAAGACGTAGCGTTGGAAGGCCTCCCACTGGGTGGACCGATGACCTTATGAAAGCCGCAGGAATCCGCTGGATGCGGGAAGCACAAAACCGGTCGAGGTGGCGGTGCTTGGGGGAGGCCTATGTCCAGCAGTGGACGTCTTTCGGCTGAAATGATGATGATGATGATGATGATGATGATGACTTCTGTAAGGCAGCGAGTGCACGCAGACAGTTATTCACAGATATGGACAGTAACATGGCTTCTGATTGACTGGTGATGTTATTTCTGACCAGCTGGGGATTGAACACTTACTTCTGTTAGGCAGCGATTGCTCGCAGAGACAGTTGTCCACTGAGATGTACAGTAATGCAGCATCTGATCAACTGGTGATTTTACTGACCGGCTGATGATTATTAACACTTACTTCTGTTAGTCTGCGAGTGCACGCAGAGCCAGTTGTCCACTGAGATGTACAGTAATGCTGCTTCTGATCGGCTGGTGATGTTACTTCTGAACGGCTGGTAATTATCAACACTTACTTTTGTTAGGTAGCGAGTGCACGCAGAGACAGTTGTCCACAGATATGGACAGTAACGCGGCTTCTGATCGACTGGTGATGTTACTTCTGACCGGCTGGTAATTATGAACACTTACTTCTGTTAGGTAGCGAGTGCACGCAGAGACAGTTGTCCACAGAGATGGACAGTAAAGCAGCTTCTGATCGACTGGTGATGGCTGGTCCGTAGCCGCGTACCGGTAGAAACTCTAGGCCAGTCACGAACATCATATGCGCGTTTTTCACGTGTAGAACTCGCTAGAAAGCAAGCGGGTTATTAGAAATTAGAATATTAACGTTTTTGGAAGCTTATTTTTTAATACGACACGTCTCTGCTGTCAAATTTCATGTTAAGTTTTGTAATTTTTTTACTAATCTGAGCCCCATATTTTATGTTAGAGGGTTTGGTTTCCGCACTTAGTCCTTCAGAGCCCCATATTAGATTTGAAAACAAAACCATTTAAGGAGCTATGATCCGGCGCTCGAGCTGATTGAAATAGGTTCACGAAGTCGCGAGTGGTTGCCTCGCGCATTGGGTAGGTATTTAAACATAGTAATTATTTTATCAAGACTAGCTCAGCGAATTGTGCTAAAAAATCTTACTACCTTTCATTTATATAAATAACTAGTTGCACCCGGCGTTGCAATGCCATGTAAAGTAAAAAAGTGATTGGTCAAACTTTTTTTTGGGCCAGAAACCTTCACGGACTTCCGCAGAACACCCTACCAAAGTTTCATCACAATCTGATCAATGGCTTAGGAACGCATAGAGGACAAACATACAAACATTGATTTTTATTTATATAGGTAGATAAGAAAAAAACGTGTTTTGTAACTATGAGATTGATTAAACATTTCGAATAGGGGTAACTTTGGATTTTTTCTATCCAGCAAAGTTGATCTAATTGTGTCATTAAAAGCGCTGCATGTCCGCCAGATCCTTAAATAAGATATATATTTTTTTCAGAATGTTATAACACCGTTGTTTTTTTTATGGATTCAAAAAACTAGTAAGCGCGGTCTCTGTCGGATCATACCGCCTTATTAGGGTTTCAGAACCCGTGGTTAATTTTGAATCCCATCGTAAGTGATATGGCATAAGTTTATATTATTAGTTGAAAAATTAAACAAAATATATATTTTTTAATAATAAGAAATATGAAGCAAAGACCTTTTCACCATTTTAAGTTGTTATTCTAGTATTTATATAATTAAATATGTCCCAGACATACCTGCAAGCTAAAAGCAATATAAATATCAACGGATCCGCTAAACATAGTTCCAACTCCGACAAATCTCCCGTCGTCTCGCACGGCGAGGGCCGACAGCGACTCGCCGGCGAGGGCGGAGCACCGCAGGGCTCCGGTGCGCGGCTCCCACGACTGCAGCAGGCCGCGCTGCCGCCCCGACCGGGTCAGCGGATTCGCTATGGTGAACATCCTGTATTCGTTGTTTTGATCTTCTATTAGACCGAATCTGTAATTTAAGAATTAATTATTTGGAGATGGGCGGCATGAATAGTCTAGTCAGACTATATGGATTTCTAACCAGTATTTTTGGGGCTAATTTAGTTAATAATACAATTATTGGATGAATAGGTAATAGGTAGTTTATAAATCGTTTTATAATCGCATTCTGAAACGTCGGACTAACCCTGGATAAGTACCACTGGGTAACGAAGAGTTTAACCCTTTCACCACGAAGGTAGAACGTACCATAGAATCCAAAAGAAAAAGGCGATATTATTGGTTATATGTATGTACAGGATGGCAGGGACACCGACACAGAACATGTTACCATGGATTCAGTACATGATTCTGGAAGCCCCTTCGTTAATTTTTTTTGCGGTTATTTAAAAAAAAAGTATATGGTACTAGCTTCTGTCCGCGACAAATTTCGCCCCCCTCCGCGTCACACCCCGTTGCCCACCCGCGCTATTACTTTGTTTTTACATAGCGTTCTTTCTGACTTTTTTTGCTTTTTGCCTGGCTCCTTAGGGTCGCAACGTGATGTTAAATAGCCATCCAGTCTACCTATCATAAAAAAATTAAGATGAAAGTCTCATTTCCTACGAAATGTATGGGAAACGTTTTTTGCGATTTCCGACTTTTCTAGTACTCAAACCTCAGTTGGTCGGTTGGTCCAATATTTTTTTAAATCCTTATAAGAAACAAGATCAATTGGCATCAAAAAAAGATTTTGTGTAGATGGCCCATTTTCTTGCTAACTGCATTTATTTTTATTTATTTTTTTCATAATGTTTGAATGGTGATCAACATTTCTTAAAAAAAATAAGGACAGTCTCCTAAGACCGTTTTCCTGTAGCTACAACGGTTAATGTAGCTGCCCTTACTGCCCCACATAAAAAATCCACCCTGTATAGGGTCTGCCTACCCCCATGGGAAGCAGGCGTGAGTTTATATATAATATGTATGTATGTATGGTTTTTTTTTTTATCTGCTGTTTCTTACAAAAGTGCTATACAACGCGGTCAAAATGTATGGAACAGATTTCAACGCAGGGGGGTCCAGAATCGTGTATTGAATCCATGGTAATAGGTTGCGTGACTGCGTGTCGATATCCCGTATTTGTTACGACAGTGGGTATCTGCAACGCCACATGCGAATTACGCATCAAAGAACTGACGTCACAAATCCTGAATCGAGCAATCAGAGTTTACTGCGCGACTAACAAATACACAACGTCCCGACATCTACCGTCGGGCAGTTGCCCACCAGACACGACACCCGTCTGGTCGGAAGATCCTCCCTTTTCTATGAGGTATGAGTGAACTTTACACCCTGTTCCTCATACCGCTATAGGTACAATCGTGTGATCAGCTTGTCGAACATAATAAGTGACGCTAAGTCACATATCACAGTTATCACTCTCTCTATTTTTGTATGGCCGTAAAGTGTAAGTACACTGCTACAGGGACCTTGTGGCGCTCGAGAGACGTTGGCAGGGGGCGCTGTTGGTAAGCATTTGCGCAAATGTTTTGTGAAATGTTACTTGGAAATTATTCAAAAAACAAGATGGCGGCGTTTGTTCCGATTTCGGCGAGATGCCGAAATAATCTCGCAGATATAGGTAGAACCTCAGGGTATAACATTTACCTGCATCGTCTAAACAGGTACTTGTTCCCGTTGGGAGGCTGGCACGTGATCTGCAGCGTGGGCGCTCGCTTCCTGTCCGTGGCCCACAGCAGAGCTAGCCCGTCCTTAGCGATGCTCACCAGGGAAGTGTCGCACGGACTGAAGTCGAGGTCGTCGATCTATAACGAAATAATTATGTGCGGCAAATGAGTAACAAAATAATAATTTAATTCTCAGGATATCGAAAAATGCTATTATGGGATTTTTTGAAGAAGACTTTCATTCAATAGCTTATTCCATTATGATACTATTTTCATAATTCATAATAATAATTCATTTATTCATCAAATATATGCTAACAGTTTACACCCAATCGCTTATATCTATGCTAATTCAAAAATTTAATTAACACACCTATTTTATCAAGATTATTGTACAGTTTTCAAATGTTGATTTTGGCTGAACATATTATTATTTATGCTCGATTCTTTTGCAAATCAAATAACTATCAATATTGATGTAACGGTTTAAGAAAAGAAATAATAAAAGCGTAAAATACTGTTTTTGTTTAGTCATACAAATCACCATAAAACCAAAAATTAATAGAATACATACCTACAACATGCTGCGCAAACTTTTGACTATAAGTCGTAGAAATCAAAGGTAAATTATTTTTTTAATGGTTTTGTGCTCATCGTATGTCTTCGAATTTCTGGTTCTAGGACTTGCCGGTTTCCTCATTATATTTTCTTACACCGTTTCTAAAGCAGTGATATAAGTAAAATGCACTTGCCTGGATTCGAGCCCTCGACCAAGATGTTTTATGTGTTTACAGAACGGATTTTCAATCTCTCTCTCACCTCCTTAGTATGTCCTTCCAGCTCGTACAGCAGCTCCATCTTAGGGAAGCTCCACACGCGCACTTTGCCGTCGATGCCGCCGGTCGCCATCTGCTTGCCATTGTGGTTGATCCGGACCACCCGCTGTAGTGGATCGTTGCTGCAAATTTTTAAAGAACAAATTAGTTTTAACCCTTTGATTGCTAGTTGTCTTGTACAGTAAGTAAATATGAAATAAGCAGTGGTTAAAATATTAGCCTATTAATGACTTTGACAGCAGTGGTGGCCAATTATTATGACGCATTCCCAATTCCGCACGACAGCAACAAATGATAAAGAATCATTACCTATTTATGTACTTGTGTACTTATTTTATTCGTACATAAGTTATCTTTTTAATATTTTTATTAGTGGGCCGGCTACGTTGCACGATTGCACCCGGAGAGATGGGCATAGATCGTCACTCACTGGACGCCTGAGGGAGGACATCGCCGTCGAGGTAGGCCGCGGCAAAGGTGGTATGACGATTTAATCAAGTTTGCGGGGTCAACATGGCCAGAAATGGCACAAAACAGAAAGATTTTGAAGGAAAAAGATAAAAAGAATCACTAAGTCCGCCTGTTTACTCCGATAGCACCTATTTGAACAATTTACAATATTAAATGTTGATCGTACTAATTTGTACCTTATTGTGTGCGAGAAATTTAAATAAATCAAATACTTGAGCAGTTACGGTCTTACAAATTAAATATTGATTCACTAATAAATCTTTATTGAGATAAACAATTTATATTATAAGTACTTCTTAAGTTAATAAATGCATTTTAAGATAAAAAAATCGATAATTACCATAAAGTAATGCAATGTAATTTTCTGACATTGAAAACTTAGGGATGATGACGATTTTATTATTTTAAACTCCTAAAATATTTGTTTGTAAATAGTACAAACAATATTACTTATAAAAAGTGTAAAACTTAAAACATTGCTAAATTAGAAACGTTTTAAAATAACTGCTAAACAACGGCGTCACTATCACAGAAGTGACGTCACGACTAGCGCCTTACATTGTCCGTACCGCGCGACAAGGACGAGATTATTCCCATCCAAACACTTTTAAAGCGTGTAGCTTCTCCATATTCCCATCGATTTTACAGATTTTTTCGATTATATAATTTTACTATGCCTTCCCTATTCACCATCCCTTTTCCGCTAATTTACCTGACATAAGATTTTCCGAAGCTTGCACCTAATTTATTGAGCTGAACTACCAAAGCTGCTCTAGTTTCCCATGTATGTACGAGAATGTAGATAACTGCTATGAAGGTTGTACAGTCGCCAACACATCAGGGGCCTTAGTCTACTAATTTACAAACGTTGCAATGGTCTCGCCATTGTGATTATTTGAGTGTTTGTATGGCAAATCTGTCAAAAACTCACAATGAAGAGACCATTGCAACGTTTGTACATTAGTAGACTTGGCCCCCTGGTTATACGAAACTGTCAATTTCTCCAAATGATTTTAAACCTTAAAATGTTGAAGGTTACGTTCAAAATCGAATGAGAAAATTGCACAGTTTGTGGTAACTTAATGTGCTGGCGACTGTACTTGTACCTACGGCCCGAGCTGCGTCATGTACTGTATTTATATATTATGCTTTAGTCTGTTTGAAGTTTTAAAGCACTCACTAGTCTATCTCATCATATTTATCTTACTAAAAAATTAAATTAAAAACAAAAACCGAACTACGACAAAAATGCAAATTTAAATAATATAAACAAGATATCGATGTGATTGATTTTCGGTTTTCATATAGCTGGAGTCACAAGTAATTAAGGCCCTCTGGTATGTGTGACTATACGAAACCCGAAAATAACGGGGCAGTCTTTGGGGACTGCTGATAGAAGTGAAAACTAAGTAACTTGAAAGCGTACTAAGTAACCAAAAAGTACACATATATACACAGTATACATATAGCTCATGGAAAGCGTTCGGTGACGATGACGCGAGTTCTATGACTTTTGTTCACCCAAAAAGTACACATATATACACAGTATACATATAGCTCATGGAAAGCGTTCGGTGACGATGACGCGAGTTCCATGATTTTTGTTCACCCAAAAAGTACACATATATACACAGTATACATATAGCTCATGGAAAGCGTTCGGTGACTATGATGCGAGTTCCATGACTTTTGTTCACCCAAAAAGTACACATATATACACAGTATACATATAGCTCATGGAAAGCGTTCGGTGACGATGACGCGAGTTCCATGAGTTTGGTTCACCCAAAAAGTACACATACATACATAGTGTATACATTTAGCTCATGGAAAGCGTTCGGTGACGATGACGCGTATTCCATGATTTTTGTTCACCCAAAAAATACACATATATACACAGTATACATATAGCTCATGGAAAGCGTTCGGTGACGATGACGCGAGTTCCATGAGTTTTGATAACCCAAAAAGTACACATACATACATAGTGTATACATTTAGCTCATGGAAAGCGTTCGGTGACGATGACGCGAGTTCCATGATTTTTGTTCACCCAAAAAGTGCTCAACGTGCCTAATGAAGTTTTCACTTCAAAAATCGCAATCATTACACCTCATTGGTTTTTTCCTTGGCTTTGCCGTAGTGAGGTAAAAACCGAGGATAACCAAAAATGTTGTCAGATCGCAATAAAGAAACCCCGCGCAATTTCGCGTAAATTTCGATTACGTGTTCCTTTGAAGACAGATAGGGAAATCCCATGTTTTTTGTGCTGTCATAACACAGTTTACTGTTATTCCCTATAACGTCAAAGGCAGAGTTAAGAATGAATGAGAACTGGAACGACCTATATCCCTTTGGAAATTCCAACATCACGCCTGTATTTCCCTGAAGGGGTAGGCAAGACTGATGCACATTTTAAAGCCTATGTAAGCCTAACCTTTAGCCTTAGAAATTAAAAAAGTTTACAGTCCTGATACATATTTCTGAGATTCCTCATAATGAAAAGAGGAAAATATTGCATAAAAAATTAAGGTAACAATACTTTTTTTCGTAATTCACCATATTTTCATCATAATTATTATTTTTTAGTATGGTTATCTATAAATAAATAAAATTTAAGGCTCTATATGTAATGTCAAAATAACAACTTTTTATTAAATGCTTAAATCAGTACTTATAAAAATAAAATAAAAATTGTCAGTCTGTCTGTTTGTTCTGGCTAATCTCCGAAACGGCTGGACCGATTTATAATTTTATTTTGATAACTGATGCTATAAAGAGTAACTTGAGCTACTTTTATTTTCAGCACCAGGTGTTAAATAAATGTAGAGTAAAATGGCAAATTAAAATTCTTTTAACTGAAAATATACCCTATCTATAAATAATGTCATAATCTAAGTGAAGAATGTTAGATGACATATTTTTATCTCTAGCCTTCTCTAGCAGATAAAAAACGATCTGTTATCTCTTAGCTTGAATGAGGTTTCAAACCTTTTTATTTGTTGTTTTATATGGCAAAACAATTCACAAGCTTCCTACTTTACTACATAAGGTTCGAAGGTAACTGAGATGTAATTTAATTGCAAAGAAATCTATACAGAAACCTTTGTATACATGCATGGAATTTATTTATGGAGCTAAAATATTTCAATTGTTATATGAAAGTTTAAACAGTATTTAATTTTATTTATTTAATATCAAAGCATTAAATACGAAATAAACATTTAAAATACAATTTTATGGGAATGACATTGTACAAATACACAATGTCATGATTTAAATGTATTTGATATTGCATCATTATTGTTACAGAGCTAATGCCCGGAATGCATTGATTGCAATCCCTTATTCGTTTTTTTTTATGTAAGGAGCTTTCTCCATCTTCCATTTCGTCTCCAGTAGCGGCGTTAGGGTAGGGCGCGGTTGGGCGACCGCCCAGGGCGCCAGATATAAAGGGGCGCCTGTTGAGCGAGTCCTACTTACTGGTAAATTCCCTAAGATCCTTCCATTATCTATTTACACTCATAAATCACGGGAATGACACCTAGTATCTAGGCCGACTCCTAGATGGCGTTGTAAAACTACAATCTCTGGCAATTAGTGAGTCGCTGATGCTGCCATGTGTCAAAAAACCTAGGAAAAAAATAGCCAGCTCAATAGCCAGCGTTAGGGAGGTGTCATTTATTTGTATGGGATTGGGTATCCATACGTAGTATTATATTATGTGTGCTTTGGGTAAAGCACAGCTGTAGTTTTTCTGGGCTGGTACGGAAACCTCGGTGCGCGAGTTCGACTCGCTCCTTGTCCGGTTTTTTCGTATGGGTTTGAATGGCATATAGGGGGGCGCAGTAGAAATCTCGCCCAGGGCGCTGGTAGTGCTAAAACCGGCACTGTTTTAACAACTTACCAAAATTTCATCACAATCGGTCGAGCCATTTTCGAATTTTTGCGAGACTAACGCACGGCAATTGATTTTTGTATATATAGATTTCATATTTCATTCTTTGAATTTAGTTAAAGAAATTGGAATTCTATGGAAGAAATTGTTATGAGAAAGTTTAGTTTTAGCATTCCATTAATAGAGAAAAAATGAGAGGTCTATACTTTATTCTAATAAGATTGTAAGAAAAATATTCAGGGTTAACCCTAATTGCACAGAGCAGTGGAGTAGTGAGTTGTGGGTTGTAGGTTTAGAACACCAACAGGAGCTTTACTTTGTATAAATTATTTAAATCACCACTGCTCTCAAAACAGTGAAGGCAAAACATTATGAGGAAACCGGCATGTCCTTGAACCAAAAATTTGAAGACATATGACTTCTACCAACCCGCACTGGGCCCACTTGGTGGATTAAGACTGCCTCTCATTGAGAGGAGGCTTGTGTCCCAGCAGTGGGAATATTATAGGCTGATTATGCAAAATCATATTTAATTAATTTACCTGAAATCAGTCTGCACACTATCACTGGGCCTTATTTCAAATGATATTCTTTTCTCCGTAGTGTTACTATTGCTGTCCTTCTTAGAAATATTGTCGTTCTCTGAGACAGTGCGCCTTCTTCTCCTGACTAGCCCATTCTCTGCTCTGAAGCTACCTCTGCGCATCTCAGCGGCATCCACCATGCGTATATTGACTTTATACAGTTGACAATGGCTCTCTTGTCCTGCCGTCAAATAAGTCTTGTTCTGCTGATTACTTCTCACTGAACAATTCATCACTACGTTCGGCCCAGTCTCATGGCGCATCACCTCTTCGGCAACGAATCTTGTTCCATTGTGTGAGAGCTCAAATATTTCCTAAAAATAAATGTTAATTCCATGTCAAACTATTTTGGCAATGATAAAACTACTATCTGAGTAAGTTTCTCAGAATCAGCGATCGAAACGAATTGCCTCATTACTGCAACAAGTCAGTAATCATTGGACCAACACTGCTGCATTCGCTAGTAGAAATTATAGTCGCGTTTAACTTTCTATTAGAGAATATTTGCTTAGGAATCCGAGAACGACAGTTTTATGAACCGAAACTAGTGAAATTGTATTTATTAGTCGTTTGAGTAAGCAGCTGACACGTACACCAATGAAACTAAACGGAGTCATTTAATTATGGGTTTTTTAAAGTTTGTACTTACAAATCCATTAGCAACGCCTGTCGCCGCGGCTCCGCCACCACCAGCGACTATTACGTGTCGATTCGTAAGCGTTTGAAGCGTGTAGAGCGGAAAATCAACCCTCGCCAGTAAACCATCACATCTATTAGGAGACATGGTGGCTTATAACATTAATTTAACTGATCCAATGAGCCTGTATCTATCAAATAACACTATCCTAATGTCACAGCAAGCCACATAAGTTCATTTTAATTAACTAAACATCGTATATTTGCCGTAATATGGTAAAATCTACGCGAATCATGAACAAAACTTTAGCAAAGAATTCGCCACTTCCAACATGACAAAAGTCAAATTTGACAGCTGGGTTTTTACGAAGATAGCTTACCCGCTTACACTTTTATTTGGAATGGTGAGATTAACTGTTAATTATATAATTTAGTAAAATGAAATGTAACCAAAATAATCATAATTTTTCACTTATTATTTTAACCAAATCATTAAAGTGACGGTAATATTTGTGTTCAACAATGTATCCTCTATGCATGCTTTGTAAACGCTGGCTGTTCACAGCTGTCACGCTAAACTAAACCTTCGAGATTATTTTTGCTACATACTAGTAATCTGTGGATTATTTCTATTCACTGCTGTGAATACTATATACAGTGTTGCAAAAGTTCCCGATTTTTCGGGAGATCTACTGATTTCGGCTCTTCCCTCCCGATATCCCGATTTCACGACCAAATCTCCCGAATTTCAGTTTTGCTTTTTTTTGTTTTTTTATTTTATTATTATGGTGGCAAAAATATTATTAAGCCGACAACACTAAAATTTACCTGGTAACACTAAAACAATTCAATGGGATTCCCCAAAACTTCTCGCACGTCCTTTCAATACCGCAGTATACATAAAATATATAAGATCGAAATGCCTTTGAAATAAGGTTCATTATTGTTTGGTGAGTGTATGGGGGAAATTCCCTAAAAATAAATGTTTAAGTTCGAGTTGTTTGGTGAATGTACTGAGATGTTTTTTTACACTTTATTATCGTTTCGTCCGTTCGCAAGTGTACTGGTTTTGTTGTGCTTTACCTTCCATTTATTTACAATGTCCGATAGCGATGATTCGGATGGAAATACGAATACCCCAAGCACTAGTACTGGAGCTAAACGTAAAAAATATGCCCAAAATTATAAAGTGGAATGGGAATCACGACCAGAATGCTCTAATTGGCTTAAAAAAAGTTTGAAAGAAAAAAACTACGCACATTGCAAAAGTTGTAATAAAGATATTAATATTTCTTCTGGCTTCGACGCTGTTAAAAGACATGCCGCTTCCCAACTTCACATCAAAAGTATAAAATGCATTGCGGATCAACCTAAGATGACCAATTTTGTGAATCGAGAAGTGATCCAATTTAAACATCAAGTGAGGGAAGGTAAATAACAAAATATATTATTATGACAATATACATACTTAATTTAAAAAAAATTGTTCAACTCTGTCAATTTTTATCAGGTCTATGTTTAATGGATAGAAGTGTTTTTGACTACATATATACTTGGTATAGATTTGCAAGTTGTTTTTAAACAAAAACATTTAAACTATTTCATCTCATTGCATTATTTAATTGTTTCAGGTGAAATTCGGATTGCCGGCTTTGTCGCTGAACACAACTTGCCATATGCGATAACTGACCATCTAGGCAAGTTAATACAGAAGATTTGTCCAGATTCAAAAGTAGCTGAAAATATGAAGTGTTCTCGCCCCAGGATTCAAGCTGTCGTAAATAACGTAATCGGACAAGAAAGCTTTCATACTCTCTGCGAAGATCTACGACAGGTTAAGTTCTCACTTATAATTGACGAGTCCACCGATAGGAGTACCACCAAACATCTTTGTCTCGTCGTTAGATATGTCAAAAAAAATCATGTAGGAGATTATTTTTTTGGGCTTATCCCTGTTGTGACTGCAGACGCAACTACGTTACATAAAAGCATTGTAGACTTTTTTGAACAACATGGCGTTCCATTTCGACAAAATCTCATAGGTTTTGCTTCTGATGGTGCAAGTGTTATGATGGGACGTAATCATTCAGTAATGACGTTACTAAAAGCTGATGTACAACATTTATTTATAATGAAATGTATATGTCATTCATTCCATTTGTGTGCGTCCTACGCTTGCAACAAAATACCTCGGTTTATTGAAGAAGTTGTAAGGGAAATATGCAATTATTTTTCTTCTAGTCCCAAAAGATCAGCTGAATTTAAAGAATTTCAATTATTTTGTAATTTAAAAATACATAAATTATTACATCCTTGTCAGACGAGGTGGCTGTCAATACACGCAGCTATATCAAGAATTTTGGAGCAATATCAAGCTTTGAAATTATATTTCATTGATGCGTCGCTAAATGACGATATTGCAACAGCTACAAATATATTACACAAATTAAACGATCCATTAACGTTACTCTTTCTTCAATTTTTAGACTTTGTTTTACCTATTTTCAATAAATTAAATCGAGAAATGCAATCTGAATCAGCAAGAGTACACGTTTTGTATTCCCAAGTTTGTGTTAGTTTAAGAACTTTGTTTGATTGTTTTCTGAAAAAAGAATATTTAGAAAAAAACAATCTCGAAAGCATTGATTATAAAAACCCACGTAATTTTCTACTTATAGAAGATGTATATTACGGAGCAAATGCCATTAATACTTTGCTTACAGATAAAAGATTGACTTCTGAACAAATCCACTTATTCCAAACGAGATGTATTCAATTCTTTATTGAAGCTTGTGATCAAATCATACAAAGGTTCCCAATTAGCAATAACCCTTTAAAAGATTTGGGAGCTTTCTCTCCGGAAAATGTAAAAAAAGGTGATCTGTCATCAATAGTACCAATATGTAGACAATTCCCAAATTTAATAGACAACAATAATTATCAAAGTATTGACACAGAATGGCGATTGCTTCGGAACACGAAAGAAATTGCGTCGTTTAGTGAAAAAACTGAAGAATTTTGGGCGAGCATTGGCAGCATGAAGTATGGTGATGGTACACTCATATTTGAAAACATTTGTTCTTTTGTTTTTAAAATACTATGTTTGCCACACTCATCTGCCAACGTGGAAAGAATTTTCTCTTCAATAAATTTAATGAAAACTAAACAACGCAACAATCTATCCACGGAATCGATAATAGGTCTCCTACACACCAAACGAGTTATAACAGAAAACAACCAAACTTGTTATAATTTTAATATAGAAAATAAAATTTTCGAAAAAATTTCTACCAAGAAATGGTATGAGGATCACTGAACCTAAAAATCTTAAAATGTACCTATGTATGTTTCTTTTTAATAAAGTAATTAGAGCGCAAAATACATTTATTTTTTTAAAACCTCCCGATTTCTCCCGATTTTTGGCTGGAAAATCTACCGTTTTTTTATTTTTGACTTTTGCAACACTGACTATATGGTTTGTGCTGCTGCACTGCAAACATTCCTACAGTAAGAACTCGTGATTTTATAATTTAATTGAAAGCAATTTGGTAATACACCTTGGGCAACGCATAATAAATGATAATTTAACAGTGCTAAATGCTACACTAAACAGCTTCATTGGTCCAGAGAAAGTAACCGATTGAGCAATACGTCGCCAGTTTGATTCCATCGAAAGTTTTAGAAATTCGGACATCAGAAACTTCATTCAATCTGACTAAGCAGCAGTTGCTTTTAATAATTTTAATATGGTATGCCTTCATTGGCACGGACTATAGCAAGCACATGAGAGGCGAGAGGGGCAGTGCAGGCCGCTCATTCGTCAACGTTAACGGCGTCATTCCCGCGCCCCGCCTTCCTCGCATTCATAAGACGCTGCACAGCGGTATGCGGTATCGGTCAAACTATAGCTATAAGGCGAACGATGCTAGTCTGACAAATAGTACCACGAAACTCTGTTTTAGAAGACGAATAAACAAAAAATAGGACATAGTACATAAAATAAAATGGAAAATGGTAGGTATCAAAAATATTTTAATAAATAATCTGAACAAGAATTACAAGCTAAGATAAGAAAAGATTATCCATACACGGTCCTTATTCCATTACAAAAAAAATGAAGTATAAGAAGTGAGTAGTGAGTATAAAAAGAACATGCGTCCCATACAAAACGTGATCGACAGAAAAATGCACGCCAAAACAGCAATCATTAAAAACAATAATTATAATTTATTGTTATTAATTATACATAATTATTTATAAGATATAATAAGTTATTGTACATGTAACAATCATGAATCACACGTAATATAAGACCATAGACTAATCTATACTTCTATACTTAATATATAAAGCTGAAGAGTTTGTTTGTTTGTTTGAACGCGCTAATCTCAGGAACTGCTGGTTGGAATTGAAAATAACAATTGTGTTCGCGATGACGGCAAGCTTGCACCTCGCGGCAGGCGCGCGGACTGCGAGCTTGCACCTCGCGCACGACGCGTAGTTAGAGCGCTGGCGGCTAGCCGTAGCCTAAATTCAAGGCGACGCGACGCCGTGCTGCAGCTGTGCAGTTGCGGGGCCGGTATAATGTGGCATAACCTTTATTCAAATATCAGGTAGATGCAAGGTAGGTAACTCTATTTAATAATTTGAATTATTTAGTACTAGCTTCTGCCGCGGCTTTGCCTGCGTGGCTTTATCCAAAATAAAAGTAGAGTAAGTTACTCCTTATAACATCCGCTATCTGCCAGTGAAAGTCCCGTCAAAATCGGTCAAGCCGTTTCGGAGATTACCCGGAACAAACAGAGAGAAAAAAAAAATGTTAGTAAGTTCCATGTATTTCATATGCATTTAGTAAAAAGCTGTTATTTTGACATTACAAACAGACACTTCAATTTTATTTATTTGTATAGATTCACGTTATGTAGCTATAGGCACTAGAAAAATTTTAACAATAAAATTATGACATGAAATTCTTATTGTTAATCTCACTATACAAAAGTGTCATACAAGATAAGAAATATGAAAAATAAAAATGTAAATTAGTTGTACATACACAAATTTTAAATGTATTATAACTTTGGCAATTCGCATACATTATACAGCGTGTTACAAAAATGTGTTGTCTGTACCACACCCTCAAAAATGACCACACCTTTCTGATACATCTGTAGAAAACAGAAAAAGTGAGTCTTCGTGGCGATTAGTTTTACATTTAAATTAGAACAGAACCTCTGTTTTCTATAACACATAAATATTGTTTTCACTTCTCATGATCTAAAGGTTCGTCTTTATGCTGTGCGTAGGCGACATAAGAGTCACTTTTTTTTGCTTAAGTACACAAAGTTTTTTTTTTTCCTAAGACATAATATCACTTCCGTGTTTTCTATAGTTAATTTAATAAAACCAGATAAAATAGTTGTCTTTATTATTTAAAAACGCAAAGAAACGTTTTTATGACTTGGCAGTATGAAGTACCCAAGTTGAAAGAAACATACAAATTAAAAAAAAAAAAACTTTATGCCTGTTTAATTTTCTCGCAATCGAAGTGAAAAGCAGACCCTTCAACTTAACTATCCACCCTCGCCTGCGGCTCGGGTAGATATATACGTCTCGGGGTAAAATGGCTTCTTTTATGCCCTAGCTGTACAATCTACTATTTCACAAATTACTTCTTACTATGATTCTGTAAAATTGTAATTAATTGAGAGAAACATATTTCACTGTGTGTCCTGTTAATTAATCATTTATGGACAACAATTTTCATGGAAGCCTCGGTCACTTCGACCAACATAGTCTTATTTACAATACTACAGGGGTTTTCAATAGAGACAAGGTATCTTTGTCACCTGATGGCGGCCATATTAGATTGTCTAATAGCGTGAATTTTTGACAGATGAGTCATTAAATGTTCGGCATTTATCAAGCTGAGTCGATAAAAAGTTGAACAGCGCGTTGAAATGATTAAAGTATATTATCAAAACGGCAGTTCATTTCGTCAACCGTTTAGCGTTATTAATTTATTGAAAGATAAATTCAATTAGTTCCTGATCTCAAAATTCGGGGACAAGACTGGCAAGAATGGCCGCTGAGATCATGCGATTTAACGCCCCTTGATTAATTTTTGTGGGGTAATGTGAAATTACTGGTGCATGCAAACAAGCCAAGAACTGTCGAAGACCTAAAGAGTAACATCACACGCGTCATCAATGAGATAGAGGTGCCATTATGTCAAAAAGTGATGGAAAATTGAACCTCTCGTATGAATTCGAGAGGTTCAATTACCTATCACTTTTCGCTTCGTATGGTAGTACGAAGCCAAGGTGGTCATTTAAATGATATGGTATTCCATACATAATGCCAAAAAGAAAGCCTTCAAAGAGGAAAATGTAATCTTATTGTAAACAATCAATGTGTTTTTAGTTTGATTCAAATATACCCGGTCCCTGTTGAAAAACCCTGTATAAACCGGGCGTAAATATGACACATCGAGCTTAAAAAGAGACGTCGCACCACAATCAATCGGCATAGCCTTTTCCCAACTATGTTAGGGTCGGCTTCCAGTCTAACCGGATGCAACTGAATACCAGTATTTTACAATGAGCGTAAATTTTTACAAGTAGTTGTTCCGGATCTGGCTGTTTGTGATTGTGAGTTTTAAATGTTTGTAAACTTACCCACAATACAGGATAAATTCCTAGTTTGGGGCTAACTTAAAAAGACTGTCGGAGGCGAGTTGTATCCAGTACGCCAGCGCCATCTAGTGGCGTTCGATGGAGTTCGTGGAGTTCGCGCCATCGATTCTTGACTAATCGGGGCGCCATGCCTAGCGGCGCATGACAGAGTCTAAAGCATAAAGTTCGACTAGCGACAAGTGATCGCCGCACATTCGACAAGTGGAGTTCATCGGTGGCGGTCAAGCAGTGAAGACGTCTAGGAACTGTTGCGTGTTCGGTATAGTTGTGTCGTGTACCAACATTAATTACTTTGCATATCCATTACTGTATAGAATCAAGTTCTTTTAACTGAACCGACAGATGTGCTGCTGGGGAGTTTGTTCCACTACTTCTTCTTCCCAGCTAAAACACTAGGAAGTGGTGAAGGGCAGGGCGTTTTGGGGGACTGTCTTATGTAAACTTTAACGTGCTATTTCAGGTTGAGTAAATGACTTTTGAGTTTAATTCGGTTTTTCTATTGCGCAATAACCAACACTACCCACAGTGCGCCCACAGTGGTTGAAATATGGCTGATGATAACGAGAGAAACCTTCCGTTCTCCGACAACTATCTATCTGATCTCCACAACATAGTTACTTGGTAACACGATAACCCTTGGTATGATTGTCAGACTTTTAGGTTTCTGACTACCCGTAACGACTGTCAAAGACGCACTACAAAAGCAAACTTTTTGTAAAAATAAAATTATATTATTAAATTCGATGCGTCATTTCTACGGCCGGAAACTGTCATAATACATGTTACAATTTGCAGCGAATAATACTACACGCATTCCCATGAGAAAATGCTTTCCTGAAAACCTGTCTGTTTTAGACAGTCCTTTCACAGTTATTTTACTATCTAAAGCTTTAGTTTTATATGAAAGTGGTGAACGATCACACAATAACGGCTATTCAATTACAGAGCGTTTTTTGACACCGAAAAAAATACTGATGATTTTCATGACGTGTTCATGTAGGTGTTTGTGACGTTATGTCACATACACCTACATGGACACTTATGAAACGTCAGAAGCTAGGTGGTCGGTTCCAATTGGTCATTGCTTATGGAGAAGAGTCGGCAAGAAACTCCACGGTTACTCTTTTAAAAATAATTGGTTTTTACAATATTTTCAAATAACAGTTTAATAGGTATGGGAGGACGGTGTAGGCCTTTCAACAAGTACCGGATACTTAACTAAGTAGAAAATGGTCAACAAATCTACAGTCTACTAAGCCTAGAACGTTCTCAACCTCAAGACTGGCAAAATACAGTAAAAGATTAGCCATGTGTGTTCGGATATATAATAAAATATCATAGATTAAAAAAAAAAACTACTTAAATGGTTAAATACTAATAATTTTTACAGCATAAAAGAATTTACTGAAGGGAAACATTTTGTAATGTATCCTATATTATTTGCATGCTGCAAGGTGTATAAAACAACCTTATACACCTTGTTTTTTGCAAATAATTATTATTTCTATTTCACATCCACAAAATAGACTATACTAAATGACGGAACCGTTTTCCTATGAAACCCAAGCTTGACAGCAACTTTATACCAAAGACAACAGATAACTGATTTAAAATCACAGGTAAAAAAACTGTGAAAGAAACACTGAGTACAAAAGAATACGTGTTTTACGAATTTTAACTTTATTAGTTCCTAATCGTGTCCAACTGACATGTCAGGATCGCATTTTCTCAGTGGCCGGAATTTATGTACCTACCTACCTGCATATAACTTTTTATTTTTAGCCACAATCTTTTCTCGTCTTTACAGAACGATATAAAGATCGGGTGACATTGTTTGCTAGTAGGTAAAGATGATGGATCGTATGAGGCCGTCCCGGACCGAGTCGGAGCTCTGACCGATGCCGAAATTAAAGAACACCGACTCTGCGGCGACTTGCTGTGCGCATGTGCCCATGGGGTACCAGCCCACTTTGTTGAATACTATACCCACTTTGTATACCTGTGGAGTTAAAAAAAATATGTCAAAATAGGGTTGTCAGATGATAAAAAAATACATAAAAAATTGAGGTACAGGTTATTTATTTGCAGAATACATGTCCAAATCTAAATTAGTTGAAATTTGATGAATAGGTCGTATGCCATAATATCTCTTGATGTTCAAAAACTGCAGATTCTCAGTCTAACAAGAAATATATTACGGTAATGTGAATTTGATGGTTTATGCCTATGGCATTAAGTCCGCCTCTGTACATTTTTTTTGTGCTTAAAGTACTAAATAAATAAATAAATATGCATGAAAAAATACATTTCTATAGGTATTAAGATTCTCATTCTAATAGCAATGTGTAGGGTTCTTTGCGTATTTTTTATAGAAGGCTCTTTTATATTACACTTATATTATGGCATCCTCATTGGTATATATAGTACATATCATTTCTAATATGTAAAATGATAACAGAATAACCCATGTTCCCCGATAGGATTTTCCATCGGTATAAATTACGAACTTCCATACAAAATTTTATTATGGGGTGGATTTTCAAAAAATCTTTCCTTAGGGCTCATTTTCGCAATACAGGTTAGAATTGTTTAACCTCACCTACAGAGAAAGTACTCTAAATACTGGAGATAGCAAATTTAGAATTCAGATTTGTTTCTTGATAGATAGATAGATAGATTTTTCCTTTAAGAGGCCGTGCACGAAATCCCTGATTTTGATCAAATTTGTTCATTGTTTGTGAGAAAGGGAAACATAATTTAAACAAAATTATTTGAGATTTGAAAAGTCGTGTTCTTTGTTTTGCATGTGGCTGAAAGGGATTTTTAAAATAAATTAAGTATTCACGGTAAATCACTAATATCTGCAACAAGTTTTCCGAAAAATGACGCGAGACTGACATTTGATCATCATTCTACAAGAAACTACTTTTGATTTTGAACATTAAAAAATATCATCAACATCATTATATGGTCTACTTGCATGTGGCGGAACCACTTTTTTCAACTTCCATACAAAATATAGCAGAAAAATAATATTGAAAAAACCTTTTTTTGTTTTAAACCTCGTCAGTAATATATATTTTTCCTATTATTAAGCTAATCATATCAAGAAATTTAAAAATCACAAATTAGTCTTCAGCTATCCTTGAAATATAATCAAAATTTTGTTTAATGATTATACAATATCTTCATTAAGTAAATCAATGGCGAAATAAACTATATTTTGGAGAGCACTAAAATGATGAAACTATTAAAAGCTGCTGTGACTGACACGAATGGTTAAGCACCATGAAAACTGTACTTTTATAGTTACACAGACTTAATGTTTCGATTATTTCAAGTTTACTCACAATTAGATAAGCAATTGCCAAAAGAGAGTTTTTTTCGTACACGGACCCTTAAGTAAAATTTGCTATCTCCAGTATTTTAGAGTACTTTCCCTCCAGGTGAGGTAAAAAAATTCCACCTGTATATGGATCGCTTGTGCAAAATTTCATGCTGGCTGTACGTTGTCTGTCAGTGAATCAATGAATCTAAGATTTGATTAAGTAGATTTGAGAGTTATATTATCTAGATGTGCGTCACCTTATTCCTCTGTATGTACACCGGGCGGTTGAACATGATGTCCAGCAGGTGGCGGAAGGGCACGCGATTGGTGTAGTGCGTGTAGGTGAGGCGCGCGCCGTCGGCGTCCAGCAGGTGCGCGTACAGCAGCTCGCAGTACGAGCCCGCGCCCGCGCCCGCGCCGCCCAGCGCGCACGACACGCCCGACTCCTCGCTCGGGGCTTGTGTCGGCACCTCAATTAAACCAAGGCAATACGCTTATTTACGACCAGCTTTTGCCCGCGTCCGCTCGGAACTTATACCTTACGTCCTAAGCCAGGTCATGTTCCACCTGTGTGCCAAATTTCATTGAAATCCGTTCAGCCGCTAAGGCGTGGATGGGTAACAGACAAATTACCCTCCCCTGCTTCACTCGGTTTTACCAACTTGACATAACATCGAGATTTCTTTATTTTATGTTAGTTTAATATACACTCCCGAACTCCTAAATCGAGCCATCGTGCAATTTTATGTTTATTTATAGATAAAAAAAAAAACTAAATTATAATAAGTCAGATAACTTTTTTATGCAGTTTTGAAGCTGACATCATCTCGATATCAACATTGTTCCAAATCAAATATTTATTCACGAATTTAAAAAAGAAAAGAAAACCGGAGTTTGGTCGCTCTTAAAGAAGCAACAAGCTTTGATTTGAGCATCTTTAATCTAATAGTTATTTCGTCGTTTGTTTTGTTTCGTTATGCAGAGTATCGAAATTGTTTTTCCTTATTTATTTATTTTCTTATAGTAGTAAAAAAAAACTTTTTTTATTAATATAAACTATCAACAATTCAAACTCAAACTCAAAGCATTTATTTCAAATAAACCAATTACAGGCACTTTTGAATTGTCAAGGGGTCGGTCAGTCAGAAAGATGAAGCTATACCCAAAGTCTCAAATTCAGATAATTTATGTAAACAAAGGGGATAACATATCAAAAAAATAGCTTCGTAATGGTAATTCACATAAAATGGCGAAAAAAAAGGTTCCGTTTTCTATTAAGTACTGATTTTAAGAAATAATAGTAAAAAAATAATCATACCGTTATTATTTTTATACATTTTCGGTTTTAAACAAAGTTATTAAAAAAAGGAGATTTCCCGGTATAAAATATTTAATGATACTGGTAACAATGCAGGAGATCCAAACATTTTAAATTTTTTTACATCTTCAACAACACTAATATTACAACTCTCATTCATAGATTCATTTTGTAAGTAGCTTATCTAGTCACATTTTGGATGAAAACGGCTGTAAACTGTTTCGAGAGAAAATCGATTTTGGGAGATTTACGTCTAGCAGTGGACTTAAAATGGCTGAATATGACGATCATAGGCCGTGTCTCCCACACACTACACAAAATATTGTTTGGCAACGGTATTTTGTTTGCATAGTTCTTATAATTAATTCACTTTAATTTTATAGATGATTATTTACAAAAAAAATAATGTTTTGAACCACTGTCCTGTAATTTTGACAGTGACATTTTTTGACATTACTTTGTTTACATAAATTATCTGAATTTGAGACTTTGGGTATAGTTGCCCATTCCAAAGCGCAAATGTAAACTCTACTTTGGTTTAACAGACTATATTATGAGCTGAAAGCCTAAGTTAAATACCCGCAATACAGGTTACTTTGTTTCTAGTTTATTTTAATTTTGTTTTCACTTTTAAGTTGTCTTTTTTGCAGTCGGGATTTAGATTTTTAAAATTATTTATTTTATTTGAGACTTTTTAGTCCCGGAACATTTTTGGCTTGCCAGTTGAGGGGATATTATATTATATTGATGAATATAATGCGCCATAATGCGTATAATTGATATAATGCGTTACTAATGGTTTAAGTTTAAGCGAAAACCGATAACCAAATTAAAAATAAAATTTTAACATATAATTTATATTTATTTTATACCCTACTCGATAGGTTTTGGTTATTTTTTATTTATTAACGTAATAGTATTTCGCACCAAAAATCCGCCATTTTTTTTTTTTTTTCAAACACCTATCTAAGCACTTTTAAGACCATTATAACGATACCTTTCTTTCCTCAAAATACCAATTCAGGCACAGATCTACATGGTCCTGACATGAGGTCCTCAGGAGTCCTCACTGACCAAGATTACCTATGTCTGGACTTTAAAAGAGACTTTGACCCCTGACTTTGTTTCGCCATAATATATGTTCTCATGAGTAGGCAGTTAGGAAATGTTGACTCCAACTACTAGTAGCTTATTTTTTAATATGTATATTTTTTGAAGTTCAAAAGAGCCTTTTATGTGCCTATTTGAAATAAATGACTTTGAATTTGAATATGACGTGTAAAAGTGATTCCGATATCCTGTTTCCAGAATAAACGATGTCATTTCATTTCACTGCACCCCGAGATGACGACTTAGGGACTAACCACACTTATTCAGCTCAGTTCAGTTTTTGTCCATAAAAAACAACGATTTTGACGTTTAAGACGCGTACGCATCTGATAGACGCAGAAAGCTGAACGGATGCATACGTATCTCCGTCCGTAATAGGGAAGTATGGAAGAAAAAGACATGTTGCGTCGACCCCAAATAATAGGGATTAGAGCAAGAGCCCGTGTGGTGCCGGCCATAAAGAATAGTACCACCCCATTTCCTCCCATGGGTGTCGTAAAAGGCGACTAAGGGACTTACTAGAGAATGGGCAGCAGCATTTTCTATGCATTTTTAACACCATACTGCGATCGCCAACCCGCCTGCCAAGCGTGGTGATTATGGCAAACCCCCCCTCAATTGGGGTAGGCCTATATCCAGCAGTGGACGTTTTTCGGCTGAAATGATGATGAGAGCAAGAGAATGATGCTGTGTCTCACCTGCACTCCCAGCAGACAGATGTTCTTATCCACCATGAAGGTGACGGAGCAGTCCAGTACGGAGGTGTTGAGGCAGTCGGTGTGCTGTATGATGGGTCGCTGGCAGTATATCTTGTTGTAGTCGTTGCTGTGTCGGTCCATGTGCTCCACACCCAAGCCCGAGTGGTTCGCGTTTTGAACGATTGAGGAGTGGCGGACGCCGACTGAGGAGTAAGATACACTATATTCAAAATTCATGTGTAGACGTAACGACTACCGAAATAAACCAGCCCAATTATTACGTTTATGGGGCATGCGCTGCTAACCTTCTAAGGCGGCGGCTTGTGGCTAAGTAATAACAGCCGCACGGGTCGATCGATCAGGTTAAGATACGCTTGCCGCGGTTGGTCCGTGGATGGGTGACCATCTTAACATACCAAGACCCCTCCGTGCCTCGGAAACCACGCTAAGCCGTTGGTCTTGGCCGTCATTTGTAGATCTTTGACAGTTGTTGCGGGTCGTCAGAAGCCTGAAGATCTGACAACCAGTCTTACCAAGGGGTATCGTGTTACCCAGCCACTGGGTTGTGGAGGTCAGATAGGTAGTCGCTCCATGTAAAATACTGCACTACTACTACACTACTGGTATTCAGCTACATCCGGTTAGACTGATGCCGATCCCAAAATTGCTGGGAAAAGGCAGGCTGATGATGAATTATTAATAATAATAAATAATAAAAATGTTTATTTCATCAACTTATGTAAATTACATTATTAAGTTTGGAGTCACCTTTTAAGCAAAGATTTGCTTGTATTAGGTGGTTCCGCTCTTCCAGTTTACATTGACTATACATTGTGAGAGAATAAACAATAAATAATTTTGAAAGCATGCTAAAGATTTTTAACAATACAAAAAATTATATAATTATGGAATAAGGAATGCGCACAGTGCTATGTGTGTGTGGGAGAGTATGGTTGAAGTGGGGGTGAGTGCGATGTAGGAGTGTGAATGTTGGTGTGAAAGGTGTGATTTGTGTACTTTTTGTTTTAGTCATGGACAAACTATAATGTTATTGTGTTGGGAATTATGTAATTGTATGGAGCATAGCCTCGATTTCTTCGTAACTTTTGCCCTTCAACCATTCAGTGAGTTTCTTTTTGCAGTCGCGGTATGTCCTAGGGTATATGGTGAGAATTTTGTTGAGAGAATTGTATAAGCGGGAAGATTGCTTTGTGTATTGTCTTGTATGTGTGTGTATTATTATTATTATTATAAGCCTGTGTTCTCCCACTGCAGAGCATTTCAGGGCAAAGGCCTCCCTAGTAAAACATTATTTTAAAACTTTAATAATGTAAACAATTATTGCTTGGCCATTAAAGAAAAATAGATAAAAACCCAGGTTTACCAGTATGCCAAATCTGATCAAAATCCGTGGCGGATAAATGCCGAGGCGTGGTAAAAAAAAAAAAACTGTAAGTAGGTTTGTACAAACACCTTTACACGTCAAACATATTTTTAAACTAGATGCGGTCGGCGTTTCCTATCTGACTACTCTAAGAAGAGAGACCGAAACAAACTCAGAGGTCACAGACTCCTTTAAAGTCCAGACAGTCATAACCTTGGTCAGATCATGTGAAGACCATGTAGATTGGTGTCTGAAATGGTCTGTATAGGATAGAACCACACAGATTGAGTGGACCTGTCCAGTCAGTATACGCATTTGTCAGTAATCGTGCAGCTCAACTCAGAACTTAAGAAGCTCAACGATTCGACGAACAATACCAAAGAAAGGACATTTGGGTAGACCGCATGAATTACTCAAACTGCCCGATCATGATTAAAACTAAAAGAAAAAAAAGAAAAGGTAACAGACAGGCAGACTGACAGAGTTACTTTCGCGTTTATAATATTAGTTTGGATTCTACAAACATAACCGTGGTAAATTGGAAAATTGATGCAATTAGTACTAGATGATCACATTGAAAAAATTATATTTAGTGGAGGATGAAACCTCCTTTGGGTGTTTACCTACCATCATGGCGCGTCGGTCTGGGGTAGGGCTGGTAGGCAGAGGGCGCGCCGAACACTTGCTCCAACATCACGGGGCTCGGAGTGTCTACCGTCAGCGTCGCCATCTGACGAAAATAATGAGCACTGGTTATAAAACAAGCTTGGACAGATAATAAAATATAGAAAGAAAGAAACATTGTTTATTCTACACAAACAAGACGCACGTTACATAAAAAATAGACAAAATACACATACTAATACAAAGTAACTAAAAGCCTCGTATTCAAAACCTTAAATCTATACTTAATATATAAAGCTGAAGAGTTTGTTTGTTTATTTGTTTGAACGCGCTAATCTCAGGAACTACTGGTTGGAATTGAAAAATTATTTTTGTGTTGGATAGTCCATTTATTTTGAAATATTATAGGCTATATAACACCACGCTACAACCAATAGGAGCGGAGCATAAATGAAAAATGTTGCAAAATCGGGAAAAATTATTGCTTTTTGAGAGCTTCCGTTGCGTGCGCTGCATAAACGGTTTAAGTTACGCAAATATCATGTATGATGGAATTGTTCCTTTTTAAAAGTTCTTAAAATAAATCCGCGATAGCATATGTCTATCTTTTAAGATTGATTCACTATAACCTTTTTTTATGGTAATCAAATTTGTTCAAAATTAATGCAGTTTTAGTTTTATCAACAAAATATTAATCCTTATCCAAATAAATATGTTATTAATCACAAGTTTCAATGTATACAAAATTGTATTATAATTTTAAAATAACTCCGTAACAAAATAAGTAGAAAATTCATTACTTAAACCACTCTCTTACGAGTAGGTGACGCAGACGAAGTTGCGCGGGTCAGCTATATAATTTGCTAGCTTTTGCCCGCGGCTCCGCCCGCGTGGATGTCGGTTATCGCGTAAAAAAGTAGCCTATGTCCTTCTCCATATCCCAGGTCCAGGTCTGCCAAATTTCATTACGATCGGTTCAGCGGTTTAGGCGTGAAAACAGACAGACAGACAGATAGACATACAGACAGACAGAGTTACTTTCACATTTATAATATTAGTATGGATAAAGCTGAAGAGTTTGTGTGTTTGGTTGAACGCGCCAATCTCAGGAACTTCTGGTTCGAATAGAAAAAATATTTTAGTGTTGGATAGCCCATTTATCGAGGAAGGCTATAGGCTATATATCTACGCTACGATCCTTAGAAGCCAAGCCAAAAGAACGGAAGTCAGAAAGAACGCTAAGCGATAACGAAGTTTTAGCGCGGGCGAGCGACGGGATGCGAATGCGACGCGATGGGTGGGCCGAAATTTCACGCGGACGAAGTCGCGGGCAGAAGCTATGTAACAATAAAAATGAAAAAGTTTGGACTGTTGTCCATTGCTTGACGACAGGCCAAGACCACAGACAATAGATGTTGCATAATCTATTGCGTTGTGCAACATTGGTAAATGACAACAAACAAACGTAACAAAAACTAAATGTTTAGCGCAGTGGAAATTATCTACCTTTGCAACAAACAACAAATTACAAGAACAATTAAGCCGTGCGTCGCATCTGTGCAAGAATAGCTCGTTGCTCAGCAAAATGCTGTGACTTCGGACGAACCTATCGTCAACAGCGCTGATTTTCAGCAACTACCTCTCGAGTGACATAATGACGTCGCCCACAAATACTCACATTAGAAGATGGTCCATCCCCAATCAGCTGTTTCCTAGGCACCCTGCAGGTTGAGAAGCCACTAGGCATGGCCACGTCCGAAGAACTGGACAGTATGTTCATGAGGACGGCAAAGGCCTCAGATTCCGTGAGGAGTGAGGACCTGGCCGGGCCTTCTGCGAACTGCTGCGGCGTCAGCGTCAGGAAACGAATCTTTTCGATAGCGGACCGAATAGTTGGCTTGTCTGACTTAGTGTCTGTAGAGGAGGAACAAGGAGTAAAAATAAAAAAACACATTCAACATACAGCCTAAACCGCTGTCTCTAGAAGCTTGAAATTTTGCATAAGAGGTCCATGTACTGTATGTCCGGTTTCGGACTGTACAAACTTAAAGGGGTGGTAGTTTGCTCTATTTTATCAATAAAATTATTCTACATATGGGGTCGGTAATGAATGGCAGGCATTTTTGTGTTTTGATGGACTTTTATGAAGCGTAAGCCGTCGTAAATCTCACAAAAACACAATTTTGTACAGTCCGAAACCGGACATATTTTATAACAATAGTGAGCACAAAGAGAGGATTTAAAAAAAATCATTCATTAAAGGGGTTACATGGGGGATGAAATTCGTCATTTTTAAATCCATCAGCGGCTTGTGGAGTAATAAATTACTGTAAATATAATTTTGTTATCTACTGCATGGATTATTTCTAGGTATTTCCAAAACCGCAGACAAAAGATCTGAGGGGAAAAAAATTGGTTGCTAAATTAAGATTTTATTTCAAACACAAAGTGGCTCATAATGATTAGTTAGGTGAACTCATTATTTTAAGTAACTAAACTACGCTACCCGCGGCCGTTGACCCCGTAATTACTAGAAATTATAGATAAAAACAATGCAATTAATTAATATAACAATGCTTTCAGGATGGTGTTGAGGCTGCCTCGTTACTGTAGTGTGTCGGAAATGTTTGCGGAAGCCCGAACCGACGGCTTTTACGCAAAAAAACTGCATCGCTACTGAGGAGAGTGAGGGGCAGTCAAAACAGCATCCTGAGAACTGTAGCCGAGAGCTTCGGCTCTCCGATTGTACAGCAGTTTGTCGGAGGTTGATTTTTACTAACACTAGGCAATAAGTTATTTTTTGTATGTTACTAACACTTTATGGATATTTGTGTCCGAAATAAAGCGATGATCGCTACATATTATAAAACAAAGTCCTCCGCCGCGTCTGTCTGTCTGTCTGTTCGCGATAAACTCAAAAACTGCTGCACCGATTCTCATGCTGTTTTCACCAATGGATAGCTTGGTTCTCGAGGAAGGTTTTAGTATATAATTTGTTAAGTTTTTGTATGCATTTTTGTATGAATTAACGATATTTGTTGGAGGTGCCGGAAAAAAATAAGCCGTCTGGGAGATTTCAACGAAAACGCTGTCTAAGCCCTTTGAGATATAACAAAATAATGTATTGTGGAATTATGTATCTTATAAAGGTCTTCAAAAAAGTCCGCGATGGCATATGTCTATCTCTTATGGATAACATACTATATCCATTTTATTATCTTTTTGTAGGTATTTGTTGAAATACGATTACGATAACAATACGCTATAATATCAGTAGCTATTAGCCAAATTATGTTCGTAGATAAATAAGCTAGCTACTTATGTGTATTTCAAACAGTATACAAGAATATTTATCATAAAAACATTACTAAACACGGCGGCCTTATGATCAAAATTTGTGCATTCCAAAACTTTCGTTAATTTTTCACTGACATATTTATCACTTTTTGATAAACTAACACTCAATACGAAATCTACACTTATTTCTCAGTAATTCTGTATAAGATTCTTCTAAGATTAAACCGTTTTCTCGTACCGTTTGCACGTATAACCTTGAAGAATGTTTACATCAAGCACCGCGCCACACCGCCACACGACCACAGAGTACAGACGTATTTTGTTTTCTTTTTTTTTCGTTCGTTTAGTGGGGTTCCCGCTAAAATGTCAACCGGTCAAGTATTAGTCGATTAATCGAATCTACAGCCAGATCGTGTTGCAAGTACAAAATAAATGTCAAATATTTCGTCCAATTGCGAACGTGACCCTGAGAAAAGTTATGCACCAATGGTGTTCATTAGATATTTCGAGCGTTTTATCAGCACAAACGGAGTATCATGCGACATTTCGGAGGATTTCATTTTGTTTTCACATTGTTGGTACTTACGTGAATTATTTTAAAATTATTATTTGTGTCGCACTTTTATGTCGTATTGTAATTTGGTAGGTACAATTGATTGCTTTAAGAATTTGAGTGAAATTTCGTATTTTGATTTTGTGTTTGTTATCTTTAGGTAAAGACTCATTCACGTTCAGAACATAAGTACTTTTATTATATTAAATCATTTGTTTCGGTTTCTATTCACATAGTGAATCACATTAAAATTAATATTAAGTTAGAAATTTGAGATATAGCCTGGGATATGGAAAAGGACATAGGGTACTTTTTATGGGATAACCGACATCCACGCGGGCGAAGCCGCGGGCAAAAGCTAGTTATTATTATAATTGAAAAAAAAATTATATATTGATACCCATCTCATCTGTTTATTTTCGCCAGTTCATTTAATTTAACTTTGTATGTATTTGCATTAGACGAAAGCATGTTAAATGTCAGAGAGTAATGATGGCCTAGTGGTAACGGCCCCGAGTCGTACGTCGTGGATTCGAACCGCTGCTCTCAAAACGGTAAAGGAAAACATCGTGAGGAAACCGGCATGTCCTAGAACCAAAAATTCGAAGACATGTGACATCTACCAACACGCACTGGGCCTGCGTGGTATTATAGAGCTATGAGGAACAGGGTGTAAAGTTCACTCATCCTCTATTGAAAAGGGAGGTTCCTCCGACCAGACGGGTGTTGTGTCTGGTGGGCAACTGCCCGACGGTTGATGTCGGGATGTTGTATACGTAGGATGTTCCATAAGTCTTGCAAAATCTAACTACCTATTTATTAAACTTTTTCAAAATACGAACCATCACTGTTAATACACTTATGCATGCGTTCAAACCACGTATTAAACATAATCTTCCACTGATCCTTTGTGACACTGGCACAGACCTCATCCCATGCATTTATTAATTCGTCATCAGTTGCAAATCGTCGTCCTTTCAACTTTCAACCTCTTTGAAATTCCTTATACCACCTGAACACAGTAGAAAGAGAAGGGCTCTCTTTACCGAAGGTATTAAACATTTCCTCGTGGCACTCTTGGTAAGACAATCCACGTTTGAAATTGTAAAAAAAAAAAACACTCTGTACTTGCAGTTACCGAGACTAGCCATTTTCACAATTTTTTTTATTTATTTACCATAGATTAGGTACTGATGTCAAGCTCAACAAACACTGCATGCATGGACTTGTAATAAGTGGCAGATAACCATACGCTCAGTCATACATGTCCAAACTTGTTACATTCTTTCTGTTGCAACACTTATGGAACAGCCTACGTATATGCTAGTCGTGCGGTACCTAAACTCTGATTGTGCGATGCAGGATTGTGACGTCAGGTGTTTGATACGTAGTTCGCATGCTGTGGCGTTGTAAATACCGCCACAGTATATTACAACCCACTCTGACTGACCCAGCAGTGGGAATATTATAGGCTTATAATATGATGTTAAATATTAATCATTACAATTTAAAGCCAACTTTATTCATTGACATAACAGGCACATAAGAGGGCTTTTGGCTAAGTTATAACAGCCGTAGGGGTCGATAGATCAGGTTAAGCTACGCTTGCCGCGGTCAGTCTGTAGATGGGTGACCATCTTAATATATCGAGACCCCTTCGTGCCTTGGAAAGCACGTTAAGCCGTCGGTCCCGGCTATCATTCGGATCATTGCCGATCGTTACGAGTCGTCAGAATCCCGAAAGTCTCACAACCAGTCTTATCAAGGGGTATCGTATTACCCAGTAACTGGGTTGTGGAGGTCAGATAGGCAGTCACTTCATATAAAATAGTTGGCAAAAGGTTAAGCGATGATGATGAACAGACACATAGGATGGAAGAATGAATTGAACTAAATAATACAAAAACCGACCAAGTGCGTGTCGGACCACACATAATGAAGGGTACCGTAGTTGGGACGACTTTACCCCAAGAACAAAGTTAACATTGTAGTTGAAATACATTCCAACTGCAAATGTAAGTTTGTACGCACAATTCAAATTCAAATTCTTTATTTCAGACTAATAGGGATGTGTCCTGGGTAAAAAAAAGACAAACTGTTTAGTCCATCAATCAGATAATAAAAAATATTAGAGACGTATTTTTTGCTTTAACATATTAATAGAAAATGTACTTAGATAAAGCACATTAAACTTGGGGAGTGGGGGCTCGCTAAGTCACAGCTACGTATAAAATCTACTGAGAAGTGACGTCATGCCACATTTGAACTCAATGTATCGCCGTAATGTTTTGATTACGTAAAAAAAGAAAAAATACGTGTCCAATATTTTTTTATAATCTACATGACGGACAAAAAATATTTTTTTATCTACGCCCATGCTATAAATCCTCTATAAAAGTTTCTGAAACAGTTAGCTTATTGCCAACATTAAAACACCCAGTGTCATACTCGTAGTAACCATAATAGCATCCAAACGGGAGTTATAATGTTGTACTGAATTTCATAATGCAACTCCTTTGCTTTTACGAGGATGATGATCCCTTCCTTACTCATCTGTTTGATGAGTAAGGCAGGGATCATCATCCTCCCTTCCATTCTCATTTACTCAATTTGTGGTATCTTTATGAATTTCAAAATAAGAACATTGTCACGCACGCGCGTTTCACTATACTATACCATAGCGTCGTATCCCGCCATTTTTGTTTGATATTAGTATTGCAAAAACTGTTTCAGAACCTTTTATAGAGGATTCATGTCATGGGTGTAGATAAAGTCTTGTATGCAACTGTAATAATTAGGTATTATAAAACAGTTGCATAAATAACTATTAGTCATCATCCCTATTCAACAATAATAATAAACAATAATTATTTGTCAATATTCGGAGATTTACCATGGTATTTCAAGACCATAGACTTGAGACTATTTTCGACTATTTTCGGTTTTTCAAAATTTTAGGCTCAGTAATAGTTTCGGAGATAAGGGGGAGGAAATTTCCAATTTTCATCTATTTTCTTAAATAACTATAAAACTTTTTATTTTAAAACGATTAAAAAAAAATCTGACCCTCACAGTACCCCTTCATTTAATATGCGACATGGTAAAGTATGCAAAATCTATTTTTTTATTTCTCTCCGAAAAGTGACCCCCCACATTCAAAATTCATTTATTTACGTCACGTTCGTGTTTAGGTCCCATAAATTCATATATGTACCCAACTTTAACTTTATCGGTCCATTAGATATTCGGAGCAAATTGGCAGTTGACGAACAGACAGACAGACACACAAGTGATCCTATAAGGGATCCGTTTTTTTTTTTTTTTCCTTTTAAAGTACGAATCCCTAAAAATAAGTTACTTGACTATAGCTCACCAGGTTTTTTCTTGCCTTCATCAGAGGGTCCCGGTAAGGGCTGGTCAGAGCTATCACTCGCCTTTTGTGTGTCCATCACAGCTACAGGGCTGTTTTCTGCACTGCTTTCTACATTTACAACCTGAAATATTTTTCATAATCTATATTGAATACTAGCTTCTGCCCGCGACTTCGTCCGCGTAAAATTTCTTGTTTTAACATAAAATATATCCTATGACACTCGGCAATACTGTAGCTTATTAGTGACATAATTTCAGAAGTTCCGAGGATTATCCCCTAACATACAAACTCACAATTAATGTCTTAAGATGAAACTAGTCGATAATTTTCCATACAAATTTCGGGGGGTATTACTCCACTGTTTTACATTGTACATCCAAAGTTAAACATGATATCGTTTTTCTTATTATTGTCTGTACGAAAGCAGAATATTAAAATAAAAAGCCATTAAAAAGTTATGAGCCAACAAAGATTCGTTTTTCCTACTAATTTTAACGCAAATTTGGGCGTAAATAAGTAATAAAAGAAATGTAAAATCCCCAAAACAAATCCCGCTCCGACAAATCTCAGTTATCAAAGATTTTAATAAACTTTATTTCTAATTGATTTATCCAGTAGTTTTTCCATAAAACTCAACCTTCCAAAGGACTTTTCGTAATTTTTTACGCGCGCGGTTTACTATGAATTATCGTGCATTTCACTCAACACACGATAACGGACACGATTCTAGGTGAGACAGTGTACTTTTTGGCCACGCCCACCAGTGAGTTCGAGCCCGCGACTAGTTGGCTCTTAAGGGGGAAGCTTCAGGGTAGCCCGCGAAATTCAAATTTTCTTACGTTGCAGGTCAGTATCAGGTTGTACGTCGATCTAAATATGATTTGCGGCCTTATCAAATATGTATTTACTGAATTTTGATTGTTGGAATCGGTTTTGTTATAGTTATTAAATTTGCAACTACACACATCAAAATTGTCTAGGGATCAAGTACATCATTAACTATAAAAAATTATCCAATTAATATTTACCAAGTCTAGTCTTCCAGACTGGTTTCTTACTTTAATTCCTATGTTAACTACTTATCCCTATATATTTTTTAAATTAAGAGAAATTGCAATTTTTGCAAATTGTGGGAAATTAACCTAAGTTAATGTATTCAATTAAATGGCAAAAAAAGTTAAGTAATTTTTCATTTTTTTTTATTGTAAAGATAAAAAACAAACCTTGTTACACCTATAATAAGCATCATACCATGTATATTATCTACACATGTTTTTGCAAATAAATAAATCTGAATCTGAATCTGAAAAAAATCTGTGTTTCCACCATTGACACGAATCACACAATCACAGCGATTTGCCATGCTTAAAGTCTGTTTATCAAAATCACTTTGAGGAATGGCTGCCCACGTTATTTCTAACAAGTCAAAAAGATGTTGTGGGGTATGCACGTAATCGGCAGAGCTCTTCTTTGGAGCGTATCCCATGCGTGCTTAATTGGGTTGAGGTCTGGCGATTGAACAGCCCAGAAACGAGAAAAAAAAAACAACGCCAGTCGTCTTTCTCCCATTATAAACGGACCCTACGATTGCGGGGTGCTATAGGTGGAACTCTCAACGGCCTTCGGGAACGCAGACCCACTTCACGTAAATGATTTCGGATGGTTTGGTCGCTTATCAGCAAGCCTGAAGAGCAGTGGAGCCTCGTAGTCAACATCTGGCAGCCATGGTACGATTCCGTCGAGCAGTATTTTAGAAATACCGGTCCTGTCTGCGAGTGGTGATGCGAGATCGTCCTCCATGTCGCTCGGCCACGCTGCCCGTGATACGATAGCGTGTCCAGAGGCGACTGATGGCACTCTGTGTAGTGCCAAGAGCGACAGCCACAGTACGTTGCCTGGAAACAGCTTGCAACATTCCGACGGCTCTCATCATCTCTTTTCATGTCAAATGATATCGTCGCACCATATCGATGCAATTTTTTTCACTTCCGATGCGGAAATTGTAACGGTTTTGTAAAAACGCTATTTCACACTTTTATAGGAATCCTGATTGGCAAGTGATATTCTATTAAAAAAAAAAATTGGTAGTCATAAGGACTGGGATAAAATAATAATCCTCAATTGCGGCGATACTCTAAACCGTACTTGATCCCTAAACACTTTTGATGTGTGTATATCGACACGTCCCGCGCATAGGGTCGTATGTTGTTTGTGAATTTTCAGGAGAGATTTTTAACGTCATCTTTGTGTTGATCAGCCGCAAAACATAATATGATAAGACTATTAGCGGGTTAGAAACTCGGTGTTTAGTGTTAATATGAAAATATCGTTTTTAAGAATGTGTAGTATTTATATAATATTACATTATAGTACTAAAATCTCATTTTACAAAAAAAAACATGTTCGACTTTTTGCGTGGGAGGTATCGATATCACAGCAAGATTAAACAGTATTTATTTTGAAAGACTCTACAATGGTTTTGCAATCAACAACAAATAATTTTAATGCTTTTACAAAATAGTAAGCAAACTCTTGTTAAAGATTTTTTGACATAAAGATATCTTTAAATTTTCCTTTTGCTTCCATAGTGAGAGCCAATTCAGAAAGCTTGATGATAACAAAATCGGGGGATACAGTTTGGTGTTGCAGCTACCTATCATCTACCTACATCCAAAATGTAATTACACCACTGGATAGCTAAAGGCTTAAAGAATTCTTTACTTTGAGTGAGGACTGTGACACATCGCGCGCGGCGGATAGGGAAGCGCCGCCACTGTGGTCGTTTAGCTGCGTCACATAATTTCCGTTTGGTATAAATTTTGTTTTGGAGAAGCTACGACATTCGTTTGAGTTTCAATCGTCAGCTCTTGTCAAGATTTATCGATTGCGTATATATAAAACATTAGTGTGAAACAGTTATAGGTAGTGAAAGCATAAGATGTTAAAGTAACAAAAAAAAAAATTCAATGTCGGCCTATCCTCGTTAAAAGCTAAATAAAAATATAGAGATCGGTTGGAAAGGGCTTCTCAAGAGCAATACAGTAATACCCATAAAACACCATATGACAGTGAAGCGGTGTCGAGAACGTAAAAGAATGAAGGCGTCCGAGAGGATCAGCAACGGCGCCAGTACATTTGGCCGAAAATATGACCTACGTTACGTACACGTAATCACGTAAAACACACGGCCGTGTCCACGACACAGCCAAACCCCATTTTTGCAATAGCATTGGTAAAATAGTAATTAAATATCTTAGGTAAGAATATCATAATTTACTATGTAACATATAACACTGTATTAGCTGTTTTGTTTACATACTTTATCTTTAGAATTGGAAGGTCCAGGACTCTTAGACCTTTTCTCATTTGGGGGTCCATTCTCTGATGGTGGGCTGACACTCCTCTCCGAAGTCCTCTTATCCTGGGCCTTGGCGTACCTCACAGCGGCCTCAAATAAGTCCAGTTCACTGTCGACATTCAAATGGTCCAGAGAGAAGACTGTTATGACTGTATTTAGTTCGACATCCTCAAAACTGCTATCGGTTAAAACCTCTTTCGTATTTGTGCTGATTATCTGAAATTACATGAGGAAAATATAGTGAAGAAAGTTTAGAGTATGAATGTGGACGGCATAAGAGTAGGGACAGGGCAAAGAGAAGATGGATGGATGGACTGGGTGAAAGATGATAGGGCTACAAAGGGGGTGACGAGGGGGTTGCGTCGACCGCAAATAAATTGGGATATAATATGGGCAAGAGAATGATGATATCTATCTATAAATACATAAATTCGCGCTTTCATCTCATGGGGCAGAACCTGAATTCTGAAACAAAACAAGATAAATATGCCGCAGCCATCTGGTTAAATTAGCCAGCTAATGGGACGCCTAGGCCGTCCATTAAATGCCAGCATCCAATTAAATAGCTGAAGTACAACTAGCCAAATCATTGAGCGCAACGTTTAACCAGATGGCTGAATATCGTGTAGTCATTTAGTTAAAGGACTTGGGGCACCCCGACTCGGACAGGTTAGGTTCGAAGGTTCCCCTTCGTGGTTATTTTCTTTAAAACCATCCAGAAGTAGGGGCTCTATCGACAAGCCTTATTATTGCTTGGAAACAAATTTAAGTACAGTGGGTACATTGAATCACTTGGCTGAGTCTTGGTCAGTCATCTTCAAAGGGCTGACTTTCAATATGCCAAGTTGTTAAACGTTGAATGATTCTAGTTCAATTAACTATCGGCCTAGACATCCAATTGGATGTTTAATGAACGGCCTGGGCGTCAAATTAGCTGGCTAATTTAACCAGATGGCTGCGACAGATATAACACGCTGTATTGTACTCTAAACATTGTAACAGCTTATTTAATTTTCAAAAGTTATTGTACAGTTGTACAAGTGTTTTTAAAAAGGATACAGGCCGTATACTTTCAATAGTATCCTGAGTATACAGAGTGGATTTTTGAGATGGGGCAGCAAGGGCAGGTATATTAACTATTGTAGCTACAGGAATTCCCATACATTTAGTAAAAAGTTTTTTTACTATTTCTGACTTTTCTAGTAGTCCAACCTCAGTTGGTCCAATATATTTTTTTTATCCTTATAAGAAATAGGATTGATTGACATCAAAAAAGTTTTTGGTGAAAATGGCACCTTTTCTTGTTGACAGTATTTTTTTTTTTTTTCTATATCTGTGTATGGTGATTAAAATTTCTCAAAAAAAAAAGGACAGTCTCCTGAAACCATTTTTCTGAAAGTACTACGGTTAAGGTACCTACCCTTATTGCACCATCTAAAAAATCCATTCTGTATATTCTCGACAAGCTAAAAAAAAATTGAATTACAAGATAAATGATTTCTTCCTCGAAAGATAATAAAATGTGTTCAGATAGAATTATTTCAGCGGGTCCATAAAACAGTAATAATGAATCATCTACCTGTATGCACTTATCCATAAGCACATTCTCCTCAAATAGCCTCGCAAACTCATAGGCTCGGCAGGCATTCCTCGGATAAAGGTCTGACCACAGATACCGAGTGCATTCCTTTACCAGATGAGGCAGCATGTACTTCTTGGCTCCATAGCACAGCTCACAGGCTTTGTCAAATGAACTGATGTTGATATTGTCTGTGTATATGTACCTGTAACATTACAGATGTAATTTGAGTAAAAGAAAAAAGAAAAGAGAATAAAGATTTATTACAATAATAATGTTTTTTTTAATAATTTTAACCATACTATAATACTATCCATACTAATATTATAAATGTGAAAGTAACTCTGTCTGTCTGTTATGTTTTCACACCTAAACCGCTGAACCGATCGTCAAGAAATTTACCATAGATATAGCCTGGAATATGGAGGACATAGGCTACTTTTTTACGCGATAACCGACATCCACGCGGGCGGAGCCGCGGGCTAAAGTTAGTTCTATATATATTAGTTAGTAGAAGTTGGGGCTTCAGGTACCTATACATTTAAGTCAAATACTTCATAGTTGGTTTATAACACAAATTAAAGGATTAAGGCCTGTGTTCACCAACATTCAAACTACCGGTTAGGTATTTAAACAGTTGATTTATGTCAAATTTCCTAAGTAAAGAACTGATTAAATATCTAAACAGTTGATTTAAAGGTTGGTGAACACAGGCCTAACAGTACTACTGTTTGATTGAATATTTCGTCGCCTTGAAGGGTAATGGCTTTTTTTTTCTTTCTTTCTTTCTTTATACCACAGAACTACACTTCTGAGTTAAAGACATTTAAAAATTAAATGATTCGCTAAGAGTTATTTTAAAATAACTCAGCATTTTTAGCATTAAAAAAAAGCATGCTTAGTCATACCTGTTAGATTTATTGACTAGTATAAACTATGGTTATTTCTCAACACATTAATGCACTTAACTTGATTGACAATATTTTTAATTACTGCTCCAATGAGAATGGAGTATGTAAGGATTCTGTAGTTTTCCCTCCCATGGGAAGAAGCCATGAGTTATGTATGTATGTATATACTGCTCCCATATTTGATTAATATAATCATAAACTGCCTCGTTGGTCTAGAGGCACAACCATTGTTACATGGGACTTAAACATTCATAACTGGCAAAATGTGGGTGCACACCTCTGCCTAACCCTTCAGGGAAACAAGGCATGATGTCTGAATAGGCATTTATAAAACTTATTCTATGTTACATACTCACTCTAACAGAGCCCTGAAAGCTTCAGGCTGTACATCCAATATGGGTATGGGATCATTCCTCTCTGCCATACCACCATAGAACATAGCTTCGAAAACTGGTGACGCCATCGCCAGGACCAGCTTGTGGCCAGCAATAACCACTTGGTCGGGCTCACCACCCACCAAGAAAGTGCAATCAGACCATTGCCCTGACTTCAGAAGGTATTCTCCTCTTTGCTTCACCTCAACGCATCCTAATTGCCAATCAGTAGGCACTCCTGCCATATTCTTAAACTTCTTGATTACTTAATTAAGCAATTTAAAGGCTAAAATTACTCAATAGTGGCCAAGAAATATGAGAAATCACGAACAAAAACAAAACAAGCTATTTTACCAAAATAATCACTTCACTCGCTTGATTAATGGAAGTGAGCATTTGTGAATGTCGTTTCGGTTTTATTTGGTTGTAATTTCATCATTCGAGAGTTATTATTTATTTAGAAGTTCGTCGAGGGAAATACCTAACTTAATTTATTATTTTTATTAAGATAATTTTATTCACACTCAAATACTTGTTTCACAATTTTCTCAAATGTCGACACTCGACACCTAAAATCTGTCATTATCATTTTAAAACTTTATTTATAAACAGGAGAGTTGAGTACTTGAGACAGATCACCCCTTTGCAACCGTTTAGAAATATCTACTAAATTACACAGAGCACATAACTTTACTAAATTTTAAACTTAAGTGGACGTATAAAGATTTCAACTGGAATAAAGAAAACCATAGTCTTATAAAGAAAATTTTCAGTGAAGATAGCTAAATCAATTTTAAAAGTACATTTATTTTTTCATAGGAATAACAAAGTCTCCGGCAAGATCATTTTTCATTTTGCTGAACGAAAATGTTCAATGTGTCAAACTGTCACTGTCAAACAAAATTATTTTGCAAAGTTGTCAATGAATCGAATTTACATGAACTTCGAACAAAATCGAGAAAATCGATGTAATGTGAAAAGTGGAACGAAATAAACTCATGAAACACCATGAATCACGACGAGATAAAATCTGTGGTACAGGAAAAATTCCTATCAAGCGAACGGGTCACAGCTTTCCTGTGTGACGCCAAAGTATTGCATCCCGAATGGGTAAAAAAGGATCGGCTATTAGCAATTGTTGAGTTTGGTGATGAAAAGGCAGTATTCTGCTTGTTTACGTCATGCTACCCGCCAAAGTCCTTCACGGATTTATCCATAGAAATAGTGTTGCCGATAGATAACAGTTTTAAATGTGAAATTGATAACAAACCTTCCGATCCCGAGGCCATACTGTACCTGAATCTGCAATCTCGTAGTAATAAGTATAAGTTTGAAATACAGATGACTCCGCGCGTCGACAACTTTGTCGACGACCTTTTCAGAGGCATAGAAGCTGTAAACAAAGTGCCAACTCAGCCTGACTTTGTGTGGCTCAAGAAGTACAGTGGTAAGATTGATAACGATATACTAACTCACACGATGGCGATACCCGGTGGAGTCCCGCACACGCAGACCTCAGCACCTGTTGCCATTAGAGAGAGCCTCATCAAACACAAAATGTCTGACAAGGAATATGAGTATACCTTTACAAAGAAATTCTCTATATTCTGTGGAACATGGAATGTGAATGACAAATCTCCTGTGATTCCTCTCAAAGGGTGGCTTAGTGTTGACAGGGAGCCCCCTGACATATATGCTATTGGTTTCCAAGAGTTGGACCTGTCTAAGGAGACATTTCTGTTTGACCAAACCTTCAGAGAAGATGAGTGGTTTACTGCTGTCCTAAATTTTGTTGATAAGAGAGCAAAGTATGTGAAGGTGGAAAAAGTCAGACTAGTTGGCATGATGCTGATAATTCTTATTAAAGCCAAACACTACTCTCATGTACGTAATGTTGTGTGTGATACCGTGGGGACTGGGATCATGGGAAAAATGGGCAATAAAGGTGGAGTGTCCATAAGATTTGATCTCCACAACACCTCAATGTGCTTTGTCAACTCCCACTTAGCAGCTCACGTGGAGGAGTTTGAAAGAAGAAACCAAGACTTCAGAGACATCTGTGGCAGGACCAGATTTGTGCAACCTAACCAGCTGCCTAAAGCTATCAAAGACCATGATCAAGTATACTGGCTAGGAGACCTGAATTATCGCATCACAGAATTAGATCCTACTACGTGTAAAAAGTTGTGTAATGAAAACAATTTTGTACCAGTGCTAGAGAAGGACCAACTGATGCAGCAACATAAACTAAATAATGTATTTGCTGGATACATAGAAGGAGAAATCAATTTCAAACCTACATACAAATATGATCCTGGAACAGACAACTGGGATTCCAGTGAAAAAAACAGAGCTCCGGCATGGTGTGACAGAATATTCTGGAGAGGACAGAATATAACACAGCTGGGTTACAGAAGCCATCCAGCACTAAACATAAGTGACCACAAACCTGTGTCAGCAATATTCAACTCTTCAATTAAAATAATAGATGAGGAGAAATACAGAAAGGTATACGAAGAAGTCATCAAGCAATTGGATAAAATGGAAAATGAATTGATTCCTCAAGTTAAAGTTGATAGAACTGAAATTGATTTTGAGACCGTACGGTACTTAGAACTGCAAGTTCGAACTATAACTATAAAGAATATTGGTAAGCTGCCTGTGGAGTTTGAGTTCATAAAGAAATTAGATGAAACAACCTTCTGCAAGGAATGGCTGATAGTTGAACCTTACAAGAAATGTATTTGTGCTGAAGAAACATGCGAAATTCAACTCAAGGTACTTATAAATAAGACATCTGCTTGCAAGATGAATGCTGGAACAGACAAACTGTATGACATTCTTGTACTACATTTGTATGGAGGCAAAGATATCTTCATAACAATATTTGGAACATACCAAAGAAGTAGTTTCGGGTGCTCAATAGAGGTTTTAGTGAACCTCAACATGCCAATCAAAGAGGTACCTGTAGGTAAACTAATTGAGCTTGAGAATAAGAGGGATACCTGTGTATCTAACCAATCTACTTACTCTATACCTAAAGAGATTTGGTTCTTAGTTGATCATATTTATCTGCATGGTTTGAAGGAACCCAACTTGTTTGAGCAGCCAGGATTCCATTCGGAGATACTCCAGATCAGAGACTGGTTAGACAGTGGCTCCATAGACCCAATCCCTGGGAGTATCCATTCTGTGGCAGAAGCATTATTACTGCTTCTAGAAAGTACAGCAGATCCTATCATTCCTTACAATCTTCAGTCAGTATGCTTAAGGGCATCAGCCAATTACTTACAATGCAAGCAAATTATAATGGAGCTGCCAGAATTCAGAAAGAATGTTTTCCTATACTTATGTGAGTTCTTACAAGAGGCATTGCAGCATAGTGCTGAAAATGGACTCGACTCGAAAACGCTGTCGACCTTGTTCGGCGCCATTTTCCTTAGGGATAATCCGAACCAAACACAGGAACCCCAGTCAAGGATAAATAAACAAGTTATAGATAAGAAAAAGGCCCAGTTTGTTTACCACTTTTTCGTAAATGACCATAGTGATTTAATATTTTCTAGATAAATAAATAATTGTTTGTAACATTGTAAAATCTGTCTGGGGAAATGGAATACTGCCTTAAAGTGCAAAAAAAAAATCCTTGCAATTAGCCCCATCGAGTTTTTCCATTTTCCTATCAAGTTCTTGTAGAACGCCTGCGTACGTATTGTTTTTTATTTATTAGAATAATACTCAAAAGTTTCCATTAGTAACCCTAGGGAATATTTTTACTTTTATAATCACATTAGAGATTGTACTGTACCTATTTGAAGAAGTCTCACAATATGGTTTATGCTGAATACCTATCAACATTTGCATTTATCAATTTAATGTTTCGGCTCATTGTTTTGTACTAATTTATTAGTAAATGAATGTTCTTACTTAAATGACATAATCACTAACATTATACATGTAGATGTGTGACCAAAATTGTCGTGTCTATTTTATGTTTTGTACCATTGTTAAATGTTCCCAAATTTTACTTGTTTTGCTAAAAGAGATGTTGCTCACTCTGACAGCTGATCTGAGTCAATTTTAGGATTATTTTAAGACATTCAACGAATACGCCCTTTTCGCTAATTCACCTAGCGCCCGACAATCCAGTGAGGCCTCCACAACCCTCAGAAGTCAGAGGAAACAAGAAAATGTCTCCTTGCTGCACTGATGCCACAATGTTGAGTGGGCAACATCCCTTAGCTCAAATACAGTATACTGACATCTAAATAATTTAGTCAACATTAGCTCTCTTAGGCCATAGATTTTTCAAGATTGTTTGGAGTCCTAATTCAATGATCTTTGGAGATTGTAACGATTTTAAAATTAATCGATTATTCTTATATTACATGATAAATCAGTGATGTTAAATCTGCCAAAATATTTCATTATATAAGGTTGATAACAAAAATTTGGTACTTACATTCATAAGTTTTTATTTAAAAAACTTATGTCATAAATTTAAAAAAAAAAATATATTTTAAATTATAATTATTGCATTATGTTTATCGTTGGTTCTCAGAAAAAATGGATATGCGTTCTTGCCTTTCAAGCTTTTATTACCAGCAGTTTTTGTAGACTTAAAATGGTCCTCTGGTAATGGTTCCGATTTCCTAAACTTATGATACATACTAATACAAATTACAAAAATATTTATTTCAACCTAAACATTGTGTCTGTAGCACTTGTGTTGGTCGGAGCTGTCCACCGATACCTACTTATCTGTATTAACGCTTATTCTATGTTTCTGAAGAACATAAAGTATTTTTAGTCGCTAATTCAACGAATCATTGTGGCCAAGTCCATTAATTTAAGTTTCTAATGAAATTTTCTCATTAATTGTTATTTTATAATGTACTAAAATATGATTTTTTAAGAAGCTCTTTTTAATCACAGACTTTTGAAATTACTCAAAATTTTTACAGGATTAATAAAATATTATACGAATAGTTAAATGTATTGTAGATATTATACTTATTGCAAAAAAGGTCCGCTTACTATTTGATTAGAGAGAATGATTGTGAAAGTATGAACAAAGTCTACTTGCGTGTTATGTGCAAATTAACTGTACTTTTAATTTACATCATTTCCATAATCAAAGTGTAATCAAACCTGTGTAAAAATAGCTACCTATGTGACGGCATTTACAACAATATTTTATATTGGTGTCCATGCATAGTAGGAAATATGTATTTTACATAATTATTATACATATACAAATATTTTATTATTGTATTTATTCGTTCATGTAATAGTGAATATAGTGAACTGTTAATTTATTAAATTATATAAGAATATCACAATGCGAAGTTATATTTTCTTTCCCTGCCAACAATAGTTTACCTCAAAAATCCAACAAACGTAGGCTAAAAATACCGATTCTACTTACTTTGATAATACATGTTATTTATTGTAGCTTCTGCACTCTGCAGGCTTACACTATGATTTGCAGTTGTGCTCATCCCTGTACAAACAACAAGGATGAACGAAAATGCACAGAGCTAACAGAATTCAGTGTCATCAATTTTGAATAGATGGCGTTGTGTCTCAGTATGTCCAATGTTTTGTAAAAAATAACGATAGATGTCGCTAAGTGTAAGTAAAAATTAATTAGTTTCTACGCGTTATCAATTGAAATTATTTTATTTTCATATAAAAAGCAAGCCATAAGAATATTTATCAATATTTCAGCCAAATAAATGAGATTGGCAATAGTATCTAGGGATTTTTTAATATTTTAACTTGCTACATCATACTTCTTGAAACGCAGCTTCCTAGATCATTGGTCAATGAATCGAACGTGATAGCGCCAGATTTGAATTCAGCCAATCAGGTAGTTGCATCGAACGGTTTGTCAAACAATCTACGAGAACTTCATTTACGAATGAAAACGTCTACCATTAACTTATATCCTGTCTTTCTTTAGTTCAAATTTAATTCAAAATAACTGTTTCAACGGCGTTAAGAGTTATAAAGATTTTGTGTCGTACATATCCTGAATTAAAACTTGTTCGTCCTTTGTGTACAGCGGACGTGTGAATCTTTTGTAAACCAACGTCTACCACCAACCACCAGTTCAAACAAAGACAACCATGGAAGTTGAAGCCGCTAAACGTAAGTCGATTATTATTATTATTGAGTGATTTTTATTATACGTGGAATATTAGCGCGCACTGTTGTAAAAGTTATTTACAAGTTAGTGTCGTTTGTATTTTCTTGTTGCTCATGAGTTGCTCGTTTAAGTTTTTTTTTTTTTTGTTTTTATTTACGGTGTACTGTAGGTATCCTATACTGATTTTCGTAAGTTTTATTTTATTCTCAGTAGTATAACTGTGGTTTACACAGGCTTAATATGTTCCTGGTCTAATCCAAAAATTACAGTGGTGATAGGTTCTTAGTTGAAAAAATAAAACCACCAACATGCCACCAATCCGACTGCGATTTTTATAAAATATGTTTTATTCTACAGTTACTTCCGAATATAATAACCCTTTCTAGCAGCACGATTTATCATTGAAAATTGACATGATGAAATAAGTAGAAAATACCAGTGGGTAAGGATTTCCTTGTCTTAATTGGTAAGTAGGTAGGCGACGCCGAAAGATTAAGACAACCTACCTCAACATAATTTATGTTAGTTATGGTCCTTAAACGGTTAAAATTGCTTGACAAGCACGTGAATTTTTCTTGCTTGTCAACAAGCGATTTTTGACCGTTTAGAACGAAGCTTAGGCCTGTGTTCACCAACATTCAAACCACCGGTTAGGCATTTAAACAGTTGGTTTATGTCAAATTTCCTATGAAATGTTGAGTAAACAACTGATTAAATATCTAAACAGTTGATTTAAATGTTGGTGAACACAGGCCTTAATCAAGTAAACAAGTGCTTGATAATGCTTGATGGATATTTTTTCAATGCTTGATTGACAAGCATGCTTGACGTTGCGTCAAGCCTCGTCAAGCAATTTTGACCGTGTTGTACTGTAGGGACCCCATTCGTTTTCAAACCTTCGAGAACTTCGAGAATGAAGTAGGTACAAATAAGTTCTATCCTCATTATTCGGATGGCCATCAGTCGGAGGAGTCGGAAGGTCCTCTCAGTTAATTCTAAAGTCTTGACGTAATCGTCAGGCAGGACAGAACTTTACAAGACTCTGGTTCTGTAGATAGGTACTTCATTCATTATGTAGCGTTTTCGAGCCAGATTTCAATCAATCTGCCTAGATTTTTCCCATCTATGTTAGGGTCGGCTTCCAGTCTAACCGTATGTAGCTGAATACCAGTATTTTACATGGAGCGACTGCCGTTAATACGATACCCTTTGGTAAGACTGGTTGTCAGAGTCAGACTTTCGGGCTTCTGACGACCCTTAACGACTGTCAAAGATCCACGAATGACAGCCGAGACCATCGGCTTAACGTGCTTTCCGAGACACGGAGGAGTCTCGTTATATAAAGATGGTCACTCATCCACCCACGGACCAACCACGGCAAGCGTAGCTTAAACTGATGGATAGACCCGCGCCGCATATTACTTAGCCACCAGTGCCACGACTCCACGAGCTCCTCGAATTTTCGAGCCGGATTTGTGACTAATTAATTAAATTGGCTTCATTGATCCGCATATAAAGTCTGTTTGTTGGAGCCTATATTTAGGTACTTATTTACGTCTGTTTAAAAATATGTTAGTAAATCACGAGTTTCCATAATCCAGATTACAGCCTATATGCAACAAATATTCCTTTTGTATTGTTTGTCTACCCATTTTTTTTTTCCAGATCACGATTTCAGTTTTTCCGTAGGTTCCCGTAAGCACAACGATGTTTTAGACCGAAATAGGTAGGTAGGTATGTTGATAAAAATATTGTCATCAGCTGATTAACTCAAATAACTTACCAGACTAGCCTTTTCGCCATCTCGTCGATCACGCTCGGGTGAATAACAATGAAATACATTTTTAATACCTTATTAATTATGTATTCCATTATCCTCCTGGAATACTCATCTACCTATTTCAGTTTTTTCTATCATAAATGAAGATCCGACTGATTGATTACTAAAAGGAAGGTTACTTATAATATTATTCTGTTGTCAGCTGTTTGTTAGTGTTTTCGCATCGCACACTTTAGTCATAATCATAATTCATATTATTACCTACCATCATACGCTTCATGAACTTAAATATTATAATAACTTTAATATAATATTTAATAATATCTACAAAAGAAAGTGAATCCTGTCTTAAATCCCTACAAGATTATGGTTGTTATGAGAGCAGGCTGTAAGACTGCTCTTTCTCATCTTCTGGAAAAAGAAGTCCACCACGTGCAGAAGACTTCTGCTTTTCTAAATTACCTATTAGCTTCTGCCCGCGATTTCGTTCGCGTGAAATTTCTTGTTTTAACATTATGACACTCGACAATTGTAGCTCCCCATTAGTGAAAGCATTTTCGGAATTGGATCAGTAGTTCTGAATACTACCCCCTACATACAAACTCACAAATACCTCTTTGTAATAGTAGTATGGACATGACACAGCCAACGGTCAGAATTATTGGCCATTGCCAGTTTGCTGCAAGCTGCAACTGCAAGGCGCGAGTATTATAATTGAGTTGAACTACTAATAAAACCTGTTTTTAATAGCAGCTGTTCTTTCGCCTTGTAAAAATCCCTTTGGATTTTAGGATAATAATAATCTTAAGTCCTGAGAGACGAAGGTTGACCTATTTCCAGCCGGACTACAAAGAAAGTAGGTGCCTTCCAGGCCATTGTTTTCTTCCGCGCAGAATATTTTACTAGTTGCAGAAATATTTATTATGTGGAAATTAATTATATTGCTTCCACATTGTAATCTATCAGACTTTAAAATTATAAGACCGCACGTATCGTTTCTCTAATTAGATTATTAACATTGTACAATAAATCATTCGTTTATAATTTGTGTCTGGAAACAGCTATAAATCACACCCAGTACCTATGTATTTACAATCTAGAAGTTCAACGCTCTCCGTAAAGTGGTTAATTGTAAGTCGGTTAATATTTTAATAACCTTCAGCAATTTGTGCCCGACAAAATTCGCAATTTGTCATCATAGTGGCCGTTAAACAAGTTTCAATTTACCGGCCGGCGGACGCGCCAGTAAGAAAGTTATTTTTTCGTGGGTGTGTGTCATCCTCTGTTCCAAGTTCCAACGGACAACGACGGTTGGTTGGCAAGGACACTGCAACCGTTGCGATGACTCACGCGCAGCTCTTCATCTCTTCCTACATAACGAGTTTATGCCATATTTTGAACTTTGAAATGCCTGTCCTTTTAGGGGACGCTAAAGACGGCTAGCTGCACGTAAACGACCGGCGTCGTATGTAAATCGTTTCGTTGTCGACATGTAAAGAAACTTGTTCTCAGTTCCGGCGTTTGTACGAAGGATACGTACTCCTTTGTTTACATAGACTTTGTTTTAGTTTACTTTTATTGTCCCTAATGAAGTTAGAACAGAGCATTAATGATGGTCCCTACGTATACCATCTCTACTACATCGCTACTTAATCTAATTTTTCGACTACTTATTATTTAACATTTTTGCTGGTACGCAAGAAAAATAAAGTAAAACTGTAATATCACACCAAAAAAAATTAAAATCCTATGATACAAGGTATTGAAAATATTCACAGAACAAACTTCAAAACGCTATCCTCAAAAGTAGTCATTTTAGACTTTCGGTTGTTTACGTAGGTACCATCGATAAGGCAGTGTTTAACGACTTTATAAACCCCACTAAAAGCAGTAAAATGACCACACCGTTCTCTGGTACCACAGTCTCCATTGTTCCCACTTAATCGTCCATGAAAATGTAATATTTTCTTTTCTCTATTGTCCCGCTCTCCCGACCGCATTAGACACGGCGAACGACTGGGGTGTAAACAAACCAGAGCTTAATTAAACTGCTGAAAAAATCCTCCCAACAATAGGCTATATTAAATTGACTGCCGTCGACGTTACTGTAAAAGCTGTTGCCAAATATACTGGCTTCGATGTTTAAATTTGACGCTCAATTTAATTTTATTAAATTGACACTAAGAGGTCCCAAATCTCGGAGGGTGGCGTTGATTAAAAGTGCAGGAAGCGAGTAGAGAAGAGCAAAAGCCCCTGAGAGGCATAGGTACATTCCAATTCGATACAACAACGGTGTAATATCTCGAAGCAAGCCGCTTAATGGGCCGTTGCGGGGCGGATCTTTGTTCATTCGTGAAAGAAGTGGTGTGGATTCGACGGAGCCCCCTATTTGGTTGATATCCGACACATTAACATGACAATGAAAGGAATCCTCGGCCCACGAGGCCGTGCCTAAAGCAAACACTGACCCATTGTCCATGACGGAACGTAAACAACTGCATTATTACAGGCAAAGTACGGATATCAAAAGATAAGACAAATGATAATGTTTTACCTACCTTTTATGTCTAGAACACAATCTGTTGCGTAGCTCATTATAAAGTCTTGCTATAAAACAAAGCTCACAATACAGCTCCGGGTTATAAAGAACAGAAAAAATGAGTTTTTATTAAGAGGTTCGTTATTGAAAAGAGGAACTGGAAAAACGGGAAAGTGACTGAAAAGGAAGGCAAATTGAACACCTTTTCAGTTGGAAAACTTCGTTGCAGTTACGGTACTTTTCCTGATTTGATTTAAACAAGGAGTTAGGTCGTCCGCTAGGTCAATTTAATTTGACCGGTTGCGGCTCAAATAGTTTTTCAAACGATAACGCTTTTAGCGGAGTGTTCCTTTCAAATGCGTTTTCAAAATAACAAGTCTATGGATTACTTGGATTAGTAAGACACAAAACTTTCTTAGAGTTGTACCAATCCATCATTATAATTAGTAACATTAGATTTTGCAATGTGCGAAATTGTATGCAATCCAAGTAGCCGAACGTGTCTCTGTCCACCTACACTGCTTTCTATACGTAAAAGTTCCCAGTGCGCTGTGCAACCGGGTTGTTTTTGTGGTCTCTTTGCTGCACGCAATGAAAGCTTGTTCGAGCGTACGTTGCCCAGAAAAGGCAAGATGTGGGCGAAACTTGTCGGCCCACGCGTTCCACACTTACCCAGTACTCCGAAATTCCATTTTGCTATACATTATTCATCGGGGGAGATCTATTGTGGCAGTTTGCTTCGGTATGACTAATAGATACAATGCATTCGGGTCATCAAACTTGGTGCGTTTTGTTGGCACTTAACGGTTAGCAGAAATGCGACTAACACATGTTCGCTATAATTACAACAAACGGCCGATGGCCTTGCTCGAGACTAAGGACTAATAATACTAAGTTGGAAACGTGAAACTTCTGGATCCAATGTTTGTGTCCTTTGATTATACCATTCCCGGTTCGAAGACAAAGTAAATGAAATTAAGTCATTTCATATTTTCGGTAAACAGAATTATTTCGAAACGTTCCTCTGAAGAAAGATTAAGATTTCATTTTAGATTGTCATAGGTAAATTATTGTTCATATTATTTTGTATATTACGAATATTAGATTCGCCTGGGGCTTTATTTGCTGTTTCGTGCGACATTAGAACAATATTATGATGAACGGGAACTTAACAACATCGTATATTTTTTTAGCTACACCGTGCTTCACCCCAATCATAATTTGACACTTATTCCTTCGGCTATTTGTATGAAAATCAAATTAGCTTCGAACCCCCTAATGTGTTTAGGTATATGTTCCTTTGGGCGCATTATGTCCAATTCGCAAAATGTCCAGTAGGCTCAAAATGTCCAATTCTCACAAAGTCTAATTCGCAATTTGTACAATTCGCCTATCCTAAGCCCTAGGCGTAAGTAAACCAAGTTATTGCTTAAAGCCTACTGGCAGTACTTTCAGATCTTTAAGGACATTTCATAGCCCCCTATCATTATAGTACATCGGAGTCGATCATTAATTTGAACTTTATTGACGTTATAAATCCGACCTAGTAGCAGGTTTATTAGTATTTTATTGTTTTCATGAGGGACTAGCAGTCTGCCCTCGTATAAGGTCATCCAACTACGCACTGTTATTGCAGAATTCTTTATACCAGGTTTTCAAGAATTTTGCTCTTTCTCAAGATGAAATCGCTGTGGAAACGGTTCGTCTACCTCGGTTTCTCTCACGGTATAACAAAGAAATGCAGACCTCTCGGGGCTACGTTGTCCTTGAATTTATTAAGATGGAACACCGAATAAAATCCCATCTTTTAGACGTCACGCCACAGAAAATTCCCTCACACAGGAAAAATGGGAAGAACTTTTGTTCATCAGATGAATTTTAAATTCGTGTGGAGTGTTCGTTGAGTCGGAAAATTTGGATGTTGCCCAAAACATTTAATCAGATTCATTGCGCATGACCTAAGCGAGTGCTGCCGGGGTGAATAATCTATAGTATGCAGAGCCTACATTGCGATTGCCTAGCGGTGCTGCACACAACGGTACATCGTACACAGATGAATGAAATATCACTGAACTCCTCAGCTGCAAAAAATGTGCAAATTCAGGCCAAATTATTTGGTAAAAGAGCGTTTCGTAAAGATCGATTGTAGTCTGAAGCAGGGAAGATTATTATCTTGTGTATTGTATTATATCTAACAAAGCTCCGTCATTGGTCTTGTCTTGGCGTAGTAGAAATGCCTGCAAATTCAAGTTGAGTGTACGGGCAAATCGGCTCACAATTGCTTTAGAAAACTTGGTTTCATAAAATCTATTTATTTTATATTTTCGCAAATCTCAAGTCAACTAATCACAAGAACGGACAAGAGATTTTACAGCAGAACGACATATAGAGGCTATAACAAAACGTGCAGACCAAAGAAAAGATTGATGGGTTGTGGGAAAGATGATAGGTATAATAATTAATGATGACGGTTAATAGTTTAAATATCTGGAAGTCCTTACCGACGGCTTTGTGGACGATGTAAACATTGAGAGGGAGCGTAGGGCTCTAGCAGTCAGAGGTAACTTAGGCCCGCAAATTCTGCCGTTGCTCTGAACAAGTTAAGATTATACTTTTTAAGGCATATTGTCAGAGCTGTTACTCTGGAAGTCTGTTGGTCTGTCACACCAAAATATCGCTGGATTCCCTGTCCATCCAGTATAATAGTATCTTCAGGATGATGTAGGAACTGCCATGTTTCTGGAGAGCATCGGAGATGTTCGCGTTGTTTCGCACTGATGGCTTTCATGCCATCATTCGCAAAAGGACGGTATCCCTGAACTGCAGAATGCGTGCAAGCCGCTACGAAATCTTGAAGACTAGCTGATAGGGTCTCATTCCCGCTTTGGAGATCCTTTGTTAAGTTAGTCAACTGACCTAAATATGTTTTTTTATTTCCCTTAAAATGTATGGATCATGCATGATAACTGTTTTTGAGATTTGTGGAATAAAAAGTCATGCTGCGCCGGCCCCAAATAAATTGGGATAAGGATAGGATGAAGACACTTCACGACATCATCAACGAACTCTTTCCTGGATGAGCAACAAAAATTTTGCCTATGTACACGAACACACTACCTATACAAGTGTTGGATGTTTCGTGCACAGGATATGCATATCAAAAATAGATACGGCTTATGGTGTTATGCTAAACAGCCCCCAAGGAACTTTCGTGCTATAGTGCCATACCGAGAGTGCATGCTACAAGTTCCTTATCTAGCCTGCTAAATGTACTTACGCTATATTTAGGGCGCCGACGTTTTAGCCACAGATTTTTGAGAAAGAACAGCTTTAGAGGTTTTATAAATATTTCTTCATACTGTTTTTTTTTTTTTTTAATAAGTTTGATTAAGGAACTAACCAAACTTATTATTCAGCTCAGTTTAGCTTTTGTCCATAGAAAACAACGATTTTGTGTGGAGATGCGTACTTGCGTAGGCATCTAATAGACGCGGAAATCGAACAGATGCGTACGCATCTCCATACAAAGTCGTTGTTTTCTATGGACAAAAGCTGAACAGTGCTGAATAAAGTATATGGTTAGTCCCTAAGTCCTAACGAAACTGGTTGCAGGCAGAATGAGACAAAAAGGCCAAAAACCGGAAAGGTTCATGATTCTCCAGGTAAACATTAAGTTGTTCGAGCGGACTTTATATTGAACTAGCTTCTGGCCGTGACTTCGTCCGCGTGAAATTTCTCATTCCCCGAACCACTCCGTCGCATCGCATCGCATCGCCTGCCCGCGTTATTACTTCGTTTTCGCTTAGCGTTCCTTCTTACTTTTTTGAGGGCTCTAACGTGTTGTTAAATAACTTATAGCCTTCTTCAAGAATTGGGCTATCAAATGCAACAAATATTTTTTAAATCCGGTTGGTAGTTCCAAAGTATAGCGTGTTCAAACAAAAAAAACAAACTCTTCAGCTTTATTATAATTAGTAGCAGGTTCTAAATTAATTTGGTCCTACATCTGCAAGATAAGTAATATATTGAACTCTTGGGCTTTGTTTAAAAAGAGCAAAGAAAATAAAAGGATGAATTCATCCCAAAAACAATCACTTTACAGTAATCCATACAAATATTTTAAATGTGAAAGTAACTCTGTCGATCGTCATGAAATTTGGCAGAGGTATAATATAAGCCTGGGATATGGAGAAGGACATAGGTTACTTTTTTACGCGATAACCGACACCCACGCGGGCGGAGCCGCGGGCAAGAGCTAGTAGAAACATTCCATTGAGTGATTAAGGCTTTATTTATTCAGATATAACTGCCTCGTTGTCTAGTGGTCGCAAGCGCTACTGCTGGGCGTGAGGTCCTGGGTTCGATTCCCAGGTCGGGCAAAGTAATTGTTTTTTTCTATTTAGAATTTCTCAGTAACAGCCCGGAGTCTTGATTTGTGCCTGATTGATGGCAATAGGCTCGCCCCCTATTACATGGGGCTTAAACATAACTGGTGTATATAGTTACACCTCTGACGAACCCTTCTGGGAATACAGGCATGATGTTACGTTGTTTTTTTATTCAGCCCATCGCAGTTCACACAACCTTATTGCATCAGAATGAATCGGAACAGATAATTTCTGTTCTGATTAATTCTGATGCAAGATCTTATTCACTCGGCCCCAACCTCTTAACAGCTACCCATCCTTCAATTCGTCGTCATTGTAAACTCATTTGGTTTCAAATCGATAGTTTCGCAACTACCAAGTTTACTAAGCTACTACAATAACTGTATTCAACAGTGGCGTTCCACGAAACTGAAATTATTTTCGGTTCATGTGATCCGGAGGCAACGGCCTGCAGGTGAAAGTCCTATAACTGTCAGTTGTTAAAGTTTTTCAAGGGTTCCGTACCCAATGGGTGCCAACGGGTCCCTATTACTAAAGCTCCTCTGTCTGTCCGTCTGTCAGGGGCTGTATCTTTTAGTTAAGATACAGTACTACCGAAATATCTTGGCGAGTCTGAACATAGGCACTATGAACTTTCGCGCATGTTATCTTTGTGTGTCTCTCTTTACTCACACTCGCTTCATATCACCATTTGGTCCCTAAATTTTTTTATTGTGTAGCCTTCTGTGTGAAGTTCGGACTCGCCAAAATATTTCGGCCGTACTGTAAGATTATAATTTATTTGCTGAAACATGAGTACAATTTCATACAACACAAATTGTCAGCATGCAAGAGATGTTGAAAGTAGGGATAAAACAGATCATCACGTTTGCCTTAAAAAATGGCATGCAAATATTAATAAAATAAAGAATAAAAAATATTAATACAATTTTGAACTGTAATTGGTAGACACTTAAAATATTGAGTTTGTAATAATATGACCGCTATAACAACAAATTATAAAAATAAAATAAAGTTAAAAATTAAAGAGGGTTGCCGTACAAAAAACGAGTAGCGTATCTATTGTTAACTTATCGACGGTGGTACGTACCCTTCGTGTGCAAGTCTTCGACTAACGCCCGGTTTCTCGACGGCTATTCAAATCTATAATCGACTAACAAACCTGTTAAATTAACAGAACAGTCAAATCAAATTGGGTTGCTGAATTGGCGATTACGATAAAATTAACTAATCAACGATCAATGTCAACTGATTAACTAAAATAGATTATGTATGGCAACATCGTATTCTTCATTCATTTTGATAAATAGTTCGTTTAATTTAATATCAAGTTGACACTGTTGACATTTTTAAAGGCGGCATTTTATTGAAAGTTTTGAATGTTCGAGGTATCTAGAGATATAAATAAAAAAAATGTTTAGTGCTATTTCTTCCCGTGGGTGTCGTAAAAGGCGACTAAAGGACTTCCTAGAGAATGGGCAGCAGCGTTCTCTATTCATTTTTAACACCATACTGCGATCGCCAACCCGCCTGCTAAGCGTGGCGATTATGGCGAAACCCTCAAATTGGGGGAGGCCTATGTCCAGCAGTGGACGTCTTTCGGCTGAAATGATGATGAGAATTATGACATCGGCATCGACATCAAGAGGGAGAAACTATACAGAACGCAAGAATTGTCACTTTTGAGTATAATAGATAGGTAAGTAACTATTGCACGTTTTTATTAGTAAATATAATATGCGTATTTCTGATTTGTGTAGGCACAAACAAATCGTGAAATCCTTCGTAAGTACCTCACGGTTCCGTGTGTTTGTAAGAAATATAATTGTTCAGTTATCAAATCTCCAGTAGAAAATTAATTAATCTCGAGTCCGCTATGGGTAGCCGAAGTTGTTTTATTAATTATAACTAGAAAATATCCAAACAAAACAGAAAATCATAGGGAACGCAAAGATAATCGCCCAAGCTCGACCGATTAGCTAACACAACATTTGACAGCTGCTTGACATGACATTCGAGCTTAATCGTTCTTTCAGAAACCCAAATTCTGATTTAACAAGGGATTTTTGTACTAATATGATTGTTGTGTTAAGTGATCAACGATTTAAATCAAAGTACTTAATTAACGTTCGTGCAACTCGTTTTCGACTTAACAAGAGATTTGACACATGGTTAGTTAATTATAGATTTGAACAGCCGTCGAGAAACCGGGCGTTAGACTTGCACTTGGCTGCTTTTTTTAATACGTAATGATAGTTTTGGCAAAGGTCAAGTCTCGGGTGTTATCGGTCAAAGAGTTATTTACATTATTTTTCCTTGTTTGAAGCAATAAAGTATAACGCAATTGTTATGCATAAATGTAAAAATATGTCCATAATAACTTTTGCCCGCGACTTTGTCCGCGTGGTGATTAAAAATTATCCCACAGGGTCATAATACCGGGATAGAGAGTACCCTATAAGTTAGTCCAGGTTATAAAATATCTGTCAAATTTCATCTAAATCCGTTCAGCCGTTTTGGCGTGAATGAGTAAAAAACATACAATTTTTTTCATTTATAATATTAATAATATTATATTATATAAGTAGGATTATTCTGCTAGAAAAAGATCAAAGTCGAACTTATGCCGTCAGCCCTAATTTATTATGGGTTTATCCAAATCCGAGGAGTATTACCTAGAATTTTCAAGTTCCCCAAAAATCTTATACCGTAGCGGTGTGTCATGTGTGTGAAGCTGTTTTCAGACTATAATCATGTACTTAATCTTCTAGTACTTTCACTTTTTCGGTGAAAATGAGAAATAAATTGATGTAGTTAATATAATATCTTGTTCTGTGAGTCACTCTTTCTTTTTTCTACAAGTATATTATTTATCTTGCTATATCTTACTAGCTGACCCGACAGACCAGTCCAAATGAAAAAAAAAGTCATACAAAAATCCCCATAAGTAAAGCCATAGAAAAAAATGAGGTTCAGGTTTTCCCGATTAAAAAAAGATCCGGGTAACTTTTCCAATTTATTTTGCATATAATTTTTTTTTCTTTCCGTACAAACCTAATTCGGACTAAAAATAGCAAAATCCGTCGAGGCGTTCTCAAGTGATCATGCGCTTACTAACGAACAGCATATCATTATTAAGAAAATGCTATTATTTAACAAAACATTTTTTCCAAATCACAAACACTATTCGTTTAGACGTGATCTTCAGTATAAAATCATTAAAAGTCTGTTATCGTTGCCTTAAGGGGCCGTGCACGAAATAGACTGATTTTGATCAATTTTGTTCATTGTTTGTGAGAAAGGGAAAACTAATGTAAACAAAATTATTTGTGATTTGAAAAGTAGTGTTCTTTGTTTTGCATGTGGCTGAAAGGATTTTTTCAAATAAATTAAGTATTCACGGTAAATCACTAGTATTTGCAACAAGTTTTCCGAAAAATGACGCGAGACTGACATTTGATCATCATTCTACAAGAAACTACTTTTGATTTTGAACATTAAAAAATATCATCAACATCATTTTATGGTCGACTTGCATGTGGCGGAACCACTTTTTTCAACTTCCATACAACATTTAGCAGAAAAATAATATTGAAAAAACCTTTTTTTTGTTTTAAACCCCGTCAGTAATATATTTTTTCCTATTATTTAGCAAATCATATCAAGAAATTTAAAAATCACAAATTAGTCTTCAGCTATCCTCGAAATATAATCAAATTTTTATTTAATGTTTGTACAATACCTTTATTAAGTAAATCAACAACGAAATAAACTATATTTTGGAGAGCATAAAAATTATGAAACTATTAACAGCTGCTGTGACTCACACGAATGGTTTAGCACCATGAAAACTGTACTTTTATAGTTACACAGACTTAATGTTTCGATTATTTCAAGTTTCCTCACAATTAGATAAGAAATTGACAAAAGCGAGTTTTTTTCGTGCACGGACCCTTAACCCTGTATAGAAAGTATGACTAAAACGAAATCAATCTAAAACAGTTATTGATATTTTTGTCTCCGAACCTACCGTAGATTGTTTCTAGACAAAGCTAGTTAAAATTTTGATGCACCCATAAACAATATAAAACTTAAGCCAGCTAAAACAAAGCACAATAAAATTATTGTTGCCAGTATAAAAAGCTGTTGAAGCTAAATCGATGTGCAGCTAATTATTCTGGGAATTTTGAGTCACCCTTGTTCACAGTAAATCAAAGCAATATAGAGAACTCTACCGTTGCCATGTAATGTAGTGAAAATGTATATTGCTAATACATGGCAAACATTGCCCATTGCCACTTAAGTTTGGCAATTCTTCGAGCTATGTCGGTTACCTTGGTTCTCCTGCAGATCTCTTCATTTCTGATTCGATCACGTAGGGAAACTCCAAGCATAGCCCTCTCCATTGCCCTTAGGGTGACTTTTAGCCTTCTAATAAGGCCCATTGTGAGCGACCACGTTTCAGTGCCATATGTCATCACTGGCAACACGCACTGGTCAAAGACTTTCGTCTTGAGACTGCGATACGGTTGATTGATAAGACTTAATTGGTTATGGCGCCTATTAATTTATTATAGGGGTAGTTATTGATTTTGCAATTTCAAACTACCTTCCAAACTGCTGGTAGTGCAAATGCACTTCCATTTCTCTGAAAACAACGTTAATGTTAATAAGGTCTTAAGGTCTAAATCTTTTAACTTGGAAAAAAGGACTTGAAAGCTTTTCTCATTAGCTATTTAGATAATTGTAAAAAGCTGTTTCAAACCGCGATGAACGAAACGAGCAAATATGTTTGAATGACCTCTTTACAAATTCTGCACCCTAATTGTGTAACACACTATAAATCACAATCTGAATTATTTTGAAGGATATTGCTAATCCTGCTTCATATGTTCGAAACATTTTTCTGCTCAACAACGTAAATAACGGAAGGAATGTTGTGGAACTGTCAAAATAAAACCCATTGCTACTGATAGTGTGTTACACAATTACCCCGCAGATCGTCTAAAAAAACCCTGAAATTGCTAAGATCTTTCTTCGTACTTACACGTAAAATAAACAGTTATGCATAGTATAGATATGCCCTAGACAGGCCGAAACTTGTATAACACGGAGTACAGAGAGACGTAGTACAGCAAAATCAATACCAACTGATATTTATTAGCTTTGCTCACGGGCACCGAATCCACGGATGTCGTCGGGACATCCGCGCCAGATATTGCGAACATCTGTCGGAGTTTGATACACGTCCATGCGAAATTGTGGCTGTACATATTAATATAAGGATGTCGTCTTTTTTTTCGTGTGACTAACCTGGTATCAGTTTTTATGTCGCCCATAGACCTCTAACCTCTGACGTAGCAAGCATCCATGCCGTCGAGATATACATATCTCTCAGGCATGCCGGTTTTCGCCCGGGTGTTACCACTGTGTGGATCGCCCGGAGGACACGGTAGAGGTCTGCCCGGCTTGGGCAGAGTACCGCCGTGTCCTCACGGAGGCGATTGAAGGCGGCGATCTCTCGCGTCCGGCCCTAGTCCAGGCCATGGTCCGGAGCGAGAGTGCATGGGAGGCAGTCACCTCCTTCTGCAAAGTAGTAATGTTCGCGAAGGAGGAGGCGGAACGCGTGAGGGAGCGGCAGTCTGTGCGCCCTCACGCCCCTAGTCGCCTCAGGAGACGCCCTGGGCGGCGGGAATCGGTAGTCAATTCCCGGCCATCGTAGGCGCGGGCTAGCGGACGGCGAGCTATAGGCAGTTCGCCGTCCGGTAAGGACCAGACCCGGGTCGACGGCGCATTGTGTTCCACGCGCGCCTCAAAGATATGTCAGCACGCACCGACGGGGTCCGCTAGGACCGGTGCCTGCCAGGGTTGCGGGTTTGTCCGAAAGGGATACCGTGGCCCTGGTACACAGGCAACTGAGGGAACACGGGTGGGTTTTAGTCAGTAAAAGTCTGACAATCCCTCCCGCTCCGCCCAGAGCGGGAGAAGTTATTTGATAATTTCCCACCCAAAAAAAAAGCACGCCGGTTTCTAAGCAAGTGATAATTATACAATATGCCAATTAATCCTAAAAATCAGAGGTGCGTGTCTTGGGTTGGAACTCGACGACTGGACTTGGCAATCCGAAGGTCACACCACTAGGCTATCACTGCTATATAAGGATGTCGTAAGTCCTGGAGATAATAGTCTTGGTGATTTAAGGCAGGATCTTGGAACCGTAGGAATTGCTATTTGGAGGGGTAGGCTTTGAAATGTCAACAACTGTTAGCTTGGTAAAAACTAATGACCAAGAGTGATCTAAATAGTAAAGTTACAGAAAATATAATTTACTGTTCCATCTCAGGCTTCAAAAATTCGTTTTCGTTACAGTCTAGATCGAATTTGACTTCATACATTGCTGTGATATATCCCCAGCAATTTTCCCGACGTTTCCCTGTAACATGCTGAAGTCTGGGTTTTTCCGGCTTGTCATCGAAAAATTGCGATAACTTGGCTGTCTCGTATGATTGAACTGTAGTGATTTGGCATTCCTTTCACAATCTCATGGTAGTGGTTAAAAAACGAAGAATTTGATATTTCGTCGACCGTAATCTAACTTGGCGTAAGGGACATTTTGCTCAAAATGAGTTTTTAATGCAGTCCGTTACAGTTTTTTGCGCTCTTTCGAATGGTGTACATAACATAGCCGTGGCTTGAAAAAAATGTCCTATACGCCATAGAAAATTCATGGTTCTAAATCATTTTTTAAACAAAAATATGATGTATCGGACAAAAGTAAAACTGCGATTGACGTATGTTTTAATATTTCATATCACATTGGCGTAAAAGACACACTTTGTCCCTTACGTCAAAATTTGATGGCAAACGCGGGAGTAATGAGATAGGTACTTGTCTCTATAAATATTTACAGGAGGTCGATAAAAGAGGGTAATTATTCTAAATTAATATTACACTGTGATTCATGCACCGGCCAAAACAAAAACAAAACAATATCTTGCAATGTTTCGCCATTTTTTAATAACATTTGTAAATTTGGAAACCATTCAAATTAATTACCTTTTACCTGGTCATAAGTATATGCCAGTAGACTCAATGCATGCTGCAGCTGTGCAGAAATGAATTGTATGGGCACCTTCACAATGGCCATCTTTCATTGAGTGTTCACGGAAAAACCCTGGACCTTATAATGTACAAGTAATGGATCACAGTTAATGATTAAATTTTGAGGCAGTCCCAGCTGAGACTTTTACCAAACCTACTCTGAAGGATAGAAGCTTAAGACTAAGAAAATTAAGGATTGTCACTTTTAAAAAGAAGAATATTGAGAAAATGGAAGTAAAATATAGTATGGTTGAAAATGCAAATGTGACTGAGATTTCATTTCGTCCAAATGATATAATAGGTAAGAGGAAAGGAAAAGTTATGTGTTCAAGGAACTATTCCAAAATGTTATCACCATGAATATTTAAAACTTCCACATTCTAAAGCAATTGAAAACAAGTTATTACAAAGTGATAACGATGAAAGCACTAATGATGAAGAAGAATAGATTTTTAATATTTTTAGTTTAGATTATAAGCGTAATAATTATCATTGATTGTTGCAAAACTGTGGCTAAAATGTGGCTAACTTGTGGCTTACAGGAATAAAAAGGTAAAACATTATAATTTTGTTAAAATTCAAATTATGGAAGTGTTTTTTATTGATTCAAAAAGTTGATTTTGAGTGTTTTTTTTTTTTAATTGTAATAAAAGCAATTTGGGATTTTTTTCTTTACTCTCATTATACTTTGTGTGTCTATATATTTACCAGTATTAATACTTATTATCTACATGAGGAATCACGCCATTTTGAATCTAAATAATGAAATGTTGATAGAGTTACGTCATTTAAACTCGTGTAAAAAAGAAAACTTAGGGCTTAACGGACATATATATATATTTTTTTTTGGATGTAACGGACATGCTATCTTTGTAACTAAAGCTTTAATGGGTAAATAGATTGTATCAAGCATAAGAGGACAAAAAGTTAAACAGAACCATATAAACCACTTCAATATAACTTAAAAAAGAAAAAAGATATCATCAAATATAAAAATTAAAAAAAGTTTTTTGGCTCTCCTGAAAAGTAGCGATTTGTCCCTTACGCCAAGTTAGATTACGGTCGACGATTTATTCCGCTTTATTCCAGTTTTAAAACCTAAAAAAAAAAACACCTTTAAGCTTTGCTGAAAAGGTTTAAATAATACAATCATCATCGCCTAGCTTTTTCCCAAAGAATGTTGGGGTTGGCTTCTAGTCTAACCGGTTGCAGCTGAATACCAGTGTTTTACATGGAGCGAATGCCTATCTGACCTTCACAACCCAGTTACTGGGTAACTCGATACCCCTTGGTAAGACTGGTTGTCACTTTCGGGCTTCTGACGACCCCGTAACAACTGTCAAATATCTACAAATGACAGCCGGGACCGCAACAGCATAACGTGCTTTCCGAGTCATGGAGAGTCTTGGTATGTACAGATGGTCACCCATCCACGGACTAACCGCGGTAAGCGTAGCTTAACCTGATTGATCGACCCGTACGCCTGTTATAACTTAGCCACTAGCCCCTCTAACAGTCTTCTCTTCTCTTACTTAAATAATACAATGTTTACGCAAAATAAATACAACTACTGTTCCTCATTCTGTAATAACACTCAGAAGCTTTTCTTGATAGGAGCTTCACAGCTCTTCAATATTTAATTCATACTACATTTTTGAGGGGTCAAATGGGATCGGCTTCAAATTCAAAATAATTTATTTTGCCAGTCCAGCCCAGACCAGCCCACCAAAGGAGTATCCCATTATAAAATTGTAACCCAGTAACTCGATTGTGGAGTTCAGATAGACAAGTCGCTCCATGCAAAATACTGGTATTCAACTGCATCCGGTATGATTTGAAGCTGTATGATTTGAAGCTGACCCCAACTGTTAAGATAAAGATGCATTTATTTGTATAAACATGTGTGTCATGATACATAGATAAATGCACATATGGATGGAAACAAGTTTAAATAGGTGGTTCAACATGTTTTGCCTTTCGGCGTACAAAATAGTATAGTATTTAATTGGAATTATTATAAATTAGGAAATTATAGCCAAAATTCAATCAATTCAAATACATAGTTACAGTCAGTACAAAATGTGCTCAGTCAAAATAAAAATTAATTAAAACAATAAAATGTTGATAAAAGGCTAGGCAGATGATGATGACTTAAACCTGCATGGGTAGCTGAGCACGGCCTCTTTCGCTCCCAAAGCTCCCTAATTTCAATATGCTACGTAGTTTCACGCCGATCAGAATTCACGTTTTCACGCCACACTTGGTTCAATTACTGCTGAGCTGAAGTTCGCTGCATTCTAGACCATACGGGTCACTGATCAGCGATTGTTAACACGCTCTGACGATACTCGTGATTCTCTTAAGTAAACTTCAATTTGCAGACAAATTAGTTTGCATGTTTCCCGTCTAATAGGAAGATTAAGTTTTAGACCTTTTAAAGGCTTTGTAAGAAATGATAAATGATTTTATTTCTATAAGTAGGTTTGTACAAAGTTACAGACACTTACACGTCAATCATATTTCAAAAACTAGATGAGGTCGGCGTGTCCTGACTACTCTGAGAAGAAAGGCCGAAACAAACTCGGAGGTCACAGTCTCTTTTAAAGTCCAGACATAATCCTGGTCAGACCATGTAGATCGGTGTCTTAAATGGTCTTTTGAGGAAAGAACCACACAGATTGAGTGAACCTCTCCAGTCAGTGCACGCATTTGTCAGTAATCGTGCAGCTCTTCTCTGAATTTAAGGAGATCAACGATTGACGAACAATACCAAAGAAAGGACATAAGGGTGGGGCGCATAAATTACTCAAACTGCCAGCCCATGATTAAAACTAACTTAGAAAAAAGAAGCAATGATCCACATAGAAAGGTAAGGATTCTGATTCAGGACAACGAGAACTTCAGGACATCACTAACACGTCCTGAAGTTCTGGTTGCCTTAAATTGCATATTTATTTATGCAACCAAAGTTATAGAATACGTATTGTATTTTTATCATCTTGACATCTGACCTTCAATAGTCCTAGACTATCTCAATCCACAGCACAAAACCTAAAATTATACGAGCTAAATATTATACTTACGAAATATGACTTCTTACTTGAAACCTTGTACGAACAAGTAATATTTCTCGAATCTGCTTTATAATTTCGTATTCATGGTCTAAGTTTTATTACTCCCGAGTACCTCGCGCCCCTTACCGCGGACTCGCTGACTCGTAAAATATGCGTCTACTCGTCTACAAGAGGATTAAAAATGAAAGCTTGTAAAAAACATACGTTTGTAGTATCAAAGCTCACTATATTATTCTTTTTATGTTACGTATCCTCTTATTTATGCTATCTTTTCTGATTTGGATCAGGTAGGTGGTCATAGATGCATAAAATCAAAGACTCCACCCTTCAAAAGTCAACTGTCTCTTCAGCTCATGTTTACGGTGTTTACCGACTTTAATTATAAGTTCATCACTTGTTTATTATAAGCACCAGTGAGCAGTTAAGAACTTATGAAGCTATGGATAACTCAAAAGGTTAAAAAAGTATGTAAATAGATAATGCATTGTGTCAGGTTGCAAACTCGTCACTTATCTTCAATTACAAAGGTACTGTATGTGTTATTAGTCAACTAATTACTTGCACGATAACCAGCTGGTTAAGTAATAACAGCTGCACGGGTCGATCGATAAGGTTAAGCTACGCTTGCTGCGGTTGGTCCGTCGATGGGGGACTATCTTTACATACCAAGACCCCTTCGTGCCTCGGAAAGCACGTTAAGCCGTTGGTCCCGGCTGTCATTCGTGGATCTTTGGCAGTTTGGGTAGTCAGAAGCCCGAAAGTCTGACAACTAGTCTTACCAAGGGGTATTGTATTACCCAGTAACTGGTTTGTGGAGGTCAGACAGACAGTCGCTCCATGTAACATACTGGTATTCAACTGCAGGCTGGAAGTCGACCCCAACGTAGTTAGGAAGAGGCTAGGCAGATGATGATAAGCAGCTGGCTACTTCAATACTTACAATTTGTCTTTTTGTTCTAAGAACTGGAAAATACGTAGAAAGTGTTCGATCGATAACATTCTTAATAAAGAAAGATAATAACACAGAATACACAGTTAATGCAATACAGCTTGAAACATATGTTGATAACATAAACAAAGAGAATAAAACTTTGTATGTAACGAGGACAGAAAAACATGATATTTCGAACAAAGAAACCGTTATCCTGATTCGTCATACACTGATGATTAATGTGGGCAATCTAGTTCAGTACATCGACGAATAAAAACGTATTAATTTTATGAAGAATCAGTTGAGGAGGTTTTTGAATATTTTTGAGTGTCTGCGTAGTTGTGATCTTGAATTTTACAACGTGTTACATATTTCATATCGCTCTCAATTGATTTGTACCATTTTATTATATCCTCTTAAATGATGCAAATTGCTAGGGTACTGAATTAGAATTGGGGATAAGTATTAGCATCTACATTTTCGAAAAGGGACATCCTATCCGTTTTTAGTCATATCGTGATGATTCATTTGATTCTTGGCTTGCCTCCCAAAAAATATTCTTCTTATTTCATTGGAGGTCAATGTTTCGTACTGATTTAATAATTCAAATCTTCATATTCAGACTTCAATGACCGTTCATCGGCCAATTAATGCGTTGGACCTTGGCAATTAACCACGAATGGAGTAGGTCTAGGTATGGCTTCAGTTCTAACGTTTCATCCTCTGACCGAAGACATTGCGGTTTTTGGCTTCACATTAACCACCGTGTTCCAATTTAATCTAGCCTCGATCAATCTTTATTTCACATCATTGAGATCCTTTATTCGTTCTGTACTTATTGATTTTCCGCGTATCCTTGAGCCGGCGAGGTGCTCCAGCCGTAGGTATAGTTCTCACCTTGAGAATTTAGCACAGAACATGAAGTTCGCAAAGCTTCTACAAGCCGAGACTACTTAAGATTGTACAAAGAAAGACTCAGCTTCAAATAATAAAGGAAACGCACATGTACAAAAAAGTCTTAATCGTACAAACCGTCTGGCCTTGATCGATCCATGTGCGTGTGTCATTCTCTTTACAGCTTTTGTCAGCGACGGTCGTCCCTTGAACCTCCTTTATAGCATTAAGGGAAACTGCCCGTTTGTGTAGTTACGGCTACCTGCAGCCGTGCGGTGGATTACGGTGGGACTAGGGATAATCTCATCCTTACTTTGTACGCTTGTTTACAAAAGGATATACAAAGTAATTTAGATTATTTTCTCAAGATAGTGAAAAGTAAATAACCCATAGGAGCCATCAAAATAAATCAAGTAGAACGGAGGGTTCGCGAAAGGATATAATAAAGATGTCATACATAGAGGGTCATTATAATATAACCCTCGATTTGATCCCTCTTGGCATTGAATGTCGTATAGAATTGATGTTCCTCCCACGGATGTCTGTCTGTCAAGAACTACATTACGGTTTTATGGATTACTTTTTAATGTCTGTAAGATTAGCGATCGGTCTATCTCTATATGAACGTTACACCGACTGGGCACACTTTGTGTACCTAAGTGGTTATGTAACTCTCAATTTATAATAAGTAGAAAAGAAATGCTATGAATAATACTGATATCTGGCCGCGTCTTGCAAGCTAATACATTTGAAATATTACGTATATTATGATAATAGACATACTGCGCAGTTCCATAAAATTATTAAGACTACTCGTAAATCAAATTATTTCAGTTCTTAGCCTCAAGATCGGGAAGGTTAACGTGACAAACGCTTCATTTTGTATTAATTTTAAAGTTTGTAATTTCCTAATAAACTAGCTTTGGCCGCGGTTTTGCCCGCTTGGATGTCTAAATATATCGCACGGGAACGTTCTACCGAGATTAAAAGGACCCTATGTGTTAATCCAGGTTATAAACTATCAGTGCTAAATTTCATCGAAATAATGAATTTGGATGTTTAGCACACAGTTTTTATGCCCCTCCGGAACGTACATCCAGAATAAACGACGCACGGAAAAAAAATCTAAAACTATATTTTCGGCTTCGACTCGTTCTTACACCTCCTAGCAATTACTGTTTTCAAAAATATTAAATGTACAGTTTTGACTTTATTATCTTATTATTTGTATAGATGCAATATATTTGATAGGATGAAGTGGGAGAGTAAGACTGGTCTTCCTAAAAGATGGATGAATTGTGTGACGAATTAAATGGAAGAAAAAGGAGTGAATGATAGCGTGACGGTTGACAGGGAGAATGGAATAAGAAAACGTGTTGCGCCGACCCCAACTAACATGGGACAAGAGCAGGAAGATTAAGATCTAGTTTAGGCCGGTTCTTTCTCTTTTTTGTTCTAAAATGTTTCAGTATAACAAAAGCTTTAGGTACTAATTTCATCTAAACATAACCTAACCTTTAAGACCAAAGTATTAATATATTTCGAAAGAGAATATCTTTAATAATTCTGCGAAGAAATTTTCCTTTTCGAACTGTCCCGAAAGTTTCCACGGTCCAGATGGCTTTGGAATCAAACTTGGCTAGTAAGTAATAGCCATATGGTGTTCCAATCTCTTCGCAAATATTTAACATCGACACTAAATCATAGCTAAACCCTCCTCTTACAACCTAAACGTCGTATCATCCTTGTATATCGGTAAAACCGCGAAAAATTGTACAGTTACATTCATGACATCGTATCACACGTTACGTACATGACTGAATGTTACGTACATGACCAATATAAAGCTTAGCTCACATCATTGCAGTATAGAAGTAAAAGTCAAAGTTTAGTAATTAAAATTGTATTGCAAAATTTAGTGTAATAACTAAAACAACCTTTCAGTAAGGTAAATTAGGCAAAATAAAACAAAAACGCTTAAAAATAAATTTGGTTCTCACAATCATCTTTCATAATATTATTATACTCTTATTGAATCAAACACTACATCAACTTTTATCACTATAGAAAATTAGGCAAACTAAAACAAAAAATCTTAAAAATAAATTTAGCTCTCACAATCATCTTTCAAAATATACTCTTTTGAATCAAACACTAATTCAACTTTTGTCACTATAGAAATATCAGGTACAATATCACGATCTACTTTTCTAGTCGCAATGAATTTAAGTGTTGGTTTATTAATCGTTTTTAGAAACCTTATAGCATAAAATGTATCATTATCCTATTGAGCAATTTCTTCGACGAAACCTACATAATATTTCTAACGTAATATCTCACAATTACACTATCATTATGATTATAATATAGTTTTTCATTGGTGTCATTATTTATTTTTATTTCGGTAATTTCTTGAATATTTTCTTCTACCCCTGTAAAGAAACAATAAAAAATATTATTAATATAATAATATACGTAAAATTACCCGTAAAATACCAGTAAAAATCTTTCTATAAATGGAGAACTAAGATAATGAATTTATTTTTACCTGCTGATAAGGTACAAATTTTTCTTCATCTTCTGTTACTGTCTTATAATCTTTGAAATTTCCTCCAATTTTACTCTCGGAATTTTCAGTCTTTTCTGTCTTTTTAATTTTATAATTTCTTCGGAACATTCTTTAATTTTCTTCCGCTTTTTATTCCTCTCTGCATTTTTCTTTTTGAGTTCTTCGTATTTCAAGGGATTTTGGTTTCGCACCCGCTCACGAAATCGTTTTTGCCTTTCGGCATTCGTCAACGCCATCTGTGACATTTTGGATAACTAAATAAACCGAGATTTTTTGCATTGGTACTTACGTAATATTTCTCTATACTCCATTTGAAATAAGATTAGACATTTAAATGAAGTTTTTTACAGTCTGTTAAACTAATTCTGACTTCTATTCCGTAGGCATAAAGAAATTAAAAGCAAAAAAGTGTCATAGCACCAACGCAATAGAAATCAAAATCGGTTGAACGGACTGTAAAAAGGGTTTATTTAAATGTCTAGGTAATCTTATTTCAAATGGAGTATAGATAGCAGTTAATAAACTATTAATGTATTATGTCCTAACAAATGAACTGACGCACTTTACTCAAACAAATTACTTTTGTTACGTTATAAATGAGAAGATAATCGCGACGTCACTATTTTCGTAGTTTTTTGTCATTACGTACTGGATGATACCAATTGACAGTTATCTTCTTATTTAAAACGCATTGTAGGTAGGTACAATACAAAACATATCAATCAGCTGACCTGTTAAATATTAAAACTTTTTCTAAATTATATGTTTAAAAAAAAATTAAGTACCTACAGGTTTTTCAGTAGATAGGTACATAGCGTCTAACAAAATAAAAATAAAATGAGCATGTAATATTTGAAGTAATAAAAAATGTACTAGTCATCACTAGTGTATTCTCAGCTTAACAATCGGTCATGACTGTAACGTTACATATTTTGTTACACACTGTTACATTCATTACAAAAATGACGTGAGACATTTACTAAAACTGAAATTAAACTTAAATTGCGGATAGCCAAGGACTGCGAAGTAGTTTTATTCTTTTGTATAATAGTAAACCTACATAAACTCGTATGATAGTGATACAGAATATGCATACTTGCCTTGTAATCCAACACTTTAAAACACAATTTTCTTTGGGACAAATCCGTCGCTGACACTTACCACCATTTTACACGAAAAATAATGACAGCATTTATTTGTTTAATGTTGGTATCATGCTCAATAGTTTTGCCACGCAAGAAAATACTAGAAGTGGCCTGATTACTTTTATAGTGTAGCAGTAATTGATGTTACTTTCATGATGTTACACACTCAGTAAAATTTTGGACACTTTTTTAAACATTAATAAAAAAATATTAGTTACGTTATTTATTGAAAGCTTTTTATAAAAACGTTGGTTATGTATAACAAAACTTCAAAATAACTTAAAAATACGGGATAGCCATTTGATTTCGTAACCAATGGCAGTTTTTGTTACAAGGGTGGTAGTTGGACAAATAGTTTTTGTATGGAACTAAAAGGAGTACCAATGAAAAAATTGCGAAAAATAAACAATTTGTAAGAGATAGCTTAAATTTTGTGGAATTATCTAAAACAACACAAGGATACCATTTAGTACAATATACAACATATCTCATTGATCTAATAACGTTGATGTTATAAAATAAATAAAATCGGGAAAAGCAAAAAATTACAAATGTACAATTTTTCGCGGTTTTACCCATATTCTCGTTTTACATTCTGTTGACGGGTTTTATAATGAAGTACAAAACTTTGCAACAACTTAAGCAACCCATGTCGAAAATGATCGCGTTGTCTACTTCTATTTTAATATTTCGTACACATATTATCATTACCTCTACAGAAATTTCTACTGATACGAATAAGAAATACAGCCGCGTTGTCTGAATAATTTATAAGTCCTAGTCAATATTAATGACGCAACTTTTCAACTCTGATTACTTATCTCCGAACGTGGTATCCATAATTAATATCTAATCGAGAGACCCCCTTAATTATCATTATTTTGTTTGCAGACTTTTTACTGCCGTCAACGGCACCCCTTTAATGGGTTTTAGTGTCTCCCGCACCCATTAATATTACTCTGTTTAAATTTATTGCACGTAACGCGTTCACTGTACTGCCGGCTCTATTAACACGTAATCTCTTTACATTTCTTACAGTATCTCGATCCGCAGTACACAATATGTTACCATTCCAAGTTATTTAACTCACGTATGTCGGCCTCTTCTACTCGTACCTACTAAGTTACTTTGGATGTATGGGTGGACGTAAACGGGTGAAACTCTTCAAAGTAAATGCCGAAAACATCCAGCGGGATAATGTTGATTTGGAGTTTGTGTTAGGCTGTGTCTGCGTCAAAATACCGGATCGGCGATGCTTGTTTCAAGCATTGCTTGAAACAAGGCAAAATCGATACTGTTGCCGTCGCAGGCGGACGCGCGCCGCTGGCTCCGAATTATATTCTCAGCCAAATCCAGCCGGCACGTGACCCAACTTGTTGCCGCTCCGGAGAGACAAAGCTACATTATTATAGCTGGCAATACGCTGGTGGTGAGATCGTGGCCACTGATGGCGGATTATTGACCATTATCTTAAGTATCCCATTTAAATTGTTTGAAGCACCATTGACACAATTATGGTCGCGGTTTCACTTTACAATGATCATTTCATTTTTATGTATGTTGTAAAATGAATGATGGAAAGTATGACGGTGTAAAAAGAGAATCACACCTCTACAAGGTGTTTTTTTTAGATATCCCATAACTGTAGGGTATGAATGAGATCATATCAAAGAATCAACTGACATATGAATTATTTATCAATTAGAATTTTTTTGTTTTCATTTTTCATATAAAATAATTCGACAAGGTCACGATTATTAATGTAAAACACCCTTACGTGAAATATGACAACGTCGCATTTTCTTAGCTTTAAATATCAATGATTGGGAGAATGAAAATGAATTACTCGTATTTATCAATGAAACTTAGATACATACACACATCTAGGGTCTCAGTTTCATCAGTTTGGCAACGTCGCAAAAGTAACAATTCGTCTTAAGGATGACAATTTTTGACCTAAATTAATATGATTGATGATAATTATCTTAGAAACTATGCATTTTTGGACCACATATTCTAGGACTTTTTGTATTATTTTTATATATAGAATAATTATAACCCTAGTTATGGGATATATAAAAAAAAAAAACTAGTTGTATGGATGAGTCGGAATGATAATTATTTCATATGAGCGAATTCAAATCTTTCATTCGTTTAGTAATTGAATGAAACTTCATGACAATAATTATGTGGTTAAAATAATATCTTGTAAAAAGAGACATTATTATCGCTACCGCATCGCTCGTGAATGTGGCTGCAGTCGTGCGTTGCACGTATAATAAGCGTCTTAAGCAAGAATTATTAATCTTGTTGCCCCACGTTGGGCGCCATCCTGTCGTCTTTATTAAAACGCTTTTTATAAAGCCACTCAAGTGAATTTGGTAATCGGAGAATATTGTTTTTGTTAAAAATCCTGACGAGGAAACAATCTGCTCAAAGAAATTTTGCTTATGAAAGTTAGAAAATAATTATGTCTGTTAACTTTACTTTATGTCAAAAGTTTCATGTAAATAAAAGCCTCAGAAAAGTTTATTAGTCACCTTTCTGCGTTGAGTCGACGACGAACTTTTATTGAGGAAACTAATTTATCACTGCGGTGATATGATCTATGGAACGCAGTCGTCGAGGGTAGGACGGACTACCGGTATTATCTTCAACTTCATGTTCTTTTAATGGAGTGTTCGCAAATTGTCGGGGATTTAATGTTGTCCCCTAGCGTAATACATTTTCTGAATTTGCATTTATATACAGTACCTAAGGCTGCTCTTATAGTAAACATTACACTACTTATGTAAACCAGAACATGAACTTTAGTGTAGGTATGGGTCTCAGTTGGTCTGTAGAACGCCAGTGGTTGTCCATTAGGCACGGTTTCTAGTGACGTCAGCCAGCCGGACGCCAGCCTCGGCGGTATTTCCACGGCTGTGTCGGCTCCTGACCGTAAGCACCGGCTGAGCGAGGCTCGCTCCTGGTATTCCCAGTTATTACCGCAGGGGGACGCGGTCTAGGGGTTGTTGGCCGGAATCGATCCGCCGCACCACGGTCGTGTTACCGGTGCACGGGGTTACGACACCATCACCGCTGCAGTCTTCCTATTTCATTTCCCACTTGCACTGGACTAGGTAGGCCGTTTCGCTAGCTGTTTCGGGACTCGATACTTAACCCTCACTTTGCCCCTTCTACGGAAATGTCCTTCGGTGTTTTGAACAGTGTTGAACATCTGAGAGGTGTCGGGAAAGTCATTCAGTGATAGATTTTGAGAACAGGAAATCAATCGGAAGCAATTCGAGTGGCGAAACAAATTCAGCGTGGCGTTGCCGGCTGTTAATTGGCTGCGGGTGGCGGCGCCGAGACGGCGGCGGAACCTCTGCATGGAGGCTCCCTCGTGCCCTCTCCACGCACGCGCCTGCCACCCCCAACAGCTCGGCGTTTTTATGAGCGAGAAGTCCGTCGAGACCCGCACGAGTCTGGGCGGCTCTTAAATTAGTTTGTCTTCCCCGACCCTAGACCTTGTGGTTGCTAGGTGCGGTTTTGGTCTCGTACGCGTCATGTTCGTGATCAATCTGGTCAAGTCTCACTTGAGCAGCTCCTACTTTGGATATTAGATGTCACTCATACTTTGGCTTTTCTCTAACGGAGATTGATATATTCCTCTTCCACAAAGGAAATTAAACTTTAGTTTGAAATCTCATACCCTCACATGCAGGGATTTGACGCGACGTAATACATGTCGTGGGTGACATTATTTTTCCATTTGGTAGGCTTATTTTCTTGTGCGGGTTATCAAGTTAGGGACGGTAGCGCGCAAGGGGTGACTGCGGGGTGGGTCCGCAGGGCGGGGGTTGCGGGACGCGGGGTGAAGCTATCGACCGGCTGCCCTCCCCCCGACGTGGCTCAGTTTCCGGGCGAGAGTCGCGCAGTCCGCCAGCGCCGCGACGCGACTCCGTCACACGTTAGATAGTCAATTTGATCATCACCATGCTGATAGGGCTCGTTCGGGACTCGGTGATGCAGTGCTTCTGCCACTCATGCCGCGCGCCTGTTCTGCCTGCAGGTTGGGAACAACGCTGCTATGGACGAATTCTTCGTAATCATCACATATTCGACCGGCGACGCTGTTGCTACTCTCGCTGTGGAGACAAATGGCCTACATTGTTATCTGGCTTGAAATTGTTAACGTATTCCAAATCTTATGTCAAAATCTCGAAAAACTATTACAGGGAAGGCAAAACCAGAAGGTAACCTCTTTTAACTGTCAGCTGCAGCTTCTCCAATTGGTTTAAGTCTGTCAAATCGAAGGTAACTAACACTAATCGTTGATGCTTTGTGCTTTCTTGATCAGTTATGAATTTCCAATTTGGTTAGATGTCTCGGATGTCTGTTATTGAGTCTACATGGCCGCCGGCCGGCCGGCGGGGGGAGGGGCACCGGCCGGCGCCTATATTTAAATTGCACCTGACGTAAATCACGTGATCCATCGATTACGAGCAAGGGGCAGTGTTGTTGATGACAATCGATGTCTCCCAAGTTCGCAACGTGATGTGGATCAAACGTCAACGCCTCCTTTACATTGTTGCGTCTCGAAGACTGATCACGAGATGTTGGCAGATATGTAAGGTTCTATTGCGATGTTTGACAAGTTACCTCGACTACAAAGAAAAAACGCAAAATCTCTCTTAGTTTGCTGTCTGGATATGGAAGAACCTTATTGTATTACGTGGTCTACGACGTAGATTAGTTTTTTCCGGATTTTCAGAACGCCGCCGGGCCTTGTGACCGCTGAATCATGTTGTAGCTTTTCCAGTTTTACGGATACCTGTCAGTCCGTGCCGGCCTCACTACAACTATTGATTAAACATTACTGCATAATGTCCACCATTTTGTACCGGCTACGAATCGCGATACTGTGGCACGCGTCCACTATTCTGCGCAGAGTACCAACCTAGTACTTCTGTCTGAAAAACCACCAATCTAAAATTAGAAAATCCTTTCAATAAAATGATTTTTTACATCATAATGGTTTCAGATTCCGTTACAATCGAGCAGTTCAAACATACTTGTCTGGGGAATTCGGAAAAATAGTTGTTTTCACTTAATATTGCTTGGTTTGATTAAATTATGTCACGCAATCGCGACATAATCACTTTAGTGGGTCCTTCGTAAAATGTTTTGGTATTTTATGCGTCACTACGCACGCATTTGAGGACCTCGTGTTGGTTTATTATTTGCGGGCTTGTTAATTAACGAAATTTTTCATACATTTCGACGTTTATGATAGCCATTAGTAAGATTGCGAAAAGGATAAAAAAACGCTAAGTACGCACTATTTCAAATTCTTCTCTTGCAAGATGATATATCCCTAAGTTCCTCTTCTTAAAAACGTATTTTTTTCTTTATTGGAGTCAACAGTTGTAACCAAGAGTTGATTCATCCAATTTTGTCATATTTAAATGTTAATCTGAAAACATGGGACCGCAGAGTAAGTTTGATATTGACCCAGACGATATGCCTTCTGAATTATTGATGTTCAGAACATTTAAACGATTTACGATCGATCTCCACTGGGTAGGTTTATCCAAGCACGGTCCTTGGTATTCAACTTCATGGCTTCAGAGACCATAAAACATGGGCTTTACGGACCATACCGATAGCCTTGGAAATGCGAATTTCTAAGAAAGCATGTTCTTCAGAACCGCTGTAATTGTTCTTTACAACGGCTATGAACATTCTATAGCGCATTTTACGGCTGGAATCATTCGTGACGTGAAATAACTTCGTAATTACCGCTCTTACGGTTACCGAGTTAATCATCATCGCCGCACAATTTCCCTTCGTAACGTCATATACTGCCTGACTACATTTCAAGTGACAATAGGGGACTTGAGATCACATAATTGTTTAGGGGACTATATTATAACACTGGGTTTAATTGGCTTAACAAGTCCTGCACCCTTTGTTGAGGGTGCGGGGCAGGGCTTTCAGGTTTTGATCATCTTTATTACCACATCGTTCTGCCTAATAAAAACATTACTTTTACATTGTGATGAGCGCGTCAAATGGATTACTGTCGTTGGGGTTCATGACTCCTAAAATATAAGAAGAGTAGAAATATACGCCTTATTTTATTCGGAGTTGAGACGTCACACGTTATTGATCCCGTATGAGGGTTCAACAATGCTATAAAAATACACGTTTCATCTCGTTTCATTGGATCTAACGTGTATTACTTCCATAATAGAAACCGGAACATCGTGCGACTCAACTCAAGGTTTTACCAATATCTAGATTTGAAACCACACATTTCCACACTGATGCATTACAGGTGATTACAAAGTTTGCGTGTTTCAAACCATTCCGGCCACCAGCTGTCTCGACCAACTTGAGAATTCGCAACTGAGCTGCTTTACGAATAGCAGTAACTTAAATAATTTCCACCTCAACTCCGCACTTAGTCGTGAATGGAATTAAAAATAACATTTTTGCGGGGAACGCTATAAAAAGGGGTTGCATGCAAAGTCACACCCATTTTACTAATGAGCGTAACTCGTAAAGTGCCGTCTCCGCTATTCTGGAATGTTCTCAACGCTGCATAGAATATATCTCTTGTTTCTGCATCGCCTAGCCGCCGCATTTGCGTCGTGTTTAAAACACTCGTACGTGCCAACGTTCGTATTCCCAGCGGTAATAAATTTACTTTCAGCTCTCCTCAAGGGTTTTAAAGCCAGCCTTTAAATATTTTATCAGGTTTTCCATGTTGTATTTGTATCGTGCAGCGCCGGAGGGGGCTGCCCGTCGACCTTTCAGTTGTAACTGCCCCGTTTGTATTCGATTACCATACTTTTTCTGCTTTATTGTTTTTATGCACGTTCATTAAATTGCTGTTTTATGCGATGCTATACAGCTGCAACTCTATTGAATATGGATGAAAAATTATTGATTAGAATTCTGAAGCACAATTGAAACCGGCTCGGGTTCAATTACGTTGTTTTTTGTACATATTTTATACTAAAGCGAAAGTCCTGAACTCACAAGCAGCTTTTGACTTCATGCGATAGTCTTGTCTGTTCGTTTATCAAATCCTTCCGTAATATGTATTTATAGAGAAAATATATGTTTTGCCACAACTGGGATCATATCCGCATAGGCATCCCTTCTGAAATCTTCTAAGAGTTCTTGGAATCCTATAACGCGTATTCCTTCAATAGCCATTTTTTTGTTGTCGTGGTTTAGATTTTCTATTCGCATCAGTTTCTGCGGTTACGTAAAACCGCTGGGATTGGAGCGGTTTACCGCAATGATTTCCTTTACTTGGTAATTTGTGAAAATTGTGATGAAGGGAGACTCAATTACACAGAATTGAGGAGACATCTCATGACGATTGTTTTGACGTGAATTATGGCGAAAGCTAATTAACTTTTGATAAATAGCCCTCCCGAGACGGTCGTGCAATCACAAATATTGTTTGCATTACGATTGTTTGGTTTTAGCAAACTTGGTATATAGGAAATTAATTTATTTACTGTGGGGTAGAGGGTCTTTTTGTTTACTGTGTTTGTTTGATTTGTAATGAAGACTAATTAACGTTAATTTATCATTTCGTTTTCCGGACATCAATGTTCCGGCGAATTTCCGACTTTTGGGAGCTCGCATTGCTTAAATAAAGTCCTTCTTGCTTAAATCTGGCCACAACCCCAAAATTAACACAGTCTTACCTTGTTTTAACTTTGTCCATGAAATGGCTGAAAATTAAAGTTTAAAGTCGACTTAACACTTTGTATAGCATGGTCTCCGCATCGTCTGCTGTGTAAACTGGGACTTAGCGCTGCCGTGAGGGATTATCCGTATTTGCGGCAAATTTCGCTGGGTCTCCGGCACTCGCATTCCCCTCACGTAGCGGCCTCATCTCCCGACGTCGTGTCGACGTTATTACCTCGATACTATTACCGAGCCGTCCCCAACAACATGAGTTGGGGCCCAAATATCTAATAAATGACTATTCATTTGCGACCACGACTTTTAGAAGTCTTGGAAGTTTAACGTCATCTTGGCTGGAATGGTTTTTGGGGATATGATGAGAACTCTGGTTTATAATAGCCGTGCAGTAAAGCGACTTGAGACTTTTTAATAACATCCACTTCTTTTATTTCAAATTACGCAACATTTGCAGTAATTTTAGCTTCATCGTTTGACCTTGAAGGTTCACCGTTTGTGTCAACATCAGGTAATTCAATGGGACTAATCTTTTTTTCATTACACAAATAGGCTGAAAAGGTTATTCATGTATCTTGTAAAGGCATAAAAATAATCTGGAAACTTGGATTATAAAACTACTATTATTTATGATGCATGTTATGTAGGTACTTATTAGCTCTATCTACTCTATGTCAGCCATTAGCTAGGTACATGTTATGTGGACAGCGACATTTTCGATCGATTGTTTGTTCACCACAATCGATGCTTTTACCAGTCACGCGAGCATCGAATGTCGATTCATTAAAGTGTGGGGCCGAGTCCGAATGTTCTTCAAATAAACATTAGTTGGGTCGATTTGGTCGATGTAATCGTTTTTCGATTGTCCGTTAGTGTTGTTTGGAGGACTGTTGACTTGGCAATGGAGGCTCGACTTTTGGTGGTATTTGCAACCAGTGTTTCGAGGTCTTGGAGTTTATGTTTGAGTTTTGGAGCAGGGCGGATCAATTAACACTTTCAATGCCGAAAACCCAGCATATGGGTCTAAAAATAATTCTATCGCGTGCCCAAAACCCGCATCCGAGTCGTCGCTGTATGCCCACGACGCGTCATGTACAGAAGTCATCAATAGCTACCTACAGCGACGACTCGGATGCGGGTTTTGGGCACGCGATAGAATTATTTTTAGACCCATATGCTGGGTTTTTGGCATTGAAAGTGTTAAAAACAATTTTTTGCTTTCTGGAAAAACTTTCCTTTGTCTATAAAGATCTTTTTTGTTGGCAACATTTTTGGAAGACTTCCTAGGGCAAATTATTAAGTTTGTCTAGTTAATTGCGGTACCTCTCAAGCCAGACAGTCAGTTTGTCTCCCCGGGAGTCATCAGCGTCGTGGACTCTCGGGCTCCGCTGACGACATCTCTGTGTCCCTAGCTCACCGACGGTCGGCGCCCGTCAAGAAACCAGTCGGCAAACCGAGGACCAAGCAACCGAAGAAGGTCAAATTCATAAGTAAGTGGTGCTTTACAGGAAAACAAACATTATGAATTCTGTACTAAGAACCATGACAGTCAGTTTGAGCAGTTTGAGGTAATGAGTAAATCGATTTGATACCGATTACGGCTTGGCCCCTGTATTACCCCAATTAGCAGTAAGATGCTTTGTTGATGATTCATTTTCAAATACACTTTTATATTGCAAGTTAGACAAGGATTCAGAATAAAAAAAGAGACCATAACGGAACAGCAGCTTTAAATCCAGACATTTAAAGCTGAAGTTAGTACTAAAATGCTTAATTTCAAAAGATATTAAAGACATTAAATTGTAGCAGACAGCCATTTGGACATGTTTCAATTTGGCTTCCAAAAAAGTTGGCTTGTTTTAACTTAACTAAGTCCAGTGACGAAGTGGAGGTGCCATTCAGTTCGACTGCCAAGGGATTTAAAGCTTCCCCCTTAGTCCTTAACCAGGGCATATAAAATTCTCTTCAACAGACTGTCACAGTAGAAAGTAAATGGAGTGAGTTATTTACACGCATATTTCTTCGAATCCCGGAGTGTATATCGTGCTCGCTGTGGAAAAAGCTTGTTACTTTTATTACTGTCAAATACAACGTGTTTTTTTTCCGATTGGTGCACGGATAGAAACGCAAGTGCATTTCACGCAATTTGACATACATTATCACTCCATTTGCCTATAGCTCTGTGCCAGGCGTATACAGAGTGAGATCCCTTTCCAAGATAGTACACAACCCCGGGGATGTGAGCCCCCTTTGTGTGGCGACCTGGCGGGTCAAGAGTTTTCACCCCTTTTAAGTGAGTTATTGTTAGTTTTGTATTGTGCGCGTGTTTGTTTTTTTGAAGCCCTTTTCACGTGGAAAGTAAAATTCCGCCACTTATTTAAGACCCTTGACGCCTTGTTTTCCCCTCAACGTTATGTTCTCCATTATTCAGGAAATGTTTCTCGGGATAATGAATAGTAGGTTTCTACTAAAGTTTACTTTGTTGGAAATGTTGGAACGTCATTTTCAGCTCGAGCTTTTCCAAGTAGGATTCATCAAATATTTATGCGTGTAATAGAAAGTCACCCCATCCCGTGTATCACAGGGCTGAGTCACCTGTTTTCATACCGACATAGTTTGCAGACACAGTCATACCCTGAAACACCATTGTAATGCAATTGGCATGACTCATAGGGAGCAGTCGGGAGTCCCGAGTCTCCCCATACCCGCTCAATAATTAAACAATACAGCATTCCTTACTCAAGAAGTTTACCCGACCTTGGATTTTACCGTAATTTACCCCTTACCCCATTGCGTTTTAAGAATTCCACCCCTAAATGTCGGGGGCGGTAATTTAATGAGTTTAGCGAGTGTATTCAGCTGGGGACGTTAATTAACGCCTTTAAAATGACGGTTAATTTGTGAAATACTGTAAACGAAATTAGTGGGACGGTTTGTGAGATGAAATTGGTAATTTAGGGGAAAATGAGAGTTTGATAGCGTCAATAGCTTTGTGTGATAAGTTGTCGTTTGTTATGTGAACACTTAATAATTTTTGCGCACTTTATTGAAGAGATGGTGACAATTTATTTAGTAATTTTCGAGCTTTCAGCGTATGCCGTTACATAGCGTGGAATTACGTAGCACACAACTTCAGAACATTCTAGAAGTTTTTCATAACCCTGTTTCAGTTGTTCAATTATTTTAAAAACAATTGGACCCGAAACAGCGCGGGCTGTGGCGCGGGCCCTTCTGTGTTCAGGGTCACGCTGGCGGTCGATTTTTAGGACATGTATTTACGTAGATACGGTTCATTGTAGGCTACTTGCAGTATATTGATAGGACTATGTTCGCATTTGGACATTTTGGGGTTGGTTAAATGCTTACAGCATGGAGATTGTGTGCCTGTATAGATTACTTTCATTAGAGAACTTGCATATGTGTCTTTCGAGGCACTAAGCACTAACAGATGAAAAAAACCAGCCAAGTGCGTGTTGGACCACGCACATTGAAGGGTTCCGTAGTTGGGACGAATTTATCCCAAAGAACAAACTTAACATTGTAACTGAAATACATACACTTTTTTTTTCTAGTTTGTCCCCCAGAAGTGACCCCTATTTCGTCGTTGCGACTTTAAGACCTCTTATGTGTCACTTTTGGCAAAATCACTTTTTTATGCCAGCCTTTTTCACATTTTGAAGCTCTATCGAATGCAAAATCTCTCATGTGTAGGTAGGTATACGACGATTTAATCGTCATTTCTATACCAATTTCAAGATCTACAATGTACTTCCTAATAAAATGTTGGTGCTTAAAATATCGAATTTCTCATAAAGTTCAATTTTACGCATACGACGATTTACAGAAGTTCATATTTTATGTGTACCAAATTTCAAGTTAATCGGTCCAGTAGATTCGGAACACATGCCTGTGACAGACGGACACACGAGTGATCCTATAAGGGTTCCGTTTTTACCTTTTGAGTAACGGAACCCTAAAAAGAATCCTAACTAATATTATAAATGCGAAAATAAGTTTGTCAGTTTGTTTGTTACCTTTTCACGCCTAAAACACTGAACGGATCCTCCTGAAATTTTGCATATACTTTGTCAGGTGTACAGAAACGGACATAGGGTACCTTTCATCCCGAAAAAATGTACTGTTCCTGAGGAAAACAACAATAACGTTCCTATGATAATAGATGGCGCCACGTGTCTTTCGAATCATGATTGAATTATATTATTACTAGCTTTTGCCCGCGGCTCCGCCCGCGTAGATGTCGGTTATCGCGTAAAAAAGTAGCCTATGTCCTTCTCCATATCCCAGGCTATATCTCTGCCAAATTTCATGACGATCGGTTCAGCGGTTTAGGCGTGAAAACGTAACATACAGACAGACAGAGTTACTTTCACATTTATAATATTAGTATGGATAGAAACTTTAGTAGTGTGTTAAGAGTTTTTATTTTTTTATTTAAGTGCGAGCGAATCCGCGGGCAAAAGCTAGTTATACTAAAAAAAGTAATTTATGATGTTAACACCTTAAGAGCGTATAATTACCTGCTTTATGTATGCAATATGTATGAGTGACGGTCGATGAACAAGCATAGTCATTACTTTGTGTTTATGTGACTATAATGATTAGCATCCATTTGTGAATTAGCTATGAGTGCTATGACACGGCAAACACTGCTACTATCACCTAAAATCAATCTGCCTTTTGTCGGCTTCCAGTCTAACCATATGCAGCTGAATACCAGTACTTTACATGGAGCGACTGCTTATTTGACCTCCACAACCCAGTTACTGGGTAACACGATACCCCTTTTGGTATGACTGGTTGTTAGATTTTTTTGGCGTCTGACTACTTTTAACGAATGTCAAAGATCTAAGGCTTAACATGCTTTCCGAGGCACGGAGGGATCTCGATATGTAATGGATGGTCACCCATCCATCCCTACAACATCAGATATTTGCCAGTGAAAGTCCCGTCAAAATCGGTCCAGACGTCAGGAGATTAGCAAGAACAAAGATTTTCATTTTTAAGTACCGAATAATACTTTCATAATTATGTATTTAGTTACGAGTAAAAGATGTTATTTTGACATTACAGATACTTCAATTTTTAGGTTTCCGTAGACAACAAGGAACCCTTTCAGGAAAAAAACAAAAAAACTATTTAATCCTTATGCCATGTCTGTCCGTCTGTCTGTCTGTCGATCAGTGTCTTAGCTCAGAGACTCTTAGTACAGTCGAGTTCATTAATATATTGGCCCTTTCAGGCTTCAAAAATATATGAACGTCTAAAAACTTCATAATATTGTAACACCTATAAGCATCATTAAATTGTGGTCAAGATTTAGATTCATTAATATGTGACTGCTTTTTTTCAGTAACATGTATACAGCCAAAGGCACATTATTATATGAACCACTTTAAGATCATATTATCTGAACAATGTAGGATTCACAATGATGTATGCACACATGAATACAATAATATCTGAGCAAGTTAATGTAATTCAAATTCAACCTTATTATTACGTCATAAAGATGATTTTACTAGCAATCTTAAAATTGCATGGTCAATGGAGTTTGCAACATTATTTATAACTGAATCATGAAGCATGTTACTTTATAAATTACAGGTGGCGCCCTCAATTTTTTTACAATTCTTAAATGGCCAAGCTGTACGAAAACATACGGCATTGAAAGACACTCATTTAAAAAACTTAAAAAGCAAACGCGAGAAAAACAATGGAAACTACTGTCATTTCTGTAACAATGTAAACTAGATCTTATTTGTTCGAGCAAATAATTGACTTTACTATGCATGTAGAGATAATTAAGAAGTTTTGCCTGCTCAGATATTTTTAAAGCCAATATAGTTTAGATATATTTTTGAAAAGGGTGATCACATATTATTGCCCAATGCACAGCATATATTATTGAACCGTTCACATAAGGACATATTTTTGATCTATAGGTTCTATAGAATTTATTCAGCTTTCCAACGCTCACAATATTTTGAATCCTTGACAGTGCCAATATATTAATGAACTCGACTGTACTTACTAGAAAGCTGTTATTTGGCATGGGTAATACTTATTAATCACGCCGATAAAGGGGTAAAATAAAATCTTGAAATATATTTTAGGCTACCTCCCCTAAACGTAAAGTGGGCATGAATTTCTCAGTAGCAGCCCAGAGTTTGGATTCGTGCCCGGTTGATGGCAATAGGCTCGCCCCCTACTATATGGGACTTAAATATAACTGGCGAAATGTATTTGTACCTACTATAGGTACACCTCTGCCTAACCCTTCGGGGAAACAAGGCGTGATATATTATTATGTTATGATTATTACTATAACTTTTCTCACAACGCTTTGAGACTGGTGGTCATCAAAAGAGCTTTTCAATGACATACACTAGATATTTCTGGTCGTTATTGGTCTATGAAGATAGTTCACATATTTTTGCCCCATTTTCGCTGTCAACAATACTTTTGACCTTCCACTAACTTAATTTACATGTATTATTTTGCTGCAGCTACCGAGATCCGCTGCCAAGAGATGTCGAAGGGTGGTCTAGCGTACGAGGTGATCCTCGCCGAGCCCGTAGGAGTGCCGGTGCCGCGCCGTGCCGACTCCCCCGAGAAGACGCCCTCCGTTGAGGAGATCCAGGAAAAGCTGAAGGCGGCGGAGGAGAGGAGACGTGTAAGTAGAAGAGGATGGCTTTTGCATGAAAGAGGCCTACTTTTAGGGGACCGCTCGGAAAGCGCATCAATGTTTTATCAACTTGTCTTTGACTAATTGGTGCTGGACATAGGCCCCTTCTTAGGCACAGCAGCTCGTTACCAGCAAGACTTTATAAAGTCCTTTTTTATAAATAATTCATTTTCTACAAAGAGCTTTCGTAAGCGGATAGCTTAGCTATGATCAATCTATGCTATGACAATACAAGTAACTTATTATGTAGGTATAATTAGTTAGATTATATTGACTTACTAGCTTCTGTTCCGCGACTTCGTCCACGTAAAATTTCGGCCCCCGACCTTCCGCGTCACATCCCGTTGCCCACCCGCTCTATTACTTCGTTTTCACATAGCGTTCTTTCTGATTTTTTTTCTTTTTGTCTGGCTCCTTAGGGTGGAAGTGTGATGTTAAATAGCCTATAACCTTCTCCAGGAATTGGGCTATCAAATAAAAAATTTAGAATCCGTTCATTAGTTTCAGAGATTATCCTCTACATACAAACTTCAAACTTTTAACTTTTACCTCTTTATAATATTAGTATAGATTAGTTACAGGTTATTTTATTATTTAGGTACATTATGACAATATTTTAGTCTCTTCAGTCTTACCTACCTCCATACCACCATACATTAAAACTCCCATACCATAATAAAACCCTCAACGACCCACAGAGTCTGGAAGCCAGCAAGATGGCCGCCATTGCCACAAAGATGCAGAAGATTGAGGATGCGTCCCGCATCCGCAGCGAACAGACCAACAACTTCATCGTGAACACCAAAGAGGCTCTCGATGCTAAGATGGAGACGCATGAGGAGAAACGTGAGGCGTATATCAACGAGCTGCGCTCGCGTCTGAAGGACCACCTCGAGGGAGTTGAGAAGACCAGGTAATAATACCAGCCTATAAGTGTCCCACAATGGCTTCTTCTCATATATGAGAAGGCACGAGTATTGATCACCACACTTGCTCAAGACGGGTTGGTGATTTCAGACTTATATTGAACGACCAGGTAATATCTCGGGATCCTACTAACACAATCAATGCGAAAATGTGTTTCTTGGTTTGTCTTTATTTCGGATCAACGTGATTTTTTGCATAGATTTAGTTTATGATCGGCGAGTGACCATAAGCTATTTATTATCCCTGAAAAAGGGACGGTTCATTTGGGAGGCCACGGAAGCAAAGCCGCAGATAAAAGTAGGATATAAGTATGAATTTTGATGGTTATACAAAGAGGATCTCGACGCTAAGATGGAGACGCATGAGGAGAAACGTGAGGCGTATATCAACGAGCTGCACTCGCGTCTGAAGGACCACCTCGAGAGAGTTGAGAAGACCAGGTAAATACCACAGGATTAGAGATAACGCAGCCCACAGTTTGAAGGATTTCGGTATAGTATAATTACTAAAACATGCATAACGTATTTATATTTTTATTCTTCGTCTAACAGAATAGCAAGTATGGCAACGCAATGCGATGCCTCTGCTACTACAGATTTCTATAGTTTGGTTGTATCAGGTCAGCTGGTGTATCGCCTGCTTGTTTGTCAAAATACCAAAGTTGCAGATTCAGTTGTGATGTACACTCGGCTACATGTCAAGCTATCCATTTCCAGTATAAGCTGATCTCGCATTGTATAGGATTTCCGTAAATGTTTCTGGAAATGTATAGATTGATATGTAACCGTGTGTACGAGGCACATGTTATGTATTATTAAACAGTAAGTCTGGTAAACCATGTGCTTGATACAAGTGGGGCTTATAAGGTGTACCTGTGCCCAATTATTTACTTGAATTACACAAACAATTTACACTAAAAAAAAATACCTCATTGCCTCATTTCCTCAGGCTGACTCTGGAGCAGCAGACGATGGAGGTGTACAAGGCCATCGAAGAGAAGATGAACACGGCCGCCGACAAGCGTGACGAGAACATCAAGAAGATGCTTGAGCGTCTGCGTGAGCATGTGAGTATCAAAACACTTATAATAAACAACAACTTTTGTTCTATGAGTTTTTCAAAACATAACACTTTTACCAAAAACAAACCTTCAAGATTTCGTTGTTCTATCCACAGAACAGATAAAAGAGGTTAGAAGGGCCTTGTGGGCGGGGCAGGTGCGCCACACTCATGAGCAAACGCTCATAAGTCAACCGAAATTTGCTTCACCGGCCAACTATCGCGCTCTTGTTGTGACAGCGTACGATACTCCGCGAAAAATAAAGAATTATGCCGTCTTGCGCTATTATATCGTGTCTGAAAAGAAGCCAAGTGTGTAGTGTATCCCGAGAAGGGGTTTATTTTCACGAGTAAGACCAAAAACCTTAAAATACAAGTAATATTTGTAATTATTACAACAGTATTTATGCAGTTTGTAGACAAAAACGATAACAATCACAAACTGATGCAAAATTATACATTGCTTGCAATAAATGGGTACCATTTTGTACTTACGGGAGCTATCGCGCAATGTATTGCGTTCACTGCAAACGTCGCGTCCGCCGAGCCAAAGATTGAATTCAGTGAAATCCTTGCGTATCAAAGTGTTGTAATAAGTTGTAAACAATGTCGATATTAAGTACTAGCTTTTGCCCGCGGATCCGCCCGCGTGGATGTCGGTTATCGCGTAAAAAGTAGCCTATGTCCTTCTCCATATCCCAGGCTATATTTCTGCCAAATTTCATGACGATCGGTTCAGCGGTTTAGGCGTATAAACACAACAAACAGACAGACAGACAGGCAGATAGACAGACAGAGTTACTTTCACATTTATAATATTAGTATGGAAGTATGGATGTGTGTGTGTATGAACACCAATGATATTATTATCAGTAAAATTATAATTAAAATAACTTTGTTTATATAATATAACACCATTTATTGTTTATTGTGACATAATAATTATAACGTAAAACAGAGCTGCAATTAGCTAAAATCGAAAGAAGTTTGAATTTCGCGGCTATATCGGATGTTCCCCCTTATGTATTTAGGAAGTCGACACTCGAAATTAAAGAGAAAAATTGCAAAACTGAAAGTTACAAAATTAAAGTAATTTTATCGATACAGATAATCGACGTTTTGCCCACCGTAACATATATGAGAAATTAATGTCTGTGTGTGTGTTCGTCAAACGCAGTGTTTGCGTTAGTGTGCCAACGAATAGCAAACTCACGATCAAAGCGCGTGTGGTTTATTTGTGTGCGTAATGCGCCATACTTATTGGTATCTTGCTTGTAGTGGAGTTAGAGAGTGGGAGTCAAGCGGGGCGACACGCGTTTTAATACAAATCAGGAATTATTTCCTTTCGTTCCTCTTTTATCTGTTCTGTGACTTCTGTGGTTCTATCTAACACGTTTAAATTCTGTATTTTGTTGTAACTACGTACGCCTCCCGTGCACTGTAATCTTGAGACACGGCAGTTTGTTTTGCTACGCGTAGTGTTCGTAACATTAAGAGCGTAGAATTTAAATATTTTTATATTGGTATATGCAAATCTGATAAATTAAAATCTGATGAATGATTAAAAGCCATATAACAAAACTTCTTGTTTATGATGTTAGTAATATTATAGTCCTGAGAGGTTGTTAGTATTTTACCAATGACCCAGTATAAAAAAATTAAAATCATTTTTATTTCAGGCATTGTATAATTAGGTACACACAAATACAAATACATTTCACCCATAGTGACTACATATCATAGATAAGTAAACATTAGGTAGGTATTATTATTATTAACAACGTCTGTGTTCCGCAATGCGGTAGGCAGATGTGACGTAGACCCACATTTCCCCATTATAAGTCTCGTGTATCAGAGGGCAAATCTACTGCTATTAACGGGCTACGAATGCAGACCAAGCTCCTGAAAATTTTCTAATAAACAAACTTAATCATTCATTCTACCCGAATGAACCGTACGTGGATCGAACTGAGGATCCCATGATCCGCAGTAGGCGCGGGTTGCGTATGGTTTTCGATGAATTATGGCTGAGACACCGGTGGACAACATGAGAAAATGCTGTTTAAGTTTCTGATATTTAAGGCGCTATGACCCGGCTCTCGAGCCGACTGAAGTAGGCTCGTGAAGTCGCAAGTCGTTGCCTCGCACATTTGGTAGGTATTTAAGGGGGCATACTACGGTCTACTAGCGCCACTCCTTTAAAAAAATATTATCTCGTGACTGAGAAGGAATTATGAAAAACGGCTCAATCAGCGACCTCGGTAAGTGTGTCTAAAATTTTCTAATACCTTTTATAACGTTTCATATTGATACACGAAGCAACAAAATACGATCTAGAGGAATGTGGCCGCATTTCTTTAGATCGAATTTTTTTGTTTCGTCTTACCGAGGTCGCTTATTGAGACGTTTTTCATAATTCCTTCTCAGTTACGAGATAATCTTTTTTTAAAGTGGCGCTAGTGGACCGTAGTATGCGCTCTTAAACATAGTAATTATTTTAATAATTTATCAAGGCAAACTCAGCGAATTGTGTTAAACAATCTTACTACTTTTTCATTTATATAATATATGAAGAAGAAAAAAAACCTCTGTTTTGTAGCTATGAGATTGATTAAACATTACGAAAAGGGGTCACTTTGGGTTTCTTTTCTATCTAGCAGAGTTAATCTAATAGTGTTATTAAAAGCGGTTGCGTGCTCGCCAGATCCTTAAATAAAGTATATCTTTTTTTTCAGAATTTATAACATTGTTTTAAATGTTTCCCGTGGATTCAAAAAACTAGTAAGCGCGGTCTCTGTAAGGTCATACCGCCTTAAGTGAAGAGTGGTGCCTGCAACCTTCGTCCTATACCGTTTTCAATGTTTAAGTGACCTACTACTGAAATCCACTGTTCAAAGGCACACCTAAAAAAGAAGAAACCAACTCAACTCTTTGTCCTGTGCTTATTAAAACCAATAAAAAAAATCCTTAGTGTCTGCCCTAACCTAGTTCTTGCCCTTCTTTTGTGCTCATGCTAATCTCTCTTTGTTTAGGAGGAGCAAGTAAAGAAGGTGCGCGCGGGCAACAGCGAGCGCTTCCAGCAGCTGGAGAGCGCCATCCAAGAGAAGCTGCAGCAAGCTGCCGACCGGCGTCTGCTCATTGAGGCAGAGCAGAAGGAGAAGCTGCGTAACCATGTGAGTGGGGGCTGGAAACTGGATGTAGTGGTGGGACCAGGTGCTTTTGTGATCAGTCAGGTTTGAGCAGTCGTTGAATTGTGTAGCTATGTTTTATCAAGAGTGCAGTTTACCTACAAATTCTTATGACGTCGCATTCTCAAATAAAACTCAATTGAAAAATGCAGATGCCTTGTGGCATTAAGTCCGCCTATGTACCACTATTGTACATGAAGTTTAAATAAATAAATAAATAAATAAATAAGTGTTATGCTGTCACGCCTGTCACTCACTTTGAGGTCCTGTGGAGACAGAAAGTTGTACGAACGTATTAAAGTGAGCTGACGTTCAAGAAATCCAGAGACGACAATTTTGTGGGCGGATTTTTTTATTTCTTTCGGGAGAAAATAGCGATTAACAATGTTATGGAGTAGATAACTAGTTCAAACTGGTAAGAAGATAAGCGCCTTTTATTAGGTATCTTCAAAACGTCGATGTTGCATAATCTATACTAATATTATAAAAAGAGATAGCGATTTTTGTGAGTTTGTGTATATGTGGAGGGTAATCTCCGGAACCACAGCTCCTATTTGAAGAATTCTTTCACCATTTGATACATTATTCCAGATAGACATAGGCTATACAGTATAAGTTCTATCTATTCAAAGTGAGAGTGAACAGGCTTCTTCTGGGTAAGTTCACTCCATCGTAGACTTTGTCTCTGTCATCCAGACCTAGACTAAAGTCAAGAGCAAACTCATAGTAGATTAAAAATAAAAAAAAGTTTAAAAGGAGTGCGTATATTTTAGGAGGTAATTAGGTGCATAAAACTGGACAACTTTCCCCAAGGAACATAGATCGAAATCTTAAAATTGAAGATTTCATTCAAAGTGACTGGTCACGTGACTTATGTTTGTATGAGAAGTAGAATTTTATTTTTTAGATTTCGAACTATGTTCCTTGGGGAAATTTGTTCAGTTTAATGCACCTGGTGACCAACAAAAATATACGTCCAACTTTTAAACTTATCCTATATATTATGTACTTATAAACAAAAAGAAATACCTACATAAAAGTAGCCTACTAATGTAATACTGTCTTGAATTGGACGCAGTTTAGTAGAAAGAACTCAACCCACATTATGGTTAAAAATGAGTTGTTTAATTATACCAAAGAGGTCCACGGTTAGTTCCTTCACTCAGCAAAAATGATCCGTGATACTACAAATATAAGGTTGATTTTTTAATGAAGGTACCCACATGAAAGTGGGTACCTTCCCTTTGGTATATACCACCATATTACAAATTTTTTACAATAATGTGAGTTGAGTCTTTTCTGCTAAACTACGTCCTAACTGCTTAGAATTTGTGCACAATGTGTCGTGAACAGAATACCGCCTTCACATGTAAATTGCACCGGTGCGAAGCCGGGGAGGGTCGCTAGTTAGGTAATAAGAAGGAGATACGCCAAACCTGACTGACAATAAGAGCCCATGGCAAGCCTGGAATATGTGTACCTCGTTGTGACGTTAGGTCTTAGGTGTTCTGTTTGTGTGCTGGCTGCGGCGGTTCGAACTGGTTTCAAGCGGATCGTGAGTATAATTGTAACTCGACACTTTTCGCTGGGGGGCTTCCAAACTGATTCTTTTCGTTCTGACAATACAAAGCAAATTAAATATCGATGTGCCTATAGATCGGCTGTTGAGTTATAGCTGCTTTTAAAGCTAAATTTGTTCGGGGTCAAATTGGCTTACACGCGAGCTAGAACAAAAACCAAATCAAACCGTTTCCGCCATTTCATTAAAAATCATTTTTATTTCATCCGTCTCTCATTCTCATAGCATGTGTTGCATGATTGTTTTTATGTTTTTTTTTTTGTTTTTTTTTATGCGTAAATACAGAGTCTTAAGCTAGCCGAGGCGCGTTCGGCCGCCACCGCCAAGGTCGAGGAGATAACTAAAGACATCGAGAATAAACTGACCACTGCCGAACTGAACAGAGAAAAGGAGATACAGAAAAAACTGGATTTCGTCAAAAAGGAGGTTTGTTGTCGTGTTTGATTTGCGTGAAGGACGCTATACTTCCCACTCGTGAAAAAGCGAATGCCTTTATTTACTTTTACATGAAACATTCTGAAATTACGCAGTCGCGTTACCATCTTAATTCTCAATGAGGAAGCCGAAACATTGTGTCTAAATATTGAATGAACTGAATTTCACAATCAATGTCATCTCAGCTGATATACGTACTGCTGAACATAGGCATCTTTCAAGGATCGCCAACGACCAGTCCTGCCCTTCCCGCATCTACCAAATTCCTGCTACCCTTACCAGGTCGTCGGTCTTCCCCGACGAAGTGGAATTTTTTAATAGCATAATTATTATTAATTTGATTGTAACATGCTTGCATGTCTTGTGTGATTTTTCAGGAAATATCATAAGAGTTTAGTGTATAGCGCCCTTCAATTTATTGCTTTTCATCATAATGGTAAATGGTTGTTCTATTCAGTTAGCTCACATGAATTGAACGATTCAGCAGCGCAGCTGAATCTTGGGGGCTAAAATGGTATTAGAATTTGGTGTGTGGCAATTTAATTTGTACTGTTAGTGTATGCAAGAATCTCTTTTTTATTTTGAGATCCATCTACGTACTTTGTTTAACGATTGACTTGTTTGTTTTCGAGGGTTTTGTTATTTATTAACTTCGACTACACATTCAATCAACCAATTCATACAAAGTGTATTCTTATTTCTGTATGTCTGTCCCGCAGGAGCGACGCGCAGAGATGGTGCGACAGAACAAAAGCGCGCGCGTGGAAAGCTCGGGCGCCGCCACGTCCGGCTAGAGCCGCCGCACCGCACCGCGCACGCCACGCACACACCACAGCCACATGACGACATGACCACATGACGAGCCAAAAGACTCATATCCACAACTCACCAAAAAAAAAAAACAACATGTCACTGTCAAATATCAACGCCATCAATGACAGTTCGTTAGTGTTGCCATGTGTTAACATACTTTAGGGTTGTCGGAAATCGCACGTCGTTTAGACGGTCGCTTAGCGAGCGTTTTTGCGCTCTATTCACATTTATGTAGTGTACATCTCTGTTATTGTTCAGTTACAAAGGTTTTGGAAGGTTTGCGTCGACAGAAAACCAGTGAGGGATTTAAACTTCACCGGTTTTTCGCGGCACAATGGATGATTGAAAAGACTTCATAAATTGCCATACATTACCAAAAGACAAGTTGGCTTCGTTGGAACATCTTATTATTATAACATTTGTGATTGCAGTGCTAACACGTCTTTTGATGACAATGTTTGTAATTCATGATGATAGATTTAAGGTCTTTTGGCTGGTCCAGTAGCAAAATTTGTACTTCGGTGTAAAACGTGGAAGCGCCATTTAGAAAGCCGATACTGCGTCGGTGTTGTAACATGTAAAAATATTGTGATAAAAATTATTAAAAAAATATATTTCTCTAATATTGCACACCGTACAGCAACCTCACAATATTTGTGTTACACCCCCTGACGGGCTTACTTTGTGACACCAAATATGATGTCCTTCGTGATCATGCTTACGACATCTTTGATTCTAAATTGTAATTAAGTTATGAATTATTTTTCACCAATATTGTGGCAACATTGCTATACATATGGCCTATTTCAAATGATGTACTCAATTGAATATGTCTTAGTCGTGATCCTACTAAGAACCAAGTTTTAGTATTCCAAATGAACATTTTATCTATTTTACTTCAATGATTTCACTTCACCTATCTTGGTATACTAAAACTGGGACATTCGCATTCAGGGTTCTGTATCTAAAAAGCCGCATATTTTCCTTTTATTTTTATATGATTTAATTTTTATTTTCTAGACTACCGAATTTCGCAGAGGCTAGCTATTTATTTTTAGTACGGAACCCTCGGCAAATTAAACGAATGATGAGATTTGTAAGCAAACTGGCGGGACGAAGCTCGATGGTGGAACGAGAAGTATCCCTAATCGTTAGTTATAGACTTATATCATTATTTTTAATGTTTATCATACGCAACAGTATTTTTAGGGAGGTATAATCTAAATTTAAGTTTTATCATGTTCTTATAATTGTATCGCCGTAACCCTATTAACTGCCCATTAATAATGATTTTGATTTGTATTGTGTTGTTCGATGAGTTAGCAAGACTGTCGTGTCGCGGGTTGTTCGTGGCTGCGTTTGGTTTCGTCAGGTCGGTCGTAGCTGGTGCTCGGTGCAGCCGATGCGACGCGGACTGGCCTTCCGAGTCAGTCAGTCCGCGCGACGCCACAACATCTAGTCTACAAGTTCAAATTTAAGGCGTATCTCACTTCCTTTTATGATCTCAATCGGTACAATAAACATTAAATAGAAGGATGTTAGTTCATTAGTTAACCAGCAGAAGTGCCTCAGTATATCCGGTAATTGGCTCTTGGATGATATCAATAAAGTGTAACGTATAAAACTGCCTTCATAGCGTTTTATATTTTTTTAATTGTAGATGGCGAGCGCGCCGGGCCGCGGACGTAATGGTGTGTTGGACACAAACCGCTTCTGTGATGTTTTTGCTCTAGTGATATTATGTATCGTATCGTTCGGTTAGGCACAAAATTATATCGACACGGACGCTCCGTACCTGCGCGTTAGCTCAGGGCGGGAGAGATACTACGCGGGTTTGGCGCTCGACTGTTTAGTGAGAGTATTCCTGTATTTTATAGTATATTTTTGCCATTCATTTAGCGTCGGTCTGTTTTAACGTCAAAGATATGATAATAATTGTATATAATATTAAGAGATGATGTATCGTTGCTTGGCGCGAGGAGCGCGGCGGCGGCGGGGCGAGTTGCTTGCCTGCTTCGACTATGTTACTAACGCTGATATGAGTAAGGGAACTAGTTGTAAGTTACTAGCTTGTTTCTCGGTAAAGAAGTGTAAACCTCTGACCAATTTGCCTTGGGTATTGTGTAGCCTTTTAGATTCTCACGATCGAGACGAATCATGTATAGCGATGCAACATATAGCTTTCAGATAATTATTTTTTTTTGTTTTTCGTAATTTTTGCGTAATGTTAGTCACTCTCCTATCTCTTATTATGGTGTTATTATCGTTAATTTTTATATTTTATGTGATTAATTAGATTTATGTGCTTCAGTTTGTGAGGTATATGAAAATTGCTGTTTGAAGTGCAGGCAACTTTTGTAGTTTCATTGTCGTATTAAATAAAGTCATAAATACTAATAAATAAAGTCTTTTTATACCTCTCCTTTATCCTCTCGTATGTCGTAATTAGAGACAATTAAAAACCCATTGTGTCTTGCGTTAGATCTACGTTCCGGCATATGAAGGGTTAAAGCATAACTGTTGTAAACGTAAGAAAGGCGGATGTACCTATTCAACACTACCCTGTTATGAAAGTGCACTATACAGTTATCAGTCAGACGTGGAAATATTGAAATAACTACCACAATACTATATACAAGGGAATATGTTCCAAGGGTCTATGAAAGGGTCCTATTGTGTACCTATTTGCGAGGGTAGCCTCTTTTCCTGCCTAATTTCCCCATTTTTTTTAGCTAATTCGCGCTGAATTTGTGGCTTTGCGTGGGACGCCAATGCGTTTACGCTCTGGTGGTCATCCAAAGCCTCTAGCCAGAGCAAAAATTTAGCCTACTTAACTAAGCGACTGTACGCTAAGGACTCCCCCTGTGGAACACGGCGTCGCTGGGGGGAGGACAAGCCGGGTCAGGTCTGGGGAATTTAAAGCTACAGGCTCGGCTGCGGCGCGGGCTTGACTTCGTCGAGCAAGGGTCGGAGATTATTATTTAGCAGCGGACTATGAGTTATTTATAGGCTAAGTTGATAATAAGGTGGTGGTGGACCTCTATTAGTGCAGTCTATATCTAATATCCACCTTATTCCAATTCTCGGGATTTCGTTATTTTATTAGTATTTAGCATTCTCCCAGGGCCGGCTTTACCTATTGTGCAGGGTGTGCGGTGCACACGGGCGCAGGGTCTTACGGGGCGCCGAGCGCCGGACAACTTGCGATGTCTCCAAAGAGCCTGGGTCGCTCACGATGCTATCAAAGACCGGTTACCTTTTAGAGGCAGCGTGCCAAAAATTTCAAGCTCGCTACGCTAGCTTTTACATCCTACATTCGCCCATTTCTCAAACTTTTCTGCATACCTGGGGGTTTCATTGAGCTGTGTCGCCCCATTACATATAATATATACCTACATATGAAATGCTTTAGTATAGATGTATGATTAAGTTACCCAAGGAAATAAAGATCAGACTACGAAACAGTGTTTTTTAATTGTTTCGGAGACACATTAGTCTGTCTAGGGGATCTTCCTAGGTTTATAGTTTTAGTTTTCAACAAGTTCTTGTAGTCTGTAGAGATTGCAAAGCTGTGTCAAAAGGGATTATGGATATTTTGCGCCTTTTTAGGTGAAGACCTGATTGAATCTAGTTAAGTAAGCTACATGTGGTTGCCCTTAAGGTAAGCTAACAGAGCTTTCAATGTATGTACACATTTCACACAAAAATTACCGATGTGAACTCTATTGTGTGTGTCTGCAAAATTTTATCCATACCTACTTTGTCCTGGATTTACATTATTTTTGTAGATTTTTGAATTGACAATACTTTTCACTCTCGAGTCTACCCCGCGGGGTGTACCGCAAACGAAGTTAACTGGCTATTGCTTCCCAACATCATTTATAATTGCACCATTTGCACCCAAAAGATCGCGCGCCTACTATAGGGTGCCAGGGTATTAATTGCACACGGGCGCTACATAGGCAGGAGCCGGCTCTGCATTCTCCTTTCACTCTCAAAGATTAGTCACCCGGGTATTCCAAAAAGTAAATCTATTGTCACACTGGCAACATAAAAACAAAAAGCCTAGTCATCATCAATCATCATTCAGCCGAAAGACGTTGACTGCAGGATATCGACCTCCCTCCAATAAGCGTCGCCACATTGACCGGTTCTGTCCTACTCGCATTCAGCGGATTCATGCAGCCTAAAAGCCTAGTACTCCAACTTAAAAGAAGTGTCATCAATCAACGACGAAACGACGACATTCGAAAAATCGAAAATGTCAAAATAAAAATGGCTGCGCATCGTGTGTTCATTCCGCGCAGTTGTTGATTCAAGATTTTACAAAATATTACATAAAATTGTTGGCATTTTTGGATATAATTATATCCACTGGACATTATAGTTGATTAGTTACGTGTTTCAAGTTGTGTATCCATACAAAATGGACCCAAACAAAGATGGTAAACGCAAGAAAGATAGAAACAGCGATGATGAAGATAGACGTAAGGAAAAGAAGTCTAAAAGGGCACGTTCGAGGTCCAGATCACCAGCTGAAAACCGCGAGAAGGACTCCAGGCGCAAACGAAGACACTCCAGGTCGCGGTCACCCGAAGGGGCTGGGGCTGTCAAACAAGAAAAACGATCTGACGCAGGAAAAGAGACTGAAGTAAAAAAAGAAGTGCCACAGCGACGTGCCAAGGAAACAGACATGTTGAACACTCGAACAGGAGGTGCCTACATACCTCCTGCACGTCTCAGGATGATGCAAGCTCAAATTACAGACAAATCTTCAATGGCATATCAAAGACTGGCTTGGGAAGCTTTGAAGAAGTCGATACACGGCCACATCAACAAAATCAACGTTGGTAACATTGGTATCATTATCAAGGAATTGTTAAAAGAAAACATAGTTCGTGGTAGAGGTTTGTTGTGTCGTTCTGTGATACAGGCACAGGCTGCATCGCCTACATTCACTAATGTTTATGCTGCTCTAGTAGCCGCCGTTAATTCTCGCTTTCCCAATATTGGTGAGTTGCTTCTGAAGAGGTTGATGATCCAATTCAAAAGAGGTTTTAAGCGGAATGACAAACCTATTTGTATATCATCAGCATCATTCATAGCTCATTTGGTAAATCAAAGAGTAGCACATGAGATTCTAGCATTAGAACTGCTTACACTTCTTGTTGAGACACCAACTGATGACTCAGTTGAAGTAGCCATAGCTTTCCTGAAAGAATGTGGACAGAAACTGACAGAAGTATCTTCCAAGGGTGTGAATGCTATATTTGAGATGTTGAGAAACATTCTGCATGAAGGGCAGTTGGACAAAAGGGTGCAGTACATGATTGAAGTTATGTTCCAAGTGTGGAAGGATGGTTTCAAAGATCATCCGGCTTTGATTGAAGAGTTGGAACTGGTGCCTGAGGAGGAGCAGTTCACTCATCTCATGATGCTGGATGAAGCTACAGATCCACAGGATATTCTGAGTAAGTACTTGTATTTTAAATTTAGTTATTTCAGTATTAAAAAGTTGTTACAATAGAATGATCATAATATTAAGGAAAAATATGTAAAACAGCATTCACTTTACACATTTAGAGTATATCTATTAAAAGTTATGGACAGCTGCATTAGGCTGCGGGCACAAAAGCAGCGGCATGGAGCAGTGGCTGAGTGAGCGTGCGGAATAATTTTGTACTGTCGCCATTGCCCAGCTCAGCCACCGCTCCACACTGCAGTTTCGTGCCCGCAGCCATAGTCTTTGCTTTAATGATATATGATTTTATTTCTGTAATTAGGTTTGTACAAACACTTGATCACATTGATCATAAATCTTTAAAACAAGCTGAGGTCGGCGTTTCCTATCTGATTACTCTGTGAAGAAAGGCCGAAATAAACTCAGAGGTCACAGTCTCTTTTAAAGTCCAGACATAATCTTGGTCAGATCATGTGAAGACCATGTAGATTGGTGTCTGAAACGGTCAGATGGCAGATTGAGTGGACCTGTCCTGTCTGTGCATGCATTTGTCAGTAATATTAATTTAAAAAAAAATCTTTACTTATCTTTGTAATGCTTTTGCCCAGCAGTGGGGCAATATAGGTTGAATATAAAATCTTTGAAAGCTAGTTGTAAGGTTATTACACAATTAACATTGATTTCCAGATGTCTTCAAATTTGATGAAAAATATGAGGAGAATGAACACAAATACAAAACACTGAGCAAAGAGATCCTAGGCTCTGATGCTGAATCTGGTGACGAAGATGGGTCTGGAGAAAGTGGGAGCGACGAATCTGGGGAAGATGAAGAAAACGAGGTTCAAAAAGAAGTGACCATCATTGACAACACAGAAACAAATCTTGTAGCTCTACGTAGAACAATATACTTAACCATCAACTCCAGTTTAGATTTTGAGGAGTGTGCTCATAAACTTATGAAAATGCAATTAAAACCAGGACAAGAAGTAGAGCTCTGTCACATGTTCTTGGACTGCTGTGCTGAGCAGCGGACCTATGAGAAGTTCTATGGGCTGCTAGCACAACGTTTCTGTAACATAAACCGAATATACATAGGTCCATTTGAAGAAATATTTAAAGATTCTTATGGTACTGCTCACAGATTGGATACCAACAGACTGAGAAATGTTAGCAAATTCTTTGCACATTTATTGTTCACGGATTCCATCAGTTGGGAGGTCTTAGAGTGTGTGAAGCTGAATGAGGAAGATACTACAAGTTCCAGTCGTATTTACATCAAGATATTGTTCCAAGAGCTGGCAGAATACATGGGGCTTAAGAAACTGAATGATCGCCTCAAGGACCCGTGAGTTAATATTGTCTATATTACAATTAATTTAAAAAAAAAAACATACAAAAAAGGATGCTGGGAAGTAACTGTTTTTAAACTTACTTTTCAATGGCTTTTCAGTGGCTTGCTAAGTCATGATAGCTTATCAATTATAGTGGAAGTGACGGCATAAGGCGCCACTAGGTGGGATAGCTGTGGTCACTTTCGAAAGTCCAATAGTCTCACTATGAGGGCTCATAACTCAAGAACCTTAGCTTCATATAAAAAGGAAAGTTGCTGTTGAAATGTTCTTGCCCTTTTAATTTATTTTGCCTGCCATCGCCAGCTTTAATCTGAAACTTTATCGAATGAACTTAATAGTATATATGTCGCAAGCTGATTGTATGATTCGTCATTTAACAAATGGCCGCCGTCCGTGTACACACGCGCGGCGTTACGCAAAATGCATAAGGCAAAAGGTAAATCTGTTTCTTAAGGCGATCGCCGGCCACTGCTGCGGCATCGGCACCGCACGCTTCGTACGCTCGGCTCACGCGAGGTTGGTCACAGTTCTAACCTAACCCATTTGGTTAGGGTGCCTGGATGCCAAAATTATAAAAAAATTAACGAGTCGCCAATTTGCCTTAGGCATTTTACATATACGACGCGCGTTTGTAACCAAACAGTGCCGTTTGTAAAATGATGAATTATACAATCTGCCTGCCACATATAACACTATACATAAATGTGAGCACCATGTATATATCACATAATTCATTTATCTGTCATTACTTCACTCTTCATTCTTTTGACCTATTGTGGTATAGTTATTTTATTTGCACCTTGCTTCTGATGTTTCATAAGTGCCCATGTAGGAATGTGAAATAAAATATTTTGATTTTGATTGATTCTAAAATATTGTTAACATTTTAAAAGAGTAAGTGTAGAGTTTCTTGCCTATTCTTCTCCATATGTAACTACCTGTTGGAAGGGGCAACTAGAAACTTTTTAATTTGTACCTTTGATGTTAAAAAGTGCCTTTTCTGTGCCTATTTGAAATAAATGATTTTCTTTGACTTTACAGGTCTCAATATCCAGCAATTTAAACAGACTTCTAATCTATGGATTGAGATATTAAGCTCCCCATTTAATGAACTCCATTTCTTCCATTTCAGGACCCTGCAGAGCGCGTTCTCTGGCATCTTTCCGCGCGACAACCCCAAAAATACGAGGTTTTCCATCAATTTCTTCACTTCCATTGGTCTTGGAGGTCTGACTGACGAGTTGAGAGAGCATTTGAAGCAGATGCCTAAGGTCTGTAGTCTACTCTTTCTTTTGAGCTTGTAGTATACTTATAATTATGTTATTTTATTATTTATTTATTTCATTATCAATTTTTACATTGTATCAAAATGTATTAATTAAAAACTAAAACAACATTCACACATTTATCTAAAAAAATTATTACGGATACATGAGTGACAGGTTTCAAAATTACAAACTCAATAAAATTTTGGTACGTTAATACCAATACAAATGTCAAGAACAGAAAAAAAATTGGTTGTCTGTAAAGTTGGTTTACGGACGATAGTTTAACGTGACAACGTCATAACAAAACATTGATGCGGCGCAAGCGTACTATGAGCGTAACGGGACAATGAGCGCAACGGGAGAATGAGTCATCCTTTTTCGTGCATGCAGCCGGCGGCGTTCATCGATTTATTAGACATTGTCACGTCAAAATCGTTTGTATCTCTAAGGCATTTATTAATGTAGGCAAAACAAATGACCGGCACTCTTAATGGGCTGGCTTAAGCTAGGACTTTGCGATCACGACACAGCCCAGATTTTAGACTTGACAATAAAAACCAAAATCTTTCAATCATCAAAATATTATTTATCAAAGAGAGATTTCTGTCAGGAAAATATTCTGAAATTTCGGGAAAGTCTAGAAAGCTTAAAATTTTAGCGTTTACAAACAATGTAACCTGAATTTAGCTTTTAATATTTTTTATGATGATCTGTGTTTATTTTTTTAATTATGATTCCCATGGATTAGAAAAATTATTAACACAAAATACCGTGATATAAAGTGGATTACTAAGGGATTACGACTTAGCTGTAAAACCAAACGACATCTAAGGTTTATCCATACTAATATTATAAATGTGAAAGTCTGTCTGTATGTTACGTTTTTACGCCTAAACCGCTGAATCGATCGTCATGAAATTTGACAGAGATATAGCCTGGGATATGGAGAAGGACATAGGCTACTTTTTTACGCGATAACCGATATATACGCGGGCGGAGCCGCGGGCAAAAGCAAGTTTTTTTTTATAAAAAACGTACATAAGAGAATAAAGCTAAGTATCACGACTATTCGAATTTACTACGGCGCTGTACCTATATCAAAGTCGCAAAGAATTTCTAATGACAATTTTATAAATAAGATTAAAAATATTTCTAAAGCTGCGTGGAAGGTCATCAACGAGGATATGGAGTGTATGTAATGTCCGTCAGGAATACATAAATGAAATAAAAACTGACAGTGGGATGGCAACCCATCCTTATGAAATAGCAAACAATTTCAGTAACTACTTAATACAACTATCAAACAGCAGTAATGGGAACATACAAAACACAAATAAAAACCGTGCAAATAATAGTATATTTCTTACACCGATAGAGGACATTGAAATTGCAAATATTATTATGTCATTAAATAATACTACATCTGTTGGTTCTATGTTCTATGTTAGAGGGTTGGGTTTCCGCACTTAGTCCTTAAGATGGAACATTGCGCGTGGTACATCTGTTGGTTAGGATGGTATTACAACTGACATTCTAAAAACAAAGCGTCGTCAGTATTGTCCCCATGCTAAGATACCTAATAAATGTATCTTTCGAGCAAGGAACTTTTCCCAGCCGGTTAAAGAAGTCAGTAGTCAAGCCATTGCATAAAAATGGAGATAAAACAGAAATGAGTAACTATGGACCCATAGCCTTAATCCCTATTATTTCGAAAATATTTGAAAGGGCAATGCATAGAAGGTTATCTTCGTATTTGGATAAGTATAAACTAATTAAAAAGGAACAGTATGGCTTTCAAAAGGGTAACACACACACACAGGGTACACTTGCCGCATATTATTTAGTGCACAATATCCTAGTAAATGTTGATAAGAAAAAGCATTGCCTGCTTTTTCTTATCAACATTTACATATTGCAATATTTTTTGACATGTCAAAAGCGTTTGTCTTTGTTTCTCATGAACTGCTCATAAAAAAGTTAGATAACTATGATATCAGAGGCCCAGCTCTACAATGGTTACAAGAATACTTGGATTATCATGAACATATGTGTCGAAATATCTTGGGAGCAAAACGCCGTAGTAAAACAAGAGAGGTCTGAGTATCGAATCAACAGTTACGGAGTCCCGCATGGAAGTATCGTCGGATTCCTCCTTTTTATTATATATATATATATATATATATATATATACTAGCTTTTGCCCGCGTGGATGTCGGTTATCGCGTAAAAAAGTAGCCTATGTCCTTCTCCATATCCCAGGCTATATCTCTGCCAAATTTCATGACGATCGGTTCAGTGGTTTAGGCGTGAAAACGTAACATACAGACAGACAGACAGAGTTACTTTCACATTTATAACATTAGTATGGATTAGTATTTTGTCAAAACACTACTCGTGTGTTAGTCGCCCGCCTTCTATAAATACAGTGTTTTGTCTATTTTATTAATAATTGAGTTCACACATGTATCCAGACCATTTTTGACTAAAAATATCTTGACATTAGGTATTTTCTCTCTACGGCTGTTTAGATACTAAACCAGGTATTAAAAAAAAACAAACAAAAAAAAAACATCTGACCTTTTATGGCCAATTTCCCATAAAAATAGAATATCGCGATTTCTGAAAACTGATAGATTTTTTTTTGGATACAGTTTATTGTCATTGTGCGGCAGTGCCTTCACCAAAAATCTATGTAACGCATGTTTAAATTGATGTTTCGTTTCAGAATGTGCCAGCACCAATACCAGAGATCAAGTTAAACAGTGACTCCAGCTCAGAATCCAGTTCCGACTCGTCCAGTTCCAGTAGCTCTGACTCCTCCTCCAGCGACAGTTCTAGTGGTTTGTTTATTCTTATTCGCTCGTATATGTATGAAGGTTTCGACAAATGATTAGATTACTAGTTTATAGAGAAACTATATGTAGCCCGCGACTTCGTCTACAATCTAGGATGAAAAGTAGCCTATGTTATTGTCGAGGTTCTAGGTTACCCATCTGCCAAATTTCATAACGATCGGTTCCATGGTTTAGGCGTGCAAGGGTAACAGAATGAGTTGCTTTCGCATTTATAATATAAGTAGGGATAGTTTGTATGGATGAAAAATTGACTGCTAAAAAACACTAGTTAAAAAGCATAATGTAACTTTTGTATTTTTTCTACTTTCAGATGGTGAGACTGAGAAGACCAGTAAAAAGAAGAAGGAAAAGAAATCTAAAAAGGATAAAAACAAGGAAAAGGTTCCTCAAACACCTACCGAGGAAGCGCCAGAGAAACCTGTTGAAAGATGGGGCCATGATGGCTTTTACGACACGTACGGCAAAGACGCTAGAAGGATGGAAAACAGGCCTGATATGCGTCAAGACAGGGATAACTTCGCCAGACCACGGGACGTTAGAAGAAATGACGATAGAATGGATCAGAGAAACGGTGATGATCGAAGAAGGAGATTTGACGAAAATGAACAGAATGGTGAGTATAGGCGACGCGACAATGACAGGGGACGGCAAAACGAAGATAGAAGCAGAGCAGATGATGACAGAAGCCGAAGAGGCGATGATAGGGCAAGGCCAAATGACGACAGGTTCCGCAAAGACGATGAAAGAACACGAGATGAAGGCAGAAGTCGCAGAGATGATGAGAGAGGCAACCAAATCGAGGAAAGAGGTCGTAGAAGTGATGAAAGAGGTCGTAGAGATGACGATAGGCAACAAAAAGACGATGGTAGAGGTCGGAAAGATGAGGACAGAGGAAACCAAAACGAAGGTAGAAATCGAAGGGATGATGACAGACCACAAAGAGATGACGGTAGAGGCCGGAGAGATGATGACAGAATGAGGCAAAATGAGGACAGAAGCCGCAGAGATGACGAAAGGCCACAAAGGGATGAAGTAAGAGGCCGCCGAGATGATGATGACAGAATGAGGCAAAATGAGGACAGAAGCCGCAGAGATGACGAAAGGCCACAAAGGGATGAAGTAAGAGGCCGCCGAGATGATGATAGGCCACAAAGAGATGACAATAGAAGCCGGAAAGATGATGACAGAGTACGCCAAAGTGATGACAGGGGACGTAGAGATGAAAGATTACAACGAGATGATGAAAGAACCTCGAGAGATGAAAATAGAGAACGTAGGAATGATGATAAACCACAAAGAGACGAAAATAGGAGCCGTAGAGATGATGAAAGACCACAAAAAGATGAAAATAGAGCTCGTAGGGATGACAGACCACAAAGAGATGAAAATAAGGACGGCAGGGATGACGATAGACCACAAAGAGACGCAGATAGAGTTCGTAAAGATGAAGATCCAAAAAAGAAAAATGAAGATAAAGTCCGTAGAGACGAAAGACCACAGAGAGTCGAAATTAGAAATCGTAGAGATGAGGATGAAGGAAGAAACCGTAGGGAAGATGACAGGGAAACAAAAGGACGTACGGAAGACGATCGAGCGCGGAAAGATGATGACAGAGCGCGTCAAGATAATGACCGAGGGCGTAAAGATGATAGAGAACAAAGAAGTGATAATAGAGTTCGAAAAGACCAAAGGGATGAAGAAAGGGGACGCAAAGATGACGAAAGAGAACCCAGGGTTGAAGATAGAAGATATCAGGATGATGACAGGCGAGGGAAAGAGAATAATAAAAGCCGTAAGGAAGATGATAAAACACGTAAACAAGGGAGAGGAGACGACGAGAGATTACGCAGAAATGACGACAGAGGGCGTACAGATGAACCTGATACTTCCAGAAGGAATAAGAAAGATACAGAAGAGAGAAGTGGAAGAGACAATGAAGAACCAAAAAGTAGAAAGAAAGATTTGGAAGAACGAACCGAACGGGACAGTGCTAGAGACAGCCGAAGAAAGGATAAGAACAATGACAGACAAAAAGAAACTCGCGATATAGACGACTCTAGATCTAAAAGAAAAGATAATGACGGCCAAAGATATCAAAATGGAAACGAACGAAATAATGATAAAAGTAGCAGACACAGATCTGAAACTGACGATACTATATCCAAAAAGAAAGACACGAAGGTTAAACGAGAAAATGAAAGTAAAAAGAAAAATAAAACTAGCAAAAAAGAAAAAAAAAAGAGTAAAGACAGTAGTAGTGAAGATGAAAAACCAAGTAGAAAGAATAAAAAGAAACGTACAAAAGATCAAAATATAGAAGTTAGTGATAGTGACGACTCGTCTTCCACTTCTTCGTCGTCATCGTCATCATCATCATCATCGTCTTCTGATGATGATGATGATGGGAAGGTTCCCAGCAGATATTGGGATACTTTAGATATTAAGAGTAGGGAAGAAGCAAAGGAAGCGGTACGTGAAAAGAAGGAACGGTCCTAGTATTCTACTAGTCCTTTTGTACATAAGGGGATGAAGATATTCAATTCCCGTCGAGTTAAATCTCTCTGTAATTACTACAGTGCATTAATTGATATCTAAAGGGGGCGATTTCTGGTGGTTTGCATAAAAATATTCAGCAAATGCAAGGTAGGCAGGTCTGTCGACATCGGCGTTCCTTACCGAACGGAAAAATAGCATTGTTGTGACCCCCCTGAGTCCGAAGGCTTAAGTCGGCGAATATACGATGCAATTTCGGCGCCTTTGGTACAAGCGGCGTTATTATCCCTGCACTGATGAATACCCATAATATAATTTGTTAAATATCTTAGTAAATAATTTAAAATATACTATATGCCTTTTATTTCCGCTGCCGTTTCGCCCTCCGCCGCGTTCAGGTACATAAACTCTTTCGAAAGAAAATTTCAAACCAATATTGACATATTGACAAAGGTGTCAAAAAAGGCATTTTAGGGCAGCAGAATCTTACCATTTCTGTGTATTGTTTCCTTTCCCGTAAAATTCATTATTAATACCATCATGGAGCAAGAGAGAGAGTTTCCTTGTATGGAAACGATCCTGGACTCTAACACTAGTCCAGGATCTATACCCTCAGCTGATCAAGCCATAAAAATAAAAGCGGCATCAGTCCCTGCTATACCTGCTACCCCTTCGGAAGAGGGGCTGGTAAAGCCACAGATATCTGCCCCATCATATCTGAATTATCTGCGGGAGAATGACGACCCTCCGTTTAGGAAGCCAGATAATGAGCCCAGGCCTTGTATAATAACTGGCAGTATCATGAACGAAGCAGAAGCTGTAGCCATGATTGCAGCTGGTGAAGCTGATAAGGAGAATGGACTGAGAAAGTTCTTGGGTAAACTAACTGTCTTTGGCACAATAAAACCACGTTTGTATCCGTAGTAGAGGCAAAGCTCTACAGGAAAACTACATTTCGCTAGAATTATTTTGTATGTCCCAAGTCAAATAATTCTATTGCCATTAATCGGTTGAAGGGCACTGACCGAGACGCAATAGAAGTTTGTTATTACGCCTCCCCGCGTTAAGTAGTGTCCATCAATGAGTTAACCCAGCAGAAATCCAGGCTCTAAATCCTGGTACAGTCAAGAGACGCATGCCGATCACTACTCGTAAAGTGACCAACAAATCATTTTCGTCTCATATGTCTACCCCATTAATTGATACCTATCCAAAGGTATTCAGCAACCCAAGATTTAATAATATTATGAAATAGATGATGGAAAAATGTGCATGAATCTATAGCAAAATCATATATTTTTCAAATCTTCAAGACAAGCCGTTAATGAGCAGTACGGTTCATAAAGTGACCGTTTTACGCTACTAAACGGGACTAAGGCCCTTAGCTAATGAAACTAGTAGCTTAGTAGAAGTGAAAACGCGCCGCCACCATTAAAATGCATTTAAAATTTTCTAGGTGACTTCCTAGTTCAAAAGAACATAATAGCGAATTACTTTCTGTCTGAGAAGAACTTTCTCATCAGTCTGTTGACGGAGACTATCGAGTACGCAGCTCAGCGGGAGTTTGACGCGTTCAAGCTGTCTGTCCTCATCACAATATACCTAGCTACGCATATGTACTTTAAATGGTATTACTGGCAATCACCGACCGCCGTATGGAACTATTTCAAGGATGTCATGATACGGCACACCGTAGATGTACGTAGTCACAGAGGTTTTTATTTCATTTGACCTCCAAAACTGGCTTTATTGCTGTCTACGTGTACCTACCTACTCGGATTAGTTTTTTATAAAAATGGAAGCGGGATCATCCTGATCCATCGCGAAGTGCGACACACGGCCACGCTACCGTACAGATGCGTGAACCCACTGTAGAGCTATCGTGAGTGCCTCTCCGGGCACAGTCTACTCAGCAATGAAATTAGACTTTTTTTAAATGCCTTTATGTATAAAACCAACTAACACCTAATGACGCTAAATGAATATGTAGAATCAAGTAAATTATCAAAGGTCGAAAAAGTTCACCTATTTATTTTATTTGTAGGATACTCCCGACGGTGAAGAAGTCTTTGAAGCGGTCGATTGCTACGATATAGTCTCGCATTTCCACACGGTCTACCTAAGCAATTTGCCACTCGTACACATCATTACCTTCGGGACCCACAGAATTAAGCTGCTGTGGCCCTTCAAAGTGAAAGTATAGGAGTGTGCACTGCTTTGCTTACAACAGTTTGTCGATTTCAGTCTTGATTTAGATTATTTTAGTTGAAAAGAGACTCCCGACTCGTGGTATCGCAGTTCGGGATTTGCTCTAGCAATAAGACTTTCAAAGCTAACGGTTTGTGATGGCATACTTCATGGAGTGAAATATGCTTACTGTGATAGCTACTCATAGCTATAATTTTAGCTTTGTCAGTTTCAAATAAATTTCATAATTACTGATATTTAGTTTTATTCAAAAATTTAAGTAAGAAATCTCACAGATTTCCATATTATAAGGTACAGATTTTGTGCAGACTAACAGACATAAAATAAAACGATACATTTTATCACATAAACTTTTATTAACCATTCACAACAGCAGTCTTTAATTGCTCTTTCAAATGTTGAGGCAATTTATTTTTCTTTCTTTTCCTAACTTTGCCTTCAGCCATGCTCTCTGCCTTCTTATTATTACTGTTAGTGGGTTTTTTCTTCTTTTTCTTTTTACAAGACAAAGGATTAGGATTATGTTGTTTCTTCTTTTTTATTGGAATTTTTGGCTCTTCTACTTTTTCTTCAACACCTAAAACTTTTTTCATTGTTTGAAGTGCTTCATTTTGTGTTTCAGTGATAAACATGTGTGGGTTACCTTCCAAGCTCTGGCCTGCTTTAGCATAGCTGGCTGTTGATGGCTTTTCTAAAGTAGGAGATTTGTTGTGGAGGTAGAGAAGTGGTACACCAGCTTTTTGCCTAAGTTTATCTTGTAAATCCCTATCCTGTGTTGCCAGGATATAATGTTTATCATTCTTTCTACCAATCATAGACAAAATGCAGTTGGATCCACCTATAGGCTCTTTGTGATTGCATTCATGTATTCCAAATTGCTTCAATATAGTTAGGGCTCCATGAGTCTTCTTTGCTATTTTCTCTGTTTCTATAATAATGCATCTTGTAGTCAATAATTTTGCTTGTGAGTTCAAATATTTTGGGATTTGTTCTCTTATGTTGATTTGTTCCTGAAAACGATAAAATTATCATCAGTAAATGATCATTATTAATGTTTGATGTATTTGAACTATATAGTTCAGAAGTGGTGGCTTTGGTGAAGTTGAATTAGGTGAATGGATCATGAAGCTGACACTTAACAGGTTCCTGAATCAGCATGGAAGTGATAGATTCTTAAAAATATTAATATGAGGTTGTTTTGAGTGATAAAGAAGGGTTTACAGAATAACTGTAAATAAGAATAGCATAACTAGCCTAAAATGTTCCCACTGCTGGGACAGAGGACTCTGCAAGTAAATAAGAATAGATAGGTACCTAGTTTTAATTACTGCTTGCTGGCTCAGGGAAATTCTCCTGCCAGCGCATGCTCTGTTCTTTGAGAGTGAGGTGGGAGTCTGCACTATCGGCCTCAGGGTCGGGTAGCTCTTCCAGTGGGACCTGGATATCCTCATGGGGTAATTGCTCAGCTCGCCACTCCTCATCCACTATGTCTATCAGACGACCATTGCGGCGATACTTGCTGTCCATTCTGTGTACATTTTATTGTTTTTAGGATTGGTGACGGGCGCGAGAGACAAATTATGTCGTTTTGTAACAAAACATTGTTTTTCTGCAAGCAGTAATTAAAACTAAGTCTTCTTCTATATTCGTATGGTTATATATTTGATCTGTATTAATTCTCTTATAGTGGGTTAGTTGTAAGTGGTTAATAAGAAGAAGACTTACTTTAAACGCAGCAAAACAAAATGTGCCGTCGAGCAAGACTTGGTATGGCTGGTGGAAACCGTAGTTGTTGTAGTAGAACTTTAGATATTTCTGAACCTTTTTGTATCTAGTGATCTTCATTTTGTGAAACTATTATACAAACCTGTTAACTTAATTAAAACCACCGTTTCAGTAACTAAATTCACGCTAGTAAATAACCACAAAATGCGACGAACAAATTCGACAAATTGACACTGACAGCTCACCAGTGTTGCCAACTCCAAAAGTTCAAATTATCGAGTTCCGACGTCGAAATTATCGTTTTGTGGGCAAAATTATCGTAAAAAGACTTTTGTTCTTTGTACGATAATTTTGAATTTAAATTTTTTCCAACGCCAGATAATTTTATTGGAGGAATTTTTTACATTCTTCCATATAAAAACTGTCAGACATCAATTTTATTTCACGAATAATAATTATCTGTCGATTAAAAAAACCGGCACTAAATAAAAATAAAAAATATAACAAACGTCAATGAATTTTAAACTATCTTTATCTATGACTAAAAGAAGTGCAAGTTTATGCCAAGTTTCACCACTAGTGGCGCTAGCAGCACAAACATGTTTTGTCAGTCTAGTTGATATTTTTTTTTGTTTTCTAGATAGAAGCAAATAGAAAGGCATTTCATATAACCACAGAAATACAGGATAAAACGCGGAGTTTCGGACGTAAAGCAAGTGAAAGAAATGCGAGGAAAAAAGAGAGAGAGCAACACTTACTTTGACATTAACTTACTTGTTGTAGTGTTGGGTGACTCAGCACGTGTGCTAGCACAGTTGTAGCTACTCACTTGGATAAAAAGAGTCACTCACTCTTTTTATTTTGATGTGCTAGCACACACCACAGTTAGCTACACCGAACATTTGTACGATCAAGTGCGTGTTGTGTGTGAGTTATGAACGAAACGAGTCGCTCGACTCTCGACACTCACTCTTATTATTTTGATGTCATTGGCCAAAATTCAACTCGTGAAGCTACGCTTTGTTATTTGGCCAATGAACACGCGCGGGCTGAAGTAGTGTCGACAGCCGGACTCATACCGCACGTATTGTGAGTTTTGAATACGAGTTATTTGAGCCAATGCTATTCTTCAGTACTTACTCTGTCCATTAGTGCCCATGATTAATGAGTAGAGTATAGACAAATGTTATTATTATTTTAGAAAGCGTGATCTTACTCTATGAAAAAGGAATATAAAAGTTACATCATTATTAAAAAATCTCTCTTTTATTTATTAATTTAATAAAACAACGTGTTACTTAAATTTTATTTTTTATTTTAAAGAAAATGTAGGCTAATAGAAGGACGGTCATCAGTAGGAACAATAAAATTAAACAAAAAACAATAAAAAAATACGATATTATTTGAAATGAGTCCTTCACCATAGTTATAAGATATTTAATTAAAACTCACAAACAAACTTTAAAATAGGCACGAAAATTACGTCGCGCAAGCGACGATCGCAATCAAGATACAACAAGACATTAGAAAATGTAAATCAAGGACTCAAGGTTAACTAACAAATTTCGCTATAAGAAAATAATAATAACAAACAACCTAAAACTTCTAGTCGTTGCAAGTTTGCAAGTCTATTTACGATTCTAAGCAAAGGAGTTAAGGTCTAAGTTTAATTGCCGTCTTTTGCTTTCGTTTGACGACGTCACGTAAACATTCTCATTTCTCTTTCCCTCACCATCACTCGCAAAGAGTATGATCACTCGTGCGAGCTATGTGACGCGTCTAACCAACTAGTCACCACGTGTGCCTACTCTATTGCGCATGAGTATGTGTGGCATCATACACACCACACTCGCGACTCGCATGGTGAGTCACGCGACTCACGGCGACTCACAGCACGTACGTGCTCACAGGCCACCGCAGCCTCGCGGCCTCGCCTCATTCGTGGTAGCACAGTGTGCTAGCACACTTGGTACAAAGAGTGCCTCGCACGATCCTCATTTTAAAAGAGTGTGCTACCCATCTCTAACTTGTTGACATACGTGACATTGACATTTTGTTGATTTTTTAATAGCGTTTTTAATTTGTCTGACAAACACGTTTTGTTAATGGAACTTTTTTGTCTTCAATACTCAAAATTATCGTACGTTAGATATTCACTATCGTACATCGTACCATTGCCCAAATTATCGTACGACCCCATAACTATCGTATGGATTGGCAACACTGCAGCTCACAATGGCTCACAAAATTGACAAAGTTTGTCACAGATTAGTAAGATATTCGCGTTCCATCTTCCATGTTTACTCGATAGAAAATGCATAGAAAGCTTACCAGCGAAAGAGATGACAGGCATAATATTTTCTTAGTGAAAGAACAAGAATACAACATTACCTACAGATGCAGATTCGCATGTATCCACCAATATCAGCCAAATGAAACCTTTTCAATAAAACCATCAAACTCAAATATATTTTTATAAAATACAGGTAGACAACTGAAAATATATCTATTGGTTTGTCAAAAATTACAATGAGCAACTTATTCTTTTTTTTTTAATTAACAAAATAAAAAATGTCTAATAAAACATGAGGGAGCTAAATCACAGCAAAGGAGAAGGAGTAACTCTGGACTTTTATTGGTTAAGTCTGAAGGGCCCTTTTTTGGAAACAAAAAGTGACACAAAAATACACTTTGATACAAATAAAAATAACTATTTGGTTTTATGTTAAAAATATTTAATTAATACGGTATTTATTGTTCTTATTTATAAATTATATTTTTGTGGTTTTACATACTATCATAAACAATCAGCAGATTTTTCTTAAAAATGACGTATACTTAACCATAGACATTTTTTTGTGAAATGAAACGTCTCGCTCGCTCTCTCGCTTCCATGTTTGTTCGTGGTCATTTTGCATTTCTGTGCTAGATTTTCCAGTTTAGCATTTAAAATTAATGATTCTATTCATTAAAGTGTGTAATTAATGATATTTTCGGCGATACGGCGACCTCTTGAGGAACTGTCGCCCAAGGAAAAGTGCAAAACAGCGGTATAATAACAGGGAGGGTACGTCTTTCATATCCTTATAATCAAGTAAATGCGTCATTTTATCGAATATTGTTGAGAGTGTTCATGAAATGAGAAGATTAGGTGTATTGTTCTTCACTGTAGTCGTCAGGACAAAGTGATCAAACGCGTAGATGACTACGTCGAGCGCTTTTATGACATACAGCTGATTCAGATGAGGGCGTCTCTATGTAATTTTTAATCGTCTGAGTCGAAGGAAACGCTGTGATACGGGCATAAGCGGTTAGTCATCATCATAACAGACACGTTTTGGGTGCGCGACAGATAAATTGATCGAGAAATTATATTATGTAGGTCCGGCGAACTGCGCCGAATAGGTGCTGATAAAGTGTCATTGTTAATACCTTTGTTTCTTTGTGATTCCGCGACGATACGGACGTGGAGATAACAATTTCTTGTTTACCGTTTTAAGCCAGTCTTTATTACAGTCACTCTCGTAGTTCTCAAGCCTCAAGGTTTGATAAAATACAATAAATTGTATTATTTTTAATGTGCATGGGTGATTGATCATTCGTTATAGTAGATAATAGAAGACTTGCCAATGGTGTCCAACTGTGTTTTTGTAGGACTTTTATCTGGTAAGTTCTGTGTTCAAAATATACACAAAAAACCTTCATGCATTAAGTAACTGTATCAATGTAACCAAGAAACATAAATCTGTAACTTTTACATTGCCACTTCCAGAACTTTTCTACCCAAATGTGAAAACAACAACATAATAGAAATAATTATTTGTCATAGTTCTAATAAGTTTTTATGATCAAGTTATTAGCAACTTGTAATAAGTGATTCATACATGGGTAAAAGTACATAAGCTGTTATCCTTGATCAAATAATTATTTAATTTCATTTACCCATTATCTGTGGAAGATTTCTCAGTAACTAGTTTAGTTTTATCATTAATTAGGTATGTAAGTGATACAAAACAAATAAGAATTTTCATACTCTTCTGATGTAAGATATAGTTTTCATCCATATAAAGATACATATTTTAATATCAAGTAGTACTATCACACAAAATAGTTTCCAAAATGGTCTGATTGACTAAACTCATTATGCTGGTGTATATTCTACATAATATTGGATAAGTGGATGGTTCCAAAGAATAAAAATATGGAATCCCCTATTTTGGAGCAGAAATATGAATCAGTTTATCATCTTAAGATAAGTAGACCAGCTGACCTACAAATTGTAGATTACAATGCTATTTAAGATGACACTATTTTTTATGCCACTCAATCTTTTAACACAAAGAAAGTACATAAAATAGTTCTACCATCTTGAACTTGTTTACATAACACAAATATATAGAGACATAACATTATGCAATGTAATAAACATCATTATTTCTACTGATTAATGTCACACTTGATTTAATTTATATTAAACTAAAATCTACTAGGTATCTTAGTTTAATTCTGTACTCAGTTAAAGTGATTTATTTGATTTTCCTGGTTTCATTGATGACAAAAACATAGTCATAATACATTTATTACTTATAATGGTATTCTAATATGAATGGTTTAGATTATGCAAAAGTATTCTTTGAGTTCTTGTTCATAAAGTTGAATTTTATTTATAATATGAATATGTGTAATAGTTATTCTGTACTTACATTTGTAGATGAGATAAAACAAATATAATAAAATGTAGGTAGGTTTTTATCCTAGTCTAGGTATAAGAGTGGGTATTTGTAACTATAGCTGATAGACAGTGGGACATGACACTACTAGTAGCACTGGCTTTGTATCGAGACAATTTTAAACACTAATATTTAGTTATAGATAGATGTTTTATTGATTTATTTAAAGCAAAAGCGTCATGGTTGCCCGTGAAATCAAATTTTCTTATGTTTCTTGCAATTTGCAGGTCACTATCAGGTTGTATGTTGATCTAAATAAAAAATATGATTGAATTATAATCATCAATTGAATGACTATTTCATGAAGTCATAACATTTGAGACCAATTCTAACTTAAGAAGATATATGTGTAGAATATAATATGTTATATTATGATTATAACTCTGTTAAGCCATAGTTGTTACAATTGCAAATCATAATAATCAACAAATTTGAATTTTGTGGACTGCCTTATCGCATCCCCTTAATATTTTTAGAATACTTACAACTAATCAAAACAATAAAAATAGTAAGTGTAACCATCAGCCGATTACAAGTCTTCACTTATAAAAACAGAACACAGCACTGCCCTCAAAAAGAAAAAACGAACATCAAAGCTAAAACTACCATTAAAGAAACTAACACTAAAAAAAAGGCACTCAACAGCTGAAATATTTGAAATTTAATACTAAAGATTATAGATTTTCAAGTACCTAGGCTAGACAGTGAGTGGAGTTTCTTGCCGGCTCTTCTCCATAGGAAACGACTAATTGGAACCGTGCACCTAGCTTCTGACGTTTCATAAGTGCCCATATAGGTTTATGTGAAATACAATATTTTGATTTTTGAGTGTAGTTTTGTGATTTTGCTAAAATACTGACTACATAAATCTGTTTCGTTAAAATATTTTTTATCTGGTCTGTGTTGTCCAAAAATCCTATACATTGGTAACTTCTGACATCAAGTTTCAATAAACACCATTTTTCAGAAAGGCATTAAAGTACTAGGAAATTGTGTGGCTGTCTTATGTCATTTTGATGTTCAAAAGTGCTGATTTTTAGCCTAATTTAAATAAATGACTTGATTTTGGTAAAAGTGCAAAGTATTTTGACTGTAAAGTTTTCATTCTTGATACAATTTGTGTCAGTAGGGCATAATTTGATAAATATTCTCACTATCACACAACTGGCATATTGTTATTGTTTTCATGAGAAAGAGGGCAGTCATTAAGAGTCATTGACTGCAGCATTTCCTTTCTTCTTGCACCTTTGTTTGTGGTTTGTCTTTATGTTCATAAACCTTTTTTTCCTTGCTTTTTATCCTATTTGTGGTAAGATAAATAAATAGTTAATTAAAGAAATTTTAGACCACTTCATAAAACAAATAAATATATTGTTATTAAGTGAATAAATTCAATTAAAATTATCCCTATAAATAAGTACATTACAAAGTTCATAAAATTTAGCACATTCTTTTTTTTTTTCACATCTACCTTCTTTATTGTCAGAAACTGGTATAGTAGTATTTCCAACAGTCCAAGTTACTAAATATGATTAAAAGTCCAAGTACTCGTAAGATAATTCGTGAGCACCTAGCACATGACTGGGGCCTTACTCCCGAAAACGATTTGAGTTTGATTTTGATTCCGATTCGATTTCGTATCTGATCCGAACTCGATTTAAAACTTAAACGAGTTAACCAGTTCGAATCGGAATCAAAATCAAACTCGAATCGTTTTCGGGAGTAATGCCCCTGACCGAAGATAGTTTCGCTTCGAACCACCGCACGATCGTGCGCTAGTGTTGGATTCAAGAGTATGGATCGGCATTTAACTCGAACCCAATTCGATTGATTCAGAACTCGATGCTGTCGGGAGTCAGATCTTGTGCTGAATTCAGAATCATTCTTAACTCTAGCGATCTTTTCTGTGTTTCACAATTTTGATCATAATGTGGGTTGAGTCCTTTCTGCTAAACTATATCTAATTAATAAAGAATACAATGATTATTTCATATCCTTTATTAATCTATTTATCTATTTTTGTAATGTCAAAATAACAGCTTTTTACTGAATGCATATGAAAGTACATACGGTACCTATAACAAAAGAAAACAATAAAAAAAGTCTGTCAGTCTGTTTGTTCCGGCTAATCTCCAAAACGGCTGGACTGATTTTGATGGGACTTTCACAGGCAGATAGCTGATGTCATAAGGGGTAACTTAGGCTACTTTTATTTTAGAAAAAGCCACGCAGGCAGCAGCTAGTGTACACTATAAATAATTAGCATTGGGTTTAAGGTTGTTAAACTGAATAATGAGCAATCATTTGCATTTCCTGAGCAGACTTTGTTGTCCTTCCTTACTTTCATATTCATTGTTCTCCAACATTGTAACTGAAATTAGTATAACATTTATTTATTTTGTTGCAAACCGCAACAAAATAAATAAATGTTATACTAATTATTAGTTACTGTTGCAGTTTTTCCTGATATATTGGTTCTTTATAACATTTCCTGTTGGATACTCATGTATATTCTCTTATTAATTATCAGTCCTACTGCAAGACAAAGGTTTCCCTTCACTCTTATTTCTACTTAATAAAAATATACAATTTTCTTGATATCATTTTACAACTCTGTATACCGTAAGTATATTATCCTAAATCTTATTTTTTTCGACATTCCCTTTACACACACACACAAAGATCTGCTTTGTGTTATAAAAATAAAACAACAAATACAATTTTACTTAGAATTTCACGCAATTAAGTATGTAGTCAAGTGACATCCATACTAATATTATAAATGTGAAAGTAACTCTGTTTGTCGGTCAATCGTCATGAAATTTGGCAGAGATATAGCCTGGGATATGGAGGACATAGGCTACTTTTTTACGCGATAACCGACATCCACGCGGGCGGAGCCGCGGCCAAAGCTAGTATGTGAATAATGTTCAAATAATTGAGACTTAAAACATACACTGAATAATTAGCTTAATTTGAGTTAAATACGATTGTTTGCCTCCGGTTTACAGAACTAATATTTGTGTCCTCTTGCGGGTTGCCAAAAGCGCGAAAGTTTGACAACCAGCTTACTAAGGGGTATCGTATTACCCAGTAACTGGGTTGTGGAGGTCAGATAGGCAGTCAATCCATGTAAAGTTCTGGTATTCAGCTGTATCTGGTTACATTGGAAGCAGACACCAAAGAGTTGGGAATAGACTAGGACCTAGAGTAGATGATGATGATTTGTATCCTCCTAAGGCGTATTTTAAATTCGACCGAGTTTATAGAGTACTAGCTGTTCATGCGTTGCAATGCCTCGTAAAGTAAAAAAGATCTTGGTTGTACTTTTTTAAATTATTTTTTTGGGTTTCATTACTATCTCATTAATGGTAAACCATTAATACAAGAAGACTAGCTGCACCCGGAATGCGTTGCAATGCCACGTTAAGTAAAAAAGTGCTTGGTCGATCTTTTTTTAAATTATTTTTTGGGCCAGAAACCCTCGCGGGCGTCCCCAGAACACCCAACCAAAGTTTCATCACAATCATCTGATCAATGGTTTAGGAACGCATAGAGGACATACGTACAAACATTTTGACGCTTGAAAGGAATTTTTTACCAAACGACATGTTGGCAAGTAGCAACTTTACACTAGCGCATTAAAAAAAAAACTGGAAAAAAAAACTTTACAATGCTCTAGTGTATACTCTGAGTATACTCCACTAGAGCATTTTAATGTTTTTTTTTAAAAAAAAAAAACCTTTGATGTGCTTTATTGTGCGTAAGAAAGCTGCATCCTTACTACAACGTTTACGTACGAGTAACAGTCGGAATGGCATCCTGAAAATGATTGTTGCGAGACCAGACTGTCTCATCCAGAGGTAACTGCTGGAGGTGGCTTTAGGTTTAATTTAATCCTGAAACCCAGAGTTATCTACTATCATTACTAACATTGCAGATAAGCACAAATTGTTACTAACTAATTACTAACAATGGACTGTAACGTCTGAAATGAATATTTTTTATTTTATTGTAAAGTTGCCAACATGTTGTTTGGTCAATACCTATTGCCTTTCAAGCGTCGATTTTTTTTTATTTATAGAGAAAAGAAGAAATGTTGAAGTAGCATATTTGTTTTAATTTTGCTAAGTAATAATTAAAATAATCACCCTTATCCTAATAGAAATGAATTTTTAGAACAAATCAAGAGGTTTCCAATGCCAGTATAGAATATATAGGTATTACATATTAGCAGTGGCCAAAGAGATAGCTTCGTAGTTGACGCCCATAAAATAGTATTGTTATCTCCTATCATAATATGAAAACGGATTTAACAATTTTATTGTAACACGTGTTTTTGGGGCTGTCTGTTACCATGTAGTCTTTGATATGATACAGTGAGCAGTTAGAGCCGAATGAGACATTCAAAGATAGAGGGAAAGGGGGGGGAGGTAATATTATTTTTAGGCTAAGTAATATCAGTCTCACTGGTCGATCCATCAGGTTAAGCTACGCTTGCCGGGGTTGGTCCGTGGATGGGTGACCTACTTTACATACCGAGACTCATCCGTGCCTCGGAAAGCACGTTAAGCCGTTGGTCCCGGCTGTCATACGTGGATCTTTGACAGTCGTTAGGAGTCGTCAGAAGCCCGAAAGTTTGACAACCAATCTTACCAAGAGGTATCGTATTACCCAGTTACTAGGTTGTGGAGGTCAGATAGGCAGTTGCTCCATGTAAAATACTGGTATTTAGCTACATCCGGTTAGACTGGAAGCTGACCCTAACATAGTTTTGAAAAGGCTAGGCTAGATTGATTCACATACTTAAACAACTGACAATGTGGTAGAAACTTGCTTTCTTGCGCATACGCAACTTTCATGGCTTTCGAGAGGCATATACCTCTCTCCCTCTCCCTCTGAAAATCAGGATGGCAACCAGTCGGTTATCATTTAAAGTGAAGGCACGTGAACATATTCCTAAGAAGTTGGCTGAATCATCCCAGCGCTGATTCGTTTTCTCGTCACCAATCGTTACTTCTCCTGACACTGTTTATTTTGCTTATATTGATGTATGTATTTGTATGTATCTATGTATTAGTATATATTATTTTTTACTTTTTCGAGTTATTTAACCCTTATGTTACCTACCATGTTTTGTCTCTGCATCACCCTAAAAAATGCCTTAAGCATTTCGCATTCCGCCTTTGTACAGTATTTTTTAACTTGTGCATAAAGTTTTAATAAGTAATACATAATATCCTTACGCTGTAGTCATATTTACTTCGTTTTGTTAGCTAGTTTATTTCAGTGACCATATGCTTGCTGATATTCTAATAAGACCCATTTCTTCTCAAAGGTAACAACGAGATTATGTTAAAGAAGAGCTTTTACACACAGGTACTTCGGGATATGAAAGTAACCCAGGTCATGGTCTACCTGTGTGAAAAATTTCATTGAAATCCGTTTAGCCGTTACGGCGTGCAAAGGTAACAAACAGACAGACAAGCAGAGTTACTTTCGCATTTATAATAGTAGGTTATAAGAGTCCTCTACTCCTATGACAAAAACTTTAGAAATTGTTTTATTGTCATAAGTACCGTATATACATTAGTAAAAATCTGTTATTTTGACATTATAATTAGACACTTCAATTTTATTTATCTGTATAGATAAGTCGGCGTGTCGGTAGGTAGTCACTTCCTTTCTAGCCATACACACATAAAAAAAAGTTTGTGATCACTAGCATCAGCTGATATAATTTTTTAAATTGAACTTTATCAAAAAAAAATATTTGTAGTGTGTTTTCTTTAAATAGAAATACCCTGTTTGAAATCAAAAAAATAAAACTATTTTAATTTTTTTATTAAAAAAAAAAATTTGTAAGTAATCATAACGTAATTGTAACAGAAAGATAGAAAGAAATAGACTGTTTAACCAAACTTAAACCACAATTTATTAATAAAAGGTTTATATTTAATATAATATAACTTCTCCCCTAGCTCGAACACATGCGGTGATCCTCCTGGGCATGCTGAGAATAAAGTTATCCAGCATTTCTTGGGGTAACCTGTCCCATTCTTGAATAGCGGCTTCCCTGAGCTCTGGCACTGTCTGGGGACGTGGCTGACGGTTCCAAACAGCTCGCTTAAGAGCATCCCACGCGTGCTCTATTGGGTTTAAGTCAGGCGAGCCGAATCATAATATAATCTACCGTACCTAACAAAAAAGATTTCGATTTTTCAAAGTGATCGCAAACTTTTTTTGTGTGTGTATCACACAGTACATACATCTATCTTTCATACAGTTCATCCATCGTTTCTTTGCTCTTCCCCTACTCGTATAGCCATCCACATTTATACTCAAAACTTTTCTGACGACATTTCCCTCATTCCTCCGCATCACATGCCCATACCATATGCCATTTGGTAGATGTTCAACAGTCTATTAAGATGATAGTGAAATTTGTTTTCTTGTGTAGTGCACTAATATCAATAACAAATGTAAGTCAAAAGTGTTTTGATCTTACTCTATGTGTACAAATAAAATATTTTCGCCAAATAATTAAGTCGTAATTTTCATGCAAACTACAGAAGGTTACTTGTAACAACCTAATGTGAGCTGTTCTGTTCTGGTCAAGGACAAAGTTATTTGAATGTTTTATAAGCCTGTGAAAAAAGTCGTTTTGTTTTGTGAAGTTATTTTTGGAGGTATATTAGAATAGAAAGGTATAATTAGATAAGAATAGCTATTAAGGCGGTATGACCCGACAGAGCGCGCATACTAGTTTTTTGAATCCATGGGAATCATAAAAAACAGTGTTATAAACTTCTGAAAAAAGAAAATAATCTTATTTATGGATCTGGCGGACATGAAATTGCTTTTTTTTACGATTAGATTAACTTAGCTGGATAGAAAAAAAACCCAAAGTTACCCCTTTTCGTAAAGTTTAATTAATTAATGTCATAGCTATAAAACAGACGTTTTTATCTTCTTATTTTTTATATCAATGAAAAGGTAGTAAAATTGTTTAGCACAATTCGATGAGTTTGTCTTGATACAATGATTAAAATAATTACTATGTTTAAATACCTACCAAATGCGCAAGGCAAACCACTCGCGACTTCGCGAGCCTACTTCAGTCGGCTCGAGCGCGACCATAGCGCCTTAATAGATAGTAAACAACTTTTAAAGATAAGGTTGGGGGTTTAGTTGTTGTTTTCTATTTTGGTCACTATGTGAACTTGAATTTTTCAGAAGGAATATTTTTACTAATCTAAACGTATTAACTCTTACTTAAAAAAAATTCTTGGCAATATTACATAAATCAATTCTACAGACTAGATAAAGTATAACTAAAAATACTATCTCACGAAATGGGTAAAACATTGACTGTGACTGCTTAAATAATGAAACCTGAATGCCTGAGAGATAGTTCTCGACGGCATTTGTAGCCAAGTCAGAAGCCCATGGGCGGCAGAAAAGAAAGAAGAACGATGAAAAGTTCAACAACGCTTCGGGGTTTGTTAGCTAAATGATGTTGTCCCACGAGCAAAACTCACAGCCAAACTCTGCCTCGTTGCAAAATAAGTGCAATACATATTAAAAGCGTAAGTCGACGATAACCGACTTTTAATTATTTTAAACTGAAGATCGTTAACGATCTTAACGTTAAGAAATATATGCTAAATTAGAGCATTTTCTTAATAACTTAATATATTAATATTTTAGATTATGTTTATATTAAAGAAAGAAAAATATTTTACGCGCAAGAAATACTAACAGTAAAAAATAAAAAATGAGCATTTAAAACTAATAAAATGTACATTGTAAACCTGTGCGAGGCCAAAAAAGCTACTATCTGAGCATAATAATGCTGCGATATTTAAAAAATAAATACCGCAGCGCTGGTATTCTGATAGGGCCCGAAGTAATGCCACGGACACACCTACGGAAATCTATAAGTCCCACTTGGGGGATTAAAAAAGAAGTGGCATTAAAATATAATTTATAGAAACAACAAATAAATAAAAACCGTAATTAGGTACATACAATCAATAAAATATTACGATCGACCCACGTCCGACGTTCCAACATCACTTTCTATGCTATAGACTACATAGATTGATTACATAGTGAGGTTAATTTAAGAACCAAAAATTCGAAGAAATGTGACATCTACCAACCCGCACTATAGATATACAGCCCACTCCCTCCCGCAGTGAGGAGGCCTGTGTCCCAGCAGTGGGAACATTATAGGCGATTATCTTTATGTTATGTATCCTAACAACTTAATTTTCTTACAGGCGATGGCGACAAACAGGAGCGGTGCTGCTCAGCGGCCGAACGGCGCTCCACAAACGAAAGTATGCCAGTTCAAGCTGGTGCTCCTCGGAGAGTCAGCAGTGGGCAAGTCTTCTCTGGTGCTCCGCTTCGTGAAGGGGCAGTTCCACGAGTACCAGGAGAGCACGATCGGCGCCGCCTTTCTCACGCAGACCGTCTGTCTCGATGACACTACCGTCAAGTTTGAAATTTGGGACACGGCGGGGCAGGAAAGGTTAGTATTGTGTTTTAAGAGTTTTACGAGTATTGAGGACTTCCGTTGGTCCACTTCATCAAATGATACTAACTGAATGCAAATGCTTGAGTTGTTGATGAAAATACAAAAATCTCTATATGTTTGTCTGTAAAATTTGAGGAGTTCTCTCAATTCCTCATGGATCCCATCATCAGAACTGGATTTTGAAAAAAATGGGACCAATCTGGAAGTATATCCTTTCAAATAAAAAAAGAATTTTCCAAATCGGTTCATAAAAGACGGAGTTCTGAGGTAACATACATTAAAAAAAAAAATACAACCGAATTGAGAACCTCCTCCTTTTTGGAAAGTCGGTTAAAAAAGAAACAAACTCAGAGGTCACAGTCTCTTTTAAAGTCCAGACATAATCTTGGTTAGGCCATATGACGACCGTGCTATGGTGCAGATTAATGTCTCAGATTGTCTTTTGAAGAAAGAACCACACAGATTTGAGTGGACCAGTTCAGTCAGTGCATGCATTGGTCAGTTATTGACCATACTCACCCAGTAAACCATTTTGTTTTCTATCTCTTTGTTACTGTCTTCGTCTCCCATGTAATTTGGGGCGGAAATTACCTTCTACAGTCAGTTCAGTTTAGGATTAACAATTAAAATTGTAAAAAAAACAAACATACTGAAATGAAATTAAATCGTTTATTCTGTTAATAGGATATAGAAATCACTTTTACACGTTTTATTAAAAAAATAAGCTAGATGGAATCGACATTTCTTATCTGACTACCCCTGAGAAGAAATGGCGAAACTAACTCAGGGGTCAAAGTCTCTTTTAAAGTCCAGACATAATCTTGGTCAGATTATGTGAGGACCATGTAGATCCGTGTCTGAAATGGTCTTTTGAGGAAAGAACCAAGAACCACACTACTGGACCTGTCCAGACAGTGCAAGCATTTGTCAGTAATCGTGTAGCTCAATTAGGACTTAGGAGGTCAACGACTCGACGAACAATACCAAAGAAAGGACATTTAGGGAGGCCGCATAAAGTACATAAAATGCCAGACTATTATTAAAACAAACATAGGACTGCTAAAAAAATAACCCTTCCTTTTGGCTTCGCCGTAATCGGGTAATAAACAACATTCCAAAAATGCAAACTCTTGAGGAAAATTCTAAGACAAATGGAATCAACAGGCCTTGAATCAGTACTAGCGAAATACGTCATAAAGACGGATAATAAGAAAAGTTGCTGTTGAAGGTTACTTTTTCATAATCTATACAAATAAATAATTTGAAGTGTTTGTTTGTAATGGCAAAATAACAGCTTTTTCTAAGGAGTAGGAAGGACATAGGACACTTCATCCTAGATATTTGTTATAATAAATACATGTGCGTCGCTTGCGTGTATCTTTTAGTCGCGGGCAACAACTAGCAAAGCATAAAAAAGAGCCGGAGGTAAGGTTGCCAGATGTCCGGGATTTCCGGGATTGTCCCGGAATTTTACGTCTTGTCCCGTGTCCAGTAATTCCATCTATTGTCCCGGATTCCGAAAAATTAAATAATAAAATAAAATGACACGGCTAGGCGGCAGGCAGCGAGCGGGTTTGCTTGTTTGTTTTTTTTATTTTAAAGTCTGATTTTATTTAGTATATAAGATAATCATGTACTTGTTGATGATTGCCTACTATAAAAGCAAAGATCTCAATTTTATATCTTTTATATGGTGATTTTCTACCAAACTTCTTTTATAGTTTTTTTTTCTTCTTACTTTTTTTTTTTTACTTTTTCGTTTTTTTTCTTCTTTTATTGAGAGTGAACAGGCTTCTTCTGGGTAAGCTCACTCCATCGTCGACTTTGTCTCTGTCACCTCTGACCTAGACTAGAGACAAAAGCAAACCGATCGTAAAAAAAAAAAACTGGACTAATAAAAGTACAAATTTGAAAAATAAAATCTTATTTTTCTTTAAAAATAAATACAAATATTAAATTAGATATCCCGTAATTTATATTTATATATTCATAGCTACAGCTAAGGTCCGACAGGGAATCGTCCCGGACTCGGTAAGTTCCGATCTGGCAACCCTAGCCGGGGGACTCCCGCGCCACCTCGCAAAATGGAAAAGTCAATTTATGGGCAAATATTCTATTACTCTTTAAGTTTTTTTTCTTCATTGTTTTTTTGTTTCGTTTGGGTGAGACCTTTGCTCAGCAGTCGGAATAGAGTACCCACGACAAAAAAAAATATGTATCTGAGCGTGACGGTCATGCGGGTTCATTTTTTTTGTTTGTTAACCCCTGCCCTTTATCCCAGAAATTATCTAGTGGGGGGAACTGCTTACCCCTATTTCCCACAAAGCAGGCCATGAGATTATGCATTTTCCTCGCTAAAGCATCAAAGATTCCAATCATCACTTACGAACGAACGTCTTTTAACATTATCATTTTCTTCTACAGGTATCACAGCTTAGCGCCGATGTACTACAGAGGTGCGCAGGCGGCGATCGTCGTATATGATATTACTAATCAGGTAAATACTTGCTTACATATAAGTACCTACGATTCTTGCTAAGGCAGTGACGTATAATGTAACCTATCAAATTTTTGTTAGGATGGAAATGATTTATATGATTAATCGTAATCCATTTATCTCACGCACACATTGCCCTTTTAAAAACACAAAGTGTGCTCAAAAATGTTTTGTTTTCGAATTTAGTTTTTGTTTCCAGTCTTTATGATCTGATAGCACACGGTTTCTAGACCGAAAATCAATGACGTGTCAAAATTAAACTCGTATCAAGTGATCTGGTTGGCTGTTGATAATTCTGTCAACCAATCACGACAGTAGACAATTTTTTAGGTAATTGTTGTGTTGATTTTTGTTCCTGAGAAGCGCTATGCTAGCCAAAATCCAAATTTTCTTACGTTTTTCGCAATTTGCTGGGTAGTATTAGTTTGTTTGTTGATTAAAATATGATTCGCGACCGTAACAAATATGTATTTACAGAATTATAATCATTAAAATCATCAATACAACTGTTTAAAACCAAGTTACCCTATTGAATGACTATTTCATGAAATCATCACATTTGAGGGCAATTTACACACACGAAACAACAAAATTCGATCTAGACCACTGATCGAATTTTGTTGCTTCGTGCATCAATATGAAACTTTATAAAAGGTATTAGAAAATTCTAGACACACCGAGGTTGCTGTTGAGGCGTTTTTCATAATTCCTTTACAGTCACGAGATAATATTTTTTTTTTAAAGGAGTGGAGTATTCTAATTATGTAATTGTAAAAGGTCATATTTTGAACAACATAAAACCTGATCCTGATCTGCAAGTTCCAAAAAACGAATTTGCGGGCTGCCTTGTAGCTTTTATCTTGATGTACACTTTTTTTGCACCTTCCATACCGCCAAAGAGTGGTTATACAAAATAGTAGGTATATCCCTGCTATTCTGTACACTACTCTTTTCGATCCTGCATATCAACCTGAAATGTGTACTTATCTCCGTTCCGGTTGATGATGACCTAGACTAGACAGGAATAGTATTCTCTAATTCGTTCAAATTATCTTATCGGTCAAGTAGATCAGCCGTATTATTTAGACGTTCTTGATTCAGAGATAAGTAGGTACGTCCGGTTCGAAAGCGATTATTTAGTCCAAAAGTTAACTTTGTTTGCGGTCCAAATACACAATAGCGCTGATTAGTTAACAAAAAACAAAAAATATATATATATAAGCCACGGAATTGCCATCTGCACAAAGTAGGCAAATTTGATTATTATTGCATTCGAAAGTTAACTTTCAGCCTAATTTGAATATCTAAACGATTTTTTTATTTTTACCATAACACAACTTAGTCGAATCCGACTCGACTGGGCAGATTTCGAGAAGCTACGCAATATCTTTTCGTCCCACATACCGCAGTGTCTCAAGCAAGACGAAAGTCTTTAACCAGTGCGTGTTGCCAGAGATGAGCTATGGCACTGAAACGTGGTCGCTCACAATGGGCTTTATTAGGAGGCTAAAACTCACCCAAAGGGCTATGGCCCTCTCCATAGTTAGATATGCTTGGAGTTTCCCTGGGTAAGAGATCCGCAGGTGAACACGACCTTGTGAAGGCCTGGATGCGGGAAGCACAGAATCGGTTGAAGTGGCGGTGCTTGGGGGAGGCCTATGTCCAGCAGTGGACGTCTTTCGGCTGAAATGATGACAACTTAACCGAAAAATTACATAGATTTGAATACTGAAGACACGCACAACAGGTGCTGCTGTTACTGCCGCATTCTTATTATTTATTTCGTTGACCGTATACATAATATGACTAGTGTAGTTTCAACAGGTCTACCCCACACTGGCCACACTACCAGATGAGCTAAAAGATAAAGATCGCACAGCCTTGCAGTCTGTACATCCCGGACCGAACGGCCATGAACAAATGTAGTTCAAGTTTAACAACGGTTCGATTCTATTCAATCATTGCGGCGTACATCAATCGCAGTTTTTTGCTTAAATCGGTAGGAAATAACTTCTAAAATGTGGTTTAAAAACCGTTGGCTTTCATCTAGGGATTGACAAAGGCTAGGTAATTGCGTAACAAAGTTATAATGACAATGCTTTTTATTTTGACAATTCAACAACACAGCATACACAGCACATTGCTACAGTTTGCGTTGTACAGCAGACAAACAATTTTTTTTTTAATCCTCACCGGGAAGCTCTTGGCCTTCATCAAACCTGATGGTAAGTGATGATAAGGCCGAAGGTGGAAGCGAGCTTCACCCAGAATCCTCAACCTCAGAAGAACTGGCTATCCTACCTCTAAATGTCGAAACACAACAAATGCTGTTAACATTGTTGGTATGGCGACAGACTTAAATAAGATGGTGGTAGCTAGCCAGGCGGACTTAGAACAAGCTCTACCACCAACCAAACCGAGCAGAAAATTTTGCCCCCGCTGGGAATCGAACCCGGGACCTCTGTGTCTCAGACAGGTGGTTACTACTAGACCACAGAGGCAGTTATGAAGCAATGGATTTGCAACTTCCTTCAAAATCGCGATTGGGGTGCGGGCGTGTGAAATATTGTCTTTATAATGAGCTCTAAAATAAACCGTTCTCTATTAATTTAATTATCAAACAACATCATATCATTATGGCACTGATAATACCAACTCTTTCTAGGGAAAGAAAGTTATTTTTTAAAATAATGTATTTTCTGATAACCAGCATTATAAAACGGGAATCGACGCAATTATAGCTTTACCTTACTTCTAGATCTCGATGGCAACGCCACCTGCCGGGTCCAATTGTGAATCTCAACCATCCAGGGACCCACTCAAATAGACACATAAAATTTCATCAAAATTGGTCCAGCCGTTAATAGGAGTTTAGTAACCCACACGCACAGATGAATTTTATATATAAATTTAGCCAATTAATTGGGGGAGGCCTATGTCCAGCAGTGGACACCTTTCGGCCGAAATGATATGAAAGTAAATAATAAAATAAATAATCATACAAAAAGACTTCTTTTTCACAGATGAATGATGATTTCAAACGCAAAAAGTATGTCAAAATTCGCACAACAATAGCCGAATACTCGCGAATGAAGTAATATTCCTGCTTGAATGACAATACCGGTACGATTTGTGTCCCACATGGTCAGTAGGCAAAGGTCGGCCATGTTTGCTCTCCATTTAGTGACACCGATGTAATGTAACTGTTTCTTTAACAAAAGTCAAGGTGCTCGTTCACTGGAGTGTAACGAGAGAAGTGTAAGGAGTTACGTAGGTATTTAATTTTCGGATGTCTGTGCCGAGAAAATGTAATGCACAAACCTAAACAAAGGCAATTACATTTTTTTTTTTTTTTTTTTTTGCATTAGGAAGTGAACCATCAAATTAGTTTACCTTGACGATTAATAGATAATATCATGCACGTATAAATCAGTTCCAAAAATGTGAGTTCAAAATCGCAAAAAAATATTTTTTATCTCTAACATAATCTATGAAACAGCTTTTTTAAAGTATTTTCACGGTCCTATTCCCTTGATAGGTCGGTGGAGTTCAGTCAATTGTTCGTCATTGTCACGGCTTGAAGTATTCAGATTAGCCTGGAAATTTCATTTAAATGTGACCCACACAATAAGACAGCGTGAGGATGGAACGGATAAGATGTGTTCATCCAGGGCCCTAATTCTGTATGTTAATTATTATTCTCCGTCAATATCGTGTCTTGTTGTCACCCATGTTACGGTAAGGAATCGAAATGTCATATTCTGTATGTTCCAAGACAAATTGTCTAAGGCCCGTATTACAGAACGTCACTCAATACTCAAGCATTACTTAAAACTAGATTCAAGCCATTTGATTGGTTGAAACTAGTTTTAAGTAATGCTTGAGTATTGAGTGACGTTCTGTAATACGGGCCTAAGAGTACGATTCCGTACAGTTGTCAAGCGAGGTATTTTGACAATTCAAACCACGCCAACTTCGCGTTCATTTCGCGCGGTTTCGTTCATTGTGTCTTAACACAACGCACGCGCCTGTAAATACTCTTTGAGCGCACGCGCGTTCTACAGGTGTATACCACTTATGAGTCAATTTATTCTCTAAATAAGACAGAAAATTAGTAAAACATAATATATAATTAATAAACATCTTTATTTTTATCATAATGGCAAAGTTATATACGACAATATTACACCCTGGGCTACATAATATGTAGCCCGCGCGTGATAAGCTAAGGAATTGAAGGTTGATCAAACATAATTATTGATATATCAGCATCGTTTCGAGTATGAATGTGGATGGTTATAAGAGGAACGATGGATGAATTATGTGAAAGGTGTCAAAACCGAGATGACGACTGATAGAGATGTCATCATCATCTTCCTGTCCTTGAACCATCTTACTTGTGGTCGGTGCAACACGTTTTCTTCTTCCATCCTGTCAACCGCCACGCTATCATTCACTCCCTTCTCTTTTATATAATTTCTCTCACAATCCAGCCATCTTTTCTTTGGCCTTCCGCTCCCTATTCATCCATCAACATTTATATTCATCACTCTTTTAGTCACATGCGTTTCCTCCCTCCTCATCACATGCCCATACCTTGCCAAACGACTTCCTTTTCTATCACCAGCGCCACTTTCAAACTTCCCCTTATATACCATTTCTTATTTTATCAATTTTCGTCACTTCACACACCCATCTCAACCTGCTCATCTCCGCTGCGTGCAATCTTTTTTCATCGGCTAATAGAGATGTATGGAAGAAGAAAACATGATGCTCCGAGTCTAACCTCGAATATATTAGGATATGATCAGGAGGGTGACGATAATGATGAATTGGCTTATCAGCATCCTCGACAACATTATTAAAAACAACAATTCTCGAGGTATTTTCTTAAGAATACGTACGTAAGGCTCAGTAAATATAATTAGGGTCATTTTTCCGTCGATGCTCACAAACAAGCGCGTCACGGATAATTAGACGAGCGACTAAAAGTAATGACTTCACGTGACTAGGTTTTTGTGTCTTGACTACGTTTAGAATAAATTGTTTATACTCGGTTGACGGCAATAGGCTCGCCCTCTTTTACACATAGAACACAACTCGCGAAATGGGGGTGTACTATGCAACTCTTGCCCAATCCTTCGGGGAATACAGGCGTGATGATATGTGTTATTTTATTTTATTAATATTGTATTGCATTATATGGTTGTATATTTTATTAATTGAAATTTTGATAAGATAATATTGTGGGTGTAGACATTTATGACGAGAACTAATCGTCTTATCTAGGAAGAAGAATAACATATAGGACCTACGCGTTACAATGCATATAATATCGCACATGATTTTATGATTATGATAAAGGGATATTGTGGGCTTTGCATGTGAGTCATATAATTTTATTTTCTTGGCCATGGAGTTTCTTGCCCGTTCTTCTCCATAGGTACCTACAACGCTTTGGAATGGGCAACTAGCTTCATATTCCTGATAGACAGACTCCTTGACTATTCAAAAGTGCCTGAAAATGGTATAATTGAAATAAATGGTTTTAGTTTCAGTTTAATATTCATTGTAAGAAAGAGAGTCACTTGTAACTTTAGATCTAAGAAGGCTATGTTTAAAACTGTAACTATGTGAGCATTCGCCTGTAATGTAACAATCCAAGATTCTATAGGATTCGCATTCATGTTACAAAATGTATCACGGGTGCTCCCACTCACTACTGTTACATTAGAGGCGAATGGTCCCGATGAATGTATTGTATCATTACAGGTTGCGCACGGTAATGCTAGGTTCTCCTCACGCACTGATGTAATGCTCGAATCTGAACTGTTACATTACAGGCGAATGCTCCCGGTAAAGGAACGCCATAAGGGTAACGTGACTTGAGACCATCATAATTGATAGGTATATGACGTTGGACGTATTACATATTTCCATAAACATCCCAACTTTGTTTTTATTAATACTTACACGCCAGTAGGCGGAGTCCTTTAGCGGCATTGGAGCGAGCAATACAGCTACTATGCCAATTGGATTATTTCACGTTTTTGCGCATCGTGCTATATTAACACTATGCTACTTAGTCACGACTACTTCTCTTATTTTGTCTTCACTTTTAGCAGACACTGCAGCCCGTCCCTTCCCCACAATCATTTGTAACATAACATAATATCGCGGTTGTAATCCCCGAAGGGTTAGGCAGAGGTGTATCTATATTACAGCCACACTTCGCCAGTTATGTTTAAGTCCCATGTAAAAGGGGGCGAGCCTATTCCCGTCAACCAGGCACAAATCCAGACTCCGGGCTGCTACTGAGAATTTCTGGTGGTAAAACCCAATTACATTTTGACCGACTCGACGGGAATCGAACATCATGCTCAGCAGTAGCGTTTTTAGCGGTTCCGTAGTCAACAAGGAACCCTTATAGTTTCGCCATGTCCGTTTGTCTGTATGTTTGTCGGTCTGTCCGTCCGCCCGCAGCTTAGCTCAGAGACTAAGTACAAGAATACGTAAATGTGTAAAAAATAAATTGAGCTAATATTAAAATATTTAATTTAAAGTGTTAATTTTTGTTAGAGTTTAGTGTCCAAGCTAAATGGTTGTATTTGGATATGTGAAAAATTCACAGCAGTAGTATATAATATTGTAACGAAGTTAAAAGGAAAACTATCACAGCTAAGAAGGCTTTATAAGTTACCGAGTAATAGTCGACCAACTTACATTTTCAGTTGAAAAACATGTTCTCAACATGTTTTCATACAAGAACATGCCACAGACAATGCTAAGTTTTTTTTTTTTTTTTTTTTTTTTGATAAATTCATCCCAACTACGGAACCCTTCATTGTGCGTGGTCCGACAAACACTTGGCCGGTTTTTTTATAAAATTTTGGACGTCTCTTGCGGTTGAATAAACTTAGCTTGAAAACATCTACCACATACTTAGAACTAAGAAGTAAAACTGAGAAAGGTAAAATATAATAAATATAGTTTAAAAAAATAGAAATCCATCCATCCATCTTTCTCCATATCCCAGACTATATCTTTGCCATATTTAATAATAATAATAAGAACTTTATTTCGAGCCAAGACTCATAAAGGGTTAGTAACAATGTTCTTACAACTACATGTTAGTAAACAACACAGACTACACAGACACAGACTTTATTGCTTTCACTATTTATTTTTTTGTTATTAGATTTGATTACTTGTTTAGTTATGTACCTATTTATTTATTTATAAGTATAAAAATTATGTATTAGGTATGTTGAAACTGTTTGTACTCCCCGTCACTTGTCCCTACAGGTTCATTAGAAAACCAGCGTCAGACAGCATCTATCTGTCTGGTATTAATGCTGAAATGAACCTTTTTGGCCCAGCCGTGAGGCACACAGCAATTTTTTTTATAATATTTTTTATTTCACTTTTTAGTTTTTTTGTATTTTGTGTTTCACGAACTGTGACCAAATAAACGTTCTTCTTTCTTTCTTTCTTTAAATAATATTATTATTTAACAAAAAAAAAAAGACAATCATTTCTTTACTATAATGCACCAACATAGCAACTCCCTAGTTAAACCCCCGGTGCTGCGTCCATGAGGGAGATGTGAATACTTTTATATACATCATGTTCCGAAATTAACCCACTCCACCAAAACCACAATTAGAATATTATGTTATAATCATAATACATAAACAGATTTTTTACTATTATGTATAAAACATTGTATGTTTATTAAATTAGTTGTACTGATTGTGGGAGGAAATTGTGGTCACTTTACAAATTTACGCACGCACACATATTAGGCCTAGCGTAGTAGGTACTTCATCCATTTTGGTTTGTTTATTTTGATTGTACATCGGAAGTATGACTGTAATTTATGTAGTTTTAATTGTTTTTGGGAAAAAATTACCTATATTAAAAATGACTTTCTTTCAGATTCAGATTTTGTTTATTTGCCAAGAATGTAGGTACAGGTATAAGATGGTACATCACTAAGTGTTTCCGCTACATTCTACCTTACGGCATGCAAAGTCATAAAAACAAAAACACAAAAAATAATTTTCAAATAAATCATGCAGTCGTAAAAACTAACGATAAAATTTTCATCTAAATTAATAATTAAGTCATTCTGATATAATATAAATTCTCGTATATGTCATGTACATTTTTTTAATGTCATGTATTTTTATCATTTAAAGTCTTTTATACAATAATAACATTTTTCTAATAATAATGCAGTCAGCTTAGATTTAAATATTCGTAGAGAATGTTCTTTAAAATAGTGCGGAATTCTTTACATAACCTGACACTTACCTGCAAATTGCAAAAAAAAAACCTATTAAAAACGTTTAAAGCAATCTGCCTCGTGTAGAATTCTATTATATCGCTAAAAAAGTAAACAAAATTATATCAAGTTTAGTGCAAAGTGGTAGCTCAGTCAAAGAAATGCAATACAATCGTTCTGATACGCAAACGGTTATCAAGTTATCAGATAACGGGGCAATTATACGGCACGATCCCTCACCGAGCCCCGCAGAGTTCTTGTACATTTATCTCTTAGGTTTCATTACCACCTGGTAATTTTTCTTGGAGCTGGTTGACTGTCTATTTGTCGTCAAAATAATCATCTCCTATGCTTGATTGGAGCCTAGTATTTTGTTTTAGAAAATTCAGTTTTTCAGCGTTCTACTTACCAATACAAGATTAATTCGTTTTATTACCTTACTAGCTTTTGCTCGCGGCTCCGCCCGCGTGGATGTCGGTTATATTGCGTAAAAAAGTAGCCTATGTCCTTCTCCGTATCCCAGGCTATATCTCTGCCAAATTTCATGACGATCGGTTCAGCGGTTTAGGCGTGAAACCGTAACATACAGACAGACAGACAGAGTTACTTTCACATTTATAATATTAGTATGGATTCAGCCAATAATGTTCCCGCTGCTGGGACACATGCCTCCTCTCTGTGAGAGGTAGTGGGCCATAATCCACCACGCTGGCCCAGTGCGGGTTGGTAGGTGTCACATGTCTTTGAATTTTTCGGTTCTAGGACATGCTGGATTTCCTTCCCCGTTTTTAGAGCAGTGGTGATGAAATTAAATACACAAAGTAAAGTGCCTTCCTGGCTTCGAACTTAAAACTCATAAGTCGCGGCTGTTACCACTGGGCCACCAGAGCAGTTTTATTGATATCTGATAAAATAAAATAAAAAGAAAGGAAAGAAAGAAACATAAACTGGCCAAATGTGCGTACCTCTGCCTAGCCCTTCGGAGACTACAAATGTGGTGTTGTGTTGTGTTATTTGGTATTAATCTTATTTTTTTATTGTACTGAATCAATATCTTATCCTGACTTACAGGACGTTATCTTTTGTATTGGTGACTACTTCTCTATTAGCATATTATTGAAGTCAACTGTTTGACATGCTTCGAATAGGCACAGTTTATGTAACTTTCTGCCTCTCCTTTGTTGGACAAACTTTTTTTTTCCACATCGGTAAGCTCTTGGCCTTCATCTCACTTGATGGTAAGTGATGATAAGGCCGAAGGTGGAAGCGAGCTTCACGCGGAATCCTCAACCACAGGGACAGGCTATCTTACCTCTTCCTGACGAAACACAACAAATGCTATTAACATTGTTGTTATGGCGACAGACTTAGATAAGATGGTGGTAGCTAGCCAGGCGGACTTAGAACAAGCCTACCACCAACCAAACCGAGAAGTTTTTTTTTTGTCCCCACTGCGAATCGAACCCGGGACCTCTGGGTCTGAGATAGGTGGTCTTACCACTAGGCCACAGAGGCGGTTAAAAATCTAAAAACAATCTGCGGGATGATTGCGTTACGCATTTATAATGGCAATGTAAGTGCGGGATGTTATTAGAGTGCCGTTTTTGCGATCGCGACGAACAAACCAATCAAATGGGCAATGAAAACGGCATATCACGTAATAAACAGTCTGATGAGATCGCGAACATTCCAACATGTTATCTCTAATCGCACAAATTATACAATTGTGACATGTAGTAATACCTATTTATTAAATTCAGAAAAACGAAGCAAACGAAGTATTTAAGGGTCGTAGCAGGTGGCGTTCTGTAGTTTCTGCCTACCCCCATACACTACTAATAAACTACATATGTATATTATGAAGAAATAATTCGTCATGATATTCAATCACTGACGTATTGTTTTTACATGTGAAAATTTTGTATTCATTATCATTTGAGGAAAAGTATCCTAACTAATATTATAAATGCGATTATTATAATAGATTGTTAGGAGGTTCCTCTCTCTGGAGCCCTGACCACCGGTAGCTTGGACCCTGTCCCCGATACCGGTGGGCTACTATTGTTTATATTTTTTTATGTTTTTATATTATTTTTATTTTAATATTTAAAAATATAATTTATATGTATATATTGAATTAGGTATAGGAAATAAATTATATTTAAAATTTTACGCAGTTATGGCCCTATCGGAAGTAAGATTCACATTATAAAATACTGAAATAAACACAATAGGTACTGTCAGTAGACTAGAGCCTTTCAAAGCTACTTAAAAATAAGGATAATGTGCAATATTCAGAAAGAAATGTTCATTACAATGATATAAAGACCACTAAATTATTAACGTAGAATCCCATGCCCATAAATGTATTATAAAATCAAAAATATATTTGTTTTATTAACAAGTTAAATAAATATATTTTGCCTGTTAGGTACTGACTTCGTAGGATTAATCGACACTACCACTGTTCAGTTATTTGTGTTCAGCGATAATTAACAGGCAAACAAATAATAAAAAATATCTAATTCGTTATCAATGTTTTAGTTGACATACCAATGAATCGTGGGGTTACCCGTACTTATTGGAAATCACTGCGTCACCACAAATTATATGGCTAGTACGATGACTCATTTGTGCCGCAAATTATGATTAAACTAGCCAATGGTGCCGATTGCCTTGTTCACAAGCTAAACTAAATTTATGTTCAGTGCATCTTTTTCTTTATATTTAATTAAGAAAAGGACAGAAGATAAATTTTGGTTTAGTCCTGTCAAATTAATCAGCGCCTGTCACTACTCCATACAAGTTTAGACGAGATTAAAAACTTGCCAACTAAAATTACGTCAATTTACGTCAAGCGCTGATTAATTTGACAGGACTAAACTATAATTTATCTTCTGTCCTTTTCTTAATGAAATAGAAAGAAAAAGATGCACTGAACTTAAATTTAGTTAAGTTTTTGAACAAGGGAATCGGCACCAATGCCCGAACATGCGTAGCAATGCCTTCTTCTTTTTTTTTTGGTAGGAATTTGGCCGAGACGCACCCAACCACTTACCAAAGTTTCATCACAATTGGTCGAGCCATTTTCGAGTTTTTGTGAGACTAACGCACGGCAATTGATTTATGTGTATGTATGTGTTCTGTGGTTAGCTATGACTTAATTTGCGGACTGAGTATTACAGACAAATAAGAGTACTTCAGTTTTTTTAATTCGAAGTTCTACTACCTGAGTACAAGACATAAATCTCCAACTCCCAAAAGGCTTGCTAAATTCCTTTGTGAGCTGCATCTTTATATCTGTATCTTTACATCACCCAAAAAAATAATATTTAAAAAAATATAAATCACCAAGTTATTATACTTTCTATTTCACACATCAATAGGCATTCAACTACTTATTTTGGTTGCGGTCAATACAATGCTGTGCAAATGGTATTAAACAAGTAAGTCTTCGCGAGTTCAAGGGCGACAGACAGACCGACAAAGATAACGACCGTACATAACTGTCATACGTATGTGCTATAAATATTTACTGTACACAAGTGAATGTACTATGTTATATGTAGGAGTACTTGTTTAATGGTATACAAGTGTAATGGCCGGAATCTTAAGAAAAACAAGATTGTATTGGGTTTTTTCTTTTAATTATAATATGTTTAATCACGTCTTTTTTATTCGATGTTTGTTACTTAATCGCTCCATGTTAATAAAATACCGGAATTTAGATGCGTCCGCAACAGATTTGTGTAATACACTATAAATCACAATCTGAATGATTTTGAAGGATATTGCTAATCCATTGCTTCATAAGTTCGAAAAATTTGTCTGCACAACAACGTAAATAACGCAATGAATGTTGTTGTACTGTCAAAATATATGTTATGCTTACGTAAGCATTGTTTTTAATTTTGTAATCTGTCCAGGTTTATTTTTTATTCTTGAGCCTAGAAATAAGGAAATTATTGTCGTCTATAAAGTAATTGAATGCCAATTTAAGTAATTTAACTCCTTCAGTTCTTACTAACCATAAAACATCGCGTGAGAGCGAGTAAGCAATATCAATTCTGTACCGCAGAGGTATACAATAGTAACTCCACTTTTTAGAAAATTTGTTTCTTGCACCATTAAAATCGCAAGAACCAGTTCTACTTATTGGTATACGACATTAAGTCCTATGACATCTATGAAAAGAAATATTCAATCGTGTATGACATTAAATCCACTTAGGTCTAATGGGTATAGGGACCTCAAATGACGATAAGATTCATCTAATAATAATAAAAAATACTGTTGAACTCAACAGGATTAGTTTTGCAAAAAAAAAAGTATCACCTCGCGCATTTTTTCCTCTCCTGTAAAATTTTCGTTTCATCACATAATGTTGTATACCTCTGAGGAACAGAATTATTTTGGGGAATCCCTGAACATGGGGTTGCCATCTTTGTTCAAATCAAAATCAACTAAATTTAGCAGAAAAATCTGAAGAAGTAAATAAATAAATATTGCTAACGTAATCTCACCATCCAGACCTCCCGGTCCACCATGTCATCAAAAATAATCAAACCAAAGACCCCCCCCCCCATATGATGACGGCAAATGAGGATATTTGTTACTTAGTTCTCTTGTCTCTCATAGTAAAACTATTAGCTAGTCAGCCACTGCCAGGTGGTGGTAGCGGTCGGTGGTGCGCCGACGATACATTTGGATATTGCCATTGGTGAAGGCTATTTCACTTAGAGCCATACCTCAATGGGACGCCATGGCGGCGCAGCCAGGTCGCGTTGCCAACATAATGTATGGTTGGCTGCGTAACCAAGAGAACACCAGGTGAGCCACCTACTATAATATAGCTGTATACAGTAAACTTAGCTACAACCAACTACTACTCCAAAAACGAAGAAAAGATAAAGTATGTGAAAGAACTTAACTAAAATGCAATGCAAGAAGAAACTTACTGAATACCTGAAAAGTCTTACGTACGAACAGACTGAAATTCTTTTGCGCATAGCATCCTAATAAAAATCGAATACACTATAATATACATTCCTCATAACATACACACAAACGCGCGCACGCTCACTCACACCACAACACAAGACAACACTACACACACCCTCTTACACATCAGACATGTACATTTCCATCTCACACAAATAAGAGGACATGCATGCGTGCATATACTACACAAACATTTCACTTTTTCTACTTTTTCCTTCTCTTATACTTAAGTAAAGATTACACATTATAAATTGAAAAAAAAAATTATTATATACAAGACAATAACGAAATGTAAACGGCTATTATATATTATGTGTAATATTCGCGGGGTTTGGCGCTGATAGCCGAAATACAGGCTCTGCCTAATTCGGCTACATATGAGCACACCACTTAAACTGACCTAACTTTGTTAAAATATTTTGTAATTTATGTCTAAGTTTTCCTTTAATAAACATTATTATTATATTATTATACATTTAGTTGGCAGCGGGACCTGGCGACGTCACCATGGCGTCCCATGGTGAGGTATGACTCTTAGTCGATGCAGTTTTCAGCGCAGTGGTGGCTTAGTGATAACGTCCAGGACTTACGAATCGTGGGTTCGAACCCAGACAAGCATTTAGTGTACAAATTTCATTAGCACTGGGGGCCAAGTCTACTAATGTACAAACGTTGCAATGGTCTCTTCATTGTGAGTTTTTGACAGATTTGCCATACAAACACTGTCAAATACTCACAATGGCGAGACCATTGCAACGTTTGTAAATTAGTAGACTTAGGCCCCTGCTCTCAAAACGGTGAAGGAAAACATCGTGAGGAAACCATGGCATGTCCTAGAACCAAAAGTTCTAAGACATGTGACATCTATCAACACGCACAGGGCCCGCAGATAACATCCCACTCCCTCTCGAAGAAAGGAGGTCTGAGTCCCAGCAGTGGGAACATTATATTATTAATGCAGTTTACTTTTTTCTTCGAAGGTTTTGGCCGAGATGTTCGCTTTTTTTATACAATTTACTTGTTCTCCTTTCTCACTGCTGACGGCTAAGTTAAACCCATAGTAGGTCCCATCTATTGCCGTTCAATAGCCGTGTTTCTATTTCTGGACATAATCAAACATAAAAGCTAGTACCTATTAGTGTCGCCTGTAGTTATGGATGAGCATCGTTCGATACTTAACGGCTATACATAGCTTCTTACGTTGAACTGTAACTGTGTGCCATTCCTGCTGTAATCCGGAAATCAATACATCTGTTTATTCGTGATACATACATACCTACATAAACAAAATATAGGCCTTCTACCCGCCATGTGGGTAGACAGAAACTTATTATTTCTAATAATGATTTATTTATATCATAGCTGTGTCCGAGGAAAACTTTTATAAAATAAAATACAGTCTTTATTAAAGACTGATATAATATCTAATAGGATATCATTTCAAATCGTCTATCACATCGATAAACTTGTGGGCAAGTAGGTATGTAAGAGATAGCAACTCACGAAATTGCACAATAACAAAAAAACCTCAACCGTTTACGAAAAATTATTATCGCTTGTACTAAAATCTCGTAAGCCAATTAAAATCAAAATAAATTATTTCACATAAACCTACATGGGCACTTATGAACGTAAAAAGCTAGGTGCACGGTTCCAATTGGTTGTTTCTATGGAGAAGAGCCGGCAAGAAACTCAACGGTTACTCTTTTAAAAATAATTGGTTTTAAAAATATTTTCAAATAACAGTGTTAATTAATAGGTATGGCAGGAAGCCGAGGATGGTGTAGACCCTTCAACAAGTACCAGACACTGTTCATTCAGGAGATTTTTACTACCTACGAAACCAAATAGTTATTTGTTATGCAAGGCTGCAAAGTTGTTTTTTATCGCGAGTACTTGTATTGAATCCTGAGCGTAGCGAGGGTTTCAAGGGTATGAGACTCAGAATAACTTTGCCGCCGAGCGAAACACACAACTTTTCACCTCGCTATAACTGCAGCGGGGAAAATGCTAGGTGCAAGAAAAAAACTGTACCGCTTGCACTAACTAGTTAGGTGTTCATCGCTGTTGGACTCGCTCGTATTTTATGATTTCTTACGATTTTATTAAAAAAACAAACGAGAATGATGAAAAGTGATCAATTTACTATCTATCATATTGTTTTTTTTTTTAATGTTATAAAGAGAAGAAATTTTTAAGTTTTTTGGTTTTTATGCAGTCGTGCTGGCCAATGCGATTATTCTAAAAATGAGGTTGGCGGACTGACATAAAATAAGTATTCATGCATTTTCAGTGGATTGGCGGTAGAGAAAATGATTGAATAGAAAGGTTCGAATTTTAAAAACACTTTCCACGCTAGAGGATAAAATGCAGTTTTGCACTCAGATTTCGAATGATAAACAGGAAATGTTCATCTAGCTTTTTTTTTTATATCTTTTTAATATGACGTGTAAAAGTGATTCCGATACGAGTATCCTATTTACAGAATAAACAATTTCATTTCGTTCATTGACTTGAGATTTTTTGAAATATACCTTCTAATCGAACTTTATCTTTTCCAGGACACATTCGGGCGCGCCAAAAACTGGGTAAAAGAGCTCCAGCGACAAGCATCACCTTCCATAGTCATAGCGCTGGCCGGCAACAAGAGTGACCTGGCGGCCAAGCGCATGGTGGAGTTCGAGGAGGCGCAGGCCTACGCCGACGAGAACGGGCTACTCTTCATGGAGACCAGCGCCAAGACCGCCATGAACGTTAACGACATATTCTTAGCTATCGGTGAGTGGAAGTGAAGTATTAGTGGAGTAAATAAAAAAATATTCCACAATTTTCGGTATTGCACCTACCGCTGTTTGTTTTTGCATTGCCCAAAAGTTGACTGGTAGAAAATACCTATGGCATTAAGTTCGCCTTTAAACATTTGTGTGTTTAAAGTATTAAATAAATAGTATTATCGGACTTTTTTCCTCGGACGGTACCGAGAGCTCCTGCGCTTACACACACATTCACAGCGTGTTTGTACACTTGGTTACCACGAGTAAAGCGCGCGCAGCTTCGTGTGATAAACATGTTGTAAAAGTGTCGAGGGTTTTAAAGTCTTAGAACATTTGCATAATTTAGTCCCTGGCAGAACTACTGGTACCTCACCACCTCTACCTCTACTTCTGGTGGCGCTCCAGAAGTTCTTCTGGTATCTATCATGCACTCAATATTTGGCAGAACAATATTTGCCAGAAAGTGAAGTGTCAAGTGATTTTGAACTATGTCATTCATCATAATTTCAGTCGAATAACGTCCACTGCTGGACATAGGCCTCCCCCAATTGGGGGGGTTTGCCATAATCGCCACGCTTGGCAGGCGGGTTGGCGATCGCAGTATGGTGTTAAAAATGCATAGAGAACGCTGCTGCCCATTCTGCCCATTCTCTAGTAAGTCCCTTAGTAGCGACTAAGGGACTTACTAGAGAATGGGCAGCAGCGTTCTCTATGCATTTTAGTAAGTCCCTTAGTCGCCTTTTACGACACCCACGGAAGGAAAAAGGGTGATGCTATTCTTTACATCCGGCACCACACGGAACGAACTGAATGAACTATGTATGGAGCAATTATTATCGTCGATTTGACTTGTCTAACTTAAGGTGTCTACAGATTTGCTCGATTTGCGACGATCAATAACATCTCGTCTGATCTTGCTGCTTACATATTTACGCGATAGTCAAAAGTCGAGCCCATCTGTCCTGCAAATGTAACAGAGTAACAATGTCCAACGTTGTCTTGCAGCGAACAAGTTACCAAAGAGCGAGGGCGGCGGCGCGGCGGCGGCGGGAGGCGCGCGGCGCCTGGGCGAGGCCGAGCAGGCGCGCCAGGGCTCCTGCTGCAAGTGATGCGCGACTGGTCAGTGCGGGAGCCTGTCGGAACAATGTCAGCGAAACTGACCCATGTCTCAATAGCAAAATGTCATAATAGCCAAATGTGGCACCGACGCCATAAATTACCCACTGACAGATAGTTAACACACTGGAACACCACTGGCACGCCAACATACCAACCTTACCCTTATATATTGGCTTTTATGTTAATAGTAACATAAAAGCCATTTTTTAAAAGAGTAACCATGGAGTTTCTTGCTGGCTTCATAGGAAACAACCAATTGGAACCGTGCACCTAGCTTCTGACGTTTTATGAGTGCCCATGTAGGTTTATGTGAGATAGAATATTTTGAACTAGCTTGCCCACGGCTTCGCCCGCTTGGCTTTAATTTTAAATAAAAGTAACATCAGCTACCTGCCAGTGAGTCTCATAAAAATTGGTCCAACCGTTTCGGAGATTAGCCGGAACAGACATACAGACAAGTGTTTTTTTTTTAATGTACCGTATATACTTTCATGTGTATTTAGTAAAAGCTGTTATTTTGACATTACAAACAGACACTTCAATTTTATTTATTTATATAGATTTAACAACCACTGCAAGTGGTATACAGTTATTTTACTTCTGATATTTCATCAGAGTAATCTTTATTCTCGTTAACACCTTTCAAGAAAGACCGTCACCATTATAATTTAGCCGAAAGACGTCCAATTGACATAGGCCTCCACTCATAAACATCGCCACAACTATGGAATATTTCAGCCTCATCGTCCCTACGTTCTGCGAGAAAACTTAAGTTGATAAATTCTTCGGGCTAGGCCTTGGTTCCAGTGCGAAATGCAAAGGAAGCAAGACCTTTAGAAATAATACTATAAGATATTGTACAAACCGCCAGAACACAAAACTCGAGGCTATTGTTGTGGATACATAAAGTTTCAACCCATGTACCCAAATACGCTGTAATTACTAACCTCTCTAATCTTTATAAATTAAATAATATGTAATTTATGTAATCTTTATAAATGTTATATCATTAAAACATACATATCGACGGTTAAAAGGTAATAGGCCATCCTACTTAAGTCTTATTTTAAGTAGGATGGCATTAACTTATTTTCGACCAAAATGTCGCTTATTACCTTATAACCGTCGATATACAGGTGACTTTGTAAACATTCGAAAAATTTAAGGGGGTGTTCTACCCATCCATATAAACTTCTTTTAATATGGCACCAAATTCGAATTCGTATGAATATAAATGTACATACCCGATTGGTCCATTTTTTATAAGAAAATCGTTTTATTATTTTTTATTTCAAAGTCATTCTTTGTATAGCAGAACTTGATTAATAACCATTGTCGTTAAATATCCAAACTGATGCCGTATCTAAAAGTCAACTTTCTCAATATTACAGACAAAACCTGCCGATTGGGGAGGGCGAGCGCGCGGGTTGAGGGAAGCAGTAGGTAACGACAGACGAGTCCCACTCTGCCGCCAGAACCAGCCGCGCCGGGCGCACGGACACACTACCCAGCGTATATCGTACGAGGCAGCTGTCAAACTGTTGTATGGAACGTGGCACAGTCGTGTCTTGTGCCTCGCTGTGTATAACAATTTTGTGTTGAACAGGCGAGTGTAATAAATACATACTGGACGAGGCAGTAACATTCATTATTATGTAGTTGAACCTAGTACAGTATATGATTATTATACAAAAAGCTATTCGAGATTGTCTTGTAAAATATACAAATTGATTCGCTGTTTCCCATCGTTTCGTATACGCCTCGTGTGTTATACATATTTTCTGTTTCCTCTACAAATTAGCGAATTGTTATCGAGATAAGCCTCGCGGGGCAGTTTATAGCTGTATACATATGTATATCTACGTATTTCTTGCAATATTTATCTTTAATACTACTGACTTGCCTCGCGGGCCTGCCTCGCCTCATATATATAAGTGTGTTTGTACGTCCACGCGGGCCGCATTAAAACATTATATAATATTAATTAAAAAAAACAAGCTAATTATAAAAAATGATAACTAGTTTTAAAACTTATTTGTAACTGCAATGAAAATGTAATAAAAATGATTATATTTAATTTCGTTTGTATCAAGTTAGCAGTGCACTGTGCCGTAGGGTTACTTAACGAGATTCCTTCGTTTTAGCAGTAATTGAGCTTGTGTTATACAATAATAAAACATTGTACAATATACTTCAGTTGGGGGCACGGTCTACACGAAAAGATCCACTTTAGATTCAAAAATAATTTAGGAGATAAAAAAATCATCTTTACACTAAAATGATTGTTTGACAAAACCGATTAGTATGAGTATTTATTTGTATTACCATTTCCTCAGCTGAAGTATATTGCGTTTGAAATAGAAGCGTTTAATGTCAAAATTTATTGGTGAAGGTGCATTTACATTCGTGTATCGTTACATATACATTTAATATTATTTTAATCATCTCTTCACTCCAGTGTGGCAACTAACAAAAATCTGTTTTCAAAAACAATCTCAGTGTCGCAAATGAAATAATACAAAACATCTTTTTGTGTGAAAACTAATGCGTTCTTGTTTGCCACAAAAGCTTGCGTCTCAATGTTCTTTTACTTATAAATGTTATTATTTGTGTCTGCACTGTTTAGTGAAATATTTAAAAAATATATATTTTTTTTGTTTAAGTTTGAGAGATCGAAAATGGGTAAGATGTTAGGATGACAAGTATGTGTCTACAATACGAAAACCGTTACGCTTCGTGAAATATTGTAATTTTATATAAATATAGAGTAACATTTATAAGTGAGGAGTTAATTCCTTAGGTAGTCATGGTCGTACGATGACGGTTCCATGTTTACCGACGCCCTTCCCCCGCTCCAAGCTTCGCTCGCTACTCGTTCAACTCCGAATGTCGTAGTAGGCTAGTGTCTGATACCTTTTCACTAAACGTTTGTCCCTGAATGATTCATCCGAGCGAAGTATTCCTTAAAAGTGTATCAATCGGGATCATTCCCAATAAAGTGTATCGGTTGGGAATAAGTCGTGAATAAACGGGAATCCCATAATAGTACTAATAATAAAATCAATTCAATTCTCGTTGAAATGTCTAGGTACATTCATCCATACATTATTTTAGTTCAAAATAATATAATATGGCATAGTTGTTTAATGAAATAGATTAACACTTCTCAGTTAGGAAGTTATATAGTTATTTTTAAAACACTAATTATTCGATGGATAAATTGTTCTATACATATTATTAATTATTATGTATATTGTCTTGTATAATTTATATTTTATAAGTAAAATGTAAACGGTGGGGTTATTAATGTCGTATCCTTTTTTATAATCGCATTCCATACAGGGAGGACTTACTGGGGCCTGCGGAACCCGAAAGTTGATAATGTCGATAATTGTAGGCTGTCATCGATCATTTCTCCGATAGTTCACACGTCTATTTGTCGAAATATTACAAGTACTTGTAGTGTTCGCCAGTTTGCCTATCGTTCTTAAATCCAGTTTCTAACAGCTATTACTGATTTAGAATGTTGCTATAATTATATATTAGCAATATTAAAATGTGTATTGCTGTGTGAACGCAGTCAGTTTTCGCTTGTTATAAAAAATCACGTTAATTTCCTTTGAAGGCTTGCATCACTCCTTAATTAGCAATTTATTATTTATCTATAAGAAGGATAGGTACCGTGTAACATCTGCAAGAATGGAATAAGTCCTGACGCGTCAGTTTTGTAACTCTATGAACCCAAGTCCGTCGTGTTGTTGGGAATTAAATTGTCTATAAAATTGTTGGTACGTCAGTGTCAACTATTGTATATTAATCAAAGCTTATAGATGAATTTAAGGTCCGTTTCGTGGTATGTCGTCCTGTTTCTATCATTTGAAAATGTTTTCATTTTCGTGTATGCGCTCTAACCAAAAACGATAGTCGCGCGAGTTCGCGATCGACGTGATTGACTGTATGAATTTTTACGTACAAGCGTGACTTGATTGATCGCGCGAATATGTCATATTCATAAATATGTAGAGCGCGATGATCGCGTACTCGCGCGACGATCGCTTTTAGTTAGGACGCGCCCTATGGTTACAGTAATGGCGTACCATGGAATGGCGCAGTGTTAAGGGCAGCGTTGATCACGCCGCTTCCTCATGATAAAATATAAATATCTAAATACTTTATGACGTCGCCACAAGTTCAGTAGTGCTCGATGTAGGCAGTTCTTTGTTTAACAAACTACTTGTTTTAATCAAACTATTGTCTTGTGGACTTATCGCGACATGGGAAGCGGCAGTCAATATTGAACTATAAACCAACACAATAGAGTAGTTGTTGCAAGCAGTTCCCCGAAATTGGTTAGTAATAGTAGCACTGGCCGCCTCGGCTGGCCACGGACGCCGATCATGGTCGTATTGTATGTTTTTTGTATTGTGTAAATATTTTGGATTTATTAAGAATATTATTATATTGATTAAAAAAACATTGTAAATGGACGTGTTTTGGGCTTTTTATTTTTATTTTCCCATCCCCTTCCCCTGATTCAATCAACACCTCATCAGAAATAATGTCTGTGACTACTGCCGGACCACCAACGCCAATCGTTTCCATATTAGGTAAATAATTAGTACTCAATTGGTACTAATTAGTCATCATTTCAGCCGAAAGACGTCCACTGCTGGACATAAGCCTCCCCCAAGCACCGCCACTTCGACCGGTTCTGTGCTTCCCGCATCCAGCGGATTCCTGCGGCTTTCACAAGGTCATCGGTCCACTTTGTGGGAAGCCTTCCCACGCTACGTCTTCCAGTACGCGGTCGCCACTCCAGAACCTTTCGGCCCCAAAGGCTATCTGTTCTGCGAGCAATGTGCCCTGCCCATTGCCACTTAAGTTTGGCAATTGTTACTAATTAGTACTCGAACAATAAAATTGGTACCTTCCTTAGTACTTAGTTTTCGAGAAAATCGATTGAAGGTGGTACCACCTCGAGTGCCGAAAAAGGGGCATGCTACAGTCAAGTATACAAATAATTATACCCAAACTCTCTAATTCAGATAATTTATGTAAACAAAGTTATGTCCAGAAATATCACTCTCAAAATGACGACAATGGTATAAAACATTTTATCACATATTTTGTTTTTGTAAATAGTCATCGCTAAATTTAAGTGAATTAATTATAAGAACTATGAAAACAAAATACCGTTGCCAAACAATGTTTTGTTTAGTATGTCGGAGACACGGCATATGATCGTCATAATCAGCCCTTTTAAGTCCAGTGCTAGACGTAGGCCTCCCAAAATCGATTTCCACTCGAAACAGTTTACAGCCGTTTTCATCCAAAATCTGGCTATGCTACCTACAATATGAATCTATGAATGAGAGTTGTAATATTAGTGTTGTTCAAGATGTAATTTTTTTTTTAATGTTTGTATCTCCTGCATCATAAAATATGTTACCAGTATCATAAAATATTTTATACCAGAAAATCTCCTTTTTTTAATAACTGTATAAAATCGAAAATTTATAAAAATATTTACGGTATGATTATTTTTTAATTATTATTTCTTTTTCGCCATTTTATGTGAATTACATCGACATTTGTTGATGAATCGTATCATGACCAAAGCAGGTGGACCACAACCGAATCGCGTGCTAATACAGTAACCCACTTATGTTATGTCATGAATAACGTACGCTGTATAAACATACATTTTATATGACAAAAGCTTGTCATAACTTCCTTGATTTTACTTTATAGTGTTTTCTTACAGATTTGAGTGATTTTGTGAAATTGGACGTCGTGGAAGTGCCACCGCGAACCGTGTTACGAATGTAAACTTGCGCGGTGAGCTGTTGAGGGGTTAGAATGAAAGGGTGTATCCCACTATTTCCATGGAAATACAAAATAGAAAAAGTGGGCCCAGCGTTTTTTACAAATTATATCCCATTATTTCTATCGCGACAAAAAAAACGCAGTTATGTTATTTGAAAAGTTTACCACTTTTAATGAATAGATTAAAATTAAAACACGACTTCTCGGTATTCAAAAAATAAATAAATAGAGAACAAATTAATAGTTTCTATGTGCACGCAAATAGTGGGACAATCAGTCTGAATCAGGCCCAGTATTTCTATCAATAGAAATACCTAATAGAAATAGTGGGATACACCCGAATGAAACAAGTTTCAAAGAACCAAATTAAAAATAACCAGTACAATAAATTACTTTATTTCATTAAGTTGAACATTTACACGCACTAAGACACAGTTTGGTCGCAGTAAGTACGATACATCAACACTTATGGCACATGTCTAGTGTTCAAAGAAAATATTACAGATAAACAGTGAAAATTCAGCGTAGGACAGAGCGGTCCAACGATCGTGTATGGTTCATGAGTTGGAGCCAACAAGATCTAGTTAGCGGAACTATTTTGTACCATATAATGCTACCATCGAAATTAAAATTTATATGGTACTAACATTTTATAATGGTGAATAACAGTGGCATGTTTTTCTGCAAATCAAGTTCAGAGATTCCTGTTGGAGAGAAATAAAAAATTTAATTTGTAAACATTGTTTAATAAGCACTCCTTGACATAAATGTAATTGCTTGTGTTAAGTAATTAATATTAATCACACTAAAATACATGTTCTAATACGACCTACCAACTTTTTAAACAATGTTTATCCATGTAAATACATATCTTAAAATATATTAATATTTTATGACTAGTCTATGTATTGAATTACATAATGCATGTTATGTGCAGAATAATATAAACGTAATAAATCTATTCGATATTATTGAATATCTTTGTACAATATTTGAGAAGGTACATTTACATTTTTTACAATGTTTTGTCTCATGGCAACACTAAGTGGATACTTAAGTAGTTCTGTTAGTGTCCGCCAGGGGAAAATAGCGCTAGCTGTAGTTTAAAATACAATATAATTTACTGTAATATGCCACACACTTTACGATATACTTGCGCAAAGTTGGACTTACACAAGTATACATTAACGTGTGTGGGATGAATTTGCACAAGTATCCGAGTCATTCGGTGTTACGCAGATTTGTGCAAGTATAAACTTGCGTATATCGTAACGTGTATGGTTACAATTAGTGATTAAATCTCACCGTGCAATGTCTACCTTACGTTATTAATAGATATTTATACTTCATTCAAGTAAAGAAATGAGAGAGAATACTATACGAGCACCAAAAAGCAGTATTAAAATTAGGCCGTAATTAAAATAACATTTATAATTAATAATTTAGATCTAGTTCGTACCCGACACGCATGACGAAACGAATAAATATCGAAATAGCTCATTAACATATTTTATCAATCTAAAACACGTAACATTCAAATCAATACGCAAAATAATTTAGAAGCGGCATTATTTCTAATTAAAACCCGGGTTCACAATCAGACTACAATTGTTATTTAGTTTAACAAGCATATACCCGCATTTTTGACAGTTGTTACGGGTCGTCAGAAGCCCGAAAGTCTGACAACCAGTCTAACTAAGGGGTATCGTATTACCCAGTAAATGGGTTGTGGAGGTCAGATAGGCAGTCGCTCCATGTAAAATACTCGTATTCAGCTGCATATGAACCGGTTAGACTGGAAGCCTATCCCAACATAGTTGGAAAAAGGCTAGACAGATGATGAAACAGTGTTACTAGGGATATTTCTCAGAGGTAAAAAGCTTTCGTCATTGGTCACCGACGATGTGACGTGACGACCATTCGGTAGCGGTGGTCGGGGTCATCAGTATAGAGGTATGAGGAACAGTGTGTAAAGTTCATTTATAGTCTATGGAAAAGGGAGGATCCTCCGAACAGACGGGTATTGTTACTGGTGGGCAACTGCCCGACGGTTGATGTCGGGATGTTGTGTATATGCTAGTCGCGCGGTAAACTCTGATTGCGCGATGCAGGATTTGTGACGTCAGGTCTTTGATGCGTAGTTCGCATGTGGCGTTGTTGATACCGCCTCACTATCACTACGTTTTAGTAAACTGATACTGGTACTGGCAGCAGTGATAGCCTAGTGATACAACCGTCAGACTGCCAAGTCCACCACGCGATCGGAGCCACGGGCAAAAGCTAAAAAAATAAAGAAATTGAACTGTTTACAAAGATAAAAATATACTGATCGATATTTAGACAGCTGGATGTCAATTCGGCCCAACCGATTCCGCGATGGTGTCAAATATTAGGTGATAACATAAGTCTGTATTCCCACAAGGGTCAGACAGAGGTATACCGATAGTACACCCACATGTCGCCAGTTATGTTTAAGTCCCATGTAAGAGGGGGCGAGCCTATGACCATCAACCGGGCACAAATCCAGACTCCGGGCTGCTACTGTGAAATTCCAGAAGGAAAAACTCAACAACACTGCCTGACTCGGGAATCGAACCCAGGACCTCATGCTCAGCAGTAGCAATGGCGACCAGTAGACCAATGAGGCATTAGGTGATAAAACTGCTAAAGCAGATATTAGACGCTTCACTCAAGAGAGGGACAGCCCACCACAAACTAACAGGGTGCATTCAGCTCCTTATTTTGAATCATATTCCACCGGAAATTTTCTCAGGAAAATTTTCATTATTTTATCGTTTTTTCAGTTACTATTCCTTTATTTCAATGTAAAATTACGTTCTCACGCAGCACAGCATTTACGTCAATAAACAGCAAAAAAAAATCTGCAATGGATGTTAAGATATTAACGAACAACGCTCGAAATCAGGTGTTCACTTTCTGCCTAGCTACAGAGGTCATGGAACTCACAGCGCCCCGTGGCGGGGAGGGCGTCCGAAGGCTCGCTGCGCTGCCGTTCGCTACGTGCGTTTTGCCACGGTAACGATACGTTGCGTGTGATGTAATAAAACAAATCAGGTTTATTGGATTCCCATAACGTTCCTGAAATCATTTCATGTACCGTTCATCTTAGTATGATGTACTGAATTCACCCCATCAATCTGCGGAGGGCTGTCCCTTGCACCCTGTATAGGAATTAACGTTCATCTTCTCCTTTCATTTCAATTTTAGAACATTCGGTAGGCAATTGAAAGATAGTGCCAAATCCAACATCGTTTGATTGGTTCATTGAATTAATTTTTTACTTTTGTTTCATTTTGTGTCTTCACTTTGAGTGAATGATGCCGAATGAAAGGCAAATTTGAGTATCAACAGATCCTATTATTAATAACATTCAGTATGGAAGAAGAGAAAGAAACAAATGACAAGAGAAAAGAAATCTTGATGAAGGCAGTGTCACACATCTTGAAGCTAAATAAAGAGGGTGCTGCAATAATCAATAAAAGGAAACTGCACCATGTTAAGTTGATAGAGAGATCATCAAAGTGCACTAAAGACCCCAACCCACTCGCCACAGCAATGTGTCTCCTGAACAAGAAATATCCAATAGTGGTTGATGAGAAGAAAGCATTGAAGTACCAAATGCCAAGACATTTCTTCCCTCAAGAATCAAGCGGAATGAGAAGAGACAGCCATAGACATGGGAAAATTCTATCCAAACTTGAGTCTATCGATTGGTGGATAGAACACAGTCCAGTACCATCAGAAGGGGCTATAAAGGTGATAAATCTTCTACTACGACAGCAGGAGCAAGAGGTAGCAGCATACTACGCAGTTAATTGGGGAAAGGCTAACATCAAATGGGGTCCTCCAATAATTCAAAGGCAGATAGTGAGAACAAAGCAACCTATTGTCGATCTCCCCCCCAATCTGAGAACTGCAGTCCTCAAAGAAGTTCTTTTCCCAGACATCACACTGCCAGATGCAAGGGTGGGGACCCAAGAAGTGGAGAGTATCAGGGGAATATTTGATGTGAGTATGGAGGGCAAAATAGGTCTTGTGAGGCAAATTAGAGTTCTCTTGAATGCAATGGATCCTAGGGAGAGGTACTTGCCCGTATTGCCCAATTTCAGTAACAAGTTGATACCCATAAAACATGCCATGTTACACAATAATTTTGTCCTGGGTAACATAGAGATTATGGATATGGATATAAACACTTCCTGGGAGCCCATGCTTGAGAATTTTGTAAGATGTCTATATGTTGAAGCAAAGCTGTCAAGCATAAGTCTGTCTGATCTCAAGGACATATGTTACAACACCACAATAATGAGAAAAAGGGTGGTAGACTTCCTTGACTTGATCGGGAATAGAAACTCCTTGGAATATATATGGCTCAAGGCCTTATTTGAAAGGGGCTCCACACTTGAGTGTAGAAAAGACGGGCTTATCACATGTCCAATGCCATCGGATTGCAGAGAGTCTGTAATAGGAAATGCAGTGGGTAGTGACATAAGAGTGTTGAAAGGAAATCAAATGGTCAGCTTCAAGTATGGTGACATCAAGGGGAAGTTTACACATAATGGGCCGTGGTTGATGGAATTGGCATGCAATTTTACTACTAGCAGGGAGTTCCTATCAATGTTGATGGGAATAGGGGTCTATATCAAATATAGATATACAGATACAACCTCTACTAATCAAAGTAGGAACATGATGCAAATACGGTCATTTGTAAACAAAGAACCACACAGACTGCTGGGGATGACTTCACGAGAATACTCAGAAATACCGAAGATGGAAAATGGAGCAGTAGTAAAAGCATTCAACCTCAACGATGAAACCGAATATATGACAACAGGAGTTTACCAAATGAAGGTGAGAGATGATTATGAAATAGTCATAGTCTCAACAGGGCAAACAATAGAATTGGGCTACACAAGAAGAGATGTCCACCCTCTCCCTGAAGAAGTGGTTTGCAATTCCCACCTAATGGTATCGGTACAGAACATCAAGAAAACGATAAAGCATGCATTTTCCTATTTGTACAGGAACGCACAAGCAGTGGTGGAGAAGATATTAGAAAATGACTTCAAGTGAAAAAATGCTTATCTGAATAAGTTCATAAAAGAACAAGGGAGATCAATATCAAAACTTAGCAGAGTTGTTTTGGGTAATTTAGTGAGACAAGAAGTGAAAAGCACTCCACTCATCTGCTTTATATACTTGTTTGCACATAGAGATCCCATGACAGCTGAGATGTCACCCATGAAGTTCGTAATTCCAGGAGGGTATGAAGTAGACTTTGAGGCTAAGTCAGGAATATGGACATATGATTTTAGCACAATGAACTATAAGCTCTTTGGAGTGAAGATTAGAGAAGAAGTAGATCTTATAACCAGAGGTGTCATGGCAACTGGGATATTGTCAAGTTACAAACTTGTGTCTCCTCCTGTTGAAGGTCTGAAGGTAACTACAGCAAGAGCACTAGAAAGAAACATAGACGAAATACCTGAAGGAACATCTCAAAACATCTACTTGAATGGGCTCCTTTATACTGCAATCAAGGATTCTTCAGTGGGGTATCATGGAGACTCCACAATCACAAGACAATTGGGTGAGATAATGAAAAGATACACTACGCAAGGGCAAATATTGAGATACGGTAAGAGATGGCTGGAAGGTGAGGAGGAAGAGCCACAGGAAGGTCCATCGAGAAAGAAACCTAAAGTGAGAAGTGAAGAAGAAGAGGCAGAGATGGATGTCACTGTAGGGTTTTCATACGACATAATTGATGATGACATTTAAAAAAAAAAAATAATGAACAAAAACTGAAGTATCTGAATGCGGCTTAGCGACCATCTAATTTGACTTGATCAGATAGAATAGTACTATTCGATCATGGTGTGTATTATAGTATATTTTCCCTATTCCCTCGAGAATGACGGAAGTCTTATTGCTTATTAAGTATATTGTGCGTAAACTCCGCATTCACTACCCACCCAACTTTTTAAATCTCAAGACCCAGGCGTTACAACCGCCTGATCAAGAGGTCGTAGTTAAACGAAAACAGTCCAATCCACAACGTGGTCAAAAATTAGCTAAGTGTACCAAACTGATGCTAATTATCGATACTATCGGCCAGTAAAAAAGATCCAAGCAAAAAACAACAGTTAATCATTTTGATCAATCTCAGAACCAACCCCCTTTCCAATATAAAATCCCTACTAATATTATAAATGTGAAAGTAACTCTGTCTATCTGTCTGTCTGTTACGTTTTCACGCCTAAACCGCTGAACCGATCGTCATGAAATTTGGCAGAGATATAGCCTGGGATATGGAGAAAAACATAGGCTACTTTTTTACGCGATAACCGACAAAAGCTAGTATGATATATCTTCTAAACTTTAAACGTCAATATCTTTAAAGTGACTTTGTGTAGAATAGATCCTTTTCGTTTAACTACGCCCAAGTGTCCTTTACATACTTAAGCCATCGAACAGTACGGATAATAGAAATATGATCGAACAGAGTCAACATTTCACTATAATAGCCTTCGCTTCCAGAGCTGTACCTAATATTTTGAGTTGATTTCGAGAATACACAAGACGCCTCTACTCTCTATGATCTGACAAAATGAGCTCAGTGAATTGTCTGACCACGCCATACCTATGATAAATACATAACCCATCTTGGCTGTTACATTAAAAGAAATACGTTCTGATGATCTTACCTAGAGGCGACTCGAGTCCCAGGAATGGGAACATCTTTGGCGAAGTCGCGAAGTCTTTACAGTGAAATAAGTATTACAGGCCTACCGTTTTTTTACTCTTTCAACGTACAGGCATCACCGAGATTAGAACAAAAACCCTCGGGACACCCAGATCTTACAAAGATGTTCTAAACGGACCACGAGGCATGATCAACTTTTGGAAGGAGGTGGGCTAGTTGGAATAACCACCGACGGCCGCCATGGGCCACGCATGATGGTCCACCTGAAGGACTAAGTGCGGAAACCAAACCCTCTAATATAGATCATAAGCCTACCGTGTAACTGAGTTAAAGCTGTGCATTTTAAAAGTTGGCAACATCGGAAATAGCTGTGAAATACTTACCTGTTTTGTCGAAAGTCACGCCTTCTTGCCATGAGGGTCGGCAGAAACTGCAGAACGCCACCTGCTATCCTTACATCTTATTGGATTCATTTTTCACTACTACTGTATGGAAATATTTATTTATTTAATTAAATGCCTTAAAATTATCATTACATGTCTTAACCTTAACCTACTGCGATAGTCAAGTCGCCACAAAATTAAAATTAAAGCACAAATTGCTTGTAACAATAATACTTTTGCGAATTCACCCCAGTGACATGTAAATATATCAATTTCGACCTGAATATAATTGATGGTGTGAATTGCTCGAGTCTGAGGGGTTTTGGCCAGCAAGTTGGTCCTAGTTGATGGTACGACTAGCAGTGACGATATCGCTTTATAATGCACAAAAATATTGATTAAGAAAGCAATAATTACTATCGTAACACTAAATATTTGGTTTTAGATGTTAAAAAGCATTTGGAAACATTCGAAATGCCATTTTTACACAGTTTATGACTGTTACGATACCTAATTGAGTGTAATGATAGCAATTTTTATTGATTGCTAGCTTTCACCCGCGACGTCATCCGCGTGAAATTTCTTGTTCTCCCGTTCCCCAATCCGTTCTCGAGATATCATTAAAAAAGCAGTTCCATACAAAATGTATGAAAAATTGATGTTTTTCGTGAATTTTAATAGTTATTCTGCTATTCGGGGCAGCGATAAATCCAATAAATCATAAAAATCGGCCCAGCCGTTCTCGAGTTACAAATGGATATAATAAAGATTCAAGCACACCATAGAGCGATATTTCATATTTCCACACAGTAATATTAACCTATGAATAAAAACAGGTTAATATTTGACAGCTACGAGTATTTGCGACGTTGTCAACTTTACGATGCATGCTCCTGTAGGCCTGTAGTTTCAACCAGATGTTTCACCGTACAGTGATGCCGAAGTAAAGGAACAACAAGCCGAGTCTTCAGAGCTCGTCATCAAAGTGGTCGCCCATGAGGTCGCTGCCGTAGTCCGTGGCCTCGCTGCCGACGAACACGTCGTGGTGCAGCAGGATCTCCGCGAACGTCAGCAGGTCGTCGTGGTCATCATCTGCTGACGCGAACAGATGGTCTACTTCTTCATCCGCTATTTCACTGGAAAGACGAGAAATTGCAGAAATAGAAAAAAATAAAAAAAATACTAGGCAGAGGAAACTTTTCCAAACATTTATTATTAGGCATTTATTTATTCACAAGGCTACAACGACAGCTAGAATAGATAACAATCACAGTATCTCTAGGTTCACATTATGGGTTTCGACCTGATATCACCCAAAGGGTAATCGCACAAGATGACTAGCTACAACAATAATAACGATAACAACTACAGTATAAGGCCGCATTCCGTATTACACTGTAATCGGTTTGATCGTGCTTACACGAGTACCGAATTGGCGTGAGCGCGATATTGATGTCCCGTGAAACGTCATTGTTGACGTCATGACATGCGCCATCTTGCGATAACGCCGACCATATCATATAATAATATCATCGTGAGCGCTGTCAAACAGCTCTCGGCTGTCATAATCGTGATATTCTAAATTGGAACGCAAATTATTGATGTGAGTGATAAGAGCGATTACAGTCTAACTCGGAATGTAGCCTTTAAAAGGTTTCCCAGTCTCCTGTGATACAGTTTTTAACTAGTACAGGATACAGGTGATCTTTTCTACTAAACCTAAGTACTGTATTGTTTTGCACAGTTTTGCTTATCCATAACATAACTGATGGAAAAAAAATCTGTTACTGTTTGTTGTGGAACAATAAAAATAAAAAATATATAAAAAAGGGCAACGGGGGTTTACATAATCAATGCTCAAGGTCGTTCGCCAGAGGAAGCGCCTTAATACTAGTATGTAATCCTGAGCACTAAAGCAATTGGATTCGGTAAGTGATGTTTATAGCTACAACAATGTTCGACTTATCCGAATGTCGAGCTGATAAGAATGATTGAAGAGATTTTCTACAGTGATTTAATGAAACACAACTGACTTAAACATAACTGACGAAATGTGGGTAGTACCTATTATAGGTACACCTCTGCCTAACCCTACGAGACAAACAGGCGTGATATTATGTAATTTAATGAAGATTGCGTTTTTTTAGGGTTCCATAGTCCCATAGTCCGTCTGTCGAAACGTCTGAAATGACTAATTGGAACCGTGCACCTAGCTTCTCACGTTTCATAAGTGCCCATGTAGGTTTATATGAAATAAAATATTTTGATTTTGTCTGTCTGTCCGCGGCTTAGCTCAGAGACTCTTAGTACTAGAACGCTGTAATTTGGCATGGGTATACGTATTAATCACGCCGACAAAGTGGTTTTTTTTTAATTATGCCTCCCCTGTATATAAAATGGGGATGATATCTACTTTTTCGTCTATATCAAAGTATCGTTGGATAGGCCGTTCAAAAATATTGCGGGTTCGAGATAACCATTTTTCGATTCAGGGATTCGTTTGCGTAATATTAAGCTTTAAGTGTCAATTTTTGTTAGAGTCAAGTGTCCCCCTGCCAGTTAAAAGCGTGGGGTGCTTTGTACCATAATTATTTCCATACTAACTCTACTTTTAAGAAAACGTTCCAATGAAATATTTATAATACAACTGATATCGAGCACTCCACGCTTTTTTTACAATAACATTAATTTTCTCGTATTTATTTTCTTCTTATAATAAAAATGATTTAGTACTTTTTAGTTCAGTTTACCGTTAAAGCGTGTTTTGTTTTGTTTTTTAAATATAATTTATTTTCTATTTTTTAGTTTGTTCAAAATGATGTATTTTTTTTTTTTTTTCAATATCTTTATTTGAATTTTTTCTTCGGTAGTCGAGTAAATTATTTTGTATTTACTTCTTATAAATGTAAAGAAGCGATCTTTTTTTTTTACAAACTTTCAAATTATTGTATTGTCATTGGTCCTTGATAAGTGTGCAAAGTTTCAGTTCCATCAGAATTGTGGAAATTGGGTGAAAATCGCTTTCAAAGATTCCCTTACAAACATACAGGTGGAATAATATAAAAGTGAGTAAAAAAAATTTTTTGTTGATTGCTTTTTAGTTATTATCTCAAAAAAAATATATTGATATTTTTACCTATCGATAGAACCTTCTAATGATAAAAAAGATATAAATAAAAATTATTAATTAAAATGATATCAGACAAGGGTACGTGTGTATCTCTTTTGATACGTACCATTGACTGAAATAATTTTAACAACATTGAAAATTTTACGTGTTACAAACAAGATGTAGGTGGCAACATGTCGTAAAAATACGGCGTGAAATAATAAATTAACTATGTAATACACGTACATTTTAAATAAGGTACGTAACTACTAGCGAACAAGATCAAATTGGTCATACAATACAACAAATATCTGGACTTGAAACAAATATTTTGTGCATGGAATTAAACCATTCTTAGGGCTTCCTTATTACGGTGCGCGTTTTTTCTCGTACTGGGTTACGGTACCAAGACAATATCGCACTGTGAGTTTTAGTCCCTGAAAGTTTCGTCATCGTCATTTCAGCCGAAAGACTTCCACAGCCGGACATAGGCCTCCCCCAAGCACCGCCACTTCGAGCGGTTCTGTGCTACCCGCATCCAGCGGATTCCTGCGGCGTTCACAAGGTCATCGGTCCACCTTGTGGGAGGCATTCCAACGCTCCGGTACGCGGTCGCCACTCCAGAACCTTGGTTCTCCTGCGAATCTCGTCATTTCTGATTCGATCATGTAAGGAAACTCCAAACATAACCCTCGCCATTGCCCTTTGGGTGAGGGTGACTTTTACGCCTTCTAATAAGGCCCATTGTGAGCGACCACGTTTCAGTGCCATAGGTCATCACTGGCAAAACGCACTGGTCAAAGACTTCCGTCTTGAGACTGCGGTATGTGGGTCGAGAAGATAAAGTCTAGCCATAGATATTAGGGCCAACACTCGTGAAAGGCAGATTTGATTATATGCACCCAAAGAATGCCTATTCCATTTACCCTGATTTCAGAGGAAAAACTCAAGAATAATTGGGTTCGAAGTAGTAATGAATATACTCACTCGTTGTTAGGTATGATCCAGGTGTGTATTTCTGTGAGGTCGATTACCCCGTCCTTGTTGAGATCCAGGTCGTTGTCGAATTTGTCCTTCTCCGACATCAGCCACGTTTTGTCCTGCTGGTTACCTGTTGGGATAAGCGAATTACCACGTTAATTTACTTTTATGTACGACGAATCAAAATCTAAGTCATTTATTCAAATTAGACTGAGAATCAGCACTTTTCGAACGTCATAATTACATAAGACAGTCTCCCAAAACCCCCGCCTTTCACCACTTCCAGTTCTTTAGCTGGGAAGAAGTGGCGCAACAAACTCCCCAGCAGCATAGCTGTCTGTTCAGTTAGAAAATCTTGATTCTATGATTGTGTCATCCTTACACACACACACTCACATATCTTTACTTTCTGCACCTCTCATCTCTGATGGAAAAACGTTGCGGCAAACAGGGTTATTTTAAATTAGCTAACTAAACTCCGCAGACGCGAGAATGGGTATAGATATCATGATTAAAAAAAAAAAAAATGTGGGGTCATCGACCGCAGTCATTGCAAACACTTAATTTTTTTTGTGTAGGTAAACTTCACAGGCGTGATGGTTATCGACATCTAAACACGATAAAACATAAGAAAACAGTTTTCCTAGAGTCATACTTTAAGTAACAACACTAACAGCGGTCATTAAGCTGCCAAAATCGATATCGATACCCATCGCGTCTGCGGAGTTTAGCTAGCCAATTTAAAATAACCCTATAAACATAATATGTAAGAAAAGAATAAGCATTCAAACTCAAACCATTTGTTTCAAATAAACCATGAAGCCAGAAAGATGAAGCTAGTTACCCATTCCAAAGCCAACCAAGCCATTCCAAGGTTTCTATGGAGAACGGGCAAGAAACTGCACGGCAAAGGCCTCTTCTCATACAGAGAAGGCATTGGCTTGCTCGACACGGGTTGGCGATTTCAGACTTATTATTTATTTATTTATTAAAACTTTATGCACAAGTAAAAAAATAATGTACAAAGGCTGACTCAATGCCTGAGGTATTACCTACCAGTCAACCTAAGGGTGATGCAGAGAAAAAACATGGCAGGTGCATCATATGGGATAGATAACTCGAAAAAGAAAAATTAAACTAATACATACATATAACAAAATAAGCAGTGTCAGGAGAAATAACGGTTGGTAGAGGACAAAACGAATCAGCGCTGAGATGATTCTGCCAACTTCTTACGAATATATTCACGTGCCTTGATTTTAAATGATAACCGACTGGTTGTCATCCTGATATTGAGAGGGAGCGCATTCCAAAGAAAGACCGCCTGGACAAACAAAAAAAGAGTGATTGAAACCAGAGCAATGAATGAAGACTTTTTACTATGGGCAGAGCATAAGTATTGAACATGGGAAGTCAGGTAAGAAGAAGTGGGTTTGTTGAGGAAAACAATATAGACAGAGCCCTCAACTCTCTGCGCTGACGAATGGACAACTAATCGGTGCGCGGATACTTGATTATACTTATATCAACTATAAGTTCAGGTTTCCTTACGACGTTAGCCTTCACCGATGTCAGTATTGTACAAGATAAACTCAGAAAGTATATATGAATTGTAGAAGTCAAGCCCGAAGTCCTTGCCCGTATTTGAACCTACAACCTCGTGCATGAGCAACCACTGGGCCATCACATGATACTCCATGTAAAGAAATTCCATGGAAGCTTTTTTAAATTTCTCAATTCATTGGAGTCACTATTCAAATACATTTACATCAATCAATGTAAGTACAAAATGCGTGCCACCAAAAGTGTGTCAACTGCTAAACGAGATAGAACCGTATAATTGACCTAATCGTTATTAATTCGTTCGTCAGTGTTCTGTTACACTCGGATTGGAATAATAATAAATTATAATAATGGAGGGCGACTGATATGAGTCGCCGATTGAATAATCGAATTGCATTGTATTTAAAACAAGCTGACCTGACTGACGTTGTCCTGTTCAAATTTCAATAATTCATACAAAATTCCCAATTTAAATTCACTTTATGTGATCCAAACACGGACGTGTAACGTAAAGTCAATTATGGGAGCATTTAGAAAAAAAAAAAACCTATACCATGTGACATATCAAATGACAAGGCTTGTTGTGAGGGTCTCAAATATTTTTTTTAATCTTTTTAAAATAAAATCTTTTAAAGTTATTTAAGAAAATAGACGAAAATGTACCATTTCCCCCCCTTAATCGCCGAAACAATGGAGCCTAAAATTTTGATTTTATACAAGATAACAGATACATTATTATCATCGTTATAAAATATTAACTGTTTGTAATACAACGACATTTGAACCGCGAGGTGGGCGTTACCTTATCATTTAGACGAAATTTGTTTTCTTTTTTTTAAACGCAACTTAATAGCTGAAATTCGTTAAAATAAATACCTACTGACAGACATTTAATTCTATTTTGTCTAAGGGTAAATTTTGTCTTATTTTTGTGTAGATTAAGTTGAATTTCGAGTGTTTTCAAGTCAGTTGCTTCGATGCTACGTCGCGTTTTGATGGTGTGAGCTGAGCCTTCATTGATATGTTATTGTCATCTGTTGTACCGTCACGTCAATAACACATTATTATTATTTATTGATCACATTACATAAGGTTATAATGACACGTAATATTGTATTCAGTATGATTTATCTATACAAATAAATAAAATTGAAGTGTCTGTCTGTCTCTGGTGCTGATCCATGCGTCATGTTCGTGAACGGGCGCCGTCAGTTGGGACTGCTCATCTCTTAGCTGCCAAGCTAGGCAGCTAAGAGATGAAATAAGTCTTGGCAGGCTTATTTTAATTTATTTGAATTTTTGAATTGTTTTTATTACGGACGCTTCTAACGTGCACGTCTTTCTACCTTGTTCTCACATGCATAACTTCAACACGGATGATGTAACCCATTTTTTGTAACAATATTTTGTTTTAAAAGAGTGTCCGTGGAGTTTCTTGTCCGTTCTTCTCCATAGGAACCTACTACGCTTTGGAATAGGCAACTAGCTTCATCTTTCTGACTGACCGACCCCTTGACAATTCTGAAGTGCTTGTAATTGATTTATTGGAAATAAATGCTTTGAGTTTGTCTGTTTGTTCCGGCTAATTTCCGAAACGGCTGGACCGATTTTGACGGGATTTTCACTGGCAGACAGCTGATGTTATAAGGAGTAACTTAGGCTACCTTAGGATCACGAGATAGCAAAACTAAAAAAAAAAAAAATCGTTTCATACTAAACAGACGCTTCAATTTTATTTATTTGCATAGAAAAAGCCAAGCGGGCGAAGCTGCGGATAGCAGCTAGTTTGAAATAAATGCTTTGACTTTGGTTTCTAGTCTAACGAAATGCAGCTGCATACCATTATTTTACATGGAGCAATTATCGATATGCCGTACTCACCTCTTTCGCCAATATACTCGTTGAAGTCGATCCGCCCGTCCTTGTTGGTGTCCTTCTCCCTCAAGGTTTGGTTGATGAGGAACTGGTGCATTTCTGCATGCTCTTCAGGGTTGGTAAACACCTGGAGACAAGGTGTCAGTAAGAGAGGAGATGACGTCAAGTGGTAAGGAGAGTAACGTTTTACAGGGCCTGTTATTTCCCTTAGGAGTCGAATAAAAAGAAAAAACACAGAAATAACGCTAAGTGAAAACGAAGTAATATCGCGGACGGGTGATGCGACGGGGTGGGTCGGGGAACAAGAAACTTCATGCGGACGAAGTCGCGGGCAGAAGCTAATGAAATTATGAAATGCCGCTCTGTAGTGCACAAATACATTGATTATGAGAGTCGTATCACTAAATATTACGTTTTAGGTGTAAAAAAAGGCACTTGGAAAGCTTCCAAATGCTTTTTAATAAGTTAAGCATGTACCCTCTTCATTCGTCAGGCACACAGAAGAAAGAATAGCTGACTAAGTTAATAAGTCAACTTGGCTGACGTGTGTGATAACATCTAGTAATAACCTAAGACATAGGTAAAAATAGGTCGGTTAAGTTTTAAAGCTATCTCTCTCCTATTATTTTGCTGTGCCCGACAGGGTCCATAATCTCATAAAATTTTAAGTTACCACCTAAGTACACATCCATACTAATATTATAAATGTGAAAGTAACTCTGTCTGTCTGTATGTATGTTACGTTTTCACGCCTAAACCGCTCAACCGATCATCATGAAATTTGGCAGAGATATAGCCTGGGATATGGAGAAGGACATAGGCTACTTATTTACGCGATAACCGACATCCACGCGGGCGGAGCTGCGGGCAAAAGCTAGTGGTGGAATAAAATAAATAATTGAGTATTTGAACGCTTGCATTCCTCTCAGTATCTTATCGTACATAAGATGGTAAGAGGAAGGAAGACCGCATTCCGTCCACATAGGAAATTAACACGGACTCAAATAATGTGAGCAGCATGAGAACTGACCTGAAACTCCTCCAGTTCCAACATACCGTCGCTGTTGGCATCGGCCACTGCCCACATCGCCTTCTCCTCTTGCAGTAGCTATAAGATAATTAATCACAGTCTGTAGACATTCATAATAATGAACAAAGACTTATTTATTTAAACTTCTCGCACAAAATAAGGTACAAAGGCGGAATTAATGCCTTAAGCATACTCTAACAGTCAACCATGGGTGGCGAAGAGATAAGATGACAGGTGCTGTGTTTAAGAGGAGATAATAATAAAAATATTAAAAAGACCATAAATCAAGTGTAAACTTATAATTGACATTCATACATTATATTTACTATAAAAATACCTACTTTTTAATATGTATACAAATTCAAGGGAAAGAGATACGTAATTGAGATGACTCTACACTATTTGTTATGAAAATAACTCTGCAATTTCCGCTTAAATGCATACCAACTGCATGCATACATTAGTCCCAATTAAACTTTTCAATTGATCTGTTGAAGACCTGACAGTGTCACTAGATTCAAACTTTTTCTTTTTCACTCCCTCCATTCAGATGTATTCATATAATTTCCTGCTATGTACTTGTTCCTAGATATAGTAGTCAATTATATGAGTTCGTTTGTATGAAGCACTAGACTGTCGGTACTCCTGTGGATAGTTATTGTCTAGGCTGAGCTAAGCCAATAACATGGCAGTACTGACATGCCTACTGGGGGGTGTGACTATCGATTCTTTACGTACTATCGCGGGGATCCGAATTGGACCACCGAAAGGACTATTCTTGCTTGCAGCGCCCGGGCGCTATAGTAACGCTAAACTACGTTCATAACATTTTTGGTGCACTAAAACAAGGGGTTATTGTAAATGAAAAAAAAAAAAGACCGTAAAAAATCAGCCTAGGTAGTCAGGCATCAGTCTGTGATCATGGTAACAGAGCCTGAGAAATGTATTTAATCAAATGGTTTTTTTTTTATTGGTCGTCATCGTGAGCAAGGGATTTTGTTTTGAAAGTGTGCCGATTCGCATGCCCGCGATTGTACCTAGTATCATAATCATTCTGTTGCCCTTATCCCAATTTGCCTAGTGTTAGTTATTAATTTTTGCCCTTATAAGAAGAACACACGGCTTTTCCAACAAAACACGAAATCCAATTATCCTGTTAGACCCACTAACAGTATCCACGGTATACCTACCAGGCCCGAATCCCCAGCATCGTCAGGCCCCACATCTTCCTCCGAGTCTACTCCGAAGGCGTCGTGCAGGTACTCGTGCCACGTCACGGCGCCGTCACGATCCTCGTCGGCTTCCATCAGCCGTTCCTGTGCCTCTTCGCGGGACAGGTTACTGGCGGAGGGAAAGACAGCTTGTTTAACACCAAAGGATTGACTGAGAGACAACGCACAGCCTAATAGGGTAATTGGTAATATGTGCTAGTGTCAGCAAGTCCACTTCAAAGCGCGTATTTTGCGTACGGGTGGCCTCCTTAAGAAAGGGCAGCAATGCCTTGGTGTTACTGACAATCTCACCGAGTCAGTAAGTGCTGATTTATCAACTTCAGATATCTTTATCAGTGCCCCCTGCTTCGCACGATTTTTACGACTTTACAAAACATCGAGATTTATTTAATATTATGAATGTACTAGCTGACCTGATAGACGTTGTCCTGTCCAAATTTCAAAAATTCATACAAAAATTCCCATAGAAAAACTAATATTCTTCATATTTGTTTCTTTCATAGTTATTCTGCTATTTGTGGCAGAGAAAAAACCAACATATCAAAGTTCATAAAAATCGGTCCAGTTGTTCTTGAGTTATGAATCAGTCACCCTGACGGGTGTAACTAACCTGACTGATTTACCAACCGACTTTGTTTTATATATTTAGATAATACACATAAACCTTCCGGAACAAATTATAAATACATGTTTTTAGCACAGATCAAGTAGAATGTAACATCATTCTGAATCTTTTTCCTCTTCTGAAGAACTCCTAATACCTAATATTAATCATTTAATGATATCAAATATGACATATTATAATTATGCCTTATCTCTGTATGTATAAGTAGGTATAAGTTAACCTATGCACTAGAGAATGTTACAAGTTCCCCATAATGACATAACACTAGTGTTAAAATTTAAGATTTAGAATTAAAACATCAACACTAAGGTATTGATGTTTTAATTTTATCTTAAGGCATGAAAAGGGACCCATGATTATTTTCTTCATTAGATAGACCCTTACATCACCAACCATTTTAATTAAGTGAAGTCCTCAAAAGTACAGTTATATTTGTTAATCATGAACTGTTTGTTATCAAATTATGTTCAAGATATTTCGAGGCAACAACAGGAAAAATGATTGCCAAGCTTATATTAGCTATAGCGGAACAAAACAATGTAACATTGAAAATATCGCTATTCACAGGTTTCCCCTAAAATATTATTTAATATGTTTCTACTGCACAACTACTGGGAAAAGTCTCACAGAAACTTAAAGAGTTAATAAAATTCATAACAACTTACATGAAAGATTTCAAAATCCAATTTTTGAGTTCCATTCTGTCTATTTCCTGATCTCCGTTCAAATCCATCTGGGGCAGCAGCAACGCCAGGCGCCGTTTGGCCTCCTCCGCGCTGAGTTTGTCATACTCTTCAGCTTCCCGCACGCTCCCTGGAGAGAAGTAATACGTGAAGCCTAATGCTACAGGCACCAAAATAAACAACGCTTTCATAAGCGACATCTCGACGCGCGCCGACCGCTATCGCATTTCTTATCAACTGAGCGAGCTGTTGTAAAATCTTGCGATCCAGCCGCCGGTCGACGTCACAACATAGATGCAGTAAAAAGAAAAACCCTCAATTGTACCTAAAATGGCCTCGTGGTCGAACTCGGAGTTGTGTCCGGAGTCGCCGTAGTGCTCGTAGTCCCTTGCGCGAAAGCTCCCGTCGGTCTCCCGCTCCAGGGTGTCCACGCTGTGCCCGTGCACCGCCGCCGAGGCACAGTACAACAACATGTTGTAAGTCAAAAGAACACTCAAGAAATACTTCAAAGCCATTTTATTACACTCCGTTACAAATTTTATTATATTATAACCTTGCTTTATGGCTTTATAATTCAAATTTCATTTTAATGTTTATTTTTCCAAACTAACATTGACGGAGAAAAAGAAATCATGCAATTTTGATTGATGACATTTGATTTAGTGGTGTTGCCAATATTAGAATTTTAAACTTTCACCAAGCCAAGCTCATTTGACTAGTGAAACGTAAAAAAAAATGAGCATTTTTTTTTTTCATTTCAAATTCAACTAATAGCATGAATATGCATATCATCTAAAATTACTGAATAATAAAAGAGCTTCACTATCACGAATCTTTTACCGGCCGGGCCTCATGGCATGGCTGGCAGACACAGACACTAAACTTTCAATGGGGTCGAGGCCTTGGGGAATAACGGATGAGCGGATGCGCAGTGTATTCTAGAGTGTGTTATATTAGTATACATACCTTACCTGATTGGGGAGATCTCACGTTTGTTGATTATAATCCGACATACCAATGATCAATCACGTAATCACGTTTCGACTAAACGATAGAATCTCGTTCTTGTGCAAAAATAATGGAGCACGTTTGGTATTAAACAGATGGTCATAGCGGTTAATAGCATCGATGAGGTATTTAGTGTAATTTAAAGGTAAGAACGAAGGTAGATTTAAGATTTTAGGCTTAGAGAAATTTAAACAAAAACCTCTTCTGAACATGTTTACAACAGTTTATTTCAACAAATTGCTAGCTGCCATCACGATCAACGTGATCCTGCGTCCTGCGACGTGGTTGGGGTAGGCCACCAGGAACTTGGACAGGTGCTTGCGAACCTCGCCGACCACCAGCGGGAGATGCCCGCGAGTGTCCTGATTCACGACGTCCAGGTTTATTATAGCTTCCTCTAGGTATCTGCATGTAAAAAATACAATGGACAAATAAGCTTGTGCGGGCGTTCTTCTTTTTCCTATGGAGAGATATGATTCTGGCGACTCTCAAAAATACTATTTGACACATAGGTACTACATAAGAAGAATGAGCATCTAATCAAATATTAGCTGCAAATATTGGGTACGATCGCGTGGTTTCAAATAATAGGTACACTATATAACAGAGAACGTTTCCAGTTATAAGAAAGAGAGAGAGTAACGGACAGACAGACACTGATAACTATTTCGATGTAGCAAAACAAAACATAACTAAAAGTTTAACCTGCACTTGAGCTGCGTTTCATGCAGCATATCCGTAGCAAGCTGTTGTACCAGCGACAGGAGCACATGCTGCTGCAAGCTGCAGGGCGCTGCGAACACCTGGTCAGGGTCTACGGCGCGACAGGCAGCCATCACGAGCGAGAGGTCACCAGCCGTCAGCGCGCGCTCGAACGAACCGTTCACGTCGCCTTCCGCAATTTGCTTGTTGATCAGCGCTATTTGCATCTAGGACAGAAACACTTAACATAGCATCACGCTTGAATGAGCTTAAGAGGTAAGCAGGGGTGCTTGTAAATACTTAATACGCATCCACATTTGCCGGTTTATGATTCTAGTCTAGTCTAGGCTAGTCCATAAAGGTCCACAAAACCTGATTATAGGCCATACTAAGTTGCGCCTACCTACGCTTTTTTTGGAAGAACATCAACAAAACCAACATTGTGGAAGAAATAAATCGACGGTGAAGTGCCAATACCTCCTAACTTAAATTTTTCTACAATTCACTTTTTTATCATTTTGAACTTAAAAGCGTTATTCGCATGTTTTAGTGAAATCTCCTAAGTGTATTTTTAGTTACTAAACTATGTATATGTGGAAATACCTCCAACTAAACCAAGGTGCCTATTTCATGGCATTACGAGTACCTCCATGCATGCATCCTCATTCAGTTCGTGTACATTTTTGACTTTGTCAGTTAGGTGTTATTGGCACTTCACCGTCGAAATAGCACTTTGCTCAACTGATATCGATTCGTAGTCTTGGTTTTTAGAGTACAGATTTTTTTTTTAAGTTAAAATTCTTTAGGCGCGTTGAGCACTTTTTGGGTGAACAAAAATCATGGCACTTGCGTCATCATCACCGAACGCTTTCCATGAGCTATAATTATGTATACTGTATATGTATGTGTACTTTTTGGGTGAACAAAAATACAAATTCCTAAACTATTTCGATGAATGTATGAAAAGCTTTTGAAGTGAAAACTTCTTTAGTCGCGTTGAGTGATTTTAGCTAGGGGAAAAACTTATGGATTCGCGTCACTGCCAATTTTTTTTTCAATTCGTTTTTTTAATATAAATAAATACAGTACATTTACATGACATAACATTACGCCTGTATTCCGCGAAGGGCTAGGCAGATGTGTATCTACGTATACTTCACCCACATTTCGCCAGTTATGTTTAAGTCCCATGTAATAGGGGGCGAGTCTGCTCGCCATTAACCGGGTACTAATCTAGACGCCGCGCGTCGGCTAGCGGCTGCTACTGACAAATTTCAGATGGAAAAACCCAATAACACAAGGCTCAAGTTCGAATGTTCCAACTACTAAAGTCCCAGATTTTAACTTTGGTATTAGATCCCAAGATATTGAGCGATGCCCACGGCTCCGCCCGCGTGGATGTCGGTTATCGCGTAGCCTATGTCCTTCTCCATATCCCAGGCTATATCTCTGCCAAATTTCATGATGATCGGTTCAGTGGTTTAGGCGTGAAGACGTAACAGACAGACAGACAAAGTTACTTTCACATTTATAATATTATAGTATGGATTGGAATGAAAAACAAACCGTCCAAAGGAATCCGGCTCGAAGGACCATGTAGAAGGTTGTCAAGATAGTCAATGATAATGCTGCGGTTAAGGTGAAATAATTATATTGATCGGACCAAAGGCTTTATATAAAGGAGCGAAGGAGCATACGCGATGACCGCTAGTCATGTACTAATTGCTCAATTGATATTAATTAATAATGTTACGGAAAACTGCTTAGTCGTTGGTAGTGTATGGTTTCACCCTACACCATTCATTATGTCCTTTAAAGGACACAAAGCTTTGTGGGTCGGCCAAAAAGAGGTATCAATCTTTTCCGCCGCTTAATTATTCGTGAAAATTACGAAAACTTATAGAAGAGATGTTTAACCGGAAGTCCTCGTTTGATTGTGAAATAGTACAGTTGTGCCAAATAAAAGTGTGAGCAAGAACAGTGTTTTGCCCAGTTTGATAAAATACTCACCAGCTGATCGATGACAGACACCTCAGGGCCCGCTGGTTGCGGTGGAGTGTCCGGTGCGTAGTCGAGCGGAGGCACGGGGGTCTCCGCTTCAATCCCGGGCTTCGGATGGGACCCGGCCGACAACAAGTCTGCCACTTTGTTGCGCCATTCGTTTAGCTCTTTGTGGAGCAACCTGTTTTAAATATAAGTACAGAACATCACGACTGAGGCCCTAGTGTGAGTTTCTTTTAACCATCTCGACTTTACGCATCGACCGCGTTCGGCGCTCCGATTGGCCTCCGATTGGCCCTGCACCAATCGGAGTTTTGAACGCAGTCGATGCGTAAAGTCGAGATAATTAAGCCGAAACTATAGGGCAAAGGAAGTTAGTGTTTACCGTGTGAAGTCAGAAAAATTATTGTTAAGCAAATTGATAAAACTGAAATTGTCTTGCCCCATGTTTATCTCGGGGGGGGGAGGGGGGGGGTGATTTCCTAATTTCCCAAGCCGTTTCCACAAACAAACAGTATATATATTATATGTGTAGTTTTTACTTTTTAGCAACAGCACCCGTTACTGAAATAAAGTTAAAAACTAAAACTGAACTACGCCAACTAAAGTGGTATATAGGTAAACAAGCCATCGATGTAATTTTTTTAAATTAAGATAGGTATATGAATGACCTTTGATTAAGTTTTTATTAAAACAAATTAAATGAATGTGTACTGCAGATTTTTTAAAATCTTTTTTGAGCTTTTTCGCTAAATGCGAATATGACACTCTATACAAAAGGTGAACATTTATTTACATGAGTGCATTTTACAGCTAGGTTCTGGGGTCCGTTCTTCAGGGCGAACTTAACCATATTTATTATACGAATTATATTATCCGATAACGGGTTTGATAGGTTTATTTTATGTGCGCCAATTTGTGTTCTGAGCGATTGATTCCAGACACATCTCATCAAAATATGATACGTGTAATATACGTGTGATATGATCTTCGTTACACGCACTGCAAACAGGTGATGTTAACTTTTTCATCATAAAACCGAATTTATTGAGAGGCATATGTCTTGAACGAAGCCTTAATAATATGCTTAAGTCCTCCCTGGTAACAAAACACTTATCAATCCAAGGTGAAAACGAAGGTTGTGAATGGATTGTTCTATACCCAATGCCTTTATCCCTGGAACGAAGAATAAATATTTTTTTTTTTTTTTGAAATACGTGTAGTTTAGGAGTTATGAGGGAACAAATGAATACACATCGACGGTGAAGTGCCAATAACTCTTAACTAAAAAAGTAAAAAATGTACACAAACTGAATGAGGATGCATGCATGGCGGTAATGCCATAAAATAGGCACGTTGGTTTAGTTGGAGGTATTTCCACATATAGTTTAGCAACAATATAAATTCACTTAAGAGATTTCACTAAAACCTGCAAATGCTGCCTTTAGATTCAAAATGATAAACAAGTGAATTCTAGAAAAATGTTAGTTAGGAGGTAGGTGGCACTTCACCGTCGACATACGAGTAATAGCCTGTAAAAATCATAACCTTCCTTTGGCTTTGCCGCAGTCGGATAAAAATGAGATCTTATTCTTACGTACTCTTCAACAGTGCACTGCAGCGTATTGACCAGGTTCTTGCCAGGATCAGCCGAGGCCTCCAGTAAGCATTGATGCCGCTCCAACGCACGCCGGAGGGCTCCGGACGTCTTGTATACAGACTTGAATAAGGATGACGACTTGTCTTCCACTGTCGTTGGAAAGCAATAATTAAAAAAAACTATGTTTTATCTCGTAAAGAACGAAAAAAATGCTGCCAAACAAATGAAACGTGGCAAACCAACCCGTGCACATCCAATGTACCAGTGGACGGTAGACTTACTATAGGTAGGTACTTAGCTTTTTTTAAAGGTTCCCTTGACCTGGGCGTTCCCCAAGTCCGTGCTTGGAGAGAGAATTTCCTACTAGCACCAACTTAGCTTAGCAGTTTAAGTAACTTAGCGACACCTAGAGGCAGTCCAACATAGCATCACGCCTGTTTATTATACTCCGAAGGGTTCGTTTGGCAAGACCCAAGATAGTACTTACTAATTCCATGAGTACACCCGCATTTCGCCCGTTATGTCCGCGTTAAAAGTTACTCACGTTCAAAAAAAGCTTGCTCTATTATCTTGTGTATGTGAGCAATGAGGCGCCGGTGTGAGCGCTGCAGAACCGGCAGGTATAGCTTCGACATGTCGCGACTAAAACAGCCTCCAATCAGACCGCGCACTGACTCCGCTGTTGCGCGGACCATCTGGTCTTTTAGCTCCTGTGTATTTAACTTAATTAATTAGTCTAAAAAAGTTTATTATTTTTCACTATTTATTCGCCTATCACTACTAAACAACAGTGACAGGAAGTATTATAACATCATCAAGATACAAAAAGTGGATTAAATACGTATTATCGAAACTAACTTAAAAACTACCCAAGGCAAGTTAATAAAAAAAAATGAAACCACCGCGCAAGCTTCCCAAACCAAATGAAAAAAGAATGTCAAAATCACACCACGCCACAATTGGCAAAAATATTGAAGAACATACATTAAAAGAAAAGTATATAACCTCCTCCATTTTTGAAGTCGGTCAAATCAAAGATATGAGTAGGTACATAAGTTTATGCATACCTCGCTCTGCAGGAAGCTAATGAGACTGTTTCTGATCTCGCTGTCGAGAGATACCTCCTGCCTCGACTCGATGGCGTTCAGCAGACTCCTGGCGCGGCTGTTCACAGTCTCATTCTCTTCTCCACTGGATTCTACTACACCCAGACCTGTCATTCTAAAACGGCGTATATTTAATAAGCGAGCATTCCATTCCAACACATGATTAAAATACCGAGCAGATAGAAAGCTTCATACTAACGCCGTGCGCGGGAGCACTACGACACGCACAGCTATGTGTGCGTGTCCTGTTACTGACAAGGCTGGGGGGGCGAGCGCCGGAGACCAATAATATAGTTATTATAGTTGGTTTGCAACTTATGGTATGGTATAAAATTGATATGCAATTTTATTAATGTCATATTGAGCTGCTCTAAAATTGATTGTGCTGCCAATAAATTATAGTGCTGCATGATGTGCGACACATCAGAACCGATAGCGTCCGAAGGATCCCCAATTATAGATTCAGGGTCAAATTTGATAAAAATTGCCGCCATTTTGAACAGCAAAAACTGTTTTTTTTTTTTTTGTTTTTCCGTTTTCAGCTTTGGCCCCAAAGTAAAAGTTGTTCATAATGATAAGTACTCGTAGAATGTTCACTATTGTGGCCGCTCCCTAGCCAATCAAAAAGAAGCGTGTACAATAGATATCTACTTAATTGTTTTTCTTTATCCTTTAAATTTATCCTCTAAAAAGAACCAGGTTCTTAATAATTAATTACAATCTAGCCTACAAGACTAATAATAATAAGCGATTTTAATGTAACATATTTTTTTACGTGGTATTATTTTAAAACTTAGATTAGTGTTGATTGTATTTTACACAAGTCCGTTCCACTTAATTGTTTGAATAAAATATATTGTTATTTTTTTATCATTTCTAACAAAAAAATGTTGGTAACTACTTAATTTTAAACAAAGCTAGTAAGCTACACTATTTTTAATGTTCCGTACCAAAATTGTAAAATGGAAACCATAGGGGACCACCTCAGTCAAAGTGCCTGTCCATCCGTTCGTCCGTCCGTCTGTCCGCCTCTCCGTCAGTTCGTCAATCCGTCCGTGCTCATTGCTTTACTCGCATTTGTACGGTATTTTATTTGTTTGATAACCGAGTGACTGCCCTATGAAAGTAGGTAAGAATTTTGAACTTAGTTAGGAAGCTTTCCCTCTGCTCAGTTTTTTTTTTCTTGTGGTATTGCTGCCCCCGACTATCCTACGCACGTGTAATTATTAGCTTCATGTATGAAAATGCCTCCGGAATCACGACCACGTAGGTATGTATGTACAGTCAGCGTCACGATGTAGGTATCCCCCTTAAAAGCAAATTTTAATACAAATGGGGTACCCAATTGATGCAGCCCACTGTACATACTATCGCAGGCACGAAAATCTAACCACCTTGAAAACAATATCCTGCGCACACGATGACCACATCTGTATACCCATTGCCATTTTGCGATGACCAAAAAAAAAACTTTGGTTTTAATAAATTTCTCAGGTTCTGTTTTACTTGGCTGGTTTTTCTTACGATCTTTTTTTTTTTTTCATTTGCAACAAGTTGCTTAGAACAAATCGGATGCTGCGATGCTACTGGTTGATGAGCGTAAGTAAGCGTTACTATAGCGGCCGAACGCTGCAAGCAAGAATAGTCCTTACGGTGGTCCGATGTCCGAGACCGCGATGGTACCTACAGTCCGATTCAAAATTTATGACGGCTCGGAACATGAGGCAAGTCGCTCCGCAGTAACAAATTCACGTATCAGCGGCGGTGAGGGGTGCGGTACTGCGCAGCGAGTAGCGCACTTCAGAGCCACCATCAAATTTGACGCGTGCTAATACCAATGCGTGACAGACAATCAAATGAAACGTGCGTTACCACTCCGTGCACATCCTACGTAGCAGTGGAAATACCAACGTCTTTAATGTCGTCAAACTCTTCATGGTAATCATAGCATGACTATGGAAGAGCATAACATTAGATAAATGATAGCAATAAATTATGATCGTTTTCGGTTAAAATATGATAATTACTTACTACCTACCTACTGGGAACAATATAAAATGTACGTCTAGCTATGTACAGTCGCCAGCACATCAAGTTACCATAAACTGTCAGATTTTTTCATTCGATTTTGAACTTAACCGTCAACATGTTAAAGTTTAATATCGTTTGGAGAAATTTGACAGTTTCGTGTAGCCTGATGTGCTGACGACTGTACATTTTAAAATAAAGTTGCAAAAAGTACTTGGTAAACCTTTGAGCAATAGCCTTTTTGAGCATATCAACTAGCATCTGATTGTGCGCGAGCTCTGTCTTCTCCATTATCAACTTAGAGCTTCGCAGCTCTTCCTTCATGGTTGTCAGCAGCCGGCACTGTTCCAGGAACATATCTGTCAGTTGGAGGAAAGTTTTTTTCATTTTATAGACTAACACAATCTATCTAGCCTACAGCTATTAAGTAATTTAAATATAAATTGATCTGCTAAGTGCTTACCCTATTAGCGATTGCCGTTGGCTTCCATACGCCAACAGTTGGGAATGTATTGGCAGACGGTTAGTTATTCCGCCAACCTAAACTTAAAATAGGCCCATTATCATAAACATGCACTATTTGCCCAACGGATAGCCAACGACGGGCCTGCTGTTACTATTCCTACTGTTGGGTAATTTTTGTAGGGATTTAAGTTATACTGACAACATTGGGCCAACTAACGCGGGCCTGCTGCTTCTATACCTACTGTTGGGAGATTTTTGTAGGGATTTAAGGTATAATGACAACATTGGGCCAATTAACGCGGGCCTGCTGCTTCTATTCCTACTGTTGGGAATTTTTGTAGGGCCATTTACTGCTACTCCAACGGGGTGGTAGCGGGGTGCGCGGGGAGCGGGCGGCGGCACGCGTCGCCCGGCCCGTCCGCCATTTTGTTATTCATTTGTGCACCTGCGGCTGCGGAGTGTTTGTTTTGTTCGCATCAACGAAGATTAGCCTAATATCAGGCTGGCAGGCTGTGTTTTAGTTAGTTAACCCTTAATGTTTGTGAAAGTGTTAAATGTATAAAGTTGTGGAGTTTTACGACGATGATGGTTACGGTGGGGAACTCGGTGTGGTGCGTGAAGAATGGATGACGCCACGGAAGACTCATATTATTGCATGTGTGTTACAAAACGTGTAAAAATCGTCGCTGCACATGAACCTTATTGGCTTCAAAATAAGGTTGGTTTTTCAAAACAAATCGCTAAAAAAACCAACCTTATTTTGAAGCCGATAAGGTTCATGTATAGCGACGCGCGTACGGCCGGCGCTGGCGAGACGCGTCGCTCTGAAACCAGCCATAGAACCAACCAACATACAACCGCTTGCCTAAATGTATTAAGTGTCGTTGGGCCTACCCATAACACGTTTTCGTCGGGCCTTCGTAGGGCAATGTACGTTGGCCCCATCGCAAGTTGGGCCTTCGTAGGCAAATCCACGTAGGCCATCAGTTGTTGGCCCAACCCGCAAACTGCCCGCCAATTGTATGTATTTGCCAACTAACCAGAGGTAAGTGGCCCAACTAAATGCCAACAAAAAATGCTTCTAGGGAAGTAACTATAAAATTAAGATCAAACGTCTTTCTTATTCACTCTATTTTAAGGGGTAAGACACTTGATTCTCGTGTTCTATTCATCATCTGCCCTTCCCAACTATGTTGGGTCGGCTTCCAGTCTAACCGCATGCAGCTGAATACCAGTATTTTACTTGGAGCGACTGCATATCTGACCTCCACAACCCAACTACTGCAGTGCCGGATTTATATTTTTTATGAGTTTAGGCCACTTTATTTCCGCCGCCCCTTGTACGTTTCTAAAATAATAATTTTCCATTTGTAGTAAGGAAGGCATTAAAGTTAAATGAACTTGTTTGACTTTTATCCTCTGAAATCGAGTGAGCGTCCCTAGGCCGCGGCCTATACGGCCTAGTGACAAATCCAGGACTGAACTACTGGGTAATACGATTATACCCCTTGATAAGACTGGTTGTCAGACTTTCGGGCTTCCGGCGACCCGTAACGACTGTCAAAGATCTACGAATGACAGCCGGGAGCAATGGCTTAACGTGCTATCGGAAGCACGGAGGGGTCTTGGTATGGAAAGATGGTCACCCATCCACGGACCAACCACGGTAAGCGTAGCTTAACCTGATCGATCGACCTGTGCGGCTGATATTACTTAGCCACAAGCTATTTAAGGCAGTAATTAATGGATGACCTTGGGGTTTTCATGGGTATCATCACTGAGCCAAAATACCTATATGGTCTGTAGGTCCTATACTCGTACGTAGTTGAGAAATAAAGTACAAACAAGGTATTGTCAAAGGCAGAATTAAGGTACCTACTTGCTTTGCTAGGTATGTTGTTAACTAAATTGGAGACTGATGTTAGTAGTAAATGGTAAAACGTCACAACTTGTTTTCACTAACGCTTTTGTGCTGCAATAATTAAAACATACCTAAATATCACGGTTTCATTGTCAAATACATCTATTTTCCTAAAAGGTCCCCGAAACGATCATTTGCAAATATTGCAATCAATTGCATTTGGTAGACGATCAGTATGCGCAACAATGTGTAGGTATCAATCACGTAAACATTGACAATTGGACGTAGTTATGCAGAAATGTTCCAACCCACAAGTCACCCGAAATCGAGATAATGTGATCAAACTACCTTTTAAGACACTTAGAGTCAGATTTGCAATAAGGTTCCAAGTTTTAAGTCTTATACTTGGAACCTTATTGCAAATCTGACTCTTAAGTGTCATAAAAGGTAGTTTGATCACATTATCACGATTTCGGGTGACTTGTGGGTTGGAACATTTCTGCATAACTACGTCCAATTGCAATTGATCGTTTCGGGGACCCATAACACACGTACATATGTAGATATGCCAAAAAATGCACAACAACATATTCGGTACTCACCGCTCAACCGATCAATCTTCTGCTCCATCACAACGAGCATATCACTATCTGTCATTTTATCACAGATTCCGCTGTCCATGGGACGCTCATCGCTATCAGAGTGCATGCACAGCTCGGCAGAAGAGTCGCTGAACGTGCTGTGAACAGGCCCGTCCTTATTGACCGTCATGTCGATCGCAGTCTCTTCGCTGTGCAAAGAGTTTAACGATTGGCATCTCCGATATTTGGTATTTTCTACTTGAGCCTGCTTTGGATCCATGATACAAAGATTTGGTAACACTTAACGTGTTTTGCACTTTGATAATTTCGATGTGAAGGTTGACTTGTCTCACTCGTTTTGTGTTTTGACACATTTTTCGTTCTACCCTCATTTTGTTAGCATTTTGCGATAAAGCCCGAGTCATACCAAATACGTTTGTCGCGCGTAGTTTTTTTTTTTTTTTTTTGGGAATGTTTTGGCCTGGCTGCCAAGACCTTTAAATCAAGTCTTTTTTCAAAGATAAATGAAACAGACGCAGTTTGTCTTGTTCATACTTCCTTGCATTCTATTCGCGTGCTCGACCGTAAAAAAGACGCAAAAAGCACGCGAACGCGGTGTGCCCTTTGGTGCCCTTGTATTTTGTAATGCTTTCCTTACAAACTAGATTCTGTAGGTAGTGTGAGGGAAAAAGATTGGAAAAAACAAAATAAAAAACATAGATTAATTACAAATCAAATATGCATTTATTGATATAATGTATTTCTTAGAGTAATACTATCAATGTCAAGAGTACCTAAAGCGTCGACAAAAATAATGATATAATCTTATAAAAAAATAACATGCACTCCTCACTCAATGTTACAGCTAAATTAGAAAATAAAAAATTTACTTGCTGTATCAATCGACACGCTATTAGCAAGCAGAACCACTTTTATTCAAACAATCAGAAATAATAATCAACGATTCAGTGTTTACTCATATAGCTAATCACACAAGTTTTTTAAACAGTAACAGTCTGTGTCAATATTTGATTGACAATCATTATTAGCAATTGACTGCATGCACTTTCTTAACCTAGAGACTAATTACTAATCGGGAAATTAATCAATATTTAATCCGCGTTTTTGGTGTAACTTGGCACGAAGGTTTTCCAAGTGAACTTTCAGAAATTATAGCACTTAGGTGCAAAATGGTGCGTCTACGCAAATCGCGTTTAATGCTGGCACTTCTTTTTTCAAATATTCGCGACATTTAAGGTGTCTGCACACAGCGGGCGCGGCGCGGCGGGACCGGGCGTGGCGGGGCGCCGACGCGACGCTGAGCAGTTGTAATGTACTAGATATTACGGAGGACGCCACACAGAGCCGACGGCTGACACCTTTATGGTCATAGAAATTGTACCTTACGTCTATTGAAATAAAGTTAATTTTGTATTAGTGAAATGACGCGAATATTTGTAGTGCATTACATTTGTATCAAAAATCAGAGCGACCTAATCGGAATGCATTAAGCACCCTAACATACATTGTTAATGTACCAATAAATACGTTCACACGGTGATGAATGAAGAAAACTGTATCAAGAAACACATGTTACAAAACTGTGATATCTTTTATCCCTTACAAACGTTCAACGCTGTGAGGGACAGAGTGAGGAGCCCTAAAGATACAGCGCATTCTATCATACATTAAGAAAATAAAATAGTATTAACAATAAGCGAGTAGGCTGCCATGTCGCTGTAGATTTAGACACTTTTAAACCAAGCAAACGTCATCTTTGAGCACGATAAGCAGCACATGCAAGCAGTACAGCCATCTCTTTTATTTTAAAGGAATGTCAAACTTTCTTGCTTTGGTAATCACTATACTATGACCCTTTTCAGATTGTTTAAGTTATTGCTTTGTTGTTTAGCATAATCAGCCGATAATATTCCTACTGTTGGGACGCAGGTCTCCTCTCGGTGACAAGGAGTGAGCCGTAATCTACTACGCGGCCCAGTGCGTTGGTATATGTCACGTCTTCGAATTTTTTATTCTAGGACATACCGGTTTACTAGGTCTAAATCCATGGCTGTTTCAAACATAAGGCTTCGTACGTCATTCTGAAAGTCATTAATAAATTTTTGTAGTTCCTTCGCGTTTTTTTATATAATAAATCTTTTCAGGCACAGTACCCACAATGGGGGCTATCGTTTTTGTGCACACCAGTTGGCGCCACTGTTGAGTAAGGTCCTGTCAGCACTTATATTTTATATGTTTTGGATATGTTTATTTCATTACATTTTAAAATATCAAATGAATATTTACATTATAATGTTCCTAAAATTGGCAAGCATTAAGCAGACAAATATTATTCATCCCCCAAGTGCTACGAAATAAGATCCTAAGTTGTTACTTAAAATCTTAAGCCATAATTAATCAGGAATGGCACATTCTTTACAACTATGGAAAAAATAGTAACGATTTGTGATAGAAAATCCCACAAACAGTGAACGTTCAGTTTCACATTTGACATTTCCAGAGACCTCACTCTACATTAGCGCCTCTAGCGACGAATTCAAGCGCAACAGTCTTCATTTTGTTGGTATTACTGACGTCGATCATCGCAAGGAAAAAATTACTAATTAATTAAAATATTATTTTAACACGTTGACTGTCCAATCAAAATTACTATGTACCACGAGACGTCCGTATAATTTTTTTTGATATTATTTTTATCGTTTCTGTGTTTAAAAAAAAAAAATTGTTGTTTAAATTTCCTTGTATCCTTGTCTGCTAAAATATTTTTTTCTAGTTCAAACGTCCAACTCACAAAAGCCAATGTAATTTGTATTACCTAATGCATTACATGTAATGCACGAACGTCATGGCTAAGTCGGAAATGCATTATATATAATGCACGGACAGTCAAAGTGTTAATTCGCATCATACTGGCAAATGTCAGAAGATCATTTACAAAAATTATTGGTTTAATCAGTTTTCTCATTTATTTGTGACGTGAAAATTAGGTGACTCAAAATGGCGTACGAAACCTAACGTTCAGAGGCTGCTATCGCCATAGCCTGCTTACTACTTAATAATATAATATATAATAATCTATACAATTTGTGAGGTTCCCGCATTTGTACACGTACGCATTACTGAGTAATATAGGCATCGATGTCATACAATTGTAACGCTCCAGTCTTCGTTAACAATAGATTTACTAGTGTAATTGAAATAACTGAAAACCGGAAAGGGTTCAATGACATTTATTCATAGCTACATGACCCAAGACGTTGTCCTGTCTAAATTTAAATAATTCATACAAAATCCCCATTGAAAACGCACTTTCAGTTTTCCAAAATTTTCTTTACGCTAAAACCTGAAATAGACTATTACTATTATATATTTGATTTGATTTAAATGCCATGTGTATGTATTTTAATTTTATTCGATTTGAATGTTGAGTATTATTATATTATGTAAGTGTGATTTTTATATCAATCTTGTGTTTTAATTTAATGTAATGGACTTTATCTGAAAATAAATGAACTATTATTACGAATATTTTAAAACAAAAATTTGCCAAATCGGTCCAGCCGTTCTCAAGCCGCTTACCAAAGAACAGCATTTAATTTTTATCATATTGACAATGAGTTCAAAGAACCCCATATCTGGTTGCCAGTTATTTCAACTACACTCGTTATATCAACTATTTTAGAACTAATATTAGTTTTACAGATTAAAATTTATCCACATAAGTTCACGCCAATATATTAGACTGCGACATACGATAACTTGCGAAATTAGGATGTGCTATACACCTGCTGTTTGCCTTTGAGGAAACTCTCTAAAGGGGTATAGGCAGAGGTATATTACATCTGCAAGGAGAGCCAATTTTCATTAAGGCGAAGACGTCAGGGGAGTTCGCGAAATAAAAAATTTCTTACGTTTTTTGTCATTTTCATGTCAGTATCAGGTTGTATGTTAATCTAAATATGATTCGCGGCCGAATTAGTAATACTGGCCTACCCGGGCATCTAACCCAGGAAATTACGGTCAGCAGTCGCAATCGCGGCCATTGAAGTCACTTATCTGTAAAACTAACATCATTTCCAAATAAACCTCAATCAACCAACTTTCAAACATCTGACATATAAGAAACGTATTCAATATTTATGTATAAAGCGCTCTATAGTAACAATACATAAAGCTATGTATACTTTTCAGTGGGCCGACCGCAGTAAGGTCACTTAAGTCAAATAGTAGACAAAACGCTTATGATTTATACAAGGAGAGTCTATCTTATGGTCTATGGGGATACAGAAAAATAAAACTACCATTTATATTGTAAGATGTCAAAAATAGGCGTAAACGGGCCTGTTTCGAAGAGGATTTCTAAACACAGGAGTTCTACTAGCTGTGAGACTTTGGGCCAATTCTCGAACGAAAATTATCGCAAAATTAATTTGACAAATTGTCAAGCGAGCGTAATCTGCTGCGATTGGCTGTTGATAATTCATTGACATTTTGTCACATTAATGTTGAGATAACTTTCTGAAACTGGCCCTCAACATTGAGTCGTGATTTAGCATACAACTTGCTGCAGATATTGTTCTTTAAAAGTATTCTGTTTTTGGATTTTTCGACCTCGAAACATACCTCTGGATACGCCCATGAAGTCTAAGTAACTTTGCCGATACGCTCGATCCAGCTTTAAAACTAGTAAGTTAGGCAGACACAAACATGATTATGTATTTCTTCTCTGAAACTAAAGGCGAGAAACGATTAAACTTTATGCACACATGCGAACTTTATTATTTATCCCACAGAACAGAAAAAAACAGTAGAAGTCGCATAGCGCTTCATTAGTATCAGAACCAGCGTACCCAAACTCACACTTACACAGAATAATTGTATTTCGTAACACTAAGAAATCCTTGGTGTGATTGGTAGTTTAATATTGAATGAAAGTATGAAATATGTCAGACATCGCTTATTTGAAAATAAACCACAGTTATATCAAGATAGAGTTGTTTATTGTCTACTTTTTTTTAAGTATTTAATACCTTTTCCGTTTAAACCGCACACGGAATACTTTAATGAGCAAGTTACGCTATTCGCCGCTAGATGTCACTATAATAAATGCACTCAATTTAAAGCTGTATTTCTTTACCGTTAAGATTGATATTTGCGTAACGAGGTCATTACAATTCGTCCTCCTCTAGGGATATACCACTGTCGTTGACTTATTTATCGACATTCCGTTTTATTTTCAGACAAAATACAGTCAACAGCTAGAGTCGATAAATATTATTATTAAAAAATGATCAAATTTTATAAAAGTGAGAATTATTTAATACAAAATAAAATAAAACAATGGTTTAATTAATTATTTAAGTAAACAGCTAAAGACAAAAAAATTGTGCTAGTTTTAGCAGGAAACCCACTTTACCTTCCAGTCCCTTCAATCCATTTCTCTTTCCTGTCTGGATCCTGAGGAAATCTAAAATTACAAAATAATACGAAACCCACTTTTTCATAGGTTTGAGACTGTGAATTAACTTGTTCGATTAATTTTTTCTCGATTAGAATATTACGAATAGATTACGTTTATTCATGTTCTGCTTATTTCAAACTCGGATAAGGTAGAATTAGAAAAAACAACAACAAACTATAAGGGTTCCTTGTTGACTACGGAACCCTAAGAAGGTTTGAACATTCACTAATACACAAAAAAAACCGCACACGGCTAAATGTTTCCCGATATTTATCATAGCACACATAGAACATTGTAAGTTTAAAGTATCGATAACTCATTATCGATAAAGGTAATCTCTAATTGAGTAGCTGACTGTAACATGTGTATAGTTGGAATCTTCTCGAAAAATATGTTTGAGTTTAAAAGAAAGTAGACCTTAAATTAAAAAGCATAAAGTCAACTTTTACTTGTCTTGTATAATAAAATATTGTTTTTCCAAATTTATATCGAAATAAAATCAATTTTGACTAACCGATGGTATGATATTCCTCCATTTGAATAATTTTTGGTTCTGCTGTCGTGTTTTCATTCTAAAACAGCACAATATGGCATTTTTGTATATTTTTTTCCAGTTCTTTTTACCGTGACAGTTGTAGCTTGACTGATGTGCTTAATGTGGGCGTGGAAGCAGACATACGCGGAACTTCGCAAAACTCGGGGTACGCGGGCCCCGCCTACTTGCGACTTCTACTGTTTTTTTCTGTTCTGTGATTTATCCAGTTCGTGCGTAGTTATAAGTATTTATTACTGATTACGGAATCCTAAAAACCTTGAAGGTTTTCTTAAGAAGATGTATCTGTACATTATAATCTTATGTTCTGCAGACCGAACGTATCATACAAGTATGTCAGGGATTTCTATACACTATTTTAAGGTGGCACAGAATCTTATTTCACTATAATTACTTTGAAGTAACAGTTATGTTACACGTTTCAGCTCGATTCGCACCTACCAACTCGTCATGTGGCAGATCCAGAAAAAAAAAAAAAATGTTAAGCGAATTAACACCCAATGTCAATTTGCTGTGTTCTATTCTATTCTATTTTTCTCTATGGCAATGATGCCGATGCCGACAATTCTACCAATCAGATGTGTTAAGAAAAAATGAGCTGAGAGAAACCTAAATCCAATAGAAGTTGAATAATAATTGCATTTAATTTGAAACTTGTTGACGAGTACACTGAAACAATTGCTCAGTTAAAGCCATTTTATACAAATGTCAATGACAGTTGTTATTTGAATATACGCACAATTTAAGTTGGTATACCCGAAACACTTTAGCGAGGCAATAGAGGTCATTGACCCAGCTACGGTTTCTACCATTCTTTGTCTTACTTTCATCAAAGTTATGTGTATAGAGGGAAGAGCGCTGATGTCTGAAAGTACAGATATTTTATATCTAGTTCAGAAACTTTAGACCCAAATGTTCAAAATCTGCTCATAGAAACAAGTGTCATAAAGTGTATTTGTTACCGGCCAAACCCGATTTCAGGCCAAACTAGTTTGTTCTAGGCCAAACCGGTTTATCCTAACTATTTTGGTTAACACCCCGACTCAGAGTACCCCGACTCGGATAGGTTAGGTTAGAAGGCTAAAGCGGGAGCGAAGCGGAGCGGAGCTCCCGCCTTAGCCTACGTGGTTATTTTTTTTTTTAAACCACTCAGAAATAGGAGGCTGCGTCGACCTATCTTAGCGCAGGTGGAGTTTGGCCTAGGCTATACTGGTTTGTCCTATCGCGTGTAGGGAGGGTTTGGCCTAGGACAAATTAGTTTTGCCTGAAATCGGGTTTGGCCGGTAACATATCCACCATAATAATTAAATTTTTGTCTAAATTTGAACAAATAAATTAAACTGAAACAAAGTCCATTAGTCCGTTTTGCGTGGATGTGACGCATATTTACCCCCAACTTGTTTTTTTTTGTGTTGTTTTCTTTTTTTGCGTCATGTTTACTGCAAATAAACGTTTTTCTTTCTTTTTCTTTTCTATTAATGTCCTGAATCAATATCTATCGTGATCTTTAAACATGTTCCAGTAACGAAAAACCAAACATAATTTATTATTTGGGTTCCTACAGAGAGATATTAGGGTAAGGGCAATGACCGCTATTGCCACGCTAAAGCGAGTAGGGTATAGTCAATTTTCTTAACAATTAATTTCACCGACTTTATTGTTAGATGTGAAAAATAATGTATTTATAACTCGCGCCATTAAAGTAACGTATTGAAATGGCGGATAAACAATTAGCTTTGCATGCCCTTTCACTAACGTTAATATTCTTGTCTTGAATGTGTGAGTGAGAAGGCATGATTAGCGCCGCCATTTTAAAACTTTTCTTTAACGAAACGGTATAGACAGTCCTATTACCTTTGACAGCAGCAATCCCAAATCAAACGAATTGTAACAACAATAAAGATCACTGTGATTTTGATAGACTTGTCCGTGGCAGCAACCCAATAGCAACCTTATTATAAAGACAATAAAGATCACTGTGCCTTTAACAGTGATGCAAATGTATATCAGAGATAATAATATAATCAATGTGAAAGGTCCGTCCGAATATTTCGGAGTCTATGCTGTCACGTATCTGTTTGTGTCGGTAGATGTGAATCCAGCTCCATATCTTGCAAATACCTAGTCTTCCACATATACGTAATGGGATGTACTATCGCGGTTTCGGACATCGGACCACCGTAAGGACTATTCCTGCTTGCAGCGCTCGGCCGCTTTAGTAACGCTAACCTACGCTCATCAACCAATCGCAGCATCAGATTTTAGGCGAGTTAATTCCCCTTGTTTAAAAAAAAAAACCGTGCAAAAGGAGGTCAGACATCATTGGTCATTTTTTTATTGGTCTACGCAAAATAGGGCGGTAAATATATGTGGTCATCGTATGATGACCACATATATTTACCGCCCTATTTTGCGTGACAAAAATGACCAATGATGTCTGACCTCCTTTTGCACGGTTTTTTTTTACGCATACGCACGGGATTTTACTTTCACGGTGGTCCGAAGTACGTACCCGTTACTGTACCTCAGTCACTATCCTATTGTTTCCTTATAAACTCATGCACTCAATCAAGTCAACACACTTTGGACTAGCACGTATTGGTGTTTCATTATTTTATATGAGCTTACAAATAAACTGGCGACAGTCTTTATGATAATATTCTCTGAGAAGCGCGAGGTTTTATGAAATATGTTTTTATATTAAATACTAATGACGTAAGTATGATTGGCATTTCAAAATATTACGGCTCTAATATAAAATGGTCAATTCTCAACGCGTTTAGGCGTTTTTTGAGTAAACTCTCTTTAATTTTCTTTGATGTAATGTACGTCGTATGTTGGCGCAATCCTCATCACTGAGGGAACGACGACGAAGCAGGAGCTATTTAGACCAACATCACCCATTGACTATTTTATACTAGAACCAACAAACCCTACATTATTTTATACAAAACAAATTGTCAGCAATTATAAATAACATAAGCTCCTTGGAGATTACGCTCCTAAATAAAAAAATAAAAAAGCACTTTTTACAAGAATCATCAAACTTAAAACAATGGTACGTCTTCTTTTCGGAACGAATGTCAACAAGTTATTCTAAACACGTAGTCCTTATAATATCACATTGTATCAACTGTCTGTGTCGAACTATACTCAAGCGTACACTGGCGGGGAAAACTAGTATAGTTTGAGCTCACCGCTGTACGCGCCTCAGGAACGCGCGGCTCCCGGTGGGTGGAATGCCGCGCACGTAGCTGTACGACGGCACAGCGGTCAGGTCAAACGATAGAAGGCGTCATTTAAAACCTAAGCATCTATTTAACCTGAACCTGAAAAGGGATCATTGTACTCATCATCAAGAACTACTTTTACTAAGTAACCAAACCAGAAATGGAAAAAAATATTTGATGCTCCATACATTTTGTGTTCAACGACGAAAATGTATGGAGCAACAGATTTTTTTTTTTCGCTTTTTCATGATTGGTGATGGTGATAAGTAAAAGTGGCCGCTTTTCAGGTTTTCGGGGTAAATAAAAACCAAGTTATTATTAAAGATACGTCGGGACTTTGGGAGGCGTTGTGATATCTCGCTATTATAACAAGTGATATCATTTCGATAATGCTATGAATTTTTCTTTATTTTAAATTACACCGTATGGCCCTTTACACACCGGTTGCCGAATTCTGTCAAAAAGGGGCTTCATTTCGGTTTATCCTGAAACTAGTCGAGGAAATTCCGTGAAAATTTAAACATGTAAATGACTAGCAGTAGCGTGTTTCATAAAAAAAAGAAACGGTATGGTGGTTCTAGGAAAACTTGGTAAAAAGAGATGTCATTAAAAGTCTTGTTATCACCTTCGCGGCTCGATGTATCTTCAATAAAAAAAAAATGTCGCCAAACACAAACACAATATAATAGGTTACAGGCACAATGTTACAAACACATCACTCACTGCAAATTATAAGATGTCACTATTATATCGTGTCGATCGCTAGGTAGGAATTCCGTATGTATTGTGTGGCGAGGAATATAGATCACTTAGAACAAATATCTGTGTTAAATATACGAGTTTACAGTAATTGTCAAAGATATTAGATATTTTTGAATTAAAAATAATTTTTAAACAAAGCTGAAATGTTTGTCAGCATGGCAATTATTTACTTATCAATTTTATAATTATTATTATTTATTATTAAAATTAGACGTTTAAAAAAATAATTATAAGCAACTCGTATAATTAAACCATATCAGTAACCAAATGGAGTGTTAATGTGCGAAGGAATCAAAATTATTGTCGACTTTTTTACAATAAATGTCGATACGTGTGTATCGATATTTATTGTAAAAAAGGTCAAACTGCTGAAATGTCGCCGTAAAAAAAAAATGATTAGTATACCAATTAATTTATTTTTTAGGTAGGATTTATGGGTACTTGTAGAAAGTTGCGGATTTTCTAGTACAGATCGCTGCAGGAAAGAAACGGTCACAATATTTTACCTGTTTCCTTATGTTTGAGTTAATGAAAACAGGGCTATTTTGCCCGCACCGACCGGTACCGACTTGTCTGTATCGGAACCCCCGTCCTTGCAATAAGATAAGACGACACAGTGGCAGTCTCACCCAGTTAGCACCCCACTCTTGACACGCACAGCCATGCGCCGCTAGTGGCGCGGCGCGCGCGCGCAGGCGCAGCCGGGTCAGGCGGCCGCCTTCACCAGCGCCTCCGTGGCCATGAGCAGCATGCGCAGCTGGCGCGCCAGCGCGTGCGTGGGCGACGCCGACAGGAACGACATCAGCTGCTTCTGCAGCTCGCGCACCACGGCGGGGAGGTGTTCCCGGGTCACAGGGTTCGAGGTGTCCAAATTCATGACTGCTTCTTCTAGGTATCTGTAAGTTGGCGAAGGATCGTTGGCGTTACTGGCTTTGCCAAAAAGTGAACATCGGCGAGGGGCCAGGCCGCCAGCTACCTGTGCTTGAGCGGCGTGTCCCGCTGCATGTCGGCGGCCAGCTGCTGCACCAGCGACAGCAGCACGTGCTGGCGCAGCTGGCAGGGAGGCCCGAACACCAGCGCCGGGTCGGCGGCGCGGCAGGCGCACATCACCAGCGCCAGGTCCGACGCCGACAGCGCTTGCTGGAAGGCGCCGTTCACGTCGCCGCTGGCGATCAGCGACTGGATCTGGGCGACTTGCATCTAGAAAGGGTGTGTTGGTGTATTTACTGATAACCAATTCTCGTACTTAAAAAACGTTCAAATTCAAGCCATTGTATTTTTTAGATGAGTGGCTTGTGTCAGCGTAAATGATAGCGTGACGGTAGACAGGGGAGAGTGGAAAAAAAACGTGTTGCGTCGACCCCAAGTAACATGGGACAAGGGCAGAAAGATGATGATGTATTTTTAACGGATTAAGACTGAGATTAGAACGCGAACGTTGTTGAAAATACGGGAATTGCCCCTCCAGTATAATGATTTGTACAATACAGCCAGCAACAAAAATTGATTAACATTAAATTTTAAACGCCTAAATTGTTTTTGTCCGGCAGCAACCGGCAGCAAGTTTATCATGCTCCCTTAGATGTCACTGCTTGCGGTAGCATCGGGGGTCGGGTTGCCTCCTTCCCTCAAATATGGCGAGGGGGGTAATGACTGACTTTTGCGTTTTGCTCGTGAACGGGTGCTGCTTGTGGTGCCTGGTCGTCTTGCTGACCATGGTTTCGTTATTGTTATTATTAATTAACTGTCTATTTATTTTACTTCGAAGGTCCTAGTTTATAATTTGTGTTACAACTATATGAACATAATCCAGCATTGCATATGGAAGCAGCACACCCTTTATGCCTGGTGACTTTTATTTAGGTTTTAAGTTGTTTACTTTTATTGTATTTTTTTTTAAGGTGTTTTTCCTTGAGTATTGTTTTTATTGTATTTTCTGGTATATTGACGTGTGTCAGCTGACATAGGACAAAAAATTTAATTTACTGTTCTGTGTCTCGTAATGTTGATTACTTTGTATACCAAATATTGTATAGAAACAAGTTTTTCTATCTGAACAGACAGCTGTGCTGCTGGGGAGTTTTTTTGCGGCACTTCTTCCCAGATAAAGCACTAGGAAGTGGTGAAGGGTGGGCATTTTGGGGCAATATGAAAAAAGTGAATAGAATAAAAATAAAAACATGCTTTCAGCCTATTGCACATTCAAACACAATCGTACTTAAACTCTAGTCGTGCGTCGGAGCTGACATACACACGCTTATTCTTTTTTTAAATTTCAATTAAGATTTGAGGAAACTAGTTTTAAACAATGTTTGTTGCTGACCGTAGGAAAAATTAAACGTAGTACTAATAAGACTGTAACTTAAAAAAATATACAAATTACACATTTACAGGAGCCATTACAAATTCAAATATGGTTTCATTGCAAGTAAATGAATTATAGTACGTTAAAATACATAGCTATTATTTTATTACTGATAATATATACGGGACATTTTGAAAACTACTGCTACTTATGATTTTAGTAGTAAACACTTTAGTGAAAACAAAATACAGTCGGTAATAGAATAATAATACTTGTAGTAGAAAAGGTAACGATTCTTGAACGCAATTTCTTGGAACATTACGATGTGGCCTCTGGAAGAATTACGAAAATATATTTTTTAAGTAAATATCTACTAAAGGCGAAAGCGTCAGGATAGCCGCGAACTTCAAATTTCTTGTTTTTTGCAATTTGCAGGTCAGTATCATGTTGTGTGTTGATCTACATATATGATTCGCGGCCGTATCAAATATTTATCCATATAATTATAATCATTAGAATCGGCAATACAACTCCTTGCAAGGATTTACGTGCTTGACAAGTACGCATGCAACTTCAAGCATGCTTGTCAAGCATCCGCATTCATTTTTCATCACCCATAATTAAGCACGTAGTTTGCTTGTCAAGCACATCAAGGTTCGTCCAAAACGATCAAAATTGCTTGACAAGCACGGTAAATTCACGTGCTTGTCAAGCAATTTTGCCCGTCTAGGGACTCCATAAGCTTATTGCTTCTAAACTTCTGGTTGAAGGATTATATGGTTTTCATCATTACGCTTTTAGAATTATAGTGCGGTGTTTCGAGTTACGGGTAAGGAGCGAAAATTTTAAGTAAGTTTCAAAGTAAGTTTCAAACAAACTTTCTCACGTAGCGGGCGCATGTCACTTTTCGAATTGACATTTTCATTCAAAACGATGGCAATGGGTAGTCAAAAAAATTATAAGATATTAGTAAAACGGAGACAGGGCGAATTTTATAAAGAGGCACCAAAATCTGATCCTCAAGTAATTTTGAGAAAAATACACTTTTATACAGTGTGCATATTCAGAAGGGTAGTAAGGCCGTTTTAGTTACATACATCGTCTCCTAAGAATGATTTCATGTAGCCTACATAAAAACATTCTTAGGAGACTCCATAATTTTTGTCAACATTTTGTCCTGCATTTATAGATTTTGAAAACAATGTACCTACATACAGTCAGCAAGAAATTGGGTTATTTACACAACATCTCTTTTTGGTGCTAATGGATTTTAATCGATCCTGTTAAGGAGCAAAAACTAAAATAAAATACATATGAATAAAGTTACCTGGCGGTCGTGCGCGTGGTACGAGTGCGGCGTGGAGGGCGAGTGCGCGCGCGACGCGAGCGCGGCCGTGCGCGCCTCCGAGCGCCACCAACTGAGCTCCTTCTCTAGCACGCTGTGAGGAACACGGGAAGAGTTCATTTTAAGAGTTTTAAAAGTGGTAATGACCCCAGTAACCGACGCTAAGGTGTTTTTTATGTTCAAATCGGGTTAAAGACCTTGAAAAGGTTATGTTTGACGACTATATAACAAGAATAGAATCTGACATAATTCATAATCCTCGGGCCTTTTGGGGTTATGTTAAGGCGAGGAGACAATCAAACTCATATCCCTCGGTTTTACACTTTGGGCAGCTGTCTTCTAGCGACGGTGACATAATCTGCAACATGTTTGGTGACTATTTTCACTCCAATTTTCTCTTAGGCACTGGTACTGATGCTGGTGATGGTCCTATTTCATATGTGGACCATAGCAGTGCGACACAGTGCACAGCTGATATTAGTTCTGTTGAAATTGGTTTAGATGAGGTTCTCAGGCTACTAAAACAAATTGACCTAAACAAGTCTGCGGGCCCGGACAACATTCCGCCAGTTTTCATCGCGAACTGTACTAATAGCCTTGCTGTCCCGCTCTCGATACTATTTAAAAAATCACTTGCTACGGGTGTGGTACCCACGATCTGGAAGTCGGCATATATAACACCGATACACAAAAAGGGGCCAAAGGCTTCCGTTGAGAATTATAGACCGATCTCCAAATTGTGTTTGCAAAAATTCTGGAAAAAATCGTTTATACACAAGTTTATTCGGCTGTCAAACACAGTCTCAGCGACCATCAACACGGTTTCTTAAAAGGTCGGTCTACCACGTCCAATCTGGTTATTTGTAGTGATTTTCTGTCAGAGTCCATGTCCCATCGGTCCCAGGTCGACGTTATATATACCGATTACAGCAAATGTTTCGATCGAATTGACCATGTAATCTTAATGCGTAAACTTTTATCCATGGGTATCAGGGGTAACCTATTCAGGTGGTTCGCGTCGTATGTCGAGGGCAGATGTCAGACTGTGGTGCTAAACGGCTACTCGTCTAGAGCTATGCGCATTCCCTCGGGAGTTCCTCAGGGGTCGTTACTGGGGCCTCTATTATTTAATATTTTTATTAATGACGTGTTTTCCTGTTTCCGTCATTCTAAACTACTGCTTTATGCTGATGACATGAAGATCATGAAACAGGTTGCCACCCATGCAGATGCTCTCTTATTGCAGGAGGATCTCGACACCTTTCAATCCTACTGCAATATTAATAAGTTGGACCTAAACGTTTCCAAATGCTATGTGTGCTCTTTCACTCGCAAACCTCACCCTCTCCATTTTCCTTACAAACTCTTAGATACCCCAATTACTAGGGTCAATGCTATCAAAGACCTCGGGGTTACTTTTGACTCAAAGCTTATTTTTGACACTCACATTAATAATATTGTCAACAAAGCGTCGAAAGCACTAGGTTTTATTTGCAGGGTTTCGTCTGATTTTAGAAGTATAAAGACTCTTAAGATATTATATTGCTCCTTGGTTCGTAGTCACCTCGAGTATGCCTCTCAAGTCTGGAACCCCAACTATAATACTTATATCGATCGTTTAGAGGGCATACAAAAAAAATTCCTAAGGTACATTCAATTTCGTTCTAAAACATACGTATCAAATTACAACTTGCGGTGTAAAAAATTTCATATTCTTCCACTTTATGAAAGAAGAAAAATTTCTGATTTAGCATTTTTAGTTAAAATTGCAAATGGATCCAACGACATCCCTGAGCTGCTGAGCAAAATTGGGCTGCGTGTATGTTCTTCATTTTTGCGTAAGCCTCGTTTGTTGCACGTACCAATAACAAGAATAACCTATAGACAAAATTCCTACATGATTAGGGCGAGCCGCATGTATAATGAAACCTGCCAGGAAGTTGACATAGATCTTTTTACTACCAATGTGCCTAAATTAAAGAAGGCTCTTTGCAATCACTTCTTTGACAAAATAACATAGCCCTTGCATTATATAATGAATATACAGAACGCGAAAGTAACACTGTCTGTTGCCTTGTACAAGTTAATTGTTAGTCTACGTGTGAAAACTTGTAATTGGCCATCATCATGTTAAAACTTTGTAACCATTGTGTCTGATTAGCTGTAAGTTTTCCAAAAATAATAAAATAGAATAAATAAATAAAAAATAAAATTGTAAAACAGAATTTTTGACGTGACAACGTCTAATAAATCGATGAACGCCGGTGCATGCACGAAAAAGGATGACTCACTCTCCCGTTACGCTCATTGTCCCGTTACGCTCATTGTCCCGTTACGTTCATTGTCCCATTACGCTCATTGTCCCGTTTTCTTCAATATTTCTTAATTCTTCAATATTATCAATAATTTAGAAACATAATTTAGGTAATTTGAAAGTCCTTCATCATTGAATTACAATACTGCAGTGTGACAGCAGAAACTATTTTGTGGTAGATAGGATTCTGTTAGAGAAATTTTAAGGAAGACTTGGAGAAGTTAGTATGTAGTTGGAGTAGCTACCTGTGCGCGTTGTTGAGCGCCTCGGCGTGCCAGTCCAGCGCGGGAGAAGTTAGTAATTGCGCCATAATGGCAGTAGAAGCGATCAATGTTACCTGTGCGCAGTCTCCCGGATCACGTCCGCGATTTGCAGGTGCTGGTTGCTGTTGTGCGCGTTGTTGAGCGCCTCGGCGTGCCGGTCCAGCGCGGGAGAAGTTAGTAATTGCGCCATAATGGCAGTAGAAGCGATCAATGTTACCTGTGCGCAGTCTCCCGGATCACGTCCGCGATTTGCAGGTGCTGGTTGCTGTTGTGCGCGTTGTTGAGCGCCTCGGCGTGCCGGTCCAGCGCGGGAGAAGTTAGTAATTGCGCCATAATGGCAGTAGAAGCGATCAATGTTACCTGTGCGCAGTCTCCCGGATCACGTCCGCGATTTGCAGGTGCTGGTTGCTGTTGTGCGCGTTGTTGAGCGCCTCGGCGTGCCGGTCCAGCGCGGGAGAAGTTAGTAATTGCGCCATAATGGCAGTAGAAGCGATCAATGTTACCTGTGCGCAGTCTCCCGGATCACGTCCGCGATTTGCAGGTGCTGGTTGCTGTTGTGCGCGTTGTTGAGCGCCTCGGCGTGCCGGTCCAGCGCGGGAGAAGTTAGTAATTGCGCCATAATGGCAGTAGAAGCGATCAATGTTACCTGTGCGCAGTCTCCCGGATCACGTCCGCGATTTGCAGGTGCTGGTTGCTGTTGTGCGCGTTGTTGAGCGCCTCGGCGTGCCGGTCCAGCGCGGGAGAAGTTAGTAATTGCGCCATAATGGCAGTAGAAGCGATCAATGTTACCTGTGCGCAGTCTCCCGGATCACGTCCGCGATTTGCAGGTGCTGGTTGCTGTTGTGCGCGTTGTTGAGCGCCTCGGCGTGCCGGTCCAGCGCGGGAGAAGTTAGTAATTGCGCCATAATGGCAGTAGAAGCGATCAATGTTACCTGTGCGCAGTCTCCCGGATCACGTCCGCGATTTGCAGGTGCTGGTTGCTGTTGTGCGCGTTGTTGAGCGCCTCGGCGTGCCGGTCCAGCGCGGGAGAAGTTAGTAATTGCGCCATAATGGCAGTAGAAGCGATCAATGTTACCTGTGCGCAGTCTCCCGGATCACGTCCGCGATTTGCAGGTGCTGGTTGCTGTTGTGCGCGTTGTTGAGCGCCTCGGCGTGCCGGTCCAGCGCGGGAGAAGTTAGTAATTGCGCCATAATGGCAGTAGAAGCGATCAATGTTACCTGTGCGCAGTCTCCCGGATCACGTCCGCGATTTGCAGGTGCTGGTTGCTGTTGTGCGCGTTGTTGAGCGCCTCGGCGTGCCGGTCCAGCGCGGGAGAAGTTAGTAATTGCGCCATAATGGCAGTAGAAGCGATCAATGTTACCTGTGCGCAGTCTCCCGGATCACGTCCGCGATTTGCAGGTGCTGGTTGCTGTTGTGCGCGTTGTTGAGCGCCTCGGCGTGCCGGTCCAGCGCGGGAGAAGTTAGTAATTGCGCCATAATGGCAGTAGAAGCGATCAATGTTACCTGTGCGCAGTCTCCCGGATCACGTCCGCGATTTGCAGGTGCTGGTTGCTGTTGTGCGCGTTGTTGAGCGCCTCGGCGTGCCGGTCCAGCGCGGGAGAAGTTAGTAATTGCGCCATAATGGCAGTAGAAGCGATCAATGTTACCTGTGCGCAGTCTCCCGGATCACGTCCGCGATTTGCAGGTGCTGGTTGCTGTTGTGCGCGTTGTTGAGCGCCTCGGCGTGCCGGTCCAGCGCGGGAGAAGTTAGTAATTGCGCCATAATGGCAGTAGAAGCGATCAATGTTACCTGTGCGCAGTCTCCCGGATCACGTCCGCGATTTGCAGGTGCTGGTTGCTGTTGTGCGCGTTGTTGAGCGCCTCGGCGTGCCGGTCCAGCGCGGGAGAAGTTAGTAATTGCGCCATAATGGCAGTAGAAGCGATCAATGTTACCTGTGCGCAGTCTCCCGGATCACGTCCGCGATTTGCAGGTGCTGGTTGCTGTTGTGCGCGTTGTTGAGCGCCTCGGCGTGCCGGTCCAGCGCGGGAGAAGTTAGTAATTGCGCCATAATGGCAGTAGAAGCGATCAATGTTACCTGTGCGCAGTCTCCCGGATCACGTCCGCGATTTGCAGGTGCTGGTTGCTGTTGTGCGCGTTGTTGAGCGCCTCGGCGTGCCGGTCCAGCGCGGGAGAAGTTAGTAATTGCGCCATAATGGCAGTAGAAGCGATCAATGTTACCTGTGCGCAGTCTCCCGGATCACGTCCGCGATTTGCAGGTGCTGGTTGCTGTTGTGCGCGTTGTTGAGCGCCTCGGCGTGCCGGTCCAGCGCCGCGCGAAGGCCGGCCGCGGCCGCCGCGCCGCCGCGCTCGGCCGCTGCCCGCGCCGCCGCCTCCGTGTTGGCTGCGACTACAAGCAAAGAAAAACGTTTACTTGGCACAATACCAAGGGACACAAAAAAGACCCGCAGGCTTCTTACGTATCTTGCAGAAGCCTAGCAATAGCGAAATTTGCGCAATTATCGCGCAAATTTCGCTAATCCATATTATGTAACAGCGATAGCCATAGCATAGCAAACTAGCGATAGTGCTGCCTCTATGGAACAATCAGTTAACTAAAAATTGCAGTTTTCTACTGTGATCGCGCGGTGATTGCGACTATTTCGTATTACGCATGGTTTTTGACAGCAGAGCGACAGCCATCAGCGAGCAAATTTGGCTGTCAAATTGCGATAACCTTTTCCCTTGTTGCTGATCGCTCGCTGATTGCATTAGGTACAAATTAATCTTATAATTCGAAGAATTTTACCTAAAATTGTGTAAATTATACTCCGTCGTGTGTCGTGTGCTCATTAGAACAAACTGTGTGTACCGTAAAAGACTATTCACCCCAGTGTATTCTAGTTAAATATAGTATCAAAAATTGTTTGCGTCTCTAGTCTCTATTGATTGAGTTGGAAGTATGGCTCGTGCTGTTCTCTTGCTTGAAGCACTTGGTTGAAGCCAGCAGGATTGAAAGCCGTAACACGGTTGCGGTGTAGCCTGCGAGATCAAGCTAATGCTTTGAATTTATCTGACGCCGAGTTCAAAGCTCATTACAGACTTTCCAAAGAGCTGTTTATGAATTTATTGAGCTTGTTGGCAAGATCATTCCACTGCCTCTCCAGTTTCCTTGGATCTTGAGCCAAGGCCAACACCCCTGGCTAAAGCAGGATGCAAAGCTAGAAAATCACAAAATCACAAAAATCTAAAACAGTTCTTGTAGTTGATCATTGGACACTCTATTTGCCATTTTATACTAAAACAAGATTATGTATTATTAATTTAAAAGTTAATTATTACACCTTTGTTTCACTTCATTCATATTTTAAAACTTGTTGAACAGCCGAATATCGCTGAGTCCAAGTTAACACTGTTTTCACCCATATAAGCATCTTGTAACCGACGCCAAGCTATTTTTGGTAAATTTTAAGAGGGTTTAAGTGGATTTTAAGTTTTTTTCGTAACAAAAAAAAAACACTCTTAGAACTAAACACGTAGAACGTAGAACTTAACATTCTTATTGACAATTGACTTTAGTTCCGATGTTTGCTACATAATCTTTTTGGAGCTAGTGTCGTAGCGATAAGTGCACAGTAACAATTAGCGAGCGATCAGCAAACGATTTTTAGATAATGCCGATTTTTATAACGTTTAGCGATTGATCGCGCGATGACTGCGCGATAATTGCTGATTGCTCTTTTTTACATAATAAGCCTGCCGGCCTACGTAGTTGGGATGATTTTTTATCCCAAGAACAAACTTAACATTGTAGTTTTGTGTTTCTTTCAGATACTACTCCGGGGGGGCTAAACCCCCCGGAATAGCCTTACTGACCCCCGGGGTATATCCCTACAATTTGGCAAATTATTTAAACCTGGTATCATTTTAAAGCTGGAAACCCTATATTGACGTGACGTGGCACTCAATCAGCCAATCAGGAATTGAGTAGTGCATGACATATTAAAGTAGCCAATTAGAAACCAGAATAGCGCCTAGAAAAAACGACACACTTTCTAGAATATCGCCATCCCTTTTCCTCTAACGCTATCCCATAAGGCACTCCCACTCTAAACAGCTGTTTATAGATAGTAATTTCGAGAAATTTGTAGAATGAAAATTATAGCTGTGTCCTTATCTAACTAACGGTAGTACCATAAGGCCGTCTTAATCGAATTATCGAACACTCTAGAGTGTTAGTGGCGGGGCGGTGTCGCAAATACTCGCGATTCGCGAAAGTTCGCTGCAGAGTATTTATAGCGAGTTACGTTCTGCAACAAGCATACAGTAACAGATCTGCAGTCAGAATAGCAGTATAGTGAATAGTGACGGTTTGAAAATAGTAATCGGAAGGTGGACACTTGGAAAGTAAAGTACTAAATAGTTTGATAGTGTGGTGAAGTTCTGAATAGCGTTGTTTTCGTACAGTATCCGTTTTGTTCAACAGTTTCGTGTCGTGAGGTCGTAACGTGACGTTCTGCTTCCGTTTTAACTATCGTAGTGTCGCCAGAAGTGCTGAATAGTGTTATATTCGTCCAATAAAAGTTTCAATAGTTTTGTGTAGTGTAGAAATAAACGTAGCCGGCAACGCACAACTTGTTGACTATATATAGAATGAAGAGAACAATAGACAGCTATTTTCGAGCTACACCGGCGGCGGCACCTACTAAAAACAGAAAGAAGAATGTGAAGCTGGACCATCCGTTCATCCTAATGAACCACACGTGCTAAATACAGATTCTGAGTCGTCTAGTCTCATAGTTATCTGATAAAGGAGAACGGCACTATAATAAACAATGGGAACAGAAATATAGTTGGCTAGTTTACGATACCGAAAGTGGAGGTGTATTTTGTAAACTATGCCAATTTTTTATGAAAAATGAGCCAATAGTTTTGCAGAAGACAGGTGGGGTATTCAACAGTTCCATTCAAATCATTCAAAAAGGCTTTAGGAAAGGACGGAAAATTACAGAAGCATGAGCATGCATCAGCTCATACTATAAGTGTAGAAATGGAAAATCTCAGAAGGCAGGCCATGAAAAAACCCATTCATGTACAAATATTCAACAGAGTGATAGTGAAAGAGTTGAATAGGAAGGACTTAAAAATATTTTGAGAGGTTTGTATTTTTTAATAAAGGAAGAAATAGCTCACACTACTAAATACGAGAGTTTGATTGAAATTATTCTTGACAAAATGAATGGCGAATTTAAAACATGGAGACATGCGCTAAGGGAGTGGTCTAATTATAGTAGTAAAGAAACAGCTTGTGAACTACTAGAATGTGTGGGTGAAGTTTTAAGTGATGAGTTGAAAGAATTTGATGTTTTATTTATTTAAGAAGATATTTTTTTTTAAGTATATTTTTTTTTTTTAACCTATAGTTTTTAATTTGTGGACGTTTGTAAATGGTAACTGTAAGCACTCATTGTAGATTATATTTACCTAGATTAGACTAAGCTTTCTGAAGTATAAATAAATAAAATAGACTCACACTCCTTGGTTCCGTTTTGGAAGGCCTGGTTGATCTGCTTGAAGATCTGTGCGTGCGTCTTCTCCATGACTGGCACGACACTGTCGAACAACGCCTCGCGAAACGACTCGCGCACCATGTCTGATAGAGACTTGGCTATGGAAGTGCTGAGGCGCTCCATTACCATCTGGAGGGGAATAGGAAGGTGTCAATACTTTATAGGGTACTAGCGACCCGTGCGTTCTTTGCACGCTTTTGACGTGAATTCCATGAACATCACCATCGTCATTCCAGCAGTTACCAAAAACGTGTACTTTTGAGAGATTTGATCATCTAAAGTTTAAAAAAGTGATAAGTTATTTATCATTGCGAAGATCCATTTGGCGACAATACAAAAATATATGTTTGATCCCCCTTCTACCCCCCGAGCGATGAAGTCATAGACCGCGGCGGGAGTGAGCGCTTAAATGAGGTGTCCGGGCGACGCTCAGTATAACTCGTGATAGCACCAAAACATTTTTTGGATTTGAACGAAATGGAAACGGACATGATGAAATTATAAGGGTTCCGTTTTTGCTATTTGATTATGGAACCTAAAAAGAAGAATTGATTGTAGTTAAAAAAGGTAGTTCCAAAAGATAGCCATACCTTGCTGTTAGCCAGCTTGTCGATGTTGTCCCGCAGCAGCGTGTCGGTGGCAGTGATCTTGCTGGCCAGCTCGTGCTGCAGCGCAGCGGCCAGCGGCTCCAGAGCCCGCGCCGCGCCCACGCCCGCAGCCGCGGCCGCGCGCGCGCTCGCCGTCTCGCCCACGCGCGAGATGCGCTCCCAGCTGCAAGCAGGCAAATCGGTTTAGCCTTTACACTCGTTATGTACCGGAGAGGACATGACACTGCGCCACACAGCTCGCGCTTCTGCGCGCTCATCTCCGTACAGTTGAGTACGTACCCGTCGGCCAGGGCGCTCTCCACGGCCTGCGCGGTGCGCTGCGCATGCGCCCGCAGCGCCTCGTCCACCATCTCGCGCGGAGACGACACCGCGCCACGCAGCCCGCGCAGCTCGCGCGTCTGCGCGCTCATCATCTCTGTAAACGAACGTTGAGGTTACACTTTATTCTGATAGCACTACCATATTTGAATATCAATCTAGAAAACATGCCAAGAAGCGAGTCGGGCTCACACAATTAAGGTTCCGTATTAATAAACATGCGCCTGCTCCTAAACTAAACAGTCATCTAAATGTTATAGCGTCAAGGAAAAATACGATCTATGATTAAGCTAAGTAACCACTTTTGCTTGATAAATATTAAAACACGGTCAAACGAGCTTACGATGCTCGTTTGACCGTGTTTTAATATCGTCAAGTAAGCATCTATTTTTGGTATTTGCTTCAGCAAATTTTGTCGCCAATGGCTATAATTTTCACATATTTTTTTGGTCATTTTTTGGTTGTCTCGCTACTGGGCACAGGTTTCCTGCAAGGCTTTTCACTCTTCCTTGTGTGTTGCCTTCTCCGGCCAATCTCTCATAATTGCTCCTAAGTCATCACGGCCTCGGCCTCACACGGCGACGACGCCCATCTTCTGGCTCCCACTGCGTGATAACTCTGGCCCATCAGTCCTGATGCATCCTACATACATAGCCCGTCCAATCCCGCATCACTGATTCCAGTTTTGGAGGGTATCGTAGTATTCGTATTCGGTCGCTGAGCTTCATACCCAATAAGCTACGCACCATCGCTCTTTAGCAAACCTTGAGTTTGAACTTTTGAGACTCAGTTGGGGACTAAGTTTGAGCACCGTAGGTTAATAATAATAATAAATTCTTTATTTACTCCTCACAATGACAAACTTATTCTAGGTTTTACATACATCTAGTCAAAGGTAAGATTTCCAAAACATGTATAATGCCTAAAAATAAACTAAAACAAGTTTAATACAAGTGCAAGTATTGATGGTTCGGAATTACAATATTTGGTAGCAACCCGCCCGATCTAGGTTAATTTAAACCTGTGTTTCAGGCCATGACTTTACATATGAATTAAATTGGAACACTAAAAATTTGAAGTTAATCTGATATAAAATAATCTATTAGCAACTATGAGAAAAAGCATATTGGTATTGGTACATTAATATCTAAAACTAAACCTATGTAAATATACAAAAGTAAATACTTACGAGGGATAAATTATCATCATGACAAAATTTCTAGAAGGTTTTCTGTATCTGTGTAATTGAGTATCGCTAAATGTTCTGATAACATTTTACTACATTTTTTATAACTTACACTATAGAAGCTTAGTAACTTGTTGAGCCTATTATACAGAAAAGGACCTAAAAACACATAAAATCGATTAACAAACGCATGTCTAGTTTCAGGCTTTATTTATTTATTTATGCAAACCAAGTCCTTCCTTCTCTTGTCGGTAGGTGCAGGGCCAAAAGGAAGCGCAGTGTACTGGTGTAATACTACGCTTAGTATAAATAATTGCTGTACTGTTAGTAAATTACATGCTATGTAGAGTTAGGATGGACAGAATGTATATATCGATGAGTTTGCACTTCAGGGATAAAGGTAGGTTCCCCATCACCAGCGACTTCATGGACCATGGTTCCCGATACGGCAGTCAATATGTTAAATAGGTATCATAAAATAAATAATGATATTAAAATCAAAATTTTCACTTTAGAACCCAAGGACAGAACGGTAATTTTTTGCCAATTTTGAGTTATTTCTTTAAGGCCGCTTAACCAAAAATATTGTAAGAATCCTAAAAGAAAGCGAAAACGATACCTAACACGATATTATGTCTTAAGTAAACTTCACCATACAATCTCAAGTTGTACATTAATATAAATTAGTTTGATTAGATATGTAAGTCTTGGGAGGCCTGGTGACCAAGGTAACACAGGTATTTTATGCCTTTTTCGGGCACCAATTTCTCACAAAATGTTAGGCTTGTTTATTAAGTCACTTCAACATTTGGGATGAGAAAATAAATAAATAATTATGTTCGAGCCGATAATGCTCATACAGCAAAAGTATGCTTAGTCGTTTATGCGTACCTAATTAATATTAACATAAGTTCAGTTGTAACTAAAACTCCGTCACGCGCTAATGTGCGAGTCGATCAATAATAACATACCTAACATTAAGTACGGCTCAGATAACAAAACAAACATAAATTTTAACTATTTCCATAAACTATTTTAAACTTAACAGTGGTTTGGTGTGAACTAACTACCTAACTCCAACAACTACCGGGGTATCCGTTCGGGGTTTTCGTATCAATATGTCAGCACTTTACCTGCGCCGGACCGGCCAATTTAGTACTCGAATAGCATTCATACCGCGTGCACTCATCTATCATACAATCATACTTTTATCAAATAAATATCAATCAATCAGTAATCAGTGTATCAATCAGCATCAATTCAAGGTGTAAGGTCCCTAACCATACATCTTAATGGTCCTTCGAGCCGGAAAAGCGGGATCTAATCACAGTGTGAACATAATAGTGCTTGAACCTGTAAACACGACTTGTGGACGACGGTCAACGGTCTACCAACATCATCAAGCCATACTGGCTCCATCATCACAGAGAGTGCTTTGCTCTTCTTTCCGTGATTGCGAATCGGTTCAGCCGGCTTTCCCAACAAATTATTATTATTATGTACAATTGTCTTGACTCCTGACCTGTCAGTTTATCCAGCTTGTGCTCGAGCGCCTCGAGCCGGCTCTTGTCCGTGGACGACAGGCCGGCACAGCGCACGTCCTCGCTGGGCGCTCGCTCTACACAGGACACGCTTAGCATGGTGTTCAACGACTGGCTGCTCGACTTGTCGCTTGAAGCTTTGCGTTGGGCTGCTTCCGTTATTTGAGGGATCGAGATCTGGGGCCAGGTTTCGCTATCTGTAAAAGAAAAGTGAGATTTAATACAAAGTTATAGTACTTATCCAAATAATTTAATAGGTTTATTCTTGACGTTAATGATTTTCATGAGTATTTTATCGCGTCATGCAAAATGTACTGTCATCAAGAAAATGGGCCTTATTGGGTTGTTGTTCGTCGTTTTGACCAATGAAAAATCCCATTGGAGCGGGGACGTAACACTTACTAGTGTGTGCGAGCTTGTGCGGGTGCGGCGGGAGCGGCGGCAGCGGCGTGAGCGGCGCGGGCACGTCGGGCGGCACGAACACGTCGTCGTGCGCGTACAGCGGCGACGGCACGAACTGCGGCGACGGGCCATTCGCCACTACCACGGCCTCCACTACGGGCGTCGGGTCTGTTTCTTCTTCCTGTAACGTAATAACGATGCAGTTCGTTTTTTCTTAGCTGAGTCTGTATTTGTATTAAACATGGTATGAAGTTATTTTACATGTCTTATTTGGTTTTACTTACGACAAAAAGAGATACGGCCGTATTACAAAACAAGTTGTATCTTTAGATCAGCGACCTATAACGTGTGTGGAAAGAAGCTAAACGAAGCCGAGAGTCACTCGCCGTAATTGTTTTTTTTTTTTTGTACTGGACCATCCCTTGTGGTTATGGAGATATTGAAGGTCAAAGTTCCTACTTTTTTTTTTTTTTTTTTTTTTTAACGAAAACAAGTTTTTAATGTCATAACTTTAAATACCCCACGACCTCTTTACCGTTGCATGCATTCATAAGCATAATGGTTTGCGTGCGAAACATTAAGCGTTGCCGTAAACAGCGCCGTTTCCCAGCAATTACTTTTGAGCAATGTTACTTAGTTTGATGTAGGTACATAATGCGTAGTTGACGGTTATGTGATGGGTCTTATTACCCCTTTATACCGGTTAACTATTTTTAACCGTCTTAAAAAATTTGGATATAATAAGTATGAGTAAAAAATTACGATACAGGAAGTATGTATAAGTGAATGGAGTAGAAGCCTATGACGTATTTTATTTATTTTTATTTTTCTATAACAGAAAGAAATTGATATATCAATAAATAAATACTAGACATTTGTAATAAACTTTTCAAACTAGAACAATAAAAAACAGAAACATTTGAAAAAACATAAAAAGTAAAAATAGATAATAACACTATTGGTAATATTGGTAATACATATTTATCGATTAAAAAATATCGAAACTCAAATCATACGCACTCTACTAAATGCGCAGAATGTATATTCGGAACTTTTACAACATCAAAATATAAGTGCTTGGTACCAACCATGCACTTATTTTCGTGTATGGCTTCTATTCCACTTACACAACATACCGTATTATTTTCTAGACAGTAACAAAAGTCATCCGGTACTATGCTGCTTTCGCGGTAAACTTTGCTTGCGCGATGTAGGATTTGTGTAACATTAAATAACATGCGCAGTTTGTATGTGACGGTATAGATGTCACCAGCACCACAGCTTGGTGTGCGGTCGTGCGTACCTTGAAGAAGGGATGGTCGTTGTGCGACATGATCTGCTGCACTTCGCGACTGGGACTGGAGCCTGCCGATGCGAGCTTACTGGCCGCTTCTGCTATCGACTCCTCCACGCAAGGACCTACAAGTAAAACATTATTTTCACACCTCCTGCTCGATGATGTCAAATTATATGTCATGCAAAACTAACCTAAAGTAAGTCATTATAGCCCTGGGATCTAGTTGGGCAATAATATTGTATTGAATTTGATTATAACCCACTGACAATCATTTGATTTTTTGATTTGGAAACTTAACTAAATATTCGTATGAATTGATTTAAAGTAAGTGCCTTACAGGTGTGAAAAGTAGAGTATTCACCTCGGGGATAATTTATTTTTTGTTTATTTATTTATCTTCTTGAATCTACTATTACAGGATAACCCAATGCGATAAATGCACCTATCCTAACTTAATCGAACATCTATGTATAATTAATTACAAACAGTGCATTCCTTGTGAATTCACGAGATAAGAGAATAAGTCCATCTCAATATCCGTGTCATCGTCTCTGGATAGCTTGAATCCCTCGCAAACAAACTACCGGCCGTGACATAAGAGCTGCTGTATCCCCTTAGTGAATAATCTACTATATACTGAGTCAATGCCACGTTTTATATTTAGACAGTGCAGACATCAATCTTTGCATCTTTAATCTTTGTAATAATTAGTTTCGGCGCCTCATCACGTGTGATCGACCGCGGGGAAGACGTGGGGGGTCGGGGTACCGAACCCGGTATACAATAGTCCTTCGAGCCGGATCGGAATTAAATGGGCTCAATCAGGACTTTATAATATAAGTAGTGGACTGTATTAAAATAGGTTTAATACCACAAATAACATGAATAATGTATAGAAAATAGTGTAAATAAATGCCTGTAGTGCCCCCACGCCACTTAGCTCACAGGCGCGCGCGCGCGTCTGTGAGCTGAGTGGCGTGTGGGGCGTGAAGCGGCAGTCGTATACCGGGTTCGGTCTCCCGACCCTCCGCGCTTTCCCCGCGGTCAATCACGCGCATTTGTGATGCGCCGACAAGTAGAATTACGAAATTATTAGCGCTATCGCGTTTTTTGTAAGCTTCTCTTATCGCGTGCCAATAAGGTTACACTTTGTTTGAGAGCATGCAATGGCGGTGCATAAAAAAAAATAGCATGGCTTTATTTATTTTGTGAGAATAAAGCGGGCGGCCCACCTGATGGTAAGTGGGCGCCGCCGCAAGTGGGACTGGCCCCCCTGCAATACCAGGGGCATCGTAGGTTTGTTGTCCACCCTAGAGACAAAGTTTAAATGTCTCATGCGCCAGTATTTTACACGGGCACTAGCATAATCAGTCTATAACGTTCCGTCTGCTGGAACAGAGGCCTCCTGCCTGTAAATGGGAGTGGGCCGTAATCCCAGTGCGGGTTGGTCGATGTCACCTCTTCGAATTTTTGGGTCTATGACATGCCGGTTTCCTTACGATGTTTTCCTTCAAAGTTCTGAGAGCAGTGGTGATGAAATAATTTAACGTAAAGCGCCTGTTTGGGTTCGAACCTACGACCTATAAACTCATAAGTTGCGGCCGTTACCACTGAGCCACCACTGCTCGACTGGGCCACCACAGCTCACACGGGCACTAATAAACATTAAACCGGAACAGCAATACTTAGTCTACCGACAAATCTACGGATATTCTGTGTACCTGCAATGGTTTTACCTACATATTGTTCTAAGAGTATGTGATGAAAATGTAAATAAATGGATCAGAAATTGTACCTGTACCTGTGTTCATAATATGATTATTTGAATACATAAATAATCTAAGACGTAAAGTACTGTTTTCATCCCTCTGATCAGGTAACTAAAAGCGTACTTTCCAAGTATGAGAAATGGAAATACAATTTAATAGTGTTATTCAATAATTGTGGGAAAAAGTGGTGAGATATGAAGTTAAAACCCTCTAAAAACAGATGAATGTGTTACTATTTCCCTAGATCTGAATGACTAGATGATAGACTAGACTATGATTATTGTATTACCAATTAATCTGCGACATACTCGTTTATTAATTATTTTGCATGTAATTGATACAATATTCTGTATATCTAAACATATGGACATTAGGTGAGTGTGTAAAGGCGGAGACTGAATTGCAAAGTTTGTTTGTAATGTATCATTCGAGGCGAGCTTGGTTATAAAACGGCGATACATTAAACGTGGCGAACGTTCGCTTCGAGCACTTGACTCAAGCGTGCTAAATGTTTATTCAGAATGCTGGACGTAGAGGTTGTGTGTGCTTCATTAATTTTATTTATTTATTGTTATTTGAAGAAAAAATAAAAATAGGCAGTCATAAGGACTGCCGACAGAAGTGAAAACTCAAAACTTTGAAATAACTGACAATCTGGTGCTACACGTCACGACCATGTCACGCATTTCGGTGACCCGAATCCATAAGTTTTTCCCCTAGCTAAAATCGCTCAATGCGGCTAAAGAAGTTTTCACTTCAAAAAGCTTTTCATACATTCATCGAAATAGGTCTACTGTTGTATAGGAATTTGTATTTTTGTTCACCCAAATAGTACACATACATACACAGTATACATATAGCTCCTGAAAAGAGTTCGGTGACGATCGCGAACCCATAAGTTTTTTTCCCTACCAAAAAACGCTCAACGCGGCTAAAGAAGTTTTCACTTCAAATATATATATATAAAACATATATATATATATATATATATAATATATATATATATATATGTTTTATATATATATTTATATATAAATAAAAACGACTGCACTGACTTGTTTGTAAACATACGCCCGTATTGCTCGCATCGAGCGGCTCGGCTCGCTGCACTGACTACTGTAACGCGTTACAAAAAATCAATACATTACATAAAAACGTTGCAAGTCAGTCTCCGCCTTAAGAATTTAACCTGAACCGGGTTGTTTACATTTTCATCAGATACTTTTAGAACGACATATCGTACCGAAATAACGTCGCTCGACGAAAGCAAGCTAGTTTCCGTCGCGCAATTTTGACTAGAGTGCTTCCCTTTGCGGCAGGAACAGCACCCTAATTGCGTAACACACTTTCAATCACAATACGAGGGTTTTGAAGGAAATTCCTAAACCATAGCTTCATATGTAGGTTTGAAAAAATCATCTGCTGCAACAACGTAAATAACGCAATGAACTTGGCTGAAATGTCAAAATGAAAGGAATTGCGATCAACTGTCATTTTGTGTGTTACGCAATTACCACGCAGATGTGGTTGTATTTAGCATGGTTGTGTGTTGTGTCGCATCGTTTAGTTATGTTACCTCCGGTGGAGTTGCGCGGCTTGCTGACGTCCGGAGTGGCTGACAGCGGAGGGTCATCCTCCTCGCGCTTACCTGGGGAGCTGGATACAAACACACGTCTGAGATTCACTGAGATAGTGAAATTCCGTTGGAAAGTAAGAACCCAAACAGCCTTGTATAATGTTAATTGCAAGTAACACGAGGAGATATTTTTTGTTAAATTATGCCCATTTTCAATAACAATAGGTGTCACCTAAATGTAATGCCACCTTTCAACTGTCGGCAATGGGCCGAGAGATGAAAATCAAACAGCGCGCTTTTATTTACGCATTACGTTTAGAAGGCGCCTAGTGTTATAGTTTGACCGATACCGCTGTACCGCGCCTCAGGTACGTACGCGGCTCACGGGAGGCAGTGCGCCGTTCATTCTTCAACGTTCACAGCGTCCCACGTCCGGACGAGCCGCGCGATCCTGAGGCGCGAAACAGCGGTATCGGTCAAACTTGTCGCTTAAATCTAGATTCTGGTTTGCGGTAAAATTCGGGTTAAAAACAAACGAATACGGAAGAATAACGGGACGCAAATTCATTTATATTTGTATGTATGTATGATAGAAACAGAATGATATTTTAAATATGTTTAACGCTAAATGTGTTTGAAACTTAGTTCTGCTTCTGACAATCGTTTGAAGATGAAAGAGACAGAATAGCGATGTTGACTAATTTTATTTGTCCTTCTTGTAGATTATTAAAAAACATTGCAAATGTATTTTTCTTTTTTTACGTAGGTAATAAAAAAATTAAGCCGATACATTGGAGTTCAAATGTAGCTTGACGTCACTGTGTGCTAGATTTTATACGTAGTTTGTTAGAATTGTGACGTAACGAGCCTCCATCCCCAACTTTAATATGTTTTATCTAAGTATTTTTTTATTATCATGATAAAGCAAAAAATACGTGTCAAATATTTTTTTATTATCTGACTGACGGATTAAGCAGATTATTTTTTTTTACCCAGAAAACATCCCTAATATGTATTACGTAAGTTTAGCGCTAAACGCATTAAGTGTTTTTTATGCAAGCGGGCCTTAAGCCCCCTTAAAAACACGATGCAAGTTTCTTGCCTGCATACAATAAAATTGAAGCAACAAATGACATCGTCTTAACATGCAACTTTTATTGTAGCTTCAACTTGCATGCCACAGGCAATTAAATTGCACCGTGTAAATCAGGCTTTACCTACAAATTACATAAATAACATAACTTCACGCCACGTTTCCCCAAAGGGTTAGGCAGAGGTGTGCCTATAATACACCCACATTTCGCCAGTTATGTTTAAGCCCCAAGTAATAGGGGGCGAGTCTATTGCCATCAACCGGGCACAAATCCTGACTCCGGGCTGCTTCTGAGAAATTTTGGACTTACAAGTAGCTAGGGGTAATGGGTTTATTAATAAAGGTTTACCTGAAGGCGTCAGGCGTCATGAGGTTCAGTTGCGGCGCGATGGTCGGTGATTCAGGCCGGGTACCAATCAAGCTGCCTGGCTGTGTCTATGACAACATATTCAACTTTTTCATATATTACAGAAGTTTTGGGGGCAGGTTAAAAAAGATAGTCCAAAACCCATTTTCTCTCTTACTTGGCTGTGCCCGACAGAGTCCACAATGATCATGTCTTTGTAAAACCTACCACCTAAGTTCACATTGTGGAATGCAATTAATACAGCTGTTTCGCGGTCAAAATGTATGTAACAACAATTTTTTTTTTTTAATAGCCGCCGAAAAATTTCAACGTAGAGGGTTTAGGATCATGTACTAAATCCATGATGACAGGGCCTCAAGTCTGCTATTACAATAGTGTCAGAATGGTCTCTTCATTGTGAGTTTTTGACAGATTTGCCATACAAACACTGTCAAATACTCACAATGGCGAGACCATTCTGACACTATTGTAATAGCAGACTTGAGGACCAGGTTGCGCGTCGATGTCCCTGCCCTTATATTGAGTATTGAGTATCAAAATCAAGTCATTTATTAAAATTAGGCTGAGAATCAGCACTTTTCGAACGCCAAAATTACATAAGGCAGTCCCCTAAAACACCCGCCCTTCAACACTTCCTAGACAGATAGAATAAGAGTATTTTCTATCTATTGCACACCGTAAAAAAAAGCGGCCAAGTGCGAGTCGGACTCGCCCATGAAGGGTTCCGTAGCAGCAAGCGCGGTTTACGATTTAAGTAGTATTTAAAAAAAAAACTACTTACTAGATCTCGTTCAAACCAATTTTCATTCTCTTATTTTAGAAGTTACAGGGGGACACACATTTTACCACTTTGGAAGTGTCTCTCACGCAAAATATTCAGTTTAGAAAAAAAATACATTAGAAACCTCAATAACATTTTGAAGACCTATCCATAGATACCCGATTTGATGAAAAAAAAAAAAAGTTTTGTTTCAGTTCTAAGTATGGAGAACTGACTTTTTTTTCTATTTTTGTGTGAAAATCTTAATGCGGTTCACAGAATACATCTACTTACCAAGTTTCAACAATATAGTTCTTATAGTTTCGGAAAAAAGTGGCTGTGACATACGGACGGACAGACAGACATGACGAATCCATAAGGGTTCCGTTTTTTGCCATTTAGCTACGGAACCCTAATTACAAATTTATATGTAGAAAATTTGACAAGGGGTGACACAATGGGCGGTCTTTTCGCTAAAAGCGCCTAGCTGGGATGAAGAGGCGCACCAGCACAGTTGTCTGTTCAGTTAAAAGAACTTGATTCTATATTATACGCAAAGTGTATATACATACAAAACAAAGGAACACAAAACATTCTTTAATTATTTGCCACATGTCAGCTAGCATACACCAACATTTTTTCACTACGGTTATTCTAATCAGGGTCATGGTACGGCAGGTACAGGCAATAAATCAATTAATTTTATATTCATTATATTTTTAGTCATCATTAGTAGTTTAACATCCACCATAACTTTCGTATCGTGAACTCTTGTGTTTTCGTCACTAGACACAACTCAAATATAGCCTGCAAGCTCCGAGGCGTACATTAATAGTGGTCCTTCGAGCCGGATGAAGCTAGTTGATTTTTCTTTCCATTAACCTGATATTCATTGTAATACAAACCTTATGTCGAAGCATTTAACAACTCGTCATTTGATTAGTCGAGAGTGATTGTATTGAAATAAACGACTAACATTATGATAGGTGTTCATCATTTGCCTTGAAGAGATCTCATGTTGTGTAGGGTCTAATAATAATAAATCCATGTTCCTAATTGATGTTATTTACAAATATAACTGAATACTACTGTAAATTAATTTGATTTCTGAAAGTTTTATGTTTTTTTAAGTTTTAGATATTAAAGTTGTTTTTCCAAAAAACACATCATAAAGGGTGTAACAAGACCCATCACATAGCCATTATCTACGCATTCTGTACATCAAACTAATTAAAATTGAGCAATAATGATGGTTGCGACACGACTTTTATTTTTGGTGCGAAAAATGCTGTTTACGGCAGCGCGAAATATAACGCACGCAAATCATTGTGCTCATGGGTGTATGTAACGGTACAAGAGTTGACGGGTTTTTAAAGTTAGTTTATTATTCTTAAAACTTCCTTTCGTAAATAAAAACGTAACCAGAAAGTTCCCAGGCATAGTCCAGTTCAAAAAAAAAAAAAAATAACACAATGACAGGGAGTATGGCTGACAGCTTCGTTAAGCGTCTTTATACACCTGTTATATGTTTGGAAACTAAATAGCGAATGTTGTGTAGGTATACCTGCGAGCGCATGAGCAAGTTCTTGAGCTGCTGGCTCTGCTGCTGCAGGATGCTGGACGCGATGGTCGCGGGCGCACACTCTGGCGAGCTGTCCTCGAGCGCCAGCTCCGACAGTCCTGGGGGAACGAAGAGTTAAAACTAAATTAGTTCGGTGTTTCCGAAACAAAATTGGCATCCGTAAGTTTCCGATTCATTCGTTTACAAAATAGATGACATACTTTTGTAGTACTTATGGTATAGTAATATTATGACTGGAAACGTTGGTCTCATAGTCGCAAACACGACTGATCAGCGTGGGGTACAGGGTTCGATTCCCAGGTCGGGCAGTGTTATTAGTTTCCATTAGGAATTTCTTAGTAACAGCCCGAAGTATGGAAGTTGGCAGTATCCCCCCCCCCCCCCGCGGGTGCACTTGGCCCTCTCGTGCGCCCGATAGACGCAGCGCGAGTTATTGAGTTATTTGCACCGCTTCTGCTGCCCAGCTATACTCCATTTACTATAGTATTAGACAAATAACGGCTAAATAACGACAGTTATTGTGTAATATTGTTGAAATTACTGCACATTAGTTTTTTTTTTAAATGTAAATGGTAAATAGATAACAGTGCTTTGTATTTATCGTGAAATAAAGGAGTTTATTAATCGTTTACATCGAAATAACGAAAGGGTGAGAACAGTTATTTGTCTAATGTTATAATAAATGGAGTATAATTGGTGTAGGTCGGGCGTTTGGGGGATTTTTGAAAGTCAAAATTACATAGTTGACGTTCAAAAAGTGCTGAATCTCAGCCTAATTTGAGTTTTGATTTGGTGATATTATGTGTACCGTGCATGAGGTCTGCGTGAACGGGCGGGCGCGGCGGGGAGTACACGAGGCGGCCCTCCTGCAGTCCCTTGGGCTGCACGATGTACAGGCGCACGCACACGCGCCGCCACTCCTCGCTGCATCCACCCCCTGAACCTTCGTCCTGCCAAGGAAGAGCAAGTTAGCAAGAAAGGACTGGTAATTTTGATTTTTTTGCAAACAAACAAGCCATGTGCCCGATGGGATTTACCATCAGCAAAAACAACGAACTTCCATACAAAGTTTCATCCCCTATGTAACCCCTTATACTCGTATAAAAAAACACTTGGGAGAAATTTCATGCTTCTAGACCCAGCAGTTTCGACTGTGTGTTGTCTGTCAGTGAATTAATGAATTTAAGATTTTTATTAACTAAATACGGTACAAAGGTCAGAAGTTATCACACACACACCATGTTGAAAACTGATTCGCATTAACAATTCAAAATCTTAAATTTTCTTAAAATCAGAATGAGATAAAATTAATGTTGTTTGTAGCAGACCAATTCTTTTTTTTTTTTCTGCTCTACTATTGGGCAATATGACTACAATTTTCTGTTTTTATAGGTTACCGTGGCTTTTGGCTCTAGTGGCAATCTTTCAGGAAACAATTTTATTTATTTTGCCATCTTAGCTAGGATCTACAAAAAAAAAAAAAAAAAAATATATATACTACAACCCAAATACGACAAAATTGCCAATTAAAAAGTATAAACAAGATATCATAGCCGGAGTCACCCGAGCCATAATAACGAATCGATTAAAACTTCATTCGTAAGAATCGGATGAATAGTTTAGACGCAACGGTGGAACATACGGAAATACAAACATACATATACGGCTAAAAACATAACCCTTCCTTTTGGCTTTGTCGTAGTCGGGTAATAAAATATGTTCTAATGTTCACTCACATCATGATGGAGTTCGTAATGTATAGGCGAGTCGGCTTCACCGCTCGATCCATTGCGGTATAGCGGTTCGTCGCAGCTCGGCTCACACTTGGTTTGCTGTTCCTCTGCGGATTACAAATTATTTATTTATTTAAGGATTACCATCGAGATACATTACAATTATCTTTTACAATAATAAAAACTTGTTTATAATATAATACATTATAAAAAATAAAAATAAATGTACAATCAAATACAAAAAAAAAATCTGAATCCGTTCAGTAGTTTCAGAGATTACTCGTACCACCTACATAAAAACTTAGAAAAAACAAGAGGTAATTTTTTCTTGTACATTAGCAAACAAAATGTGTATGCAAAATATGTAAAACATTTTAAAAGAGCAACTATGGAGTTTCTTGCCCATTCTTCTCCATACGAAACTACCTTTTGGAAGGGGCAACTAGAATCTATTTTCTTGTAAATTTTGATGTTAAAAAGTGCCTTAAATGTGCCTAATTGAAATAAATGATTTGATATTAAATTTACAAAGTACACTAACGGGCAGAATGAGAGTCTTTGTGTTCCCTAATAATGTAAGGATTAGGATAGAAGACTCACCAGCATCAACGATACAGAAGCTCAACACAGGATAAGGCAGCAGGAACTCTGAGATGCTCTTACAATACGCCATACTATCCTCGGGGTCCCGCGCCATGTTTAGCACATACAGACTCCTGGACTTGAAGTCTGACAGCAGCAAGTAGCTGGCACTCGTATCCAGCATGGCCTTGAGGCCCAAGGTGACTTCCGTCCCGACACCAGGGGTAAACGTGATGGTTTGCAGACAGGTCCAAGACTTGCATGACCAGATCTTGATGGTTGTGTTGTTTTCAGCACCGGTTACAGCGAATTTCCAGAACTGGACGCTGTAAGAATTGGGTTGAATATTTATTAAGAACTATACCCCAAGTCTCTAATTCAGATAATTTATGTAAACAAAGTAATGTCAAGAAATGTCACTGTCAAAATGACAGGACAGTGGTGCATAACATTTTATCATGTTTTTTTTTTATTTGTAAATTATCATCTATAAAATTAAAGTGAATTAATTATAAGAACTATTCAAACAAAATACCGGTGGTTTAAAGGTTTTGTGGAGTGTGTCGGAGACACAGTATAATTATGATCGTCATAATCAGCCTTTTTAAGCCCACTGCTAGACGTAGGTCTCCCGAAATCGATTACCACTCGAAACAGTTTACAGACGTTTTTATCCCACATGTGGCTACATATGGTACTTACAATATGAATCTATGAAAGGGAGTCGTAAAGAAATTTCAAAAATTTGAAATGTTTGGATATCCTGCATTGTTACCAGTATCATAAAATATTTTATAACAGAAAATCTGCTTTTTTTAATAACTTTGTTTAAAACCGAAAATGTATAAATATAATTACGGTATGATTATTTTCCAATTATTATTTCTTAAATCAGTACTTAAAAGAAAATGAAACCTTTTTTTTCACCATTTTATGTGAATTACCATTACGAAGATATTTTTTTGATGTTACCCTTTGTTTACATAAATAATCTGAATTTGGGACTTTGGGTATAGCTGCTGCCCGCGGCTAAGCCCGCGCGGCTTTTTCTAAAATAAAAGTAGCCTTAGTTACTCCTTATAACATTAGCTACCTGCCAGTGAAAGTCCCGTCAAAATCGGTCCAGCCGTTTCAGAGATTAACCGGAACAAACACACAGACAAAGTGTAATTTTTTTTTTTTTGTAATAAATGATAAATAAATGATGTTATTTCTGTAAGTGGGTTTGTACAAACACTTTTACACGTCAATCATATTTTTAAAATTAGATGAGATCGGCGTTTCCTATCTGACCACTCTGAGAAAAAAGGCCGAAACAAACTCAGCGGTCACTGTCTCAAGTCCAGGCCTAATCTTGGTCAGATCATGTGAAGGAGCTCAACGATTCGGCGAACAATACCAAAGAAAAGACATTTGGGTAGGCCGCATAAATTACTTAAAATGCCAGACCACGATAAAAACTAACTGAGAAAAAACACAAATAAACTATAATCCACATGGTCTTCACATTCACAATAATTAAAATAATATAATACTTTACAAAGTAAATGTTCATGTCATTGTATATATAAAATTCTACAATATCAATGTGTATATAAAAATCCAGACAATCTTGCTCAGATCATTTGAGGACCATGTAGATTGCTGTCTGAAATGGTCTTTAGAGGAAAGACCACACAGATTTAAGTGGACCTGTCCAGTCAGTACACGCATTTATCAGTTGTCGTGCAGCTCAACTCAGTACTTAAAAAGCTTAACGATTCGACTGGTTTGAAGTGTTTCTGCGAAAAAGAAGCTCTCGCGTTGACAAATTTAAAATACGAGCTACGTATGTTTCTTTAACCTAACCATTACATAGCAAGACCCCTGTCTCGGTATTTAACGTATGTTTACCCATCCACGGAGCCACCTAGGCAAGCGTAGCTTAACCTTGGATCGATTTCATAATTACTTACTCAGTATTATAGTTCTTGTGATTGTCTAAGAAGAAAAGACAGCTGAGCGGTTTCCCGCCGTGCGGCTGCCATTTGTGCAGGCAGCGGGGACTGCTGTCTGCGTGCATGTACACCTGTAACGTAGGAGTATTTTATACCATAGAGTATCTATGGCTAAATGGCGTCAGCCCAGTTGAGACGATGCCATAATATTGCCCGTGGCATACAATAAAATTGAAGCAACAAATGATTTGCATGGTCTTAACACTGTTCAGACGGTGCAACTCTGATTGTTCAATGTTCGTGGGCGACGCACAGCCCGCTCGCGACGCGCGTCGGCCAGCTAGGGTGACGCCTGTATAGACCTACCTGGAAGAACATGACGTAGCCGTCAGCGGAGGCGGTGGCGAGCGCGGAGCCGTCGGGCGAGAAGGCGGCGTCGAGGATGGCAGCGCCGTGCTCGGCGGCGCAAAGCGCGCCCGCTCCGCCCACGCGCGCGCCCGCCGACACGCTGCCCGCCAGCCCGCGCGTGTTCCACATGCGCGCTGATTTATAAAAGGGTTCCAGTCATTACCACAGTGCACATAACGGGCGTAAAAAGAAGCACAAAATGAAAAAACTGAACCTTTATCATATCACTCGTGTTTCTGTCCGTCTGTCACAGCCAATTTGCTTCGAAACTACTAGACACAAACACGGACGTGTTACGTGAATAGTTAGTGGCTTATGTGGACATGATATTTATTCAGATTTGTTACTGTATTTGTAACGGCAATCAATCAAACACGTTGAGGCTGCCCCGCCACTGCGCGTCTCTGGCTCTAAAAAAAGATCATGGGGTAGGGCAAACAAGTACCTACAACGTTGCGAAGACAAAAGAAAAAAAATACCACGTGGAGGCGTAGAGTCGCAATTGTCAAATCCGATTTTAGTTCATCATCATCATTACAGCCGAAAGACGTCCACTGCTGGACATAGGCCTCCCCCAATGCTGCCCATTCTCTAGAAAGTCCCTTAGTCGCCTTTTACGACACCCACGGGAGGAAATGGGATGGTGCTATTCTTTACGTCCGGCGCCACGCGGAAGGATTACTCGGAACGGACGGAACGATTTTAGATGTGTCAAAGTAATTTTTAAATTTAGATAATATTGTTTGCAGAATAGCTTTAAGATTCCCATAGCCAAAAGTAAAAAAAAATTGTGATAGTTTAGTTCGGTGTACAATAGAATCGGCACCAGTAACATTTAAATGTAAATCCAAGATGGCGGTTGCGAAAATTTTCAAATTGTTCGTTATGGGTGTCGTTTTCATGGTTTTCGAGGGTGCTTAAGCCGATAGTGAGGTGAAAATGTAAATCTAAAATGGCGGCTGTGAAAATTGTATATTTTGACGAAAGAAAAAAGTCGCATGGTATCGCAAAACATGTACGAACGCTTTTTCGCGTGACGATTTCTACCCGTCAACTCCTACCGCAAGCTGCGTTAAAAAACTTCGTTCCAATAAAACACTTTTCAATTTTACAAACATTAAGAGTGCCAACCCTAACGCTCCAATGGAGCGTAGGTAATTATTTCTACAAATAGGCCTAGTTTCCCTACTGTCCGTTTATATTCTGTGACATAACATACTAATTGACGCCCGCGGCTTTGCCCACGTGGGTTTATTCTAATATAAAAGTGGCCTAAGTTACGCCGCAGTTATTAAAATCCGCCGTTTCAGAGATTAGCCGGAACAAACTGACAGACAGACAAAAAGATAAAAAAATGTTTATTTGTTATACTGTATTACTTTCATATGCATTTAGTAAAAAGTTGTTATTTTGACATTACAAACAGACACTTCAATTTTATTTATTTCTATAGAGATACAGGGTTCTTGGCAAAACACTAACAACCGTTCAGGGCCTCAAGTCTGCTATTACAATAGTGTCAGAATGGTCTCGCCATTGTGAGTATTTGACAGTGTTTGTATGGCAAATCTGTCAAAAACTCACAATGAAGAGACCATTCTGACACTATTGTAATAGCAGACTTGAGGCCCAGGATTATATTACTAACATCATAAAAAAAATACCGGAGGGACGGACTTCTCTTTCCGGGCGAGCCATTTTTGTTTTTATTGTATTAGCTACCGCGTCCCCCGCCAAAAGTTACAGACATTTTTGTTCAGAATATTGCGCTTATGCTTTCTCCAGTTTTATACAGGGTGTAAGGGACAGCCCTCCGCAAACTAACAGGGTGCATTCAAGTCCTTATTTTGAATCATATTCCACCGGAAATTAGCTCAGGAAAATTTTCATGTTTTTTAATCGTTTTTTCAGCACTCCATTTATGTAAATAAAACAGATAAAATAAAAATAAACCAGCAATGGATGTTGAAATACTGTAACGAACGACGCGCGAAATCAGCTGTTCACTTTCTGCCTACCAAAAGAGGTAATTGAACTCATTCGCTACGCTGCCGTTCGCTACCTGCGTTTTGCCACGGTAACGATACATTGCGTTTGAAGTAATAAAACAAATCAGATTTATTGGATTCCCATAACGTTCCTGAAATAATTTCATGTATCGGTCATCTTAGTATGATAATACTGAATTCACCCCATCAGTCTGCGGAGGGCTGTCCCTTGCACCCTGTATACTCTAAGTCAGGAAGTAACATAGAATATATTAAATTTAAAAAAAAAAAAAAATGAGATCCTTAAGAAAATTGCAAAATTTTACTAGAAATGGGGTTACTTGTTACTCTGTTATGCAGTTTAATGTATAAGATACAGTTAGCTGTTGCCCACGACTTCGCTCACGGGATAAAAAGTATCCTATGTCCTAACCCAGGTCTCTACCTATGTGCCAAGTTTCAGAAACCTGTTCAACCGTTAAGGCGTAAAAAGGTGACAGACAGACAAAGTTACTTTTGCATTCATAATATTAGAATGGATAATAAAAACATAGATTAAAACAACCCTAGTAGCATTTTTGTTGGCGTTTGGTTGGGCCACATACCACTGAAGTTGGCCCAACTAAATGCCAACGGAAAATGCTACTAGGGAAAAAACTGAATGTATTCTCTCTCACCAATATTATCGTGGGTCGTAAGCAGTAGCCGTGCCACGTCATCGTCGGTCGCCTCGTCCTCATCGTCGGGTATGTACGGGCACCATACCACTCGGTGTGACGCACCCACTGCGCCCGTGTCCTCGCGGACCTCCGCCAATAGCGTGCATCTGAAGGAAAGCAGTTTCATGACACGGACGTCTAACGTAAATAAATGAATTTTGAATACGAAGATCACTTTTGGGGGCAAATTAGAAAATTAAAAATAAAAGTTTTGCAAACTGTACCGTGTGACATATCAAATGAAAGGACTTGGTGAGTGGATTTGTTTTTCTTTTTTGTATATTTTTAAAATAAGTCGATTTAATGTTATTAAAGAAATTAGATGAAAATTGGCCATCTCCTCCCCCCAATCTCCGAAACTGCTGAGCCTAAAATTAAGAAATAAATTAACACAGAAAATAGTTCTATACCTACCTATAGATTACAGGAAAACCTATAAGAAGTCTATGGTCTTAAAATACCGCAGCGTTGCGCAGAATATTGTAAGTTATTTTAAATCGAAACCATACCTAAGTCCGCTGTCGGTGACTTCGATCTCATGCACGTAAAAGTTGCCCTGTTCGTCTATACATGCTAGAACCACCTGGCTCTGAATGTGAGCAAACGCCAAGTCTTGGACCTGGAAACAGAACAAGCAACAAATATTATACAAAAAAATCTTTCATCTTTATAATATTAGTATAGATGACAGAAATCGATTCAGTAGACGATTTTGAACAAACTTTCATAACATGCATTCATTCAGTTAAGATACACATTGTGTAAGGCCTTAAGAGGGTTGTCACCGGTCCACTAGCGCCACTCCTTTAAAAACATGTTATCTCGTGACTGAGATGGAATTCTGAAAAACGGCTCAATCAACTATCTCGGTTTGTCTAGAATTTTCAAATACCTTTTTTAAAGTTTCATATTAAGACACGAAACAACAAAATTCGATCTAAATAAAAACGGCCACATTCCTCTAGATCGTATTTTGTTGCTTCGTGTCTCAATCTATATATATAAAAATGAATCCCTATTTCCCTTGGTCACGGCATCACGCGTGAACGGCTGGACCGATTTCGCTAATTATTTTTTTGTTGTGTTTGTTATTGTCAGGAGAAGGTTCTTATGGTTCTTAGCTTTTGCCCGCGGCTTCGCCCGCGTGGATGTCGGTTATCGCATAAAAAAGTACCCTATGTCCTTCTCCATATCCCAGGCTAATCGAATTTCCAAGAGTAAAATTCGGCAAACAAATACCTACAAAAAGACAATAAAATGGATATAGTATGTTATCCTTAAGAGATAGACATATGCCATCGCGGACTTTTTTGAAGACCTTTATAAGATACACAATTCCACCATACATTATTTTGTTATATCTCAAAGGGTTTAGACAGCGTTTTCGTTGAAAGCTCCCAGACGGCTTATTTTTTTCCGACACCTCCAACAAATATCGTTTATTTATACAAAAATGTATACAAAAACTTAACAAATTATATACTAAAACCTTCCTCGAGAACCAAGCTATCCATTGATGAAAACAGCATGCGAATCGGTGCAGTAGTTTTTGAGTTTATCGCGAACAGACAGACAGACAGACAGACAGACGCGGCGGAGGACTTTGTTTTATAATATGTAGTGATAGTGATGTAGTGATAGTGATAGTGATATTAAGTAGGTAACTCTATCTTCTAATGTAACTTTATGGCGTTTGACATAACGTGTCAGTCATCATTTGGTAGGTCTGAGAATAGATTTTATCAAAAAAAAAAAAAAAATTGAAGCTTTTAGTTAGGTATGGTAGAGTAGGTAGGTAGGTAGGGTAGGTAGGGTAGGGAAGGGTAGGTAGGTGGGTAGGGTCGGGTAGGGTAGGGTAGAGGTAGGGTAGGTAGGTAGGGTAGGGTAGGATAGGATAGGATAGGGTAAGGTAGGGTAGGTAGGTAGGTAGGGTAGGGTAGGTAGGTAGGGTAGAGTAGGGTAGGTAGGTAGGTACATAGGTAGGGTAGGGTAGAGTAGTGGAGTTTATACTATATTTCCTTTGCGCGTAGACAAACTGCCACAGTCAAATAGCTTTTGACAGAACGAAGTCTGTCGGGTCAGCTAGTATAATAATAATAATAAAATTTATTCAAAAATAAAAATTGGATAAATACAGTATAAATCTTAGAAATTATGTAGGTATTACAAAGTATGATGCCTGTACTAGGATAAACCTGTATCACAGGCGGCATGAGTTCTTACAATTACTATTAAGACAACTGATTTCTTAACAAATATTTAACATAAGTTTTATGAATAGTGCAATAGTTAATTAAATTATGTTAATTATATACTTAAATACTAATAATTAATAATATTATTCTAATTAATATGTAACTTTAAAAAAAGGCATTAGAAAATTCTAGACGCACTTACCGAGATAGTTGATTGAGCCGTTTTTCATAATTCCTTCTCAGTCACGAGATAACATGTTTTTAAAGGAGTGGCGCTAGCGGACCGGTGACAACCCTCTTAAGGCCATACACAATGTGTATCTTAACACTTTCAATGCCAAAAACCCAGCATATGGGTCTAAAAATAATTCTATCGCGTGCCCAAAACCCGCATCCGAGTCGTCGCTGTAGGTAGCTATTGATGACTTCTGTACATGACGCGTCGTGGGCATACAGCGACGACTCGGATGCGGGTTTTGGGCACGCGATAGAATTATTTTTAGACCCATATGCTGGGTTTTCGGCATTGAAAGTGTTAACTGAATTAATGCATGTTATGAAAGTTTGTTCAAAATCGTCTACTGAATCGATTTCTGTCATCTATACTAATATTATAAAGATGAAAGATTTTTTGTTTGTCCGATCCTCCCTGACCCTTGACTGTAAGTGAAGCGCCGCCAGCACGCGTTTTAGCTGAGCAGCAAGTAATCCAAACCCCATGATAATAATCAAAACACTGATTTTATCCAGCCACCGACGGTCCCTTGCCACCCTCCCTCCGACTCAGCTGCCCTAAGCCGAGGTTCGTACCCCACAGGGGGTGCCCTTAGCGAGCAGCAGTCGTTTAGTTTATAAGTTTTTACGCCCTGGCTGGAGGCATTAAGTTTCGTAAGGAGCTTAAGGCAGCCACAGGAAAGTCCGGTTAAAGAGTCGGAACCTTAGTGGTTAAACTCTGAGATGCCATAGATAAAGAAAAAAAAAAAAAAAAAAATGTTTGTCCGAGTAAGCTCCGAAACTTTTTTCTTGTTGAAAAAAGATTCGAATTTTAATTCGATTAGAATTTTTTCACCAATAAAAAGCTAAATTATCAGACAGTAACATAGGCTATAATTTATTTAAAAAAAAAATATATTGCGATAGAATCCACGGCATTTCAATGAATTGTAAACGCAAAATAGAAAGAAATGTTACGGGTAAATGCTCACTCGCCGTGAGCGTTACTTCGAAGACTGTGTCGAGCATTCGCAGGAACGTTAGATTACAAGGAAATGCTTTTTTATTTGAGCTTATGCTTGTATTGTTAGTACCATGCGTAAGAACGTTACATTACATGGAAATGCTCGAGAAAACGCTCTATACTCCATTTATAATAGCATTAGACAGAAGTTAAAAAAGGTTATTTTTGATGCACACTTTATAACAAAAGTACAATAAACTTGTTATAGTTACGATTGACGCCAAATCGATTAAAATAAATTTATATATCAGCTATCACACTTAATTGTAATCATTTAAAAAAACAACCATATGAAATTAAGTAGCTTTCATTTAGATATATTATTTCATTCCAATTTAAAATTACAGTGCCTATGCTAAAAACCTAAAAGAAGCAGGAGTCAACAATACTGCAACGCTTTTTGTTTCACTATAATCCTACCAAATCTAAAATATTACTTAATCCCTTCATAAGCTGTGACAGCCGGGGATTTCTAATTTTACTGGTTTATGTCGTCTGTGAAATTGACTTGACAATGTTCTAAGATTGTCATGTATGTCATTTACTTGTGAATACTTTGTTTGTTATTGTTTAATTTTCGTGATTTTGTTGTTATTTATTAAAATAATAAATAATATTTAGTTATTTCTTTATTATTGTATTGTTATCGGTGTTGTCATTGGGTTGTTTTTACAAAACGTTACTTTTTTTTTGAGCTATGAGTGATCCCGGTGCGGGACCTAGTGGCTTACAACATATAAGTGCTGAGTCTGACCAAAGCCAACGGCGAAAAATACGTGGTCCAAAAGTTGACTCCGACGAAATAATAATGTCTCCCAAAAAAAAGAGAACGCTGCGTGCTGTAGAAAAACAACCTGTGATAAATATTTTTAAGCAATTGGAGTCCTGGCCTGCAGATACTCCTCATTATAGGACTGAGATGATAAACAAAATCGCAGAAGTTGCGGGTAAGGATGATTCATAAAATTATTACTATAAAAATATTTGAAACTAACATGCATTGTGATAAAATGTATTAATTTTAGAAACTCCGCACATGATTTTATTATTTACAGGCGTATCTCGGGCTACTCTGTCCAATATTCTCAAAGAGTACAACATAAAAAGTCGCCTGCAATCTCCCCCTCCCCAACAGAAGCACATGAAACGTGATGATTTTGATGACATCACATTTAGTGGAATATGCAGGAAAATTCATTCCTTCTTCTTTACGTAATAATGAGTTGCCCACCTTGGAAAAGATGCTGGAAGCAGTTAACAGTGACGAGTCTCTGCCAGATTTTAAAAAAAGCAGTCTGTATAAAATAATTAAATAAACATTAAAGTTCACATAAATCAAACGGAGCAGAAAAAGTGCACTCATAGAAGTCATAGACAAGCAAGAGATCGTCCTTTGGAGACTAAAATATTTTCATGAAATAAAAAGGCTAAGGAATAAAGGAAGGAAAATATATTATTATTTAGATGACACTTGGCTATACTTATACAGTTAACCATAATTTCATAAAATTGGTTCGTGAAATGAATGGTATTTATATTAATAACCTTTTATCATACAAACAGGTCACACGAAAAGCCTAATATGGCATGACACTAATAATAAGTCTTCAAAAGAAACACATTGGGAAGGTCTATCTGCTGGTTTAAAAAATCCAAGTTATAATCGGTCATACTGGTATGTATTTTATGGACTGTCCTCGCCATAAAAAAATGAACACCCCATTGTTATTGACTATTAATTAAGTAATACATATTATATTGTATTATGAATTAACGCATGCAAAGCGAACTTTTAAAGTTATAAATTTTGTTATAGTATTTATCTATGAACTATTTCCAGCAGTGAAATTATATAGGGGGTACGGAATAATTGACTTATATTAATTTTATTTCACAGGGTTTGTGAAGGGTTTTTAATGGATGCTGCATTAATATTTGATGCAAAGAAAGGTGATGAAGATGACCACTCCGAAATGGACGCCTTCAACTTTAATAATAATAATAATTTATTTATTTACACTTCAAGACACAATCATCTGTGTAGCCCTGACTCTTGTACTAGGATTTCCTGTTTCATAAGAGCCAGACCTCTCAATTTACAGGGAATATGTTATAGAAGCGCGATAGACAAAAGTGAAAATGGTTCAAGATAATTTTGTCAAAAATTGAGAGTGGCGCTGTAATTGTTATGGACAATGCACTATACCACTCAAGGACATTGGAGAAGCTGCCAACCACAGCTACACGAAAGGCAGATATACAGGAATGGTTTAAAAGCAAAAATATTCCTTTTGAGGAAAAAGATCTTAGGGCAACTTTATTAGAAAAAGCAAAAATACAAAGACATTTATACCAAAAGTTTGTTGTAGATGCCATGTTGATGATAGCCATCTGGCTAGAGAGAAGGGTATTTCAGTATTGCGCCTCCCACCCTACCACTGCGAGTTCAACCCTATAGAATTAATATGGGCTCAAATGATGAAATGATGATGATGGGGTATGTGGCTCAACATAACAAAACGTTCAAATTAGACAAGGAGAAACAATTACTCCCACAAGATCTGGATAGTATTACGCTAGAACGATGGCAGTCTTGCGTTGCTCATGCAATTAAAGAAGAGGAAAAGTTAAAGCATAATGGATGATGTGGTAGAAAGATTTATTATTAGGTAACGTCGGTGAAACTTCTTCATCTTTATTCTCTGATTATACTCGTAGTGACTAAATTATATGATGAAGACGAAGAAGTTACACCAACTATTGTTTGTTGAAAGTTGTTGTTTTAAATAAAATATTGTAAAAAAAAAAGACTTATTTCCTTTAATCTTAATTAAATTTAAATCAACACGACGTAATCGTTTGTTTCATTCATTCGTTTTGTTGTAAGTAATGTGTGATGAAGATGTTATTACGACCTATTTATCAAAGTTATGTTAAAACATTTTTAGTTTAGTTGTTTAAACTTTTAACTTTGAATAAAATGTTTCGCACTCCTGCTTCTACGAGCCTCTTTTTTCTAATGTTATAGTAAATGAAGTATAGTGTATTAGTATACACTAGAGCGTTTTCTACCTTAAATTGAGCTTTTGCTAGTATTACCATGCGTAAGTACGTTACATTACATGGATAGGCTCGAGAAAACGCTATAGTGTATACTCACCTTAAATTGAGCTTTTGCTTGTGTTACGATGCGTAAGAACGTTAATTACATGGATATGCTCAAGAAAACGCTCTAGTGTATACTCACCTTTTAAAGTAAGGCCATGCGCATCGCATGCGCAGGCGCATCAGCCAAAAAGCCTCTGTCTAGCTCAATGAGTATCTTTTACTATATGCACTCCCCTCAACTTTCCCTTTAACTAAAATAACGGCTCCTTCCCTGTTAATGTGATACAAGGAGCCGGTCTCGTGCACAATGATAACGTCAAGTAACTTGAATAATTGGTTGCATGAATAGATCGGCTGATCCCTGTTACCTCAGGGTTACTGGCATTAAGACATTTATTTCTAATAAAAACTTTTGTTTAAATAAATAAAAGCTTATTTTTGGAGGCACCGCGCCCCCGTTTGGCCAATCTACGCCTTCCAAGTGGAATGAGCCTCATTGGTTGGGAACCCATGGCTAGCTCATTGTGACAGTTTATTGAGTCATTCTAATTGTTACCTCTCCCTTCATGCCCTTGATGAGCGCGCGCCTGTCGGTGCCAGGTTCAGGGTTGTACACCACGCGCACCATACCGCTCCAAGTGCCAGGGTTTACCGCATTAGGAGCTGCAGGAAAAACCAAACATAAATTTATAAATTACATCATATTCAATCTTGTAGGTAGTTCAAATTGTAAGCCCACAAACCCGAATATACTGTTCCAAAGGTTGACGAAAATTTCGTTTGTAATGTTTGGTTAAATTCTTAGCCAATCAGTCACTATAGAGAATTATTAACACATTCATCTGTATATAGAATGTTTCAACATTATATCCCACCACTTTTATCAAAAAGTGTTGTTTGAATAACATTATTAAATGGTGCTTCAGAAATCGTCGATGAAAATTGAGGTTATAAATTTAACCCAATTGCCAAATGAAAAATAACTTTCAAGTGATTTAAAATTAGATTTTCGGGTTTAAGTATTCAAATAATCAAATCAAAGCACTGAATTTGGGTGTTTCTCTGCTATTTGGAAATTCGTCCATACAAGACTGTCCTGAAGCAATTTTATTAAATGTTGAGAATGTTTGTTAATAAAATGAAGGGAAATAGTAAATTAAATATATATCTTAAAAAAGCCCACACATTTTCCTCTTGATTTTTGAGTTATGGACGATTTTTTGCAAAGCCGTGACAGGGGACTGTTGTAACCATCCAGGGGAATGTTTTATGGACAAAAACAATTCGTATTTTTGTTTAAGTAATCAAAGTCTTTATATTTTTTGCCATTCTTAAAATATGTAATTTTTTTCAATAAATCAACAGTATTAAAACAAATCTTACTTAATATAGTGACTTTTCTTAAGCCTAATAACAGTTACGTTAAACTTAACAAAATTAAATTCTTATTCTAACAGTATTTTTAAGACTAAATTGTATGACACTAAAGTCAGTCTTTATAATAATGAAAAATGTGGTATCCTGCCTTTTCGCAGAAATTTTATTCCCAAATTTTCTTCATTTGCCAAACTGTTTCATTTCTCAACTCTCAACAGTCTCCGAAAAAAAAAAAAAAAAATAACCTTATTCTATTTTTTTTATGGTTTTATAGAACACAGTAGATTAGGTTAGGTTTATTTAATGAGTTCCGAAAAAAATATAGTTTCAAAAAAATCGTGAGTTGGGAAATGAAACAGTTTGGCAAATAAAACATTTGGGAATAATATTTCGGCGAAAAGACAGGATACCATATTGTATGCAACTAATGCACTTTCTGATGATCTTAAAGGTGCCTGGCGTTCTTCTGCGGGATCCTCTGAATCAGGTGTATTTTTCCAGGGGACTGTTGGCCAGGGGACTGTTATTTTTTACATAAATACTTAATAAAACAATATCATTTAAAAACATTCAGATAAACGACACAGATGTAGCTATATACTAGATGATCAATTATTATAAACGAATTGTCGTTATTAAAACTCTTAAAATAGTTAAAAAAAAGCTAGTCAGTGGACTGTTTTCACTAACGCCCGAGACGCGTTGTTCACCAGCTAACGCAGTAGTAGCACTAAATAAAATGGCGGTTGCCCGATTAGCTACACAACCGAACAAACTTCACACCGATTGCGTTCCGTTTCACGATCTAAATGCTTCGCTCCAAAACTAAATTTTATTTCAGCGCAGTTCTAAAATTTTAACATTAGCATTCGCACATAGATATCTTGATTAAAATTCTATTGTAAAATATAATTGTGATGTATAAAGGTGCTTACTGTTTTTGTTAATATATTTGGACACTTTTTATTCAATTATCAACGATAAAAAAATAAATATTTGTAACAAGATTTGTAATTCTGGAAAAGGGACGTAACAGGGGACTGTTTTTTGAGACGTTTGAGGTTCATTTATTCGAATATTCCATTATTACATTACTAAATAAGCTGTGGCATGCCAAGAATACCTAATACTATGTCGGTATTGACACAAAAAACTAAGAAATTTAAAGATTTATTACATAAAATTAGCTTGGGACAGCGATTTTCCATTTAGTGGAGAAATGCCCATTTATAAGTGGCGCTGCAAATGGGATCCACATATACATGTTTACATTTTTATCATTCCATTCCTATTTAATTCTCTTGACAAATCTCAAGTCAAGTGAATCAATTGGCTGTTGTTCCTTTTGTCAACCAATCACTACCATTAGTCTTAGATTAACTTGACAGCATGTTTGTTACTTTATGTGTTGAACTATTCACTGACAGACACAGCCTAAACTGCTGAGTATAGATAGAACCATAATTATATTGAGAACAATAAACGAAAAAAGAAAAAAAATATATAAAAAAAAAAATCCTTGCCCCTTTTATAGGGCAATGAAAGTTTGCATGGAACTTGGTCATTTTTGCAGATGGGAAATCCCATCAGACCTGTCTTGCTATATGATAAGTTACGAATATTAAATAGATGCATTTTGTAAATCTGGGAGTTTTAAATTAATTTTCACTTTTATTTTATCCTCATACAGTTATTGTGAATTTTCTTATACAGTGCCTTGCTACTGATAACCATTCAGCAAAGCTTTGTGATTACTTTGCTTGATTCCTAATCTATGCTGTTATTGCAAAACAAAATATATTTATCAATCTCCTATGCAAGTAGTTCAGGTTACAATTATTATCACATCCTGTTTTATTTATTTATATAAAAAAATTATCCTGGGTATTGATCACTGAAACCGTAACCTGAAATGGATCACACAAGGTGAAACGAAGTCGCCTAGTTGTTGTGTTACATTACATCCATACTAATATTATAAATGTGAAAGTAACTCTGTCTGTCCGTCTGTCTGTATGTTACATTTTCACACCTAAGCCGCTGAACCGTTGAACCGACAACCACGCGGGCGGAGCCGCGGGCAAAAGCTAGTTGACTATATTTAGATTGAGTGATTGTACCTGGCAAGATATTAAAACATGTTTGTTTCTTCTTCTATCTTGTTTGCATGTGTGCTATTACTCTGTTTGTCAGATAAACAGCCTTAGATTTAACCAAGTATTATTGTCAAAGATCTATGCTGAGTTCAGATATAAAATGATCACCTACCTACCTACGATTTAGCTTTATTTAAATTAGTTTTAAATCAGTGCATAAATGCTATTGTTAATAAGTAGGTAATAATAAAAAAAAATATTTCATGGTCAATTTAGCAGGCCAAAATAGCAGAATATGGAAGGATTTTTAAGCACTATGACTCCATAACATTACTTATATAAAACATTCTACACAAATAAATATTCTATTATATTCTAATCATGTCATACCTTTGATAGAGTATGCCAGGTACTTGCCACTGGTGTGTATTGCCAGCAGCTGCCCAGCGTAGAATTTGGGCTCCCAGTTGTAATCCACCAGGTTTTTAAGCTTCACTTTGGAGCTGCCGTGGTCATGGTTACCGGCGTTGGTGTTCACCATGACATTGGTGGAGTACACCTCCGCACTGCACACTCCGTCTCCATCCGAGAAGGATCTGGAATAGAGCAGTTAAATTAATAATGGACAATATTGGTGCGGGAACAGTTTCTGGAAGATAAATGTTTGGTTTAGCAGCGTTTCAAGCAAATGAAATTAGTTACAAATAAGTGTTTTAAATGTACACATGAATGCAATAGAGTTTGAGTTTTTTTTTAAACCATTTGTCTTAAAAAACACTTATTTGTAATGGATTTCTTTAATCCAGTTATGATGTAACAAATAATTACTGGGTAAATCAGCACATTTTGGTACACTACAGACTGGTATATGTAATCAAATTAGGCACTCATGATACTTACCTTATTAATGGCACATTAAGTGTTCAATAAGAATGAATTTACAGCAACAACCCCATTGGAAAACCTGACATAGCTACTAATTGGGGAAATATGCTATGTAATGTGTGGAAAAAATGAGAAAAGAAAAAAATATCATTTTGTACACTGGTATTTGGTACTACAGGAATTCGTGAGCTAATGTAAACTATTGTTTTCGATGCAACAAAAATGTGTCATTGGGTGTTGTACAAACTTTCACCGTGTAGTATCGGAAAAGCCCAATAAGGGTTGATTGTCTACGTGATATTCGGGCATGTTAGGCGGATGTTTAGGCAACAGGTTACAGCAATTTTAGCAAAAATAATGCAAAAAATGTACAGGGACATTACTTAATACAGCCTTTACTGGAAAGGATACACTTAGAAGGCAGTATTTATTTGCGTAAGCAATTTATCAAAAACGAAATTCAGTTTCAGATCAATGTCACTTACATCGTTTGAGTGGCATCCGATAGCTTTGGAAGCATTGTAGTTGGTGCCATTATTGAGCTAATCTTCCAGTTTCCACATGAATTTCGGAAAATTTAGCGTAAATTCACAATAGAATCGTAATTGCAAAAAATCATGCAAATATTACAACAGCAAACCGCTGATGCCGACCGACATGAGAATGCGTTTTGTTTTCACATTTCACGTTCTAAGTGTCTTCAACTTTGATTTTAATACTATTATTTGACTTATTCACACTTAACCAATTTATAATTAAAATATTATACCATTCATATTGAAATAAATTATCTCACAGGAACGCCAATAATACATGATAAATCAATAATAAAAATGTAAAAATTAAGTGGCAGGAATAACGAAACGCACAATGGGGGGACAGAAGGAAGACTGTTTTCTATTACTAACGTGTAAGAAAATTAGTCTAAAGCAATAATACCTATGAATGATACCTATCCTTAGTTACCTTATGAAAAATATTTCCATTTCCTCAAATAATACTATTTTTAATTCTGTTCGTAGATAAAAATAATATTGTCATTCCAAATTACTAGCGCGATAAGGTACAGGCTGGGCAAAGAGAATAAACCATTTTTTAGTTGACTTGACAGGTGACAGAGCAGTGAATTGATTTTTTCGAAAATGGTAAGAATTAATCGTAAATATTAAATAATTTGCTTTGATATCGTTAGGGAAAGCTGATAATTATGTTAACAATTTTTTCAGTCGTTAACAGACAAACTTACCATGCTTATGGCCCGGCCGGGTGGCGACAATGCCCAGAAAGATGACGTGCCTTGGTGGATGCGCTACGCTGGTCGGGGACTTGGAACAGTTGGCGGCTTCAGTTCGTATTATTTTGCTATAAATTATACATGATACACATGCCACTTTAAAGTGACGAGTAGAATATTTTGTGTGCGCTTACACTTAAGTGGAGTGACCAATAGATCAACAGTATTATCTTATCTTTAGAACCCAAATCTACAGTACCACCCTTGATTTTAGACAATGAGCCTGAAATAACATACAGTTATGAGCTATAACGTATTGCGTCTTAATTTCTCTGACAAAGGGATAGTTGCTTTTGTATATTTACTTAGAAAGTGTTCCTTAAGATAATTGGGGCATTAAATTATACAATTATTTAAAATTATTATGATTACCTACATACTTATACTCGCAAGTCTAGAAAATTAATCTAAAGCATTTTTGATAAACTTTACATTCTTGTAATCTACATAAGTACTTACTAAAATTTTCTCTAACTTGTGTAACTGGTATGTTCAAGAATATTATCCAATCAAATTGAAAAAGTTATCTACATAACTATATTGCATGACCTACTGTCAGACCCAATATTTATTGAATACAATGCAATTAGTTGGAGGGGCTTTTGGTTAAATAATAACAGCCGCATGGGTCGTTCGAAGGATAAGCTACACTTGCCGCGATCGGTGCGTGGATGGGTGACTATGCATTACATATTGAGATTCCTCCATACCTCGGAAAGCATGTTAAGCCATTGGTCCTGGCTCTCATGTGTAGATCTTTGATAGTCGTAACAGGTAGTCAGAACCCCAAGTATGACAACCAGTCTTGCTAAGGGCTATCGAATTTCCCAGTAACTGGGTTGTGGAGGTCAGATAGGCAGTCACTCCATGTAAAATACTAGTTTTCAGCCGAGTCTAGTTATACTGAAAGCTGATCGCAACATAGTTGGGAAAGCAGATTTGATTTGATTTAGATTGAAAGCACTTGCAAACAAATACAACACCTACTTTACTTAGGTCACCAGTTAAGTCAAATACTTTATTAGAAATCGTGGTGGCATCTACAATGCCACATGTGAACTATGCAATTCACTGATGCCAAAAACCACGCAAAATCCTGCATCGCGCAAGTAGAGTTTATCGTGCAACTATATAGCATACTAGCTTTTGCCCGCGGCTCTGCCCACGTGTATGTCTGTTATTGCGTAAAAAAGTACATATCTCCTTCTCCATATCCCAGGCTATATCTCTGCCAAACTTCATGACGATCGGTTCCGCGGTTTAGCCGTGAAAACGTAACAGACAGACAGACCGAGTTACTTTCAAAATAATATTAAGTATGGATATTCAACGTCCCAACATCAACCGTCGGGCAGTAGCCCACCAGACACAACATCCATCTGGTCGGAGGATCCTTCCTTTTCTATGTAGGATGAGTGAACTTTACACCGTGTTTCTCATACCCCTATATCCTTCTCATCTATAAAAATAGATAAAATTGAAATTGTCTGTTTGTAATGTCAATTTTTTTAATTTTATTTTTTTAAATCCACGCCCTTGATCCTGCGGGGAGTCGAAAACAAAGTTAGCCCAAGTTACTCCTTATAATATCAGCTATCTGCCAGTGAAAGTCCTGTCAAAATCGGTCTAGCCATTTCGGAGATTAGCCGGAACAAACAGACAGACAGACAAAATGTTTAAAATTGATTTTTTGTTTTATGTACCGTTACTTCATATGCATTTAATAAAAAGTTTTTATTTTGCCATTACAAACAGACACTTAAATTTTATTTATTTGTATAGATTTAAATTAGAAGAATTTATTCAGTAAAAGTGGTTCATGATAAATATTTATGAATCTGAATCAAACAGGTTATTAAATAAAAAAATATCATTACATTAATTTGTGACAAAAATGGTAGAACCAGTTCTCTTAACAGTGTTTAACTGATAATATCAAATGCCAAACATATCAGATAGTCAATATCACACTTAATGTATTTGCTTGTAATAATGAAAATAAAGCTAATGTAGTTCTAAAAGCATTGATTGTCCTCATAAAAAAAATCAATTTTAGTTTATGTGCCCATAATATGGTTGGGTGTTGGAACTGCAATTAGGTTTAAAATAATTATATGTTCCAAATACCAAAGTCAAAACTAAAAGAGAAGGATTTTAACATGCTGCAGGTTTTACTATTCAAACAATTTCAAATTCAAATATTTTATTGCATTATGTGGTAAGTAGAGGGTGAGCCCTTACCAGGTTCAGAAATTAACAAAGTATTTCAATAAAATTTACTTTACAATTATTTTAAGACTAATAAAGAGCCTACTTATCTAGTTCTAAAAAGCCTACACTGTCGTACTGCTGAGCAAAGGCCTCTCCCAAATCCTTGCAAGCATCCTTTTCTAGAGCCACCTCGGTCCAGCCCTTGCGGTACGTATCTAGGTCGTCTCGCCACCTTTTCCTGGGCCGACCTCGGCGGCGCCGGCCATCCTCAGGCACCCACCGTGTGGAGACTGTTTCCCAGCGGTCACTGTGCCGCCCAATCCCATTTCAGCTTGGCAGCCTTTTTGGCTACGTCTAGAATCCCCGTTTTGGAGCGCAGCATGGTGTTGCAAATTCTGTCTGTTCGTTTAGCGCCCAAAATGCGGCGCTCCATTGCTCTTTGGCAAACCCCAACGCGGAACTTCGAGCACCATAGGTTAGGATGGGCAGAATACACATATCGATGAGTTTTCCCCTCAGGAAGATCGGTTGATCGCCCTTCACTAGCGTCTTCATGGACCAGTAGCTTTTGCATCGATGCGGCGATCGATTTCATTCTCTTGCCTGTTTTCGAATGAAACTAACTGTCCCAAGTAGCTATACTCATCGACATAATGTATTTCCTACTCATCTACCTTGACTCTACGCTTAGTGCTGTTGGTTATGGCTTTTGTTTTAGACCGATTCATCGCGAGTCCAACCTTGAGTTCCAAAGCTGTGAGTCTAAATATTTATATTAATAATTTCAAAAAGTTAAGAAACTAAAATTAGATTATTACAGAGGTATCAGAAAAAAAAAAAACGTGGTGAATACTTAGAAGTGTACGTTACCCCAGCAGGAAAGTGTCTCCTAGAGTGATATGAGTGAAACGTATAATTAGTGCGTAATCTACTGTAAATGTGCGAGAAATAAAAATATTGTGCGTTTTGTCGTTTTGGAATAAAACGGAAAAAACGATTCCTGCTGGAGTAACGTTTTTCCAGCAGGAAAATCCTAAACGAAAGGTCGGAGAGAGAAATATTTTGCATGGACAGAAAGCTTATAATTGTGCAAAAATGTGCGCCGAAAATATAATATGTGCGTCTTCAGGTTTTCGAGATATTGCATTTCCTGCTGGAGTAACGTTTTGCAGAATCGTGTATCTCTAAAAGCATTATATGTGCGCCTGTAGAATAAACATATACGAGTACCTCTTTCCTTGTGCGTATTTGTGACAAAATTAGATTTAATAAAATATTTATAATTTTCAAGTAATCGCGCTTTTATGAAAACCCGAAAAAATATCGTAGCGCCTAAATGAGAAAACGTATAAGCTCGCTGAAAACTGTATTCGATCCTTCTTGGCGCTTTTAATAACCATAAAAAGTTTCAAAAGTGCACATGCATGCGTTATTGAATAATATTGCTAAAAGTCAAAACGACGGTGTAATAACTTTGACGGCAAAATACAAGAAACCGGCTCAACCCAAGATGTGTGGGTCTAAGGGCCGGTTTTTTGATCCCTAGTAATAGTCAAGCTAACCATTTGTTAAACTGACCATAGTTAAGACTGTAACCAATTGTTAACTCAGGTTTACGTTTTTTGATCCACATTTGAACGATGGTTAGAATTAACTGTTGTTAACAATGTTGCCATTGTAATGGACACTAATTTAAACTGGAAACACTCAAACACACATTCAATTAAAACAAAATCACACGAAACAGCCGGTTGCGACAGAGTTAACTATCCGCCATCTTGCTAAACCCTTGTTGGAGCCGTGGTTAAATATTTTGACCAATGGTTACATATTTAACCACTTGTCGTGTTAACAAGGGATCAAAAACCAGAATTTGTAGGATTTTAACCATTTGTTGCAATTTCTAATCAAAATCAAAAAATCGGCCCTTAACCAAAAATTAGTGCGTTTAGTCAAAAATATATAGTGAAAATATTCAGCTTGGAAATGTTCGCATTAAGTAGATATAAACAAAAAACAAAACATGTACACAACGGCTGCTTATCCGACCAAAGTCGAATGACAAGTAAAATTCGACGATTTCATACTTAACCTAACAATTCTGTCACAAATACGCACAAATAAAGAGGTACTCGTATATGTTTATTCTACAGGCGCACATATAATGGTTTTAGAGATACACGATTCTGCAAAACGTTACTCCAGCAGGAAATGCAATATCTCGAAAACCTGAAGACGCACAAACTATATTTTCGGCGCACATTTTTGCACAACTATAAGCTTTCTGCCCATGTAAAATATTTCTCTCTCCGACCTTTCGTTTAGAATTTTCCTGCTGGAAAAACGTTACTCCAGCAGGAATCGTTTTTTCCTTTTTATTCCAAAACGACAAAACGCACAAATTCTTTATTTGGCGCACATTTACAGCAGATTACGCACTAATTATACGTTCCACTCATATCACTCTAGGAGACACTTTCCTTCTGGGGTAACGTACACTACTTAGAACATAGTTCACACAATAATGCTTATCAGTATCATATCAGATTCTGTCATACCTCTTAGAGAATGTACCATTCATACTGACCGTATTTCGTTTGCATTAAAAGATCATAAATATATTAATTGAACAAGGGCTCCAGACCACCCAAAATAAGTTTTTACATTATAAAATTAACTGTATAATCACCTAAAGAACTTATTTACTTCAGTTTGTATAACAGATAGCAGCTGATAACATCTATACTCCATTTACTATGCATTAGACAAATAACGACAGTTATTGTGTAATATTGTTGAAATTATTGCACTTTAGAGTAATTTTTTTAATGTAAATGGTAAATAGATTACAGTTCTTTGTATTTATCGTGAACTAACGGAGTTTATTAAACGTTTACATCGAAATAATGGAAGGGTGAGAACAGTTATTTGTCTAATGTTATAATAAATGGAGCATAGGTAAATAAGTTTTTAAGTTCATTCATAATAAAATGTAGACATTTTAATGTGATGAATTTATTATTGATGTTCAAATGATCTTGGCATTGGTTTTTGCAGCTAGATGTCGTCATGGTGGCTGGTTTATAAATTAATTACAATAGGAGAGGTCAACCGAGCCCTAAACATTTTTTAAGTTCCATGGTCGACCATTTCGACCGTCGCTCGAACAGCAAAAGTTTTATTTTATTTTATTTGTAAAAAGTTTTTTTTTTTTCACTTTTTAGTTGTGGTACCTACCCCACACCAATTCGTATACCTCAACAGCGACAGGAAATCTTATAACATAATGAAAATGCACTGAGTGGATCAAATACCAGCTAAATTAAATTCATTAATAAAAAACAGCTGTTCCATACTAAAGATTAATACATACTGTTCTAAACTGTATGGGACAGCTGTTTATTTTTTCGCAATTTCAAAGCTGGTCCTATAATAAAAGTTATTCAGTTCGATGGTCTAAAGCACCTCTTAAAGTTTGTAGAGTTAATTTCTTAACACCATACATATCGACGCTTGAAAGGCAATATTGACCAAAGGACATGTTGGCAACTTTACACCAGAGCATCTGAAGTATTTTATATTTTTTAGTGTACACTCTAGTAGAGTATACACAAAAAAATACATTTTAAAGGTTTTTTTTTTCTGTAAATGCTCTACTGTAAAGTTGCCAACATGTCGTTTGGTCAATATTGCCTTTCAAGCGTCGATATGGACGAATTGAGAACCTCTTCCTTTTATTGAAGTCAGTTAAACATCATTTATAACCAGAGTGCATCTCATGACAATTCCAATAAGCTCAAACACGGCTAGGATACATTGTTTTATTACGGAGTTCCGTTGCCTACCTTCCGGCTTCATCATCTGATCAGTCTGATTGTACCATTTTGAGCAGCATTTATTTAAATTTGCTTCGTTATAGTCGCTTAACTATCTTAATCGAGATATCTTATCGCTACCCGTGAAATACGTATCATTGACGAGTTCTGGTGGCCATCTGTGGTCTTCTTTATCAGTTCCGGTTCACCAAATGGTACTTTCTGAATGCACATGCTTGATTTGTTGATGAAAATACAAAAATCGCTATATGTTTGCCTATAAGATTTGAGGAGTTCCCTCAATTCCTTATGGATCCATCATCGGAACTGGATTTTGAAAAAAATCCAGTAGGTATATACGGAACGTCATGGCGAGTGCACGCGACTCTAGCGGAGATAGTCGTAGTCTTGTTCGTTTCTGTTTTTCTTGGAAAAAGCAATTGTGAGACTGTAGGAGACGTAGATATTTTTGTATACAGAATTTTTCTGTTTAAGCGCAAGACTGGGCTACTACAATGAAAATGAATGCGGATGCTTGGCAAGCATGCTTGACGTTGCGTATAGTCTCGTCAAGCACGTAAATGCTTGTCATGCAATTGGACCGTCTAGGGCAGAGATGGGCAAACTACGGCCCGAGGGGCAATTCCGGCCCGCAGAGGGTTTTAATCCGGCCCGCCAACGTCATTTTGACATAAGAGTGTTTTGTTCTAAGAAATGGTCGCCATTGTGAACTTTATTAACTAAGTAAACATAACCACAAACGAATTACTGTAAGAAAAAGATATTGCGCTGGTGCGCTCCACGATTATTTTCAGGGTGTGCATTGGTTGGTAGCATTTTAGCCTTCGAAGATTTTTAGGATAAATTGCAACTTAAACATTTTTTTTTTAATTCTGGAGCCCGGATTTCCTTACGCTTTTCTGGCCCCTGATGAAAAAAGTTTTCCCACCCCTGGTCTAGGGACTCCATTAGACCGTACGTACATACGTTAAAAAACATAAACAAGTGCGAGTCGGACTCGCCCATGAAGGGTTCCGTAGCAGCAAGCGCGGTTTACTATTTATGACGTATTCAAAAAAAAACTACTTGCTAAATCTCGTTCAAACCAATTTTCGGTGGAAGTTTACATGGTAATGTACATCATATATTTTATTTAGTTTTATCATTCTCTTATTTTAGAAGTTACAGGGGGGGGACACACATTTTACCACTTTGGAAGTGTCTCTCGCGCAAACTATTCAGTTTAGAAAAAAAATATATTTGAAACCTCAATATCATTTTTGAAGACATATCCATAGATACCACACACGTATGGGTATGATGAAAAAAAAAAAATTGAGTTTCAGTTCTAAGTATGGGGAACCTCCAACATTTGTTGTTTTTTTTTTCTATTTTTGTGTGAAAATCTTAATGCGGTTCACAGAATACGTCTACTTACCAAGTTTCAACAGTATAGTTCTTATAGTTTCGGAAAAAAGTGGCTGTGACATACGGACGGACAGACAGACAGACAGACATGACGAATCCATAAGGATTCCGTTTTTGCCATTTGGCTACGGAACCCTAAAAACGGTCGATACTCGGTACAGTAGCAGTAGCATACTTGGAGGATTATTTCGCATTGTAATCGTCACATACACGAAAGCGATAATCCCATTGTTTTTATAAGCCTTTTACAATTTAATTAATATAAGTGGGATTGTAGCGGGGCTCGTGGCTAAATGAGCCGTTCGATCCAAGGTTAAGCTACGCTTGCTGCGGTCGGTTCGTGGACGGGTGACCATCTATTGAATATCGAGAATCCTTCGTGCCTCGGAAGCGACTATCCACGACTATCAAAGATCTACGTAGATCTTTGATAGTCGTTATTACGGGTAGTCAGAAACACAAAAGTCTGACAACCAGTCTTGACTGAGTTGTGGAGGTCAGATAGGCAGACGCTTCATGTAAAATACTGGTATTCAGCTGCATCCGGTAAGACTGGAAGCCGACCCCAACATAGTTGGGAAAATCTACCGCATTTATTAATTTGTCTGTCATTACTTCGCTTTTCATTCTTTTTACCTATTGTGGTATAGTAATTTTTGTTCTAGGTACATCGTCTTCACCTATAATTTATTAATTAACTAGCTTTTGCCCGCGGCTCCGCCCGCGTGGATATCAGTTATCGCGTAAAAAAGTAGCCTATGTCCTTCTCCATATCCCAGGCTATATCTCTGCCAAATTTCATGACGATCGGTACAGCGGTTTAGGCGTGAAAACGTAACATACAGACAGACAGACAAACAGACAGAGTTACTTTCACATTTATAATATTAGTATGGATGTATACAAACGATTTTTAACAGTTTAAAAGAGTAAGTATGGAGTTTCTTGCCCATTCTTCTCCATACCTAATTTACCGTTTGGAAGGGGCAACTAGAATCAATCAACTATTTTTGTAATTTTTGACGTTCAAATGTGCCTTTTACGTGCCTATTTGAAATAAATGATTTGACTTTGACTTTAAAAGGCTAGGCAGAACTTGTAGCGCAGCGCAGTAGAAATGATACGGCCTTGGTACTATTATATTTATTTTATGGCAGATTGGGCATGTGTGGTCAACTGGTCTGAGTCGAGCATTCGGCCATTGTGACCAATTGTCGCGTGTGTAGGAAGGTCGTTAGCCAAAACTGTAACAGGTTATTATTAGAAAATATCTTAAATATCTGTGCTATATACGGTTTCGGTTCTAAGTAATTTGTATTTTGTGTTTCACGAACTGTGACCAAATAAACATTATTCTTTCTGTCTTTATTTATTTTATTTATGTTTATGTACACACATATAAACAGTAAAAACAACTAAGTATGGAACTCGTGAAGTCATTGCTCCAAAATCTTTGTGTTAATTTAATGCCTATCGAAGTCAAATTATGAAATTACTATTCTTGGTACTTATGGTTTTTGTCCGTCGCTAAGGTCAACAAAGAATTATTATTCAATAAAATGTACCTACCTAATCAAAATAAAATCCTGTCGTGTGCTAAAGTTATGTATTCTGTTCATATTCTTGTCAGTTGACACGATTATTAGTGGTACTTGAATGATTTAATTTCTGTAAGTAGGTTTGTACAAAAAAAATTACACGTCAAAAATAAATTATATTTTTATTTTAAAACTAGATGAGTCCGGTGTTTCCTATCTGACTACTATAAGAAGAAAGACCGAAACAAACTCATGAGGTCACAGTCTTTTCCAGACATGCTCTTGGTCAGTTCATGTCTGACAATGTATAGCTATAGAATATGACTATACAGGTTTATTGGTAAAACAGTACCAATCTTGCGGGACTGTATTAACAAACCTTCAACGAATTCTTGAAGGTTTGTTAATACAGTCCCGCAAGATTGGTACTGTTTTATCTAACACATTTCAATTCTGTATTTTGTTGTACCTACCTACGCCGTGCACTGTCGCCTCTGCCTTTTGCACTATACCCAAAGCCTCTAATTCAGATAATTTATGTAAACAAAGTAATGTCAAGGAATGTCACTGTCAAAATGACAGGACAAAACATTTTATCATATAATTTTTTTATAAATAATTATCTATGAAATTAAAGTGAATTAATTATACAGGGTGTTTGGCAGAACGTTGAACATACGAAAATGGTGGATAGGTGGGGTCATCTGCTACTTACTCAGCCCTAATTTATTTGGCCCTGGCCCCCTGAATATAAAAAAAAATTTTGTTTGCTTTCTTTTAGTTTCACCACTTTCTTAACTTTAAAGTGTATTTTTTTATTAAAAATGGGTAAAACAGGCAATATTTTAGTTTATTTTTTTATCTTTAATATTGGCAGATTCTTATAAAATTATTGCTTTATTCAGATGTTAGCTAGAAAAAAGTTATGACTCCTCAAACTTACAGAAAGATGTAATAAATAAAAATATTGCCTGTTTTACCCATTTTTAATACAAATTACACTTTAAAGTTAAGAAAGTGGTGAAACTAGAAGAAAGCAAAAAAAATTTTTTTTTAATATCCAGGGGGCCAGGGCCAAATAAATTAGGGCTGAGTAAGTAGCAGATCACCCCACCTATCCACCATTTTCGTATGTTCAACGTTCTGCCAAACACCCTGTATGAACTATGCAAACAAAATACCGTTGCCAAACAATCCATACTAATATTATAAATGTGAAAGTAACTCTGTCTGTCTGTCTGTCTGTATGTTACGTTTTCACGCCTAAACCGCTGAACCGATCGTCATGAAATTTGGCAGAGATATAGCCTGAGATATGGAGACGGATATAGGCTACTTTTTTACGCGATAACCGACATCCACGCGGGCGGAGCCGCGGGCAAAAGCTAGTGTTTTATATAGTGTGTCGGAGACACGGCCCACGGTTGATCGAAACTGCTATATGAGGGACATTGGGTTTTTTTTTACAAATTCCATTTTTTTTTTAATACTTATCGAAAGATCTGAAAGAATGAAACATAAACTGCTAAAATTCGGCCAAGTCTTGACAGGTCTTGCTTTAAAACTACTTTATTCTTATTCTTTGGCTTGTTGACATTATCAGCGTGCGCCCATACTTGCCCGTTCAAGAGATAAGAGGTTCAGTAAAATTGATTTTGTGTTTGATTTTTGTTCAGTAAAATAAAATAAAAAGTGAGTAAAAGGTACTGTTTTATTAATGACTGGCTTCTGCCCGCGACTTCGTCCGCGTGAAATTTCGGCCCACCCATCGCGTCGCATTCGCATCCCGTCGCTCGCCCGCGCTAAAACTTCATTATCGCTTAGCGTTCTTTCTGACTTTTGTTCTTTTCGCTTGGCTTCTAAGGATCGTAGCGTAGATATATAGCCAATAGCCTTCCTCGATAAATGGGCTATCCAACACTAAAATATTTTTTCAATTCGAACCAGTAGTTCCTGAGATTGGCGCGTTCAACCAAACAAACAAACTCTTCAGCTTTATCCATACTAATATTATAAATGTGAAAGTAACTCTGTCTGTCTGTTTGTCTGTATGTCAGTCTGTCTGTCTGTCTGTTGTTATGTTACGTTGTCACGCCTAAATCACTGAACCGATCGTCATGAAATTTGGCAGAGATATAAATATACCTGGGATATGGAGAAGGATATAGGCTACTTTTTTACGCGATAACCGAAATCCACGCGGGCGGAGCCGCGGGAAAAAGCTAGTAAATTATATAGCTGACCCGCGCAACTTCGTCTGCGTCGCCTACTCGTAAGAAAGAGAGTGGTTTAAGTAATGAATTTTCTACTTATTTTGTTACGGAGTTATTTTAAAATTATGATATCTCCTAAGATGTTGATTGAAATCAAGTGATGTCAAGGACAATTTTGTTTACATTTAAATACTTGTGATTAATAACATATTTATTTGGATAAGGATTAATATTATGTTGATAAAACTCCTTCGCAAATAATGAATTAATTTCGAAAAAAATTGATTACCATAAAAAAAGGTTGTAGTGAGTCAATCTTAAAAGATAGACATATGCTGTCGCGGACTTTTTTTTAGAACTTTTAAAGAGGAACAATCAGTGAACGTAAATGCTTTATTTACGTTCACTGGGAACAATTCCATAATACATGATATTTGCGTAACTTAAACCGTTTATGCAGCGCACGCAACGGAAGCTCTCAAAAGGAATAATTTTTCCCGTTTTTGCAACATTATTCATTTATGCTCCGCTCCTATTGGTCGTAGCGTGATGTTATATAGCCTATAATATTCCTCAATAAATGGACTATCCAACACAAAAATAACTTTTCAATTCCAAGCAGTAGTTCCTGAGATTAGCGCGTTCAAACAAACAAACTCTTCAGCTTTATAATATTAGTATAGATATCATAGGTAAAATAATTGTGTTACATTAAAATACTATAATTAAGGAATATTAATCATTTCAAAATATATATTTATCGAAAAAAGTACAAAAAAAAATATTAATTTTACTGAACCTCATAACTCGTGAACGAGCAAGTATGGGCGCGCGCTGATAATGTAGAATTATAGCCAACAAGCCAAAGAATAAGAATAAAGTAGTTTTAAAGCAAGACCTGTCAAGACTTCGCCAAATTTTTGTAGTTTATGTTTCATTCCATACAATAAAACATGAAAAAAAAAAAAAAAAATTCGGGCAAGCTATCAGTTTCACAGAAAAAAGTTTCCTAATTCATCAAAATTACAGATCTTACGATAAGTATTTAAAAAAAAATGGAATTTGTAAAAAAAATCCCCAATGTCCCTCATATAGCAAATTTCGATCCACCGTGCGGCCTATGATCGTCATAATCAGCCCTAGACGTTGGCCTCCCAAAATCAATTTCCACTCGAAACAGTTTACAGTCGTTTTCATCCAAAATGTGGCTAGATATGCTACATACAATATGAATCTATGAATGAGAGTTGTAATATTCGTGATGTTGAAGATGTGAAAAATTTGAAAATGTTTGGATCTCCTGCTTTGTTACCAGTATCATAATATATTTTATACCAGAAAACCTCATTTTTGTAATAACTTTGTTTAAAACCGAAAATTTATAAAAATAATTACGGTATGATTATGTTTTAATTATTATTTCTTAAATTCAGTACATTTCGCCATTTTATGTGAATTACCATTACGAAGATATGTTTTTGATATGTTATCCCCTTTGTTTCCATAAATTATCTGAATTTGAGACTTTGGGTATAGACACGGCAATTTGTTTTGCTACGCATAGAGTTCGTAACATTTAGAGCGTTGAATTTAAATATTTTTAATTTTGTATGAAAGTATGATAAATTAAAATCTGATGAATTATTAAAGGTCATAGAACAATAGTTGTTATTGTAAGTGCATTTCAGCGGAAAGACGTCCACTGCTGGACATAGGCCTCCTCCAAAAGAGGGGGTTTGCCATAATCGCCACGCTTGGCAGGCGGGTTGGCGATCGCAGTATGGTGTTAAAAATGCATAGAGAACGCTGCTGCCCATTCTCTATTATGTCGCCTATGACGACACCCACGGGAGGAAATAAGGTGGTGCTATTCTTTAAGTTCGGCACCACACGGTACCTTACACACGGTACTGGTTGTTCCGCGTGCCCACTTGGCAAAGTAAACACTATGATTGGTGCCTCGGTGGGTGTCGTAAAAAGCTACTTAGGGATGTATGACGTCAGAGGATGGCAGGCGACTAAAGTATTACATCAGAGGATAACACCATCCTGTCTGACTCCTTATAATATCTACAAACTGCGCTCGCCAATTAATGACTGCTTACCGCTTTTACAGCAATATTCTCTTTGACTATCATGATAGCGGTTAAAGTCTATGTTCAGAGAATACAAAGATGAAGAGAATGCACTTTATGAGATAACCGCTTATAAAAAAATTGTCGTGGCAGTCTGACCTTACTTCAATAGTCAATTTTGAGTCTCAATCATCTACCTAAGGATCAATTTATACTAGCGCAGAGTCGAAGCGTATCAAAGCGTCAATCTGAAACTTAACATAACAAATTCACCCTTACCTCCACAACATAATACACATATTATATTTCTTCTAAGATAGAAAAAAGACGCGCGAATTCGCGCGCATTGGACACAATGCGCGCGAATTCGCGCGTCTTTTTTCTATTAAAGTCTGAATTCGCGCGACGGAGCGCAACCAACGCTGATTGGTGCGCGCGCGTTACGTTGTAGAGATAAGGGTGAATTTGCTGTTATCCTTTAGATTGACGCTTCGCTGCGCTTCGACTCTGCGCTCGTATAAATTGACCCTAAGCCTACGGACTTATGTATACCTGTCTACAGGCTTATGCCAGTTTCGAAAGCACCATAAAACACGATTCCTACCAGCTTTCCTTCGGAGGTTCGCATCTGCAACTGTACGTTATTGAAAAACGACACAGTCATTGCCAAAAACGTGGCTATTGGAGATCCAATAAATAAATAAAACTTCCTTCTATTCCAGTCGCCATAGTCCTGGGCCTGTTCAACTGCATCAGCATCGTGGTCTTCAACGTGGGCTGCCTGATCGCCGGCATCTGGCAGATGCTGGCCGGCTTCATAATCATAGTGTGTGAAGCTCCGTGCTGTTGCTTCTTCATAGACTATGTGCAGACCCTCAGCGACAAAGTGGAGACCAGACCCTACTGGAATAAGGCTGCGTTGTATATTGGGTGAGTTGATAGTCCATTTTTTAGGGTTCCGTACCCAAAGGGTAAAACGGGACCCTGTTACTAATACTCCGCTGTCCATCTGTCTGTCTGTCCGTCTATCACCAGGCTGTATCTCATGAACCGTGATAGTTAGACAGTTGAAATTTTCACAGATGATGTATTTCTGTTGCCGCTATAACAACAAATACTAAAAAACAGAATAAAATAAATATTTAAGGGGCTCCCATACAACAAACGTGATTTTTTTGCTCGTTTTTGCTCGATATTGATAATGGCAACAGGTAGACGCTTGAAATATTCACTGAATATTTAGTTATATATTCACTTTAAAATTAATAATTATATTCAAATAAAACAAATATTTAAGGGGGGCTCCCATACAACAATCATGATTTTTTTCCGTTTTTATAGATACGGAACCCTTCGTGCGCGAGTCCGACTCGCATTTGGTCGGTTTTCCTTATACAGGCCAACCGTTTAATTGAGATGGTGCCTGAGGTAGCTGCGCAGTGCGGGAGGGGTGTTGACGCCCGTCAGCGGGTGAATGAGAGAACTCTCGTGACATGTCTCCACACCTTTCTCCCACCGCGCTACCTGAGGCGTCTCATAATCATAATTAATTGATCTTGAGATACAATTATTATGAGTGAATAAATGATAGTAATTTATTCACTAACAATAATTTGTCACTTAAGGATTAGGAGGTACTGGCGATATGTGGGTGATTAAGTACATACTACACCTACATTTTGCGAGTTACATTGTTAGCTCCTTGTCTATCTCCTTACGTCCCATTTCCTATTCATATTTATCACTTACTAGCTTTTTCCCGCGGCTCCGCTCGCGTGGATGTCGGTTATCGCGTAAAAAGTAGCCTATGTCCTCTATATCTCTGCTAAATTTCGTGACGACCGGTTCAGCGGTTTAGGCGTGAAAACGTAATAGACAGACAGAGTTACTTTCACATTTATAATATTAGTATGGATCAATTATCACGCATTTAAATCTTTCCTCTATAATATACCTATACAAATGTTATTTGATAAAAATCAAATTTAACGAGTTATTATTAATTAATGCGGTGGGAGGAAGAGGAAAATAACGAATTTTGTCTTCGTGATTATTTTGACGGCGGTTATTTTATACTACTTAACTAATGTGTGTTCTTATTCATAACTAGCTTTTTCCCGCGACTTCGCCCCCGTGGATGTCGGAAAATATCTCAGGGGACCAATACCGGGATTAAAATTACTTTATAATCATGCAACAAACCATTTACAATTTAACGGTTAAACGCATAATTTTTCGATGGTTTATAATCTGTCCATGGCAAACCGACAAATTGTGACCTGTTATAAAATTTGCTTGCGATGAACGCTCCTTGCGCTAATACTAAGTGCCCAAGTAACTGCGACTAACTTGGAAGAAGCGCTCGCCGGCCGGTACCGCTCGCTTTGCTCGCTTAGCTTGCGCGTGATTGGTCACGGCTCTAACCTAACCTAACCCATTTGGTCGGGGTGTCCTGGCTTACTTACTGCGACTAATTCGGCTACCGCCAAGACCTGCCAATCAGGGACGGTTCACAATTTTATGGGTGATATAGACATTGATAGATTATAAACTACCGAAAATAAATGCGTTATACTGTAACAGTTCACAATTTTTCGATAGTATAGAATCGCGCTAGATAGATTATAATTAATCTTACGGTGATATTACACTGAGTGTTTCGGAGTATGGTCACAGATTAATATTTATTTATTTATACAGATGGGACACTCCGCAAAATCATTAAAAATAAAAAGCGACTCTTGCTACGACTCAATAAAGTGCAATTCGGGTCGCTCACCGCTTTTTAACTACACGATACCTTAATTTGCAAAACGGCCAAGCGGTAGAACGATAACTAGATGAACTCCTCAATCAGGTTTTATAATGAAAATATTAAAGTGTAAAACTACACATTTACAAAAAAAAAAAATACGTATTTCGTTATTATTTACCGCACAGGTTCTTCAGATTTTACAAATTCGGGATAATTTTGAAATATTTTTTTTTTTAATGTTCCCTGTAATTTACTGTTACGGAGTTGGCCACCTTGCTAATTAAGGTATCATACAGTTATATTCACCTACAACTTGCCTCTCTTTATTTATTTATTTATTTAATACTTTAAGCACAAAACATGTACAGAGGCGGACTTAATGCCATAGGCATTTTCTACCAGTCAACCCTTGGGTGATGCAGAGACATACAGTAGTAGGTGCAATAGCGAAAATTGAGGAATAAATATTCATTTAAATATAAAGTTTATTCCGGCGGCGCGCGGCAGTCCTACTGAATTCGCCCAGTGAGATGGGCCCGCCGCATACTTGTAGCTTCATACCTAAACTGCGGAGTGTCCCATCTATGTTAATCTGTGGTATGGTGGTAATCTAAACCTAGAGTTACGTTGTGTCTAAAAATGACAGTAAATCAATACAACGATCGGACGGTTCAACGGTTCCAACGGTTTCGGAGATAACTCAAATATATATAAAACTAATTACATAAAATGTAGTGATAAATGGGAATGTCTGAACCGAAAACTTAGGTGCTCAGAAAGTGAATCATTTGATAATGGTATCATGACATGTATGTATAAACAAGACATCAACTTTTAAATAACTCTTATCACCAACACGACCTGTTAATGTACGTAGACGTACTTACAATAACATTAGTTATCTACTTATGTAGATTAATTATACTTTTATACATTTTAGTTTCTGCCGTGTGCCCGGTAGGATTTTCCTTCGGCAAGAATGACGAACACCCAAACAAAGTTCCATCGTCTTCCTTAGCGCTCACTTTTGCTATATAAGAAACTCTTCTGCATAATTTCATGCTTCTAGAGTCCCAGAGGTTTAGGCTGTGGGATGCTGTCACTGAATAAATTTAAGATATTTATTTGTATAATTTTAAATGTAGATTGTTTTGACGCCTAGAACAAATCGCATGGAAAAGACGATTTTTTTTTTCAAAAAAATACAAATACATATTGCAGTTTTAGGCCAGCGCCATTTCTTGACCGATATTGGAACATTTCTATTTTTTATGATTTTGATGGTACGGAACCCTCTGTGCGCGAGTCCGAATCGCTCTTGACGGGTTTTATCTGCCTTCAACAGTCTCATCGAAGTTCTACCTGCGATAGCAACCCATCTACCATTTCGCCGCCATTCTTACTTCCAAATCCCAAAAAAGTCCGACATACCGAGTCGTGAGTTCGAACCCAGACGGACGCTTTAGTTTGTGTAATTTATTTCATCACCTTAAACCCATTTATGTTTTCTCTACAATAATCTATATAAATAAAAAGAGAAGTCCTGACTGACTGACTGACTGACTCATCCACGCCCAGCCCAAACCCTTGGACCTAGAAAGGTGAAATTTTGCACAGAGGTTCTCTTTATAATGTAGACAAGGAATAAGGAAGGATTTTTCGAAATTCAACACCTAAAGGGGTAAAATAGGGGATGGAAGTTTATATGAAAGTCCGTCAGTTTTGAAGTTAGGATCTTAAAATTTTGTTTAGGCTGACGATTGAAAATTAATTTATACGTGTCTCAGCGTTTTTGATAATTCCACCCCCAAAGGGTTAAAAAGGGGGATGAAGTTGAAAAGTCCTTAATTTTCGAAGAAAAATCACTTACTATCTAGGCTTATGGTTGAAAGCTAACGGTTTTGTTAGAATATTAACCCTAGGGGGTGAAAAGGGGAATTAAAAAAAAAAGTTCCTTTTTTAATTTAAAATCACTAATATTTCGGCTTATGGTTGGAAACTAACACAACGTAAATCGTTATTTTTTTTTTTATTTCAACCCACAAGTTTCTGAAAAGCGGGATGAAGTTTTCATTGAAGTTGTTCATTCGCTAAATTTTGTATTCAAGTAAAAATAATAAAAGTACACGTGTACTGTTTCTAACTTTACAGTAATTTACATGGAGCGACTGCCTATCTGACCTCCACAACGCAGTTACTGGGTAATACGATACCCCTTGGTAAGAATGGTTGTCTGACAACCATACTTTCGGGCTTTTGACTCCCGTAACGACTGTCATAGATCCAGGAATGACAGCCGGGACCAACAACTTAACGTGCTTTCCGAGGCACGGACGGGTAAAGATGGTCACCCATCCACAAACCAACCGCGGCAAGTGTAGCTTAACCTGATCGATCGACCTGTACGGCTGTCATTATTTAGCCACGGGCCCCTCCCCCGATGAACCTTCCATCCTCTTCTCCGGGAGAACTGATATAGATATAGATTAGGATAGTTAGATTAGGTTAGATTAGATTAGGATATAGAGTAGAAGACGTCAGCTAATAAAGGAGTTTTGAAATTTAAAAATGGGGGATTTCGTTTGTTTGAAAAATCTTATTCCTTGAGTTTATAAACTTGAAACTTGGCATAAATGCTTATCTAATTAAATAATAAAGTTTGTTTATTTCAGTTTTTTTTAAACTACCCCATAAAGGGGGATTGGGGGTGTCAAAGTTTGTATGGAAAAACTGATGGCTATCAACACATAGCTCAAACCACTGAACGGATTTGGCTGAAAATTGGCACACAGATAGTTATAGTGACGTAGGCATCCGCTAAAAACGTAAAGTGGAAACAAGGGGTGATCTGATTTGCTTGAAAAATCTTATTCCTTGAGTTATAAATAAAAATTAAACTTGGCACAAGGGGGGATTGGGGGATGTCAAAGATTGTATGGAAAAAACCGTAACGGACTGATCTATTTCAAAAAAGGCTCAGGGTTTCAGAAAGGCTTTCGAGCTCTAAAATGGGCTTTTAAGGGGTGAAAACGGGGGATTTAGATTGTTTGAAAAAAAAAATTTTTTAGTTCATAAACTTGAAACTCGGCACAAATACGTTCTTAAATAAGACACAAAGTTTTTCATAATTCGTTTTTCAAAACATCCCCTCAAAAGGTGCTCATTCTTTTGACAGAAAAAAAAAAGGATTACGAGTATATGGGATTTTTGAGAATTGATCCCAAACAGGGGAATGAGGGGTAATTGAGTTTTTACGGGAGAATTTACTGCGTGCCTTGAATAACTCAAAAGTTTTTATTTTTAAAGTTTTGAATTACTCAAAAGTATTTTTAATCCCGGTCATAGAGTACTTTCAATCCCGGTAGTACAGTCAGTATACACAATTAGTTGACCCCCCCTTGCATAAATGGTTGAGATTTTTTTGAATACGGATCGATGGAATTTTATCATTCTTAATTTAATTTAAATAACTATACTAAATCTACCCAAAACTAGAAAACAAATTAAAATCGTACGATTTGTTAGTAAAAAAATCTCAACCATTTATGCAAGGGGGGGTCAGCTAATTGTGTATACTGACTGTACGTTCCCGTTGGGTTTGTTCCGACATCCACGCGGGCGAAGCCGCGGGCAAAAGCTAGTATATAATATAAGCCTTTATTCAGACAGGTGTAAATAGTACATTATCGGTAGTTTTATTTTAGAAAATCCCGTCTGTATGTCCTCCTTTGACAAAGGCCTCCACCAAATGCCTCCATTTCTCTCTATCCGTAGTGACTCTCGTCCATGCAGCGCCCGCTACCGCCTTTATCTCATCTGCCCATCTTCTGAATGGCCTACCCCGTTTCCGCTTGTTATCACCTGTAAACCAGTACATTATTGTTTTAGACCATTTTTCCTTTCCTCTAATTGTGTGTCCTGTCCATTTCCATTTGAGCCTTCTTATAGTTACAGTAACATCCTTTGTCTTGTGTGTTTCTTTATATTTGCAGTTCTTATTCTATCAGATAGCCTCTTCCCCGATATACACCTTTCCATAGCGTTTTGGCATGTTTCTAATTTCCTGTTATGGGCTTTAGTGGTTTTCTCTAAAGTAAATTCTAATTATTTTGAGAAATAAATATCTTTAACCGTGTAATTTTCTAATACCTACCTAAATATAAACGGTATCCTCCCATGATAATAATCGAGCAATAAAATTTCACAGCATGCGTTGCAAATTGTATGCGACGTCACGAGCTCGCGCGATTGAATGCTTTGCAAGACATTGTGTAGGCGCTGCGCTGTTAAATAATAGCGATCCTTCTCTGAAAAACATGTGACTCAACGTTTTGTCCTTGTTTACTATACAGCGGATTAATTGAACCAGCTCGTTTAAAATTTTATTTTAGTACTAGCTGACCTGACAGACGTTCTTCTGTCCAAATTTCAATAATTCATATAAAATTCCCATAGCATACGGACTTTGAGTTTCCCCTTTTTCCCGGCAAATATTTCCGTTAGACTATTACGAACATTTTAAATCCAAATTTTGCCTTATCGGTCTAGCCGCTCTGACGTGATGCGCTTACCTGAGTTCACAAAAAGGAGTAGGTTCTCAATTCGGTTGACTTTTTTTTTATTGAAACAATGTTCCGTGCATTATGTTTAGGAAAATATCGATAAGTAAGCGAATGTGATCAAACAGTAAGCATCTGTGTCTGCCTTATTAATAGGGCAACAAACTATAGCAAATTAATGTAATTGATAACATTTAATATTTTTCAAGATGCTTATGTTATTATGTCAAATAAATGAAATTACGTTTAAAAATAATAGGTACCTATAATAAATTTATACAAAAAAGCATCTTTGAAATTCTTTCTATTCAAAACAGATGTAAATGCCAAAATATATGACACAGTATACGGAAAAGAAAAAACAAAAATAACTGAGGTTAAGTTACGTCCATACCGTGTACGTAGTTACCTTATACATAAATGCCTTATTACTACTATGGAGTGTGATAGTGTGTCTATTTAAATCTGTGACATTAATTATAATCGTTTGAGTAACGTCGTCCCACGTTTTTCAATTTTTACCGCATTACTCCGAAACGAGTAAGTTAAAAACTTTTTAACAAAAAAAAAAAAAAACGACTTGCAAAAAAAAAAAAAAAAAGTGTAAAATAACTTTATTTTCGGAAGTCGGTGTCCTTTGTTCTGTATTTTCGTTTTTTGACACCGACTTCCGAAAATACAGTAATTTTTTTTTTTGAAAGTCGGTTGTTTTTTTTATGTTTAAAAGTTTTTTTATTTTTCGCTTTTCAGTTATGATACTTATCCCACAACAATTCGATTACCACTACTTGCTACACCGCACAAACAACCGTGACACAAGATACCTATACGAAGTGGATTAAATACGTATTATCGAAGCTAACTCAAAAACTACCCAAGCAAAGTTAATAAAAATCGGTTAATAACCATTTAAAGCCCGAGTGCATCTCATGACAATTCCAATAAGTCCAAACACGGCTAAGGATACATTGTTTTATTACGGAGTTCCGGTGCATACCTTCCGGCTTCATCTTCATATCAGTTCGATAGGAGTTCTGGTGGCCATTTGTGGTCTTCTTCTATCAGTTCAGTATCAGTTCCACTTCATCAAATGATACTTTCTGAATGCAAATGCTTGAGTTGTTTATGAAAATACAAAAATCGCTATATGTTAGCCTATAAAATTTGAGGAATTCCCTCAATTCCTCATGGATCCCATCATCAGAACTGGATTTTGAAAAAATGGGACCAATCTGGAAGTATATCCTTTCAAATAAAAAAATAATTTTCCAAATGGTTCATAAATGACGGAGTTCTGAGGTAACAAACATACAAAAAAAAAAACACAACCGAATTGATAACCTCCTCCTTTTTGGAAAGTCGGTTAAAAAAAGTATATACGTATTCGTACTCAGGATAGAAAAATAATAGTATTTTTGTTTTAGGGGCTTATATATTTTGAAATTTTGTCAATTACAGATGTTACATGGGACATTCACAGACGTTTAGGTGACCACTTACCTGTTCTCAAAAAGATAAACCAAAAAATTTAATCTGTATTTTTTCCTCTATCTCCAGGCTATCAGTTCCTCCATTCTTCATGTGCTTCTTAAGCATGAGCACGTGGTTTGGCAGCGGGCTGATCTTCGCCACCGGCATCGTTTACGGGATGATGGCGCTCGGCAAAAAGTCAGTATACTTGCTATACATTAAACGTAATACAAAAAATTTATGGTTATACCGAAGTTATTTCTAGATTTATTCCGCGTTTGTTTGTAAGGCCGTAAATGATAACGTGACTAACAAACTCCAGTAATTTGGCAAGATGATAGACACTATGATGGAACGGTGAAATAAGTCTTGTGAAACGTAGATGCGTAGTCAATCTAAAAGTAAAGCCTAGGAAATTAATTATTTAGCAAATTGACACATCACATCTGTCACTCTTTGACAGTGTGTGTGTCTATTTGATACACAATGATTTTCTCTGGCTGTACAACATTTTTAAATAATCTGAGTATACAATCTCCAGCCATTATTAATTTCATTACCAATTGGCACCTTTCTGTAACATATAATATCCTCCTTTCTGATTACTTAAAAACAAGAGAATATTTTTACCAAAACACAACCTTTTCTAATTTAGTATTGTTGAAATGAAAGAGATTTGGTAAAGATATTCCCTTACTTTGAAAATATAAACCGTGTAACTAACTGTTATTGGGTGTTGGGTGTATTTATCTAACCTTTCGTCGATATCTTGCTTATAGTGGCCATCTTTAGTCTGTGAGCATCTAATGTTTGTCTGATTATTCTGGGGACTGATGATGGAATTATCATATTGTTCTTTGTAATTACATTTTTTGTCAGTGAAATTATGAATCTTGGCTTAAACTTAAGCGTTGCTGTGCTTTGATATACAATTTCCATTACGTCGTCTTCTTGTTACTATACATATTTACCTGCTCGGTTTCTACTGTTTAATTGGTGAAATAATTCGAACTCAAAGTCTAAGAATTTTATCACTTCTTAAGAAAACTCTAGCTTTACTGTTACTTCTACTTGATAATAATATTTTGCTAAATTTCATACCAAAGATGTTGAATCAAATTATTAAATGGATTACCAAGATGCAAATTACATTAGAGAGGGTAAATTTTGTCCGGGGAGGTACCGCAGTAATTATTACTACCGCCAAGAAGTGTTATTCGGTACCACTTTAGGCTGATGAGTACGAGTAGGTATGGCTCCGGTACATACACATCTCCATTTCGTCTCTGGCATGTGAAAAACCCTGCGGTATCTCTGCTAGGTACTGCAGATGTGCACAGTCGACGTTGTATACTTACGTACTGGACCGCTTGATTGAATCCCAAAATCATAAAAATACCATAGCCAAGCTTGATGTTGTGTCATTAACTGGGTTGAAGGCGTGTGTGAACTAATCCGATGTGTGTTGTGTGTGCGTGTGGGGCGCAGGGGGTCACGCGACGACATGGCGGCGATGGCGGCGGGCGGGACTACGCCCCCGGGTGCTCCGATGGCGGGCTCGCACGACCACAACGTAACTCTCATGGAGGACCCGGACGTGTGGCGCCCCAACTAAACGAGGCACGCATCTATAGCGCTACAAGGTTCTTTTGGCGCCTGGCCGAATTCGGAACTATTCGCCATCTTGTTTTTCAATACATTTCACGAAACAATAATTGCGCGAATGTTTACGTAGTGGTCGCAAGCGCTACTGCTGAGCATAAGGTCCTGGGTTCGATTCCCAAGTCGGGCAAAGTGTTATTGGGTTTTCCCATTAGAATTTCTCAGTAGCAGCCCGGAGATTAGATTTGTGCCCGTTTGATGGCAATAGGTCCGCCCCCTAGCTGGCGAAAAGTGGGTGTATAATATATGCATTTCTGCCTAACCGTTCGGGGAACACAGGCGTGTGATGTTATGCTTCACAAAACAATAATAGGGACGTTTCCTGAGTAAAAAGAAAAATCGGTTTAGTCCGTCAGTCAGATAATTAAAAAATATTAGTCACGTATTTTTTGCTATAACATATTAATCAAAAATGACTTGGATAAAACACATTAAAGTTGGGGAGTGGGTGGTCGTTACGTCACAATTCTAACAAACTACGTATAAAATTAACAAACTAGAACACACATTAGAACTCAATGTATCACCTTAATTTTTTGATTACGTAAAAAACAAAAAATACGTGTCCAATATTTTTTAATAATCAACAAGACGGACAAAAAAAAAAATTGTCGACATCTCTATTGCACAATAGCTCCTCTGCCAACGTCATTCGAGCCCCAAAAGATCCTTGTAGCAGTGTATATAACATGTTTCGTGTTCCGTCTATGCTTGTTGTTTGGGCTTGGGATTGCATGGTGGTGGAAGGTCATGGTCAATTTTAATAAAATTTCTGGCTGACGTCTGGAAAACCGAAAAACAATACCGGAACTTCTTTCGAAAAAAAAAAAAAAAAACCTCGATAGTTTTACTGAGGTGGTGGATGATTGAATTTCTATTAAAATTAACTGTGACTTAACTCTTATTTATTTTTTTATTGTTGCATGTTCCTGCTTCGAATAATTTCCTCTTTATTTGTCTTTTTTTTTTTGCAAAGCGTTTCCTTTTTCAGCATTCAGGAGCACAATTTTGTTTTATTCTTCGAACCGCATTTTTCAATATTTTTATTATATACTTTTTTTATAAGTTTTTTTTTGCCGTCCCGTTATCTTTTTAAAATCTTGAATCCGCTAGATAAATCAAACTGGAAAACAAGTGGAGTGTTCTCATTTCCTCCCTTTGCACAAATTCATTAAAATGGTATTCTATATTCTTCGCACTCCATCTCCAGACTCAAAAATAAAAAAACAAAAATAATTGAATCCAAATCTAATTATTCCCCACAGAGGATCAATAGATGATATGAGGACGTCGGCGGCTAACTTAGAGGCGGGTGCGGGCCAGCCAACGAGCGCTCCTCGAGCGAACCTCGTCACAAACGAGCAGCCAATCAGCTTCACCGGCGTTCCCGGGCGTATGTGATCGCGCCAATCAGCTCCACCGGCGACCCGCCGACTACGTGAGTCTCCTACACGATATGCGCTCCTGGTACTGTAGCGAACAAGGAGGCTTTTCATGAACTCTAATCATTTAATTATTACTCATTATAACTAAGCGGTGTAAACTGAACTGCTTATTCATAGCAAAAAGGTGAAATTAAAACACGCAGAGATTACCAATTTTCTGTATTCCCCTTTCTGACACTAAAGTTCATTTGCACGTTAAGCGCTTTAGATGCGATTGAGTGCGGAATCTCCTAGGCGGACTTCTCCCTCTGGCGAACGGCGCCTGTAAGTGTCAGTAAGAGATAGTGATACAGAAAATATGTTGACTCTTGCCTGTAAGCATGATTTCACACTTAAGGTGTTGAATAAGGACACAGTTCACATTGTTCGAGCAAAATTACACATAATTTTTAAGTGATATTTTAGGGTTCATGACAAGCTTCTAGTATGTGAATTAGTCGATTTCTGAATGGTGACTGTAAAATGTTATTCATAGTTTATAATTTAACCAATATTTTTATCATAATATTGTTGTTAACTGGGGGAGTGCTTCGAAATACAAAATTTTTTATATCAATATTTATGGCATAATAATAAAAATGACTGCTGTCTACTAGGATATAATACTTTTGTTCATATTCTAGTACTACGGAGCGCATAGAAATCAATACAAAGACTTTTAAGGCGACGTTCAGCAATATTCACTGTTAAACTCCTTAGTTTAGTGTTGCCAATAAAAAACCAGTGTCCTCCATACAAAATAATAGAATTGCCAACATTTTTTATTTGAATCTGCTTGTAGATAGTTAATATTCTTGTCTATGATAATATTCAGCATGTATTATAATATTCAATTATTTGTTATATCTATAGAGGTTTATAAACTAAGCACATATTATACTAGACATATTGTACCATATCGCTTGGCCCATAAGAGGAGATAGATATTATGTGGTTTGCAATAGAGGCTGTTTTGCAATATGTGGTCTTTTTAATAATAACATGTTCATAATAAAGGACCAATGAATTTGAAATCTATTAAACCGAACCTCAAACCGATGTAATTTTGTAGGAGAATAATTTATTTAAATGATTGTCTTGATAGCCAATCAAATTACTGTAAAGTGGCTTCAAAATAAAGTTTATAATAAAGAATACCTAATGTTACAGACGATTTTGTCTCGTCATAATTAATTAGTATAGAATCCATGTTAATCGCTATGTCAATTTTGAAGTCACGGCGTTATATTAAACAAGGCGTAAGGGACAAGACGCGCAATCTGTTACTATGAATACTAGACCCACCAACGTTGAAAGTTTTAGTTGGTTATTTAAAAAAAAAACTGCCTTTCCATACATTTTGACCGTGTACGTATCGCACTTTTGTATGAAACTTTTTTTTTTAAACCGACGAAAAAGTTCTACGCTGGGGATCTCGAAACGTGCTGAATTTATGGCTTGTGCGTCGATGTCCCTTGCACTGTGTATTATAATAATATAAAAGTTAGGAGAAAATCTTGTACCTTGAGCTAAGATGTATCCTTTCACGTTAACTCCATATTTATTTGTTGGGTAGCGAGTTGTAATTGTAACGTAGTCGAGGGCTGTTAATAGTATAATTAATTGTTTAATGTTAATTTATTAGACGAACGGTGCCCGATGGCTCATGTTTAGGTTTTTTTTGACGTTTTATTACTTTTGGTGAGGATAGAAATGTGTTAGGGATTTATTACATCTTAGTGGGTAGCAAAAAAGATTAATCAAGCGATTTTAACGCACTAATGGTTGATTATCCACTGTCGGGTGAAATTGCCAACTCATTTTCGCCCTTCCAGAAGGTATAAACCGTCTGTATTTCATACATATCTTCACATTATGGCATAATTTTACTTTAAACTCTTGTTTTCATGAGTAAATTGTTATAATCTTGTGGTTACACAAAAATATTAAATGAATTATATTATTGCTCATATTTTACCTTATTTTCGTCCATTTTAATTATAGGCAGTTACTTTATTTAAATTGAACGGATGATATTGTGCGGCCATACGTTATGTATGGTGTCGTGTTTCAAACGAATTTTATCCAAATTAATAATACATAGCATAATAATTAGCGAAATTTTCTTGACATTGATGTAAAGTGTTTATTACCATAGAATATAATGTATAGCTACGCCTTCCTTCGTGCTAGACTTACTGATATTTCATCATATCGTATTTCTTATGAAATTGTGATTTGTTTCGGGAGCATTTTTTTTAAGCTGTGTTTGTTAAAGACATTAGAAAAGGATTCTTTTGCATTGTTATGATATACTTCATGAAAACCTTGGCTTTTATTTGTTATATTTTAACCTTTTGACCGCCACGTCAAAAAAGCAAAAACGTGGCCTCGGTGCCAAGATACGTCCGATTCGATTCGTCCTTTCGAGTTTTTGTCATCTTATAGATGAAATATGAAGAAAGCAGTTCAACTAATATAAATTAGGATGAGTCAAGGAACATAATTAGCAAAAAAAAAAAAATTGTTTTATGAGCTTTATTCACAGATTTACGTATAAGTCTTGTCACGTTTGTCATCTATACATTACTGTGGCGGTCAAACGGTTAACAGTAGATTCGTACATCTGAAAGCAGAGGGCGCCACTTACGCTTGTGTCGTGAAGTCATCACCTGTTTTGATAAGGCATTGGAATCCTAATATCTTACGTATGCATTCCGAAATCGTACTGAATTTATGGGTCTTCTCTTTCCAGTCCTTGTTTTCTAAATATACCTATATCTTGCATGCCTCAATATTTACTAGTACGTAGTTCCTGCTGTTGGACTAAAACATTGTTACAACAATGTCAATTTGTTAGATGGTGTACTTGTTTAGATAATGTTAAGTGTAGTACACTTGAGATATTACACGGAATAATCCCTAGCCAGAAGCATGTGAGGTTGGAGATGGTAACATTACTTACTACAAATCTTTTAATACATGTTTTTGATCAGTATTGATATAATAGTATATTTATCATTGAACAAACTGTCCTTTAATGTTGTGCTGAGAAAACGACTTTACTTAAGAACTATGGTAAAGTTACAGATTCATTGAGAATCCTGCATTAAAAGGATTCGTTGAATTATAATGGACACATTTTTGAAAATATTTAAGACATAGCCAATATGAAATTGTTCTGCAACAATATGAATAGATTAAATTATCACTGTTACTGTAATGCAAGATATTTTTGTAAAATAACAATTTAAAACGCCACATTGACTGCGTAAGTATTATTGTGTATAAGAAAGGCCCTAGTCTTAGGTAATATTTTGCTAGTTTTAACATTTTTGCTCACACACAGCCAATATTTTAGTAAACGATTTTTTATTTGAATTTATATGAAGTGTTGCTAGTTTCGAAAACAGGAAAGTTAAAATTAATTAATGGGCTGGCAGCACTGATTGATTGCTATGTGGCATGTGCTTCCTTATTTACATTGTTTTTTTTTTATAGTAAAAAAATCATGATTTTTACATGCATCGATTTATTTATATAATATTAAGCGAATTAATTGTTATAGTAAGAATTTACGTTGAGATTGTATATAGTATATGCTATGATTAAATTGATATACATTCTTGCTTAGCCTAAAACACTTGCAACTTGGTTAATCGAATGTTCAGTTGGAAAATTATTTGAGATCGTTAATATGTTGCTTGTATACTTAGAATTAGTGCAGAGATAGAAGTATTAACTATTTAAGATTTCTCAGTGTAGTCAAATATTTGAACAAGTAATTCTATTTGAAAAGTGGTTTTTACAACATGGATTTCTGAAAGAATAAAGGCACCCGAGGCTTTCCTAAAATAAAAGTTACTCTTTATAACATCAGCTTAGAAAGTCTCGTCAAAATCAGTTGAGCCGTTTTGGAGATTAGCTGGAACAAACGGACAGACAAAATTAAAAAAGAAAAGAAATAGTTTAAATTCTTTCATATGCATTTAGTAAAAAGCTGTTATTTTGACATTACAAAAAGACACTTCAATTTTATTTATTTGTATAGATTGGTGTGATTAAAACTGCTGGAAAAGATATTAATAAGATTGAATAATATCTCGATACTTATATACTATGAGCAGACTGACAAAAACAACATAGCTGTTCAAATCCAGGAGTAATACTAATAGGCATAAAACCGCGCCGTTGGATTTTCAACCCTCGACTCAGCGCGGAAAGTTGAAACTCCAACAGCGCGCTTTTATTTAGGCATTCATCTAGATGGCGTGTAGTGTTAGTTTAATCGGGCTGTAGTCTTTATCCCTGCACTGAAACCAAGTAATAAATTAATAGTAAAAATTGTATGTAACACTACCGTAAGATAATGCATAGTTGTATAGTGTAAGCGGTTGCAGTTGTTTCTCGTCAAGTTAATGTTATATTTAGGAAAGCATATCTGTAATAAATGTGTGTATATTGAAGTCCACGTTTTATTTTGTACATTTTTGGTGAAAATAAATAAGACTGCCTCATTGGTGTAGTGGTTGCAAGCCCTACTGCTGACTATGAGTTGGGTTTGATTCCCAGGTCAGGCAAAGTGTTATTGGGTTTTTCCATCTTGAATTTATCAGTAGCAGCCTGGAGTCTGAATTGGTGCCAGATTAATGGCATGGCTTGCCCCCTTTTAAATGGGACTTCAATTACAGAAACATATCTGGCGAATTTTGGGTTTACTATAGGTACCTCTGGTTAACCCTTCCGGGAATGGGGAAAAAACAGGTGTGATGGTGGCTCCTTATGGAGTTTGATGAGCAAGCTAATATTTGAAAGACTACAAGATTGGGTAGGTACTGAAAACAAGCATGAAAAGCTATAACATTATTATTTATTTACAAAAAATACACTCAAGTTACATTATTATTTTAATAGGTACAGTTACAGGTACGTACATCTGACCACCGTGAAAGCAAAATCCCGTGCACACGATGACATCTGTTTACAGACTCTTTTGCGTCGACCAATAAAAAAAGATACGTAGTAAAAATTTTTTTTTTTGCTTAATTGCTAAGGCTCTGTTACAATGATCACAGATGTCCGACCACCTCAGCTAGTTTTTTTACGGTCTTTTTTTCCTTTTACAAAAACAAGGGGTTACTATAGCGACCGAGCGCTGCAAGCAGGAATAGTCCTTACGGCAGTTAGATGTACTTGCCCGTGACTGTACATTATATTGTATTTAACGTAATAATAAAAGGTAGGTGAGTAATCCTTCGGACAAAAGTGATTCCAAGGACTATTTCTATGCAGTCTTTTTAGAATCATATCAGTAATTCTTGCCTCATGAAATCTGAAAAAGAAAAACAACCATTTTATGACACAATGATGAGTAGTTGTGCAGAAGCTACACATGAGTATTAAAGATAGTACCGTAAATAGCATTTGAGTAAAATAAATATAGCTAGTAGACACCCCTTGCCAGATGGTTCGGCAATATGAAGAATGTAGGTAGTTGGACAGTTTATTTTAACCTATTGACCACTTGGTTTTATATCAATTGCCGTGCCACCAGCACTTAGCTCATGGATCGACAAATAAATATCTTACAACGAATAGGGTCATGTAATGAAATAAAAAAGAAACACTATGTATCCCTATGTCCCCATGTATTTTACTGTGTGTACATTTTTTTTTTTTAGATGTTTTGGTTTCCGCACTTAGTCCTTAAGATGGACTATTGTGCGTGCTGTGTGTACATAAATAAGTTTTCAATCATATAAATACGACTGAGGCGGCACGGTCACGAAAACATTTGTCGTATTTATCAGACTGGAGCGGGCAGTCAATAGTTTAATCCTTTTTCTTATTTTGGAGGCAGCCTCCTCTTGACACTAACATGCAAGAAACTATTGTCAGACTTTCAGACATAAAGTGATATGTACTATCACGGTAACATACATCTGACCACTTGGAAAATAAAATCCCATGCACACAATGATTTTTGTTTAAATAAATTTCTCAGGCTCTGTAACAATGATCACAGATGTCTGACCACCTCGGCTGGTTTTTGAATGGTCTTTTCTTTTAATTTGCAAAAAATAAGTTCAGCAAAAATCTGATGTTGCGGTGCTATTGGTTGATGAATGTAGGTAAGCATTACTATAGCGGCCGAGCGCTGTAAGCAGTCCTTACGGTGGTCAAAGTCAAAGCATTTATTTCAAATAGGCACTTATATGGCACTTTTGAACGTGAAAATTTACACAGTCTGATTCTAGTTGCAACTTTCAAAAGGTAGTTTCACATGGAGAATAATGGGCAAGAAACTCCACCATTAATCTATTACCATACTTTGTAACATCAGTTATATCATTTTATGTGAAGACGATGTAGAATAAAATTACTATACCACAACAGGTAAAAACAATAAAAAATGAAGTAATGACAGATAAATTAATTATGTGTAGATACATGGTGCGGCTTATTCCACAAATCCCCCCTGAAAATCCCCCTTAGGAGGAAAAGTGGAGTCTGAAAACAGTCTTGAATTCACCCCTAATAATCCCGCTAAGGGGTGAAAACTAGAATTGAATAAAAAAAATAACTTATTCCTAGATTCCCCTGAAAGTGATTTTTTTACATTAGGGTTCAGTTTTCCCCACTGAGGGGGATTCTCTCAGGGGGGATTAGTGGAATAAGCCACATGGTGCTCACATATTTACAAATATTGTTAAAATATAAAATTTTAATTTTTCTTTTACAAACAATAAGTCAGTGTGCAATTTAAGCTTATCACAGAGTGTAAAATTAATGTTATAAAAATAATACATTAAATTAGCAACTTGTTTGATTTTGTCTAGATTCTACATTGTCCTATAGAGCAAGACCACCATGTTTCCAAGCATTCTTATCTTGGATACCTCAATCAACTCAGCCTATCACAGTCCACTGCTGAACATAGGCCTATCCCAGGCTGCACCACAACACTCAGTCCTCCACCTTCCGCATTGAGTCTGTCCCAGCCACCTTTTTGAGGTTGTTGGTCCATCTAGCTAGGGGGCATCCCACACTATGCTTGCTGATACGCGATCTCCACTCTAGGACTCGTCTGCTACCTGTAATCCTCTAATTTCAGGTCAGATTTCCATGCCAGCGATAGTACATGTAGTTGGTCACGAATATCTACAATAAGAACGCCGCGAGGAGGACAGCTATCTAATTCAGATGATCAGGTAGATACTGCATACAGTAATACCTAGAATTGCTACTTGTAAGATAACACAACAAACTTACTATGACCTCTGCTTAATTATCGCTCCAGTGATCGTCCCGTGTCGTTGAATCAAACACTGCTTCTTGTCCGTCTCCAGGCAGACAGTGGGCGGCTTGAGATTAGGCTGTATCTTACACGCCTGCTCCGATATCGCGACCACAATACCCGCTGAGTCAACGTGCGCTGTTCCCTTTGCAGCTAAACATAGGCCTTGGTGGTCGGCTACCAGGCAACCACTGACGTTGGGTGTCGACATTATCTCCTCAACTACTCTGTCTAATTCCTTCTCCATGATAACTGAGTTTTATGAGTCGATACGCACCAAATTGTATATTTTTGTTTACGTTTTGCACTAAGATCGTCTTGTAAATTAATGAAATGTAATGTCATATTCTTTCTGTCAACAGTTTTTTTTTTTTAATAATTTTATTCATGACCATAGATACAAGTCTTTCAGTCGAATACATAGATGTGTTTTGACAAAGTGTAATATTACAGTATGAGATGCAGTTATTTTCGCACAATAATAGTATTTTTAACAATCTGTTTATACATCAATTTTTTCATTAATTTTTGTTTATATTACCAACATGCCGCCCTTTCGGGTTGGGTGGGTACATCTCAGTGATATCATCGTTTTCATACTAATTTAAATTACAACTAATTAACTAACAATTATACATATATGATTACAAAATAAATTAATTTTTTTCTACCGTATTACAAATATATTTATACAACACACTAAAATATTTATAATTTTTTAGTAATTCCTGAACGCTGCGGGGAATACTTTGACGTTGATTTTCTTTGTCAATGTCATTTAATTCACTCAATTCACTGACCAAAACCAAACGTTGAATGTTAAAATTTGAACACTGTAAGATAACATGATCCAAATCAGCATCCTCTGTTCCACAATAATGACATCGGCTATTGTTAATTATGCGAATCCTATTCAGGTGAGCTGGTGTTAAGCAATGTCCCAATCTCATGCGTGTTATAATAGTTATAAATCTTCTTGTGCTATATTTGAAGTTATGGTACCAAGGTTTAATCGGTAATTCATTTTGTATTCCAGCAAACCATCTGCCTTTCGTTTCCAGGGTTATGTCCCAATATCCCTTCCATAACTGTCTATTCAGTTCTTTATAAAGGCTGTAATAATCAGTGAATGGAACCTTGAGCAACTCGGATCGATCCTCGTCATGGTCTGAACGGGCCGCAGCGTCAGCTACTTCATTTCCACAAATGCCACTGTGTGAAGGTACCCATACTAATTCTACTTTAATAGACTTATCAAGTAGTTCTTGTATTAGAAGCCTAATATTATAAATAATATAATTTAACTTAAAAGAAATATTTACATTATGTAGAGCAGACAAAACACTTCTAGAGTCTGTAACTATTAAAATATTATGTACATTATTTACAAGACTATTTACATGCTGCAGTGCACAACAAATTGCATAGCATTCTGCAGTGAAAATGCTACACACCCTGTTTAATTTAATACATTTAGTAAAGTCTAGTTGTGGATCATAGAAAGCTGTATTTACATAATGGTCTGTTTTAGATCCGTCTGTGTATATAACATAATGTTCTGGTCTATTGTCTTTAAATTGTAAAAAATCAAATTTGTTGTGCACTGTGTCTAAATGGATTGCAAAGGTGTTAATAATAGCATTATAAGGAATTTTGTATATAGGCCAAATATCATTTCTATCAATATCTTTTGAATTATTATTTACATGTTGAAATATTGTTGGAATTTCAGGTACCATTCCACCAACCAAAGTAGAAGCAGAGATGGCATTGGAAGCAATTGACTGTGAGATTTCAGGATGTATTGTTAGTTTCTTAAGTAAAGGATTATCATTTGATGCCATGACTTTTAATAAAAATCTCTCAGCCAACAACAACCTTCGTAATGTCAAGGGAGGTATACATGTCTCAACTTCTAACGAATTAATAAGTGTGGAGTGCATAGCACCACAAATAAGTCTCAGTCCCATATTTTGAATTACATCTAATTTTCGTAACAAGGTGCTATTGGCATTCATGTAAGCTAAACTGCTGTAATCAAAATGGCTTCTCACTATACTTTTGTACAGCATACTCATAATTTTGGGGTCAGATCCCCAAAAACTTCCTGCTAAATGTCTCAATAGATTAATACCCTTCAGTGCTTTGTTACTTATATGTTTAATATGTTCATCAAACTTTAATTTCTCATCAATAATTATACCTAAGAATTTTTGTTGTTTAACAATAGGAATGTCTACATTATTGTATGAAATTTTAACATTGCTATGAGTATTTACATTTTTACTGATAATTAAAACTGAACTCTTTTCTGGACTTATTTCTAATTTTAGTTTACTATGGTAATAGGTGTATAATTGAGACAAAGCCTTATTGATATTAGCCATTGCTATATCTATGTTTTGATTTATGCTGTACAAAAGCAAGTCATCTGCAAATTGCAGGATATTTACACCTGGTACATCTACATATTTTAATATTTCAGAAGTATACAAGTTATAAAGTAAAGGAGACAAAGTGGCCCCTTGCATTGTGCCTTTGTTGACAGTCCTAGGTCCATGCAATTTATTATTATATTTAACAAATACAGTTCTATTGTTTAAAAAAGAATAAAGCCATTTTAGAATATGACCAGGTATACCAATATCGTGTGATACTTGAATGAGTTCTTCTATATTTACATTGTCAAAAGCACCTTTTATATCTAAAAAACGCACACACGATTGCATTAGAGTGACTTAATTTAACCTGTTTTACATCTGATAATAAAGATACAATGCTTTCAGAGCAACTTTTACCTTTTCTGAAGCCAAACTGTATAGAGGGAATTAAGCTTTGTGATTCAACAAAATAATCTAAACGTAACTTCAACATATTTTCAAAGAGTTTACCCAAACAAGATGATAAAGAAATAGGTCTATATGAAGAAGCACTATTTACAGGTTTATTAGGTTTTATAATTGGAATGACGCACTGTGTTTTCCAAGACTTAGGTATTACTAATTCATTCCATAGTTTATTATAAATATTGAGTAATATTGTTTGTGCATTTAAATGTAATTTTTTTATTAACATGTAAGGTATGTCATCCAATCCTGGTGTAGTATCTTTCCTACTCTTTAAAGATGTTTTGAACTCTTCTATAGTGAAATTATTCTTGAGAAATACATTTACATCATTTTCTGAAGCATTTTCAAACAAATACTCAAGCCTATTGTCATCTATTTCAGTAGAATCTGCTAAGTTATCTAAAAAACTTGGAACCCACTCATCATTGATGTTTTTGTTTCGATTTGTTCCAATTTTTTTAAATTTTTTAATGTACCCCCATATCCTAGAAACTGGAGTTAATCTATTGAAGCTACTACATAAATTTTGCCAAGAAGAAGAATTTTCTTCCTTCAGAATTCTTTTCTTTTTTGCATCTAGTTTTTTATACCTTATCCAGTTTTCAATGTTGGGTTGAGAAAAATAATACTTTAATGCATCTTTAGATTTTGCGACTGCATCACTACATTTTGTGTTCCACCATGGTACTGGTTTTTTAATAGCTGTGTTTGCATCTAATTTTCGTTTTGGAATTGTTTTATTCCTTATATCATTTAATGTTTCTACAAAATGATTATATGCATTGATAGGGGAATCATTTATTGAGTCTAAGTGGGAAAAACAAGTTTCTGATAGGCTATTCGTCCCAATCTGCCTTACTATAAATATATTTCTCTTGATCCACAGGAGGTGACGTGTCATACATAGATGGTTGAATGTTGATCTCAAGTAAGGTTGGAAGGTGATAGCTACCCATGGGATCATCATGAACATACCAGTTACATAAATGAGCGATTGAAGAGCTAACAAGGGCAAGATCTATCGCTGAAGCTTGTCTATTAGGATAAGGAACAGTTGTTGGTGATCCATCATTCAAAATACATAAGTCAAATTCATCAATTATATTAAATAAACATCTACCTCTATTATTATCACTATGGCATCCAAATGCTATGTTATGAGCATTAAAATCACCCATAACTATACAAGGTTTGGGTATGTTATTGATGATGTCCTTTAACTTTGCTGAGTCAAACCTGATACTTGGAGGGCTGTACACACAAAGTATTGCTATTGCTCCAAATTGTGTTTCTATAGTGATACATAAGTTTTGAATAGATTCTGAGAAGTGTGTATTTACTACTTTGTACTTTAAACGATGGTTCACCAGAATGGCTACTCCATTATGAGAATTTATGGAATTTTTGTGGATTAAATTATAAGTGGGAAAATGTGGAATTATAGAATTCGATTTGTCTATATTTTTTTCAATTAATAAATTTTGTAATTGGCTCTTTTTACTCTGTAAACTCTGTATAATATTCAAAAAATTATCCATGTTTAAATTAAATTTGATAAAAATATTTCTTTTATTTTCCTATGTGTGAGTGGCCCATCAGAGTCACTCTTGTTACCTAATGCAACCAACGATTTAACTATTGCGTTCATTATAATATCATTATTTGCTACTTGTTTAATATCTAAAATATCATTGCTTTTAGCCTTATCAGTAACCTTGGGTAAAACAGGAAAAGATTTCTCATTAAATGTAGGGGGTGGTTTCACAACAGTGGCATACGATTGCTGCATAAGAAATTTGGCCTTTTTCTCTTCAATTTTTTGTTTTTTAATGGGACAGTCTCGTGAAATGGCAAGATGATTACCTGCGCAATTGATGCATGTGATCTCTTCGACATCGCATTCTTTGTAGGAGTGACGACCAGCACAAGAAGAGCAGTGTTGTTCGCCTCTGCAAGCCTTAGCAGAATGGTTAAATTTAAGACACTTATAACATTGCAATAATGGTGGTATATATGCTTTCACCTCGTATCTAAATAGTTGAATATAGGCGTATTGCGGCAAAGATGTTGATGCAAAGGTCGGCAACTGTATTGAGAGGCACTAATTTTCCCTCTACTTTACGCATGAATCTTTTAATTGAAATCACTTCAGAGTCGCATACTATATTTTTATATATTTCCTCATTCGAGAGCTCTTTGGGCACAACCCTCAATACACCAATCCTTTCTGTCAAATAAGATGGTAGGTATAAAGGCTTTAAACTTATTTTTCCATAGAAATTCTTCCATCTTCAGAAAATTGTTGGCCGCAGCCGCCTTTCTGAACGTTATTCCTATTTTATGTGCATTTAATCTATGTACTCCTAAAACTCCTTTAACATTATCTGATATAAGGTTGGTGAGCGTGATAGGATTTTTATTCCCTATCTTCTCATGCTCTGTTGATTCAACGTAAACTACATATTCAGAATTTGTATTTTCTATAAACAGTCTTTTATAATTTTGTTTTGTAAAAATCTTATACTTATTATTTGGGTCTTCATTTCGAGTACGGTTGTACTTTCTTTTCTTATTTTCCCCCGGCTCTGGCGGCTCCTCACCGCCACTGGTGACACTCATAGTTGTTAGAGGTCTTATCAGATGATAATTAAGTGATATTGCCTTAAAATTATTAATTAATTAAACTTTTTGCGAAATCAAAATTACCGCCTCGTTTGACTTCCCGCCAAAAAGTCCTCTGTCAACAGTGTCAACTCAAGGTTGCCAGATGTGAGTTCTCAAATTTTCCCAGATTCAAAATAAATTATTTTCCCTAAAATTATACCTTATTCAGGACAAACCCCCAAACTTAATTTGGCAGAATTAACAAAGAAATCCATAATACAACATGCTATTTCTTATATTATTAGTAAAAATCTAGTATCATTTGGCAGGAGGAAGAGGGCGAGGGGGAGTGCCCCCTCTCCCCTGATACCACTCCCATGAAAAGGTAACGCACCGTTCATGAGAAAAACAAATTATTGTAACCTAACCTCAAAACGGGTAAACTACATAAATACGAAAAACTTAATTCCGTCAGTCACAAATACGAATTTCAAAATACCGATTTTCATAATTCCGAGTGGTTCAAAATTCCTAATATCACAAATCCGATTTATCATTCATCCTATTTTTATAATTACAAAATTTCAATATTCCTAACGTTTATAATTACTATTCTCAAAATACCGAGTTTTAATAGATCGAATAACAAAAAGTCCGACGTAATGATAATTCGAAACATCAATTTTTTTCCCTAAGATATTCCCCAAATAGAAAATGTTTCCCCAAATTTGCAAAAAAAAAAAAACCCCAATCTGGCAACGCTGTGTCAACTTGGCAAATAATTGACAAGTCATGCAAGTCTCATTCATGCATGTCCTGCCATGCCGTTCCAAATAGATATTTCGAGCATGCAAAATATTTGGTCTCTATCACAGAGTATAATTATTATAATATTATTTTGATTATTTAATACAAGATTATACCACTAAATCAAGATAATTAAAAATAAATTAACCTAAACTAAATAAAACTAATAACAAAATGAACTAAAATATGGCGTCGAAAAATTCCTCCGCATCGCCGTCGACTGGTAATGTACCCAAGAGACTAGCAGCATTGCCACGTTGTATGGCAATGCTTAGCCTCTGGCCAAGATAAAAGCCAGCCCTTGGGTCACGGGAAGTGTCAACCAGCCTTTTGGAGATTTCATTGAACAATAAATGAGCACTGGGACGCCATGGCCCGAGGGTTTCAACCCCAAACGGCTCGAAAATATAGTTACCGATCAAGTTACTATACTTTCGTCGCTTGAGGTTTTCAGCAGCCGCAGCAGCAGCGCCAGCACAGCACGCCGAGCTAGGAAGATGGGATGGCGCAAGAGTATCGACACAAGTTGCGTCCCACACTAAAGGCCTACCTACCTTCCAAGGAAATAAAGACATGCCGTCCGGTCTCTTGCCATCGTCGCGTGCCAAGCCATTGGGTTCTAATACAGCTGGAACGCCGACGGAGACATGTGAAATAGAATAAGGACACTCGTACAGAATAATACTGTTTTTTAGTAATAAGTTATCTGTGGTAACACTGCTGCTCTGTAAAAGTTTTTTTTTTTTTTTTTTTCTTCCCGCTCTCTGTGTGATGTGATTACAAGAATATATCTCAAATTAGCCTCTTTTATTGCTAAAATACCAGCTGGTCGTTGGAGCACTCTGCGTCGGCGTCTTGCAGTTTATCAAGCGCACAGGTTATGGGCCCAGAACACCTATAATCCTAGAACAAGTTTTAATTGTTGCATTATGGAGTCGACAAATATCGTCTTGGGTACAAGCAACGTGCTTCGTTTGGAAGGGACGCATAATTGGAATGTGTGGAAGTTCCAAGTCCGCGTTATACTAAACAGCTTGGGTTTGTACGAAATAGCAAGTGGGGCGTCGGTGAAGCCGGGAGGAAATGACGAAAATGTCACAAAATGGATGGAAAAGGACGCGAAGGCACAGTCGATTCTGGTGACTAGACTGTCGGAAAATGTCATCGTTCACGTTGTAAACTGCACAACAGCAGCGGAAATATGGTCCAAATTGCAAAGTGTATTCGAGTTTAAATCATCTGCTAGTGTTCATATGCTTCAACAAAAATTTTTTAGCTATGGGTTCACTCCAGGAAACACAATCAGTGAACATATTTCGCACCTGCAGGATTTGTCAAGTAAGCTATTGGAACTAGGACAAAAAATTGATGACAAAATGTTAATGACTAAAATACTTATGTCTTTACCTGAAGAGTTCAAACATTTTGTGAGTGCTTGGGAGTCTGTTGACGAGAGCAAGCAAAATATTAACGACCTGACAGCAAGGTTGTTGATGGAAGAACAGCGTTTGGGAGTAAAGAGGGAGGAACATAGCGAGTCGGCAGCTTTTGTTGCAAAAGAAAAAAACGGGCATAGTTCCAGTAGACAAGAAAAAGATCGTGTGTGTTACTTCTGTAAGAAACCTGGACATTACATTCGTCAGTGTAGGTTTAGATTAAACAAGGAGCAGTCGAAAAAGAATAATGCTTTCTTGGCTAGTGCTTTAATAAGTGCAAGTGATTATAGTGAGGACTGGATCATGGACAGTGGGTCGTCTGAACATCTGTGTAGAAATAAGGATTTATTTACTAATTATACTGAGTTACAACAACCTAGAGAAATTGTGTTAGGTGATGGTAAAACTATTTGTGCTAAAGGGTATGGGAAGATTGTTTTAGAAGCTCATAATTGTTATAATTGGATTAAAACTACTTTACATAATGTACTCTATGTGCCAGATCTTAAATTCAATTTGTTCTCAGTGTCATGTGCTGTAGATAAAAATTATTTGCTGATGTCGAACAACAACAAATGTTATTTTTTAAATCAGGATGGGTCCACAGCTGCTTATGCTATGCGTTATGGAAAAATATTTAAAATGCGGTTCAGGTATGTAATAAACAAATCTGTGGCTTTAGTAGGTAAAAGTGTTAAATCACTGAAGGTTTGGCATGAAATGCTTGCGCACCAAAATTTTGGTCATGTTCGTAAATTACTGAACTCGCAGAACATAAAATATACTGATGATAAAAATGATGTTTGTGAATATTGTTTGATGGGCAAACAGCATAAACTACCTTTTCAAAGAAGTTCAACAGGCACAAGTAGGCAGCTAGAACTTATACATGCAGATGTCTGTGGGCCCATGGAGACAAAGTCCTTGGGAGGTTCAAGATATTATCTTTTAATCAAGGATGACTATTCTCACTATAGGGTTGTATATTTTCTAAAAGAAAAGTCGCAGGTTTGTGAGAAAATGAAACAATTTATTGTGTTTGCAGAAAATGAAACAGGTCATAAAGTGAAGAGACTTCGCACTGATGGAGGCACGGAGTTTATGCAGCTGAAAAAGTACATTGAAGAAAAAGGTATTAAGCATGAAGTGACAATAAGTTATACACCGGAACAGAATGGAAAAATAGAACGGGAGATGCGCACTGTCACTGAAGCTGCGAGAACAATGATGCATGCGGCATCTTTGGATAAAGCGTTTTGGGCAGAGGCAGTTGGACATGCTGTTTATGTGCTTAATCGCACAGGACCAAGCACAGAAACAGGTAAGACACCTTTTTATCTATGGACAGGCAAGGAGTATGAGAACATGTCTGAACTTAAACCCTTTGGAAGTTTATGCTATGTGCATATACCAAAACAGCTTAGAAAGAAATGGGATGCAAAAGGAGAACCTGGATTATATATGGGTCAAGGAGAAGAAACAAAAGGATACAGGATTTATTTAAAAAAGAAAGAAATAGTTGCTGTCAAAAGAGATGTAATCTTTGTAGATAAAGATGTTGAAAAGCAGAAATCGCCAAATAAAGACATTACTGTCTTGAATCAAGAAGAAAATGGTGAAAATCAGCTTGAAGAATTTCAGAGTAGTAAAGAAGACATGAACAGTAAAGAGCTTGTCATGGAAGAAATTGAGGTACCTGAAATAGAAGAAAATATAAATGAGACACAAAATAGGGAAGAGATTGAAGACAGAGAAACTGACTATGAAACTGGAAATAGTGATACAGATAATCAGGAACAAGAAGAACTAGGAAGAGGAAGACGAACAATTAAAGTTCCTGAAAAGTATAAAGATTATGTATTACTTACCACCTATGATGACATGATGAAAACACCTGAAAAAGAAAAATGGAAAGCCGCAGTGAATGAGGAATTAAACTCATTAAAGGAAAACCATGTATGGGAACTAATAGATATAAAAGAAGCAAAAGGACAAAAGATACTTACCAACCGATGGGTATTCCGTGTTAAAGAGGATGGTACCTACAAGGCACGACTTGTCGTCAGAGGAAATGAGCAGCAAGATGTGGATTTTGAGGATATTTTCAGTCCTGTTGCTAGTATATCTGCTATACGAGTATTGTTTGCAATCGCTGCTGCAAAAGGTTTCAGCATGATGACTTTCGACGTCAAAACTGCATTCCTGAATGGAGAGCTGAAGGAAGATGAGACCATCTATATGAAAATACCATCTGGATTGAAAGGACACGAAAATAAGATTTGTAAACTGAATAAATCATTGTATGGGTTAAGACAATCACCTAGGAGGTGGAATGAAACTTTTCTAAAATCCATGAATGATTTAGGCTTTATTCAAGCTAAAAATGAACCATGTATTTTCAAGAATAATAACTCATCTATTATTTTAGCTATTTATGTTGATGACGGTCTCATTATAGGAAACAGAAAAGAAGAATTAGAGGCAGTATTGAAGAATTTGAATAATAAGTTTAAAATTAAAACTTACAAGGAACCAACCTTATATTTGGGTATGGAGATAACACATAGTCCAAAAGGAATTCATTTGACACAGACAGCATACATCAAACAGATATTGAAAAAATACAATATGCAAAACTGCAAGCCCATTGATACACCAACACCATGTATAGGGAAAAGAAAAGAAACTGAAAATGAAGTGAAGGAAGAATCTAAGTTTCCCTATAGAGAGGCTGTAGGTAGCTTGTTATATTTATCTACAAGAACACGACCTGATATAGCATTCGCCGTCAGTATGGCATCAAGAAGTATGGAATCACCACAGCATGAAGATGTGATATCATTGAAGAAGATTTTCAAGTACCTAGCTGGAACCTTGGAAGAGGGACTTACCTTCACATTTACAGAAACTGTAAAGTTGAATTCTTATAGTGACGCAGACTACGCAGGAGACTTGAAGACTCGTAGAAGTACATCTGGGTTTGTAATTTTATTGGGGGATGGACCTGTCTCGTGGGCATCTAGAAGACAGCCTATAGTGGCTTTATCATCCACAGAAGCAGAGTTTATAGCTGCAGCAGAGTGTTGCAAGGAAACTATGTTTATTAAGAGTTTGTTGTCTGACCTCAGCATTAATATATCTGTAATATTTAAGATTGATAACCAGAGCACGATTCAGTTGATAAAGAATGGCATATTTAATAAACGATCAAAGCACATAGACGTCAGATTCCATTATATTCACGAGTTATACAGTAATGGATGTTTTGTTATTGAGTATTGTCCTTCAAATTTACAAAAAGCTGACATGTTAACAAAACCGTTAAATAAAAATAAGTTTATGTTAAATAAAGAGCAAATTTTTGGGTAATTGTAAAATTGTCTGCGTGTTAGTAAACTGTGTAATTTTTGAAAAATTAGAAGAGGGTGTGAAATAGAATAAGGACACTCGTACAGAATAATACTGTTTTTTAGTAATAAGTTATCTGTGGTAACACTGCTGCTCTGTAAAAGTTTTTTTTTTTTTTTTTTTCTTCCCGCTCTCTGTGTGATGTGATTACAAGAATATATCTCAAATTAGCCTCTTTTATTGCTAAAATACCAGCTGGTCGTTGGAGCACTCTGCGTCGGCGTCTTGCAGTTTATCAAGCGCACAAGACAAGAGCTCGTCGGATGATGTCATTAATGTTTGCTTGCCGCGCTAAGCGACCCGCACTTCGACTGCAGGACAGGCCGTGGTGTCCTAGGCTGTTGACAACCTCAGACAGCTCCTAATCGTAGAGTACATTTATTTATAGGAGGAAAATATTTGGTATGCTAAATATTTGGTCTCTATTGCTCGACAAGGTTTTGACATAGGCCCACAGAACACTATACTCCTTAGCGGCATAGGCCACATCAGCTAATTCGACGGGATGTCGCTAGTGGTTAATTACGTCCTGAAATTCTGGAATTTACATCAAATTTCAGCATTATTATACGGTATTTTATACAATAAGTTTGTGGCAGATATCTTTAATTATAAGTTGAGGTCGGTCAAATTGCGACAGACTACTGCGAAAATTGTCTAATAAAGAGGTCGACCTTCTCATATTCGTAATTTTGCACGACTAATTATTTTAGGCGACTAAACAAGTTTTAGGGAACGGACACACAAATGTCAATGTCTAAAACATGCGTTCAGAAATAAAGGAAACTCACTGACGTACAGAATATTGTTCGTTCAGAATATTTTAAGCCGCAAAAGAACCTCTCATCATCATCATTTCAGCCGAAAGACGTCCACTGCTGAACATAGGCCTCCCCCAATTGGAGGGGTTTGCCATAATCGCCAGGCTTGGCAGGCGGGTTGGCGACCGCAGTATGGTGTTAAAATGCATAGAGAACGCTGCTGCCCATTCTCTAGTAAGTCTTAGTCGCCTTTTATAACACCCACGGAAGGAAATGGGGTGGTGCTATTCTTTACGTCCGGCGTCACACGGTACCTCTGCAAAACCTCAAATAGGCAGGCATCTTTTTTTAACAGTCCATATCACTAGTTCCCGGGTAAAATTTGCTACATATTGGTGCCGATTCCCTTGTTCACAAACTAAACTAAATTTAAGTTCAGTGCATCTTTTTCTTTCTATTTAATTATGAAAAGGACAGAAGGTAAACTTTAGTTTAGTCTGTCAAATTAATTAGCGCTTGACGTAAATTGACGTAATTTTAGTCGGCAAGTTTTTAATCACGTCTAAACTTTCAAGGAGTAGTGACAGGCGCTGATTAATTTGACAGGACTAAACTTAAATTTATCTTCTGTCCTTTTCTTAATGAAATAGAAAGAAAAAGATGCACTGAACTTAAATTTAGTTTAGTTTGTGAACAAGGGAATCGGCACCATTGGATAAGTTCAGTCATAATCATAACAATCATGTTAGGTATGATTATGACTGATCAGTTTCGTGTAGCTTGATGTGCTGGCCACTGTACAGACGGCTACATATCAAGCTATACATTTCCAGTATAAGCCGATCTCTCATTGTACGGAAATCCTATACAATGCGAGACCAGTGTAAATTGGATTTTGGATAGCTTGATATGTAGCCGTGTGTACTTTATACACACGGCTACATAACAAGTTATATATTTTCAGTGCTGATCTCTCATTGTACGGAAATCCTGTACAATACGAGATCAGCATATTCATCATATAATTATAATGGAAATGTATAGCTTGATATGTAGCCGTGTGTACAGTGGCCAGCACATCAAGCTACACAAAACTGTCTTTCTCAACTTTAAAATGTTGATAATTAAGTTCAAAATCGAACGAGAAAATTTGACAGTTTGTGGTAACTTGATGTGCTAGTTACCATACCTAATTGCGGAAATGGAGCCCAGTACCTCTAAGCAAGGTCAAAGAGGCCGACTGCCGAGCCCCATTAAGGCTCCTACTAACAGGCACGACACGCGACGGGACACAAAGCCTCCGAATGTCGCGCGACGAGCGGTGCCTTTGTGTCGCTTCGCGTGTCGCGCCTGTTTGTAAGAGCCTTTATTATATATATAAACCACAACTTTGAGTTAATCGGTTTATGCGATTGACATTGGTGCCGATTCCCTTGTTCACAAACTAAACTAAATTTAAGTTCAGTGCATCTTTTTCTTTCTATTTCATTAAGAAAAGGACAGAAGATACATTTTAATTTAATCCTGTCAAAATAATCGGCGATTGACGTAAATTGACGTAATTTTAGTCGGCAAGTTTTTAATCACGTATAAACTTGTATGGGGTAGTGACAGGCGCTGATTAATTTGACAGGACTAAACTAAAATTGATCTTCTGTCCTTTTCTTAATGAAATAGACATTTTTAATTGTATAAGACAATGCCAGATCACCATAAACTGGAAATGTATAGCTTCATATGTAGCCGTGTGTACTTGATGTGCTGGCCAGTGGCCACCCAAGTTACCACAAACTTTGGAATTTTCTCTTTCGATTTTGAACTTAATCATCAACATTTTAAAGTTTAAAATCGTTTAGCGAAATTTGTTAATAAATTAGTTTTAATTAATTAGGAATAATTAAAATGAAGACAAAAATTACGGTGGTTTGACCACACAGTACATTATACCCAACCGAGTTACAAATGAATTCAATCCATGTGCATAATACCTACTGTAAAGTAAAAAATTGAGTAGTTAAAGCCAATAAGTTTTCAAGTTCATGTTGACGTATTTTTTGGTCTTGAAAAACCAGTTTCTTAGCATGCCTTCTGTTTTTAGTTGTTTTATTATCGTCGACGGGGCTGCTCGTGCGTGGAGTTTAACGCAGTTGCCATGTTACAACTAATTGTGTACAGTTTACTTATATTCTTAACTTTTCTAGCAGTATTCGATATAATAAGACTTTGTACGTATGACAATGATGCGTCTAAAAGGAGGCTGAGAATGTGGTCTGGTATGTAAATTCCATACATTGTCTTAACTAAGTATAATTATTATGTTTACATGACAAAGTATTTATTGTTTCCTTGTAAAGGCTCCTACACACGGGCGCGACACGCGACGCGACATGAAGAGACCGGTCGTCGCGTCGCGTGTCGCGCTTGTTTGTAGGAGCCTTAAATAAGATTTGTTGAAGGACTACTTAAGATTGAGCTGTTGAAATTCTGTATGCTACAAAAAAAGCACGATATAATAGGTTCATTCTTCGAGCACTACCTCTGTACTTTATAATACTTACATAGGTAGGTACATATTTATTCATTTTACAATTATAATTTATTTAAATAAATATTTACCTCATAAAAATGCTAATGAATACGCTTGTATTTGGCTCCCAAGAGTTATAGTGATGGGTAGAGGATGTTCAGCTAGTCTCTCCCCAACGCAGTGGGCCATATAATAGGAATAAGATACTCTAACTCCCAATGACTCCCCATTACGGGGACGTGGCATTAATAGTTAAGGATACATCTGTACAAGAAAACAAAATAGAGAATGGCTAGATAAAAACATGTCTAGCCACTTTTAAAGAAAAAAACATTGTCCAGTTTGGGTTTGGATTCGTTTGTCTTTGCATACAATTAATTTGTAAGCTGTGAAATATCGTGGCATTTTTATTTATTTTCACTAAACTGAGTTTTTTTGACGTAAGTTCTATAGCTTCTATCAGTTTCTTTGCTCCGCGACTTCATGCTGGGATGATTAATTTTCAATCTTTGAAATTCCTTTATCATCCCCTTACTTCAATTTTATCACCAATGGGAGCTATCCCATGCTTCTATATTTCTGACCGTAGGTATCGTAAAGTTAAATTATGATCTTACTTCTCACTTGAATAGGGTCAGCAGAAACAACCATAACATTAATCATTTACAATCAATCTGCCTAGCCTTTTCCCAACTATGTTGGGGTTGGCTTCCAGTCTTACTGGATGCAGCTGAATACCAGTATTTTACATGGAGCGACAGCCTATCTGACCTTCACAACCCTCTATTTGGGTAACACGATACCCCCTGCTGGTAAGACTGGCTGTCAGACTTTTGGGCTTCTAACGACCCGTAACGACTGTCAAAGATCCACGAATGACATTCGGGACCAACGGCTTAACGTGCTTTCCGAGGCACGGAGGAGTCTCTGTATGTAAAGATGGTCACCCATCCACGGACCAGCCCCGGCAAGCGTAGCTTAACCTGACTGATCGACCCGTACGGCTGTTATTACTTAGCCACGAGCTCCTCATTAATTAACATCATTAATCATTTACATAATATCCTTATTGAATCAATTAGGTACCTACCTATTTGAAATCTTATTATATTTGTATACCAGTTAACGGTGAAAAATGTACACCTACACATATATATTTTTACTTAAATGTATAAACATCGTATCGTGTTTCTGGAAAATAAATTACTTTGACTTTAAGAGACGCCAATCACTTAGCTGAAAAGATCATATTATAAGGTCACCTTGAATCAATTGCTCATAATTATGCTATTATAGAACACTTATAATTGATTGCTTTCGTCACTCAACGGATAGTTTCTGGGATGTTCTGCAGGGGCGCATTCTGGGTCCCATAATATTTAACCAACCTTTTTTGAAAGTGAAACATTACCGAGTTTAGATAACGAATGTTATTGGTAGAAAACCAATTTATTGTTAGTTACGAAAATATCAATAAAAGTGTATGTTTACGATCGCTGTAAGCGATTGAGTAACTATTGGGGTTGGGACATTGTTATTGTTCTCATGCGATTACATGCTTCTCGTTGAGATGTGTTTGTAGTTTCTTGACACCGTTATGTATGAAATACGTTGTTTAAAAAAAATCTTATGCATATGTTTGAATGTGAAAGGTAAGTAACGTGCTTGCTCGGTATCCAAAGTAATAAAAGTTTTGTGTATTATTAAATGATAAAAGATTTTATTTCTGTAAGTAGGTTTGTACAAACACATATACAGTATAGCTAATTATTTTGCACGTGAGGATGGCTCAAGATAGATTAGTAAATGTTAATGTGTGCAATGTGAGGACAAAAAGGATTTAGTTCCAGTATAAAGTGGTTTAGTGCCATCTCTTCCCCTTCCCATCTCTTCCCGTTTATAGAAGAGATGGGAAATTTTTGTAGGTAAACGCATAGGGGAAGAGATGGGACTAAACCGAAATTCTCATTAGACTAAATATCTACCTATAAATATAAGTATAATGAATCAAATTTAGGTTAGCATTTTTTTTCCCTTGTGTCCTCGCACTTCTTCATTGTCACTAGACGGTAGATACCAACTTAAACTTATAGTACGTACCTAGCGTGTAATTGAAATGTAAATAAGTGGGTAATAACAATAGCTACACAATACAAGTAGACAAAAAATACCGGCTTAATAGATACGTAACAGTTAATTTAGTATGCTAGAGAGAACCTTGAAGAGTCAGTCGAATTTCGTTACCCCGCACCGGTGCTAGCGGTGTGACAGTCATTGCGAAAGCCTGTTTTTGGTGCCTGATATTTATCGTGATGCAATTCAATGTTTACAAATTCTCAGAGTTCAGAGATAGATTCGACGATTTTGTAACGAAATTGTTCAATATTGCAAAAGTATCTCTATGAAGTAGGTATGTGGGTCGTGGTTAAGGTATAATAGCCGTGGACGAGTGAAGGTTAAGCAACGCTTGGCGCGGTCGGTTCGTGGATGGGTGACCGATACATTGAGATCCCATTGTGTCTTGGAAAGCACGTTAGGAGCGTTAGTACTTTGATTTCAATTTAAGGCTCCTACAAACAGGCGCGACACGCGACGCGACATTTAGGCACCGCTCTTCAAGCGAAACGCGGTGTCTTTGTGTCGCGTCGCGTGTCGCGCTTTTTGTAGGAGCCTTTAATAAAATAATCACGAAAGACCTCTATGTGACGTTGCCAGCCCGCGCGGGATGAACGCTCTTAAGCCGTTGGTCCCGGTTGTCATCCGTAGATCTTTGTTTGTCGTAACGTCGGCATCGTACATGTAGTCAGAAGCCTAAGTTTGGCAATCTGTCTTACCAAGGGCTACCGTGTTACCCAGTAATTGGGTTATGTAGGTCAGATAGGCAGTCGCCCCATGTAAAATACAAGTACCTATTCAGCCGCATCTGGTTAGACTGGAAGCCGACCCCAACATAGTTGGGAAAAGGCTAGGCAGATTGATCTCTATGAAGTATGTTAAGGGTATTACATTGCCCGATGACTTTGAAGATTTGACCCCTGTACTTAGTACTTGCTAGTTTGGCGCCATCTACTGACGTATTATTGTAATTGATTTGTGTACAGTTGCCGCCTATTACAGATTTACAGTACTGCCAAAATGTGGATGGAGATCACGAAGCAACAAAATACGATCTGAGGAATGTGGCCGTTTTCTTTAGATCGAATTTGGTTGCTTCGTGTCTCAATATGAAATTTTATAAAAGGTATTAGAAAATTCTAGACACACCGAGGCAGCTGATTGAGCCGTTTTTCATAATTCCTTCTCAGTCACGATAATATGTTTTTAAAGGAGTGGCGCTACTGGACCCAAGACAGCCTTCTTAAAAGCAAAAAAGTGTTAACAATAACAATCTCACGGTGATCTGCAAGTAGTTGTTCCGGGTCTGGCTGTCAGTGTATGTGAGTTTAAATGTATGTAAACGCACCCACAATACAGGAGAAATTCCTAGTGTGGGGCAACGTTTTAAAAAAAAAGAAATAATACCAAATGTTTACTGCAGCTTCCATTTGTCATGCAACCAACGCAAAAGAAGTCAAAATCAGTTGAACGGACGGTAAAAGAGGTTTATATAATTATGTCTAATCTTATTTCAAACGGAATATAGGTGACTACATTTCTATAGGCAGAGGTACCTAAATAATCAAAGAGAAAAGAAAGAAGATGAGAAGGAAATCCTTAAAATCCTTAAAATTTTCTGTTCTTATGTAGAGAGGGATTACAGTCGTGAGATAATGGTGCCGATTCCCTTGTTCACAAACTAAACTAAATTTAAGTTCAGTGCATCTTTTTCTTTCTATTTCATTAAGAAAAGGACAAAAGATACATTTTAGTTTAGTCCTGTCAAATTAATCCGTTCCTCCGTTTTTTTTTTCATAATCGAAAAATTTTACTAAAGCTAAGCTAAGCTATTTTACTTAAGCTTTTAGAAATAATAAACAGAATCCAAATTGGGTCAATAACATCGGAGACATGGCAAAAAATGTATAGCAAAGTCACAAACGCTACTCAAAAAGTTAAAAACTGAAAACATGTTTTTTTTTTTCAAATTAATTTTATGAATGTTTAAAAAAATACGGGCGGTCACATGCCCATGGGCATTGTATAGATAGTTCTTAACAAAAAAAAAAAAAGACGTGTGGCACTCGGGGACTGCCGCGGTAAAGCTATTGCATAGCATTTAGTATCAACTTATGCAATTATAATTATTTATTTATTTTATTTATGCAGTATTTCTTTTTCTTCGATATTAATTCAAGTTACACTTTTTGAGCGTGGTGACCGATAAGAAAGTAAAGTCAATCCATAATCGGCCCAGAACTTTGGAGAACCGTTTAAAAGTGGTTTTTATAAGCTATGAAGAACGTTAATGTTTAATGTTAATTCTAGCTAGATTTATAAATAAATTGCTCACATACCTCAACAACCTTTCAAAAACTTTTGAATTACGATGCCTGCCATCTAGTGGATAAAACCGACAACAAAACACAACTGAGACCACCAACAGAGCAACGCTTGTCTCGATTACGAATCACAAGCCACGCCAATGTCACCTCTATTTAGTTAGTTCTACCTGCGATTACTAGATGGCGTTGCGTTGCGCGGTAAATCCACCACAGAGTTTCGTAGAGTCGTACAATACATCTAATCGCACGCACACAACGCCGTGTCGAAGACTGCCGAACTGAAACGACGTTAGACGATGCACGGCCTTCAAGCCACACCTCCGTGCCCGTCGGAGTGAGGAGCGCGAGGTTTTTTCGTTACGGAATTTCTGGATTCGGTCCCCGCGCTCAAGGCCCGCGATAGAAGCTATGCAATAGCTTAAAAACAAAATAAATAAGTGCTGAACGTCGTAAAAGTGTATAACTACGTAAACAAAGTCAAATACTATTCAAATATAAGCATAATAACAACTTTAAAATAGACGAAAGTGTTGAACCTAAAGTAATTTTAAATAAATAAAGAGTGACAAACTGTTTTGACAGCGAAAAAATTCCATGTACATGAGTCATTTCCAACCGGCTAGTCAAGTTTAAAAATTGTTCAACTGGAATGGTATCAACTATTTGGCAAGCTTTAATTAAGTCATTGTAGCCTTGCGGTGCAACAGGGGAACTGAATGTACTCGTAATCGACTGATCGTGAGTTCAAACCCCACTATCAACAATCGCTTTTTGTGAAGATCATAATTTTATAAACTAATATTTAATATTTATAAGAATAAAATACGCAGTACACAGAAAAAAGGAACTGCCAGAAATTATTAGATCACTAGAGGGTACTGGTGTAGTAAAATAACCGTCGGGAGCGTGAGTTTTTTTCGTTACGGAATTTCTGGACTCGGTCCCCGCGCTCAAGGCCCGCGATAGAAGCTATGCAATAGCTTAAAAGAAAAAAAAAAACGTATATTTGCGGTAAACATGACACAAAGAAAGAACACAAACACGAAAAGAACAAGTTGGGGGGAAATGTGCGTGCACATCAACGCTAAACGGCGCAATACTTACCTAAGGGGACGAATATTTATTTTGGATGACATTGGTTTTGTAGTTATTTTTGGGTTATTTTACTTCCTTCAGTCGGTCTAAATAAAGCCATTTTATTTTAGTACCACAAGGTCCACAGGATCTGGAAAATTAATGATTTATTCCGTTCTAATACCAAAAACGAATACCACTGTATATGTTTCTCAACAAAGATGAAAAAAATATCAGTGGTATTAGTTTTTGGTATTAGAACTGAATAAATCAAATTAATTAGTAGTTTTCTGTTTTTTGTTTTCCCTATTCAAAGTTCGAATAGAGACTTGGCGCCAAAACATTTTTTTCTTTCAAGGAAGTAGTTAGATGAGCTTATAATTTTTAGCTTCATTATTATTAAAAAACACTTTGTAAGTTTGCTTCCAGTCTAGCAGTTCTAGCATATACAGCTCGCTTATTCTGGAAAGTATCACCGATGAAGTGAGCTTGAAGAGAGCTGTCAATAGTATCAATAGAGTCAATACCTATCATCAGATGGAATGACAACTCTCTTCACCTAAGTTTTCAAGAATAGATCGGCAATACAATACATGACAAGACTGACAACTTGACAAATCTGACAGACTATTAGACGTATTATTTCATTAGAATAGAGAATAGAATGTAATATATACACCATAATTTACAAATATAAATGTAGTAGGTACATAGGGTGACACAATGGGCGGTCTTTTTGCTAAAAGCGATCTTTTGCAAACAACCTTTGGATAGATTAACGGTAGAAGGAGAGACAATACTGCAGGTAGTCAGTGGTGTACCATTTACATATTATAGGTACAATAAATACATACATACATAAAGCATATACGTACTTATGTTTATAAGTATATAAATATAACTAGCTTTATCCGGTCCGGCTTCGCATGGGTAGCAGTAACTATCTATCCTCTACCCTACTTACCCTACCTATCTACCTTACCGTACCTTCCCAAATAAGAAAAAAATAAAAAAAATAAAAAAACCCTCCCCTACGTACCTACCCTACCCTATCTACTTACCTACTCTACCCTACCCTACGATGACAATTGTCCCTCCCACGACAACACCGTACAAAGCCTCGACCACTTCCTCAGATTCACCATGGATCGCATGCAATATGAGGCAATCTCTGAGAGATTTGGTATCACAGCATACGACATCGGAATGCTCACGCGAAAAGAGGAAGTCTTCGACGCCTATGTAAAATATATCACCAACATTCTGAGCCAACTCAAGAGCATCAACGGCACATGAAAAACGTTTTCGTTGAGTTTTTTAATTTTTTTATAACAAATATTTTATAGTTTATATTTATCCCAAAAAAATTATAAAAAAATATAATCCTAGCGCGAACCACAAACAAATAAAACAAGAAAAAACCTGTATCAAATCGCAGAGACGGTCGAAAATGAAAACAATCTAAATATAAATATAAACCAAAACAAATAACAAAAACCATCGAACAAACAAATATTTAAAAAAAAACACCCTACCCTACCCTACCTACCCTACATAAAAACTAGTCACCACAATTGAACACGCCATGTCGACACAGGCAAGGTATTCCATAATAAATTGTACTGCACGAACTGTAAAAGACTTGTCAATAAATATTGTCTTATCGTCTTCATTCTTATTTTAACCGAATTTCCAAAAAGGAGGAGGTCCTCAACTCGTTTTGTTTTTTAATGTTTGTTACCTCAGAACTCCGTCGTTTATAAACCGAATTGAAAAAGATATACATCCAGATTGGTCCCATTTTTATCAGAATCAAGTTCTGATGATGGGATTCATGTGGAATTGAGGCAACTCCTCAAATATTACAGGCATACATATAACGATTTTTGTATTTTCATCAACAACTCAAGCATTTGCGTTCATAAAGTATCATTTGATGAAGTGAAACTGATGAAGAAGACCACAAATGGCCACCGGAACTCCTCAATAATAAGTATTTCACGGGTGGCGATAAGATATCTCGATTAAGATAGTTAAGCGACTCAATCTGCCTAGCCTTTTCTCAACTATGTTGAGGTCGGCTTCCAGTCTAACCGGATGCAGCTGAATACCAGTATTTTACATGGAGCGACTGCCTATCTGACCTCCACAACCCTGTAACTGGGTAACACGATACCCCTTGGTAAGACTACTATGAAGCAAATTTAAATGAATAATTCTGATGAACATGGTACCATCGAACTGATCTGAAGATGAAGCCGTAAGGTATGCACCGGAACTCCGTTATAAAACAATTTATCCTAGCCGTGTTTGGACTTATTGTAATTGTCATGAGATGCACTCGGGCCATAAATGGTTATTAACCGATTTTTATTAACTTTGCTTGGGTAGTTTTTGAGTTAGCATCGATAATACGTATTTAATCCACTTCGTATATCTTGTGTCACTGTTCTTTGTGCGGTGTAGCAAGTAGTGGTAATCGAATTTTTGTGGGGTAAATACCATAACTAACAAGTGAAAAAAAAAAATGTGAAAAATAACTAATTTGAGAAGTTGGTGGCAAAAAACGAAAGTACAGAACCAAGGACACTGACTTCCAAATTAAAGTTAATTTTTTTTTTTGGAATTCGGTTGTATTTTTGTTATTGAAGAAGATTGTCATAGTACAGCCGTTAAATCTTTTGATAATGGGTGAAATCGTGGAAGACGTACCTAAAGGTGTTTACGAATGAAAAACAACAACAAACAAACAATAGACTTGAGCACCAATATCCTGTAAATTCAGCAGTTCCTCATATTATAACTACCACTACCATGTCAAAATAAAGTAGTTAAAAATGTATGTCAATTAACATAAAAACTATTAATTTACCTACCAATATTTTACATTGTGAATTTGGGTGTTCACTATACAGTACCTTGGGGAACCCCGACCATCATTGCTAGCGTTAGCTTTGGTGACCATTGAAGATAGACGTAAGAAAAGTCTTGGATCTTTGGTCAGTGTGTGTGTAGGTACACAGACCAAACCTATACACGTGCCATTTTAAAGGGCAAGCGTCAGGGTAGTACGATATGGGCACGCCACAATTGTGGCGATAAGTCCCCTCTTTGAGGAGTGGCTAGAGAGGCGCCACGGCGTCCTCACCTTTCGCCTGACACAGGTCCACGCCGGACACGGTTGTCTCGGGAGATTCCTGTTTCGGATTAGGCGGGAGGAAACGCCCGGGTGTTACCACTGTGTGGATCGCCCGGAGGACACGGTGGAGCATACGGTAGAGGTCTGTCCGGCTTGGGCAGAGCACCGCCGTGTCCTCACGGAGGTGATTGGCGGCGGCGATCTCTCGCGTCCGGCCCTGGTCCAGGCCATGGTCCGGAGCGAGAGTGCATGGGAGGCAGTCACCTCCTTCTGCGAAGTAGTAATGCTCGCGAAGGAGGAGGCAGATCGCGTGAAGGGTGAGGGCGCGGCAGTCTGTGCGCCCTCACGCCTCTAGTCGCCGCAGGAGACGCCCTGGGCGGATGGAATCGGTAGCCGATTCCCGGCCACCGTAGGCGCGGGCTTGCGGACGGCGAGCTATGGGCAGTTTGCCGTTCGGTAAGGACCAGGCCCGGGTCGACGGCGCGTTGTGTTTCGCTAGGACCGGTGCCTGCCAGGGTTGCGGGTTTGTCCGAAAGGGATGCCGTGGCCCTGGCACACAGGCAACTGAAGGAACATGGGTGGGTTTTAGTTGGTAAAAGTCTGACACTTTCTCCCGCTCCGCCCAGAGCGGGAGAAGTTATTTGATAATTTCCAAAACAAAAAAAAACAAAAATCAAAAAAAAATCTTACGTTTTTGCAATTTGCAGGTCAGTATTATGTTGATTATTGTTGTTGTGTATTATGTTGATTATTGTTGTTGTGTATTATGTTGATGAAAATATGATTCGCGACCGTAACAAATATGTATTTACAGAATTATAATCATTAGTATCAGTAATACAACTCCTTAAGTTCGTATAATCTGATGGAATGTCTATTTCATGAAATCATGACTTTCAGTATTATACTAACTTACCCTGACGCTTCCCCCTTAAAACTAGATTTTCTAGTCTTGTTTATACTTCATACGTATAGTTCGTATTCAAATCGACAGATGGCGCTAACAGTTACTTGTTTTACAGTATTACTATGTTACAGTGTTCCTTGCGAAACATTTACGTGATGACAATTTTGTTTCAGCTCCATACGACGTGGTGAAGAACACACTCAAAGGCATGAAGACCCTGAAAGAGGAGGTGCCTCCAGCAGGCCCTGACTCCAAACCATACAGCATATCAGAGACAGTCTGATGATAGGAGGAGAAGTTGGAATACTTTTGTTGTGTATAATATTAATGTATGAATAAATAGATTTTAAGGTTGATCGAGATTGATCGATTGGTTGTTTGACCAACCTTAAAAGGTACTTAAATTAAAATAAATAAATATAGATTAGATTTTGTAACTAGAGTTTTTTTGGTTTCGTCCGATAGGATGTTGGCGATGGATTTTTGTATTTTTTTACATAATTAATAAGCGTTTGACAACAATCTCATCTGATGGTAAGCGATGATGTGATAGACGATGGAGCACGCCTAGCCTAGAAGTTACCAAGTCTTATTGTTCATCCATACTAATATTATAAAATCATCATCATCATCATCATTTCAGCCGAAAGACTTCCACTGCTGGACATAGGCCTCCCTCAATTGGGGGTTTTGCCATAATCGCCACGCTTGGCAGGCGGGTTGGCGATCGCAGTATGGTGTTAAAAATGCAAGAGAACGCTGCTGCCCATTCTCTAGTAAGTCCCTTAGTCGCCTTTTACGACACCCAGAGGAGGAAATGGGATGGTGCTATTCTTTACGTCCGGCGCCACACGGAACAATAATAAAAATAAATAAAATTAATATAAAATATACAGAATATTATAAAATATGTGAAAGTAACTCTCGTCTGTCTGTCTGTATGTTAAGTTTTCACGCCTAAACCGCTGAACCGATCGTCATGAAATTTGGCAGAGATATAAAAATGGGATATGGAGAAGGATAAAGGCTACTTTTTACGCACCGACATCCACGCGGGCGGAGCCACAGGCAAAGCTAGTACATTCAGAATATACCTCCATGGCAGAAACTACAGAACGCCACCTGCTACGATCCTTACATACTCATTTTTCTTCGTATTATAGTACACTAGCTGCTGGCCGCGGCATTACCCGCGTGTCTTTTTCTAAAATAAAAGCAGCCTAAGTTACTCAAAGTTGAAGTCGAAAGTCAAATCATTTATTTCAAATAGGCACGTAAAAGGCACTTTTGAACGTCAAAAATTACAAAAACAGTTAATTGATTCTAGTTGCGCCTTCCAAAATGTAGTTATGTATGGAGAAGAATGGGAAAGAAACTCCATACTTACTCTTTTAAAATGTTAACAATAGTTTGTATACATTAATTGATAATTATAGGTGAAGACGATGTACCTAGAATAAAAATTACTTACCACAATTGGTAAAAAAAATTAAGGTTGAAGTAATGACAGAAAAAAATATAAATGCGATAGATACATGGTGCTCACATATTTACAAACATTGTATATGATTTTCCTAAAAATTAAACATATAATAAGTCAGTGCGTGAGTTAAATTTTAATCACAGAAAACAAAATTAATATCATAAAAATTATAAAGTATAGAGTTAAATTAGCAACCAGTTTGATTATGTCTAGACTCTAAATTGTCCTATGGAGCAGGACCAGCATGTTTACTGTACTCTCTATAGCATCAGCTATCTGCCAGTAAAAGTCCCATAAAGATCGGTCCCGCCGGCGTCGTTTCGGAGATTATCTGGAAGACACGACAGACAGTCTGACAAAAATCTATTTTTTTTTTTGTTTTTTGTTTTTGTTATATGTACCGTATATTTTATATGCTACACTTTCTTAAGCGTTACTAGTAAAAAACTGTTATATTGACATTACAAACACACACATTAATTTTATTTATTGTTAAGAAGATTATTTTTGCAGTCACTTTTTCAAATACCTACTTTTTTTCTTTTTTTTTTTTTTCTTTAATTTCGTATTATCATTCCAAAAGTCAAAATGCTGTATATTTAGTTGTAAGTGCTGTGACCCAATCAATGGCCCAATAGTCATTGTGGCCCATGTTGGTTTATCTAATATATAGGTATTATTTAACAACTCGTATGTTGAAACAACAATTGTATTGTAACTATATAATTAAATATAATACATTTAATATGATTGTGGCCTAGTTTTATTTGAGAGAGTTTTCAAACATAAAAACCTTACAGTTACGCAAAAGTAAAAGCGTTTTTCTCGTGTAATAAAAATTGCAGTTTTGAGAAAAAAGCTAGTTAATTATAGTATGGTTTCGATAATACTATGTTCGAAACATCATTAAATAATCATATTTTATAAAATAAATATCATCATCATCATTTCAGCCGAAAGACGTCCACTGCTGGACATAGGCCGCTCCCAAAAGGGAGAATTTGCCATAATCGCCACGCTTGGCAGGCGGGTTGGCGATCGCAGTATGGTGTTAAAAATGCATAGAGAACGCTGCTGCCCATTCTCTAGTAAGAAAATAAATATAATTAAATAAAAATAAATATATAAATATTGATACTATACATTTCCCCATTTCCTCCCGTGGGTGTCGTCATAGGCGACTAAGGGACTTACTAGAGAATGGGTAGCAGCGTTCACCATACTGCGATCGCAAACCCGCTTGCCAAGCGTGGCGATTATGGCAAACCCCCCCAACTGGGGGAGGCTTATGTCCAGCAGTGGACGTCTTTCGGCTGAAATGATGATGATGATGATACTATACATAGTAGTTATCAATTATATTTATTTTTATTTCAATACTTTAGGATAAAATCGCATTTGAATCTTGCATAGGTCCCAAGTTTGAGGTATTTGTGCTTATAATCAGCCTATAATGTTCCCACTGCTGGGACATAGACCTCCTCTCCGTGAGAGGGAGTGGGCCACCATGCGGGCCTAGTACGGATTGGTAGACCAAAGTTAAAGTATTTGCAGTAAATGTGGGTGGTACAAAAGATGGTATGTCTATAATTTGTTAGTGCGATGACACATTACCTACGCCATAAATTAGCATGCAAATATTAAAATAACAAGATGCTTCGTTAAGCAAATCTCTACACAAATGAACACTATATATTATTCAACATTCGCAAACTCAACATACTTTTAAAATATTACTAATAGACACAAAGTAAAATAGGTATTGTTATTATTATTTCTTACAAATATAACAAAAAAATATGATTAATAATAGCAGAAACAACATAAAATATTAAAAAAAAACAACATATAACAACGTAACATGAAGTACCTACAGAAACACTTAAGGTGAAAGCGTCAGGGTAACCCACGAAATTAAAATTTTCTTACGTATTTTCCAAATTGCAGGGCATTATCAGGTTGTATGTTGATCTAAATATGATTCGCGGCAATCATAAAAATCATCTATACAACTCTCTATGTTCATATATTTTTCTGTTGAATGCCTTTTTCATGAAATCACGACTTTTAGGATCATAAGGAGTTGTATTACTGATTCTTATGATACTTATATTCTGTAAATATATATTTGTTACGGTCGCGCATCATACTTTAATCAACATCCACACAGATCATTAGCTGCAAATTGCAAAAATCGTAAGAAAACTTGAACTTCGCGGGCTTTCTTAGGGCTCATGCACATAGCGATCCGTTTTACTGGTCCATTATTTGATGGCTTATGTAGTTCTATGAGCGAGTTCACACACACAACATTATTCCGGATTCAGTAATCATGTCGCTCCGGTCCAATTCTGATCCGTTAAAACCGATCTAGTAGAAACGGACCTATATGTGTACGAGCCGTTATGGCTTCCCCCTTAATAACAATATTACCTGTCACATGTCTTCCACGGTTTCCTCACGATGTTTTCCGTCACCGTTTTGATAGCAGCGGTGCTGAAATAATTTACACAAAGTAAAGCGCTTGGGTTCGAACCTACGACCTACAACTCGTAAGTCGCGGCCGTTTCTACTGGGCCACCAGCCACCTCTGTTTACCTGCTCAACTGCCTTACGTTGCTAAAAATAGTACCGAACTACCGTATTGCTTTTTTTTATTTTGATCAAAATAACTTAAGGAAATCACTCTTAAAGAGATACAAATTATGGTTTTTCCAAAAACTTGCATTATTAAGGGTTTAGGGCCATGGCCCACAAGTGTACCGATAACCTTGTGAAGGCCGCAGGAATCCGCTGGATGCGGGAAGCATAAAACTGGTCGAAGTGGCGGTGCTTGGGAGAGGCCTATGTCCAGCAGTGGACGTCTTTCGGCTGAAATGATGATGATGATGACCTCATAATCTCATGTCAAATTTTTTACGCAGTTGCTAAAGTTTGTATGTAGGTAGGTACTAATAGGTAAATAGTTAAGTCAAGGGGTAAAATAGTAGGTAGATTGTACATCAAGTGAATAAAACGCACCATTTCACGCGAGACGTTTATACATCCGAGGGAGCTTGTTGCGAGCGAGGATGGATTTAAAGTAGTGTAAAATGGGTTTTATGGACGAGTTGTACACTCTACTTTTTTCACTTCGATTGCGAGGAAATGGAACAGCAACATGTAAAATAATAAATGGACGAAATAAAATATGTTTATTTCAAGAAGTTTTATTGTGTACTTTGGCGGTTGGTACCCTTGCCTTGTTCTTAGAATACTAACGAAACGAATTAAAATAAAGAGATTATTCTATGAAGTTGAAGTCGTTTGTGTAGCTGTTGGACCGATTGCCTTGGTCTTCGACTAAGATTTTACTTTATGCTCTAGAGCATTAAAAAGCGACTTTATGTCGCCTACGCACGACATTAAGACGAACTTTTAAGACCATGAGAAGTGAAAATACTATTACTTTATGCTTGTTTCATTTCCTCGCAATCAAAGTGAACATGTGATTGAGAAAAAATGAAATAGGCATAAAATTATATAATATTGTTTCTTATTATCAACATGTGTGTCATTCGGCTTGGGTTCTTCATATTGCCAAGTCATAAATTTCTTTCCGTTTTTAAATAATAAAGACAACTATTTTATCTGGTTTTATTAAATTAACGATTGAAAATACGGAAGTGATATAAATTAAAGCAAATGAAATAAAAAAAGTGAGCCGTCACGGCACGCCTGGCAGATGTGAAACATCGAAATTAATTGTAAAAATAAACACACAAATTCCCGCAAACAAACAAGCACACTACTTTTTTTATTTTTTATTATCTAGGGCATCTCAGAATTAACCATGAGAGGTTGAGACTCTTTAACTGGACTTTCCTGTGGTTGCCTTAAGCTCCTAACGAAACGTAATGCCTCCAGCCAGGACGTAAAAACTTATAAACTAAACGACTGCGCGCTAAGGGCACCCCCTGTGGGGTACGAACCTCGGCTTAGGGCAGAGTCGGAGGGAAAGCACACTACTACATTAGACTGTATATATGTATATACCATCACATAGCGTGGCGACACGTCGCCACGGCATACTTCGCCACGCCAACAATCGGTTTTACCCGCGGTAGATGTATCACATCAAAACTGCGACGTTATTGTGCGTGTGGTTGTTGGAACTGATTATCTTAGTCAGAAAAAATAATTATTTTGTGCACTAGAGCATAAAAAGCGACTTTATGTCGCCTACGCACAACATAAAGTAGAACTTGTAGAGCATGAAAAGTGAAAAAAATATATAGTTCCCATACTTTTGACTTTAATTGAACTGGCACATGTTTCAAGCACATTTTTAGAAGACCAGTCATTTGACTACCTAATAAATGGCCATGGGTGCCGATAAAAGTACCTACTTACCGTCTTATTCATAACATATAATAAAATCGTAGTGAAGTCAAAACCTTACATTGAATATTTTTGAAAAAAAGTAATTGCCACGAGGTTTGGGAACGATTCTGATGCCGAAAATATAGTTTTTAGAATTTTTGTCTGTTTGTCTGAACGTATGTTCCAGCATCACGCAAAAACTAAATATTCCCTATAGGTCTGGTCAAATTACTAGGTATAAATTATCACGCTATTCGCTATGGGGGATGAGCAGTATTGCATTATGTTTTGAGATGGGTCAATAAGAGCGGGTACCTTAACCGTGGTCGCTACAAGAAAATGGTGGTAAGAGACTATCCTTAACTTTTAGAAAAAAATTGATCTGCATTCAAAGATTTTGAAAAAAGAAAAAATGTTCAGTTTGCAAGAAAATGGGTAATTTTCACAAAAAAGTTTTTTGATGCCAATCGACCCCGTTTCTTATAACGAGTATCAAAAACTCTATGGGACCAACTGAGGTTTGAGTACTAGAAAAGTTAGAAATCTAAAAAAAGTTTTCGCATACAGTTCGTAGTTGAGACTGAGACTGAGATGACTGAGATGAGAACGAACACAATGTATCAGTGTATGACAACAGTCGAATTATTTAACACTGCACAGAGGATTATCCGGTATGCCTGTTGTGTGGAAGTGTTTGTTTAGCGAGCAGTGTCCGGTGATGGTCCCCGTCACCAGGTGCAGGACGGTCCTGTCCAGGAGTAATAACCGCCTGGTTAGCCTACCGTCTAAATCAAAATCAAAATATTTTATTTCACATAACCCTACATGGGCACTTATGAAACGTCAGAAGCTAGGTGCACGGTTCCAATTAGTCGTTTCCTATGGAGAAGAGCCGGCAAGAAACTCCATGGTTACTCTTTAAAAAATAATTGGCTTTACAATATTATTAAATAACAGTGATAATAGGTACCTATGGGAGGACAGTGTAGGCCTTTCAACAATTACTAGGTACTTAACAAAATAGAAAAGTGCCAACAAATTATACTTTACTAGGCCTACAACGTTCTCACATTCACAAAATAGAAAATAAAGAAGAATGGCATAGCCTCCCTGGACTGTCTGCAGGTCGGTGTCGAGGTCCACCGGCTCTTTTCTAGTGAATTATTGAAGGCCTGTGTTCCTGCATATACACTTATGGCACAACACTGATACATTGAATGTTTCTCATAGTCATTCTTAGATATTATTCCTGACGAACAGCTATCACTAATATAACAGTACATTGTAATTGTAAACACACGGGAAGTCAAGTCCCCTCTTTGAGGAGTGGCTAGAGAGGCGCCATGGCGTCCCCACCTTGCGCCTGACGCAGGTCCTCACCGGACACGGTTGTTTCAGGAGGTTCCTGTTCAGGATAAGGCGGGAGGAATCGCCCGGAGGACACGGTAGAGCATACGGTGGAGGTCTGCCCGGTTTGGGTAGAGCACCGTCGTGTCCTCACGGAAGCTATCGATGGCGACGATCTCTCGCGTCCGGCCCTGGTCCAGGCCATGGTACGGAGCGAGAGTGCATGGGATGCCGTCACCTCCTTATGCGAAGCAGTAATGCGCGCGAAGGTGGAGGCGGAACGCGTGAGGGAGAGGTGGTCTGTGCGCCCTCATGCCCTTAGTTGCCGCAGGAGACTCCCTGGGCGGCGGGAATCAATTGGCGATTCCCGGCCACCACAGGCGCGGGCTTGCGAACGGCGAGCAATGGGCAGCTCGCCTTCCGGTAAGGACCAGGCTTGGGTCAACGGCGCGTTGTCGCGCACCTCAAAGAGATGTCAGCACGATACGACGAGAGACGAGATATCCAGCTGTGACAGACAGACGGACAGACTGACTGAATCGCACCATAAGGGTTCCTTTTTACCATTTTGGTACGGAACCCAAAAAGAAGCACAAAAAATATCAATTCTTTGGTATCGAATTAATCAGATTTGCATTGCTTTGTTGAAAGTTGACTGAAATAGCATAATAAGTCATAATTGACTGCTTAGACCCATAAGGTATGATAAATAATCATTTAAAAGATTAAATCTGTAACTATCTGCTATATTCGTTTCCTATTCAATCCAGCGAAGTAGTAATGGAATAATTCGACTGTTGTCATACACTGATACATTGTGTTCGTTCTCATCTCAATCATCTGTCTCAGTCTCATCTCAACTACGAACTGTTTGGGAAAACTTTTTTCGATTTCTAACTTTTCTGGTACTCAAACCTCACCTGTCCCATAGAGTTTTTTGATCCTCGTAAGAAACGGAATCGGTTTGTATCAAAAAACTTTTTGGTGGAAATTACCCATTTTCTTGTTACTGTACATTTTTTTCAAAACCTGTGAATGTAGATCATTTTTTTTCTAAAAGTTAACACGTTGGCTGCCATACGAGTATACTCGTAGCAACTTTTTTTATATGCACATTGCCACCATACAAAACAAAAAAACTAGCGATACACATTTTTGAAATCTACATTAATAACGCCTCCATGATCTACAACCCACACGCCAACTTTCCTCTGGAAAAAAAATTGGATGCCCTTTCGTTTAAAGACGAAGTCGTAAAACATCTTTTAGAGGAGAAATTTACAAAAGTATAGTCACCATGTATCACTCTTCCTTGATTTCATAGTGATGTACCCAAAAAATAAAAACTATTTAACTTCTTTTTCTGATTAAATAATGTTTTACATGAAATGCCAAAAAATTTAACCCCTCAACTTACTCTTCTAGAATTCGTTAGAAATCGCATATAATCAAGTACGAGAATACTCGTAGTTAACAGTGGGGCCCAGATATTGTACTACAAGTATACTCGTGGGTTGGCAGTCAACGTGTTAAGGATAGTCTCTTAAGACCATTTTCTTGTAGCGACCACGGTTAAGGTACCTGCCCTTATTGACCCATCTCAAAACATAGTTCAATACTGCTCATCCCCCATAGCAAATAGCGTGATAATTTATACCTAGTAATTTGACCAGACCTATAATATCTATGTAAAATTTTAACAAAATCTGTCCGGTAGTTTTTGCGTGATGCTGGAACATACATTCAGACAAGCAGACAATTTTTTTTTATAAAATCTATATTTTCGGCACCAGAATCGTTCCGAGGCCTCGTGGCAATTGTTTTTTTTTTTCTTTTTTCAAAAATATTCAATGTACAGTTTTGACTTCGCTACGATTTTATTATATGTATACACCGAGGCATTTTAGTCGTCTTACAAAGACAGCCCACTTCATGTATCCAATGACTACTAATAAATAAGGTAAAAAAAAAAAAAAAAATTGAACTAAATTATTTATGACGCATGACATAGTTTAAAACACCCTGTTACGAGGGCAGTCCGAGCCTTGTGTACAAGGGCGCCGCGGAACGGAGCGGCGACATCTTTATCAGAGTTCATTCACCCTAACGCAAAATGATTAGTAGTCATTGGATACATGAAATGGGCTGTCTTTGTAAGACGACTAAAATGCCACGGTGTAGATATAGATAAGACGGTAATAGTCAAAAGTTTACCATTTGGCTTTACAGGTAACACTAAGAACTGTGGCACCTGAGACACTTCCTGTATTGTAATTTGTTCCACAAGGTGTAATTTTCATCTCCAGAATCCAGATAATCTCTACGATTGGACCTAGGGAGGGCCCAATATAGTCATGTTGTATTGTTACCTTCTTAATTAACTATGTTTATATAATCTAAATGCACAACATCGATCGCCTGCTGCACTATTCATACCTAAATTTAAAAATGATACATGCATCAATATTCTAGGCGTCTGAATTTAAAAAGTACTTCTAGAATTATATGATAATTTTATAATTTTATATAATTTGAATATATAATTTTATATAATTTTTTAATATTTTTTTAAAATATAATTTTATAATTTTTGTCTGTTTGTCTGAATGTATGTTCCAGCATCACGAAAAAATATATATAGATATTATAGAATATAATTATATTAGAATATTTGTTTTTGATATCACATGTTAATAGTAGTTAAATAAACTCGATTTGGTAAAGCTTATCTCAAAATATTTTGGCAAAAATAGATTAAATCCAAGCCTGTATTATCTTTCGGTAATTCGCTAAACAACCATAGTTGATAAGCAGTGCAGTGACATAAGAAAGGTTTATAGGTCAATCGCTCGCTGTAACGTAACTTGAGTGTGGGCAACACTCGCTCCGTCAGTGTGCCCTGTACCGTCATGTTAGCGCGTCGTGCGCTTTCCCACCAAAAATAAACATTCCATTTTCGAAAAAAACGCGCGGATATTTCGACGTCCATCACAAATTAACTGAATCAGTGCATTTAAAATAGAAACAATGTTTTTATTACTAGTTTTAGCGTTAGTGGGGTCTATTGCCCTATGTTTTATGTTAATAGATTCCCTATGGAGTGTTTTGGAGCTCATATCTTCGTATTTGATGCCTTACTTCCTGCCTTCTGAGGTGCACACGCTGTCCAAGAGGTTCGGAACCTGGGCTGGTGAGTAAATTGATTTTTTGTCTGAATTTTATAGCATACGTTTTCATGTTGTTAACATTGAGTTAGGTCAGCGCCTGCGCCCTACATCTTCCGTATCATAAAAGCAGGTTTTATGCCGTTATTGGAAGAGGGAAATACTTCATGACCTTCATCGATTATTTCATTTTAATTTATTCCTGTGTGTAGTTACGTATCAGGTAGGTACCTATAGGTAGCTATTGGTTCAGTTGCTATGATAAATTGATAATAAAAGGCTATCAATTAATTCATTTTTAGGGTTCCGTACCTCAAAGGAAAAAACGGAACCCTTATAGGATCACTCGTGTGTCTGTCTGTCTGTCTGTCTGTCCCTCTATCACAGCCAATTTTCTCCGAATGTAATGGACCGATTAAGTTGAAATTTGGTGTACATATCAATTTGAGTGACCCAAATACGGATGTGAACCGTAAATAAATGAATTTAGAATATTAGGGTCAGTTTTGGGGGGCAAACAAGAAAATTTTAAAAAATAGTTTAGCTAACTGTACCATGTGACATATCAAATAAAAGGGTTTACTGTGAGGGTCTCAAATTCTCCGAAACTACTGAACCTAAAATTTTGAAAAAAATACAAAAAATAGTTCTATACTTATAAATTACAGGAAAATCTATAAGAAGTCTATGGTCTTAAAATTACATGGTAAATCTCTCGATATTGTGCGTACAAACTTACATTTGCAGTTGGAATGTTTGGGAGATTATGTTTACCAACTACAATGTTAAGTTTGTTCTTAAGATAAATTCTTTCCAAGTACGGAACAACATTTGATTTGAAGAATGTTTGGGTACCCCACTTTACTTGTGAATATTTTCATCAAGTTGTTCGGTATTCAATGGCCCCTACACACTATCAATATTATCATGATCCTGGATATCGTGATAATAACATCAGTAAAATTATCGGTGCAGTAATCATAATTTGCCATCAATACCATCACTTTCATCAATACTGGATCACAATATCGACTATCGCGTGATAATACTGATAGTGTGATAGGCCCCTATTGTAGGTAATTTATTTAATGTAGGTAGGTACTTGTTCGTGAACGCATCCTAATTTTAATTGCTCACTGATGACTTGATGAGTGATAGTGATTACATTTTCCGAAGCGAAGTTTTAATCAACTGGATTTTAGAATGCATAAAGATCATATTTATTGGATTATTAGTATTTTTATTTTTATAAAGGCTGGGTGCCTACATTTTATAATTATATTTTGGTACCTATTGAGAAGGTGTAGGCACAGTTCGAATATGAGGGTAGGAATGTAAAAAAAAAATTACACAAAAAAAAAATTGGCATTGATTTTTTTGGTTTTCTTTGCTGCCCATAGTGCCCCTAGGGTATACTAGTTCCAATCCTACAACTCCGCACCTAAGACGACCCACTGACGAATACGAGGAAAGTAAATAAAAACTTGATTAGTTAACAATAGTAGATTGTTATACAAGGGTCTAAAATTACCCATTTATACGAGGTAGTTTTTCTCCCGAGCTTTAGCGAGGGAGTAAATAGAAACCGAGTTATAATGGGTTTTTAGTGCCGTGTGTTACACTCTACTTTTCACTATGATTGCGAGAAAATAAAAGAATCCAATACAATATTAAAAATAAATTACGGCCACTAATTCAATTTGCACATTAGAGAAAAATTCTAAGGAATTCGCGCCAACGTCTTTTTTTTATTTCTTCTGTAGCCGAAAAACGGAATGCACGCCTTCTACCGAAGAGATCGCCGCTTCTAGTTCCATTTTCAAAAAACAGAAAAAAAAAACAAATTATCCCCCTAGAGGTAAATATGGTATTTTTTTCTCAGTCTGGTACGATACAATGACGGCCTTTTTGAGCAAGAGGAGTGAAAACAATTTTATTCCACTACTGTTTTAGCCTCTTCTCTAATAAAATCAGGCGTTAAATACATCGACAAATCTATATCTATACTAATATATAAAGCTGAAGAGTTTGTTTGTTTGTTTGTTTGAACGCGCTAATCTCAGGAACTACTGGTTGGAATTGAAAAATTATTTTTGTGTTGGATAGTCCATTTATTGAGAAATATTATAGGCTATATATCATTACGGTACAACCAAAAGGAGCGGAGCATAAATGAAAAATGTTGCAAAAACGGGAAAAATTATTCCTTTTTGAGAGCTTCCGTTGCGTGCGCTGCGTAAACGATTTAAGTTACGAAAATATAATGTATGATGGAATTGTTCCTCTTTAAATTTTCTAAAAAAAAGTCCGCGACAGCATATGTCTATCTTTTAAGATTGACTCACTATAAACTTTTTTATGGTAATCAAATTTGTTCGAAATTAGTACATTATTTGCGAAGGAGTTTTCATAAACATGGTATTAATCCTTATCCAAATAAATACGTTATTCATCACAAGTATTTAATTTTGAACAAAGTTGCCCTTAAATCATTTAATTTCAATGAATATCTTAGGAGATATAACTGTTTTATAATAACTCCGCAGCAAAATAATGATCAACTCTGCGAGGTAGTCTATTCTAAAGCTGAAGAGTTAGTTTTTAGGGTTCCGTACCCAAAGGGTAAAATAGGACCCTATTACTAAAACTTCGCTGTCCGTCTGTCTGTCTGTCTGTCCGTCTGTCACCAGGCTGTATCTCATGAACCGTGATAGTTAAACAGTTGTCACATATGATGTATTTCTGTTGCCGCTATAACAACAAATACTAAAAAACAGAAAAAAATATATTTAAGGGGGCTCCGTCAACGGACATGATTTTTTTGCCGTTTTTTTTTTGCTCCGCCCGCGTGGATGTCGGTTATCGCGTAAAAAAGTAGCCTATGTCCTTCTCTAAATCCCAGGTCGATCGATTCAGTGGTTTAGGCGTGAAAACGTAACATACAGACAGATAGACAGACAGACATACAGACAGAGCTACTTTCATATTTATTATATTAGTATGGATAGCTTTTGCCCGCGGCTCCGCCCGCGTGGATGTCGGTTATCGCGTAAAAAAGTAGCCTAAGTCCTTCTCCATATCCCAAGCTATATCTTTGCCAAATTTCATGACGATCGGTTCAGCGGTTTAGGCGTGAAAACGTAACATACAGACAGACAGACAAATAGACAGACAGAGTTACTTTCACATTTATAATATTAGTAAGGATAAAGATTTGTATGGATGGTACGGAACCCTTCGTGCGCGAGTCCGACTCGCACTTGGCCGGTTTTTTGTTTTTTGAACGCGCTAATCTCTGGAACTGCGAGTTGGATTTGAAAAAATCTTTTTGCATTTTACAGCCCAATTCTTGAGGAAGAATTACATTCCTATTAACTGGAACACCATTTTTTTTTAATGGAAGTTTATGCGAACACGAAGTAAAAGCACGGGCAGGCAATGTGTTGCGACGGGGTGGGTCAGGGGAACAAGAAATTTAACGCGGACGATGTCGCGGGCAGAAGCTAGTATCTGTACCTATAAGTAAATAATTAGCACTCGACAAAACAACTGAAAATCGTATTGCCGCTTTCCCGCCTTTTTTACGTTTCTTTTTCTGTGGCATTCTACCAGCCAGTATTTTTTATCATTGATGTTGGTAAATATTCAGCTCAAATCTGTGTAGGTACTTAAATTAAATACCTACCTAATAATTTAGTGAAAAGTAAATTCTAAGTACCTATACAAAATATCACAAAATTGATGATAATTTATTAAATTACAATTTTACAACGCGATTTAACAGAGTGGTTCTATAAAAAGTTGAGACATGGCTTTCAACTTTTTAATTTGACAGCAGGGAAAATCGTTTCCCAGAAACGAAAAGAACAGTACTTTTCGTCATCCCTCTGATCAACTAACTTCCAGCGTACTTAATCCAAGTTGATTGACGGCACGGTTAGCGCAGTGGTTAAGCCATTGTACTGCTGTCGCGGGTTCGATTCGCGCACGGCACAAATATATTATGTAATAAATAGGTAGGTAGGGTAGGGTAGAGTAGGTAGGTAGATAGGTAGGGGAGGGTAGGTAGGATAAGATAGGCAGGCAGATAGGAAGGGTAGGGTAGAGAGAGTAAGCAGAAAGGGTAGGTAGGTAGACAGGGCAGGTTTTTTTAAATTTATTTTATTCAGGAAGGTACGGTAAGGTAGGTGGGATAGAGGGCAGATAGTGCTAAGAGTACCCGTGCGAAGCCGGGCCGGGTAAAGCTAGTTATTTATATTAATCACTGAAGAATTAACTTCTTTATAAGTTTCTTTTTCTGTAATATATATAGTTGGGGCTTGTGGATAAGTAGTAAGGTAGCGCACTATCGTGCGTTTTTTAACCGACTTCACAAAAAGGATTTTTTTTTTATAGTTTCTTTACCACATGGTCTGTGAAGTATGGAATGTCATAGAAGTGCGCGCATTGAAATAAAAAAAAAACGCATGCGGTTTATTCACAGTGCGCCTCCCGCTGCTTTGCGGTGAGTCCACCGAACGTATTTTTGTATCGCTTAGAGATAAATGAAGTACTGCATTAAAAAAAAACGTGCGTGTCGGATCATGCACAATGAAGGGTTCCGTAGATGGGATGAATTGATCCCAAGAACAAACTTAACATTGTAGTTGAAAAACATGTTCTCCCATACAGAATGTATCGGAGAACATGTTTTTCAACTGCAAATGTAAGCTGGTCACCAATAATTGGTAACTTGTAAAGCCTACTTAGCTGTGATCGTTTTCCTTTTAACATCGTTATATCTACGCCTGTGAATTTTGTCACCTATCCAAATACAACCATTTAGCTGGCGCGGGGGAGGGGGGGGGGGGGGCTTTTGTCTCTAACAAAAATTAGCAGTTTAAAGCAAATATGGGGGGCACTTGACTAGCAAAAATTTGCACTTTAATGCAAATATTACGCAAACGGATCCCTGAAGGATCTAATCTCACTAAGAGCCTATGAGCTAAGCCGCAGATAGACAAACAGACAGACGGACATGGCGAAACTATAAGGGTTCCTTGTTAACTACGGAAACCCTAAAAACGCACCGAGACACCGACCAAACAGAAATATTCGAATTTGTTTTTGTTGTTGGATACGCCCAAGGGAGCTACACACTATGATACTATAATATTTTATTTTAAGATTTTAAATTAATATATATGAGGCCATCACAGACGACGAAGATACTATAATTATATATTCTAAGCTTTCGTCGCGACCGCACGTGTCCTGTGTTGAACCAATATACAGAGTGATGATGTTATGTTACGATAAATTCTCATATCGCTCTCTATCTTACGATACGAAAATATGAAATATATTATTATCTTCGTCGTGTGTAATAGTCCATTGAATTGTATGGCGAGCGATATTTTATCTTAAGATAAAATATTACAGTATCTTAGCCGTGTGTAGCGCCATTATAGTCCATTGAATTGTATGGCGAGCGATATTGTATCTTAAGATAAAATATTATAGTATCTTAGCCGTGTGTATCGCCCTTAGAGCTTTATATCTTATGAAAAAGAAGACCTTAATTATAGGCAATCAAGAGATGCACCCAAAACCGGTTGTGGTACAATAAAAATATATGCAAATAGTCAATCTTGTATGGTTGTCCATTACGCCGATGACGTGCGGGGAAAAATTAACAGTGAGGCTCGAATGGAAAAAAACCGGCCAAGTGCGTTTTGGACCACGCACAATAAAACAAATGAAAAACATGTTCCCATACATTCCAACTGCAAATGTAAGTTTGTACGCACAATATCGAGTGATTTACCATGCTATTTTAAGACCATAGACTTTTTTTTTCTCTTCGCCCTACTCGGGCAGGCTTAGGTCTTGGATCAAACCGCTTCGTCTTCAGTGTTCTTGAATAAAAGTAAGGCCAAAGCCTCGTCTTCAGTTACATCCTTCTTGTTCAAAAGTAAGTAAGGCCGAAGCCACGTCCTTAGTACTTTATACCTTGTTTTAAATTTATTTTAGGCGAGAGCCACGTCTTCAGGGCCTCAAGTCTGCTATTACAATAGTGTCAGAATGGTCTCTTCATTGTGAGTTTTTGACAGATTTGCCATACAAACACTGTCAAATACTCACAATCGCGAGACCATTCTGACACTATTGTAATAGCAGACTTGAGGCCCAGTATTCATTAGTCAAAATCATAATAATATGGTGTCTTATCTTGCCCATCCAGTACTAGACCATAGACTTCTTATAGGTTTTACTGTTTTTTTTTTAATTTTATTTTTATTGAGATAATAGAAGACAATTATTCGTAGAAACATGAGTATACATACAAGGCATGAAGGTTGTTCATAAACAAAAAGATCCGTCATGTTCGGCCTTTGTGGCATACAAATATATATAGGTAAGAACAGTCAAATAAAGGTATTTAAACCAAGCTAAAACATTATTAAATTGTCATACAAACTAAAAAATAATTTCAAACGCTAAATTTTAAATTTGAATTAAATTGTCTTATGATCTAATTTATAAAATGCTAGTAAATATTTGTTATATTACACTTTGTCATTTAAAAATTCTAAAGTACTGTAGTATGCTTTCTCAACTAGATGTAATTTTAGCCGCTTTTTTAGTAATCTATAAGTATAGAACTATTCTCTATATTTTTTCAAAATTGCTCAGAACTGTTTCGGAGATAAGGTCAATATGGTCAATTTCATAAATATTTTCTTTAATAACTTGGAAACGAATTGTTTTAAAATACCAAAAAAATATATATATTTGAAGTCCCACATTTGACAAATCCTTTCCATCGATTTAGAATACCCATCCTTTCATTCGATATCACACGGTACAGCTTGCAAAACTTTTTTTTTTAAATCATTTTTACCCCTTAAACTGAACCCCATAACATTGAACCCCATATTCAAAATGAATTAGTTTACGTTACACGTTCATGTTTAGGTCACAGAAATTCGTATGTGTACCTTTCAACCAGTTTTCAGTTCAGTAGATTCGGAGAAAATTGGCTGTGACAGGCGGACAGACAGACACACGAGTGATTCTATATGGGATCCGTTTGACCTTTTCAGTTCCTCCACTGTCCGTCCATCCATCTGTCACTTGTATCTTTTGAACCGTAATAGGTAGACACTTGAAATTTTCACATAGTGTGCACTACTATGGCCGCTGTAACTGTACTATAAGCACTTAGATTACTATAAAATTATAAATTTTGTAGAATAGTGCTTGTGGCACAATTATTAGGATTATGGGGTATGCGGTGCTAATCTATAAGAAACCAGCTTTTGCCCGCGGCTTCGCCCGCGTGGATGTCGGTTCTCGCGTAAAAAAGTAGCTTAAGTCCTTCTCCATATCCCAGGCTACATCTCTGCCTTTCATGACGATTGTTTTCGTTATTTTAAGATCATAGACTTCTTACACCATGGGATGTACAAGAAAAACATAATCATCCCCACTTTACGTGCGGAGGAGGTACCCAAAAAAAAAAAGATATTTATTATATATGATTTTATTTTACCACTTTGTCGGCGTTATTAATAGGTATTACCCATGCCAAATTACAGCTTTCTAGTACTTACTAAGAGTCTCTGAGCTAAGCCGCGGACAGACATATACACAGACAGACGGACATGGCGCAAATATAAGGATTCCTTGATTGCTACGGAACCCTAAAAAGCTGATTTTGACATTACAGACACTTCAATTTTATTTATTGGTATAGATTATACTCGAATTCAAACTAGTCACTCTAGATCTTCAGGTATTAAAGGAAGTACCTAGATCGCTGGCCTTCGGCAAAACGTTTCAGTTAAGGATGTGTGGTACGGCCACCAATTCCTGTGATTACCAATAGAAATTGAATGGTTATAAATACTGATTACTTGTTTTAATAAAGGAAATTAGTAAACACGTGTTTATTCTATGTCGAGTTTGCAGTAAATATCGCATAGCTACCCACTTACGGTGGCCCGGTGGATGAGATATGGTAGCTTAAAATTTTCTGGTTTAAGAGCGCTGTCACCGGTCCACTAGCGCCACTCCTTTAAAAACATGTCATTAAATCGTGACTGAGAAGGAATTATGAACAACGGCTCAATCAGCTACCTTGGTAAGTGTGTCTAGAATTTTCTAATACCTTTTATAAAGTTTCATATACAGTGTGAGTCTTTATAATGTGCACATATCGAAATGAGGGAATCTATGCTTAATTTTATCTACGGAAAAAATTCAAAAAAAAAAAACTCATTTGATTTTTTGTTTTTTTATGGAATTTTTATTTTTTATTTCAAAATAAGACGCCCCCTTATTGAGATATTTTACAATTATTGTAAAAAATAAGAAAAGAAAAAAATGATTTTTACAAAAAAAAAAAAACATACCAGCCAGCCTATAACTGTCCCACTGCAGGGCAAAGGCCTCTTCTCATACGGAGAAGGCACAAGCATTGATCACCACGCTTGCTCAAGACGGGTTGGCGATTTCAGACTTATATTAACTTTAAGTCCAGGTTTCCTCACGATGTTTTTCCTTCACCGATGTCAGTAATGTCCAAGATAAACTCAGAAAGTACATATGAATTGAAAAAGTCACATTGGTACTTGCCCGGATTTGAACCCACAACCTCAAAAAAAACATGTTTCTTTTCAATTGAGGGTAGTTTTTTCCCCAATTTTTGGACGCCTAATTACTTCCAATCATTATGGAGTTTGTTTCATCGTGATAGATCATTTAGTTTAAAAGTTACACCGTTTTGTTTACGCTGGGAACAATTTTTTTTTAAATTCCATAAAAAAAAACAACCTATTTAGATTTTTTTTATATTTTTGCCGTAAATGAAATTAAGCATAGATTCCCTCATTTCGATATGTGCACATTATAAAGACTCACACTGTATATGATGATCAAAAATGCGATCTAGATGAATGTGGCCGTTTTTATTTAGATTGAATTTTGTTGCTTCGTGTCTCAATATGAAACTTTATAAAAGCGTTCAGGTTCAAAATGTCCAATTCAAGGTATTAGAAAATTCTAGACACACTCACCGAGGTAGTTGATTGCGCCGTTTTTTCATAATTCCTTTTCAGTCACGAGATAATATTGTTTTTAAAGGAGTGGCGCTAGTGGACTGGCGACAGCCCTCAGGTTGTATGTTGATTAAAATATGATACGCGACCGTAACAAAGACTTTATAGAATTATAAATATTACAATCAGCAATATAACTCATGATTTTTTAGAGGTATGAGGAACAGGGTGTAAAGTTCACTCATCCTCTATTGAAAAGGGAGGATCCTCCGACCAGACGGGTATTGTGTCTGGTGGGCAAACTACCCAACGGTTGTTTTTTTTTTTTTTATCTAGGGCATCTCAAAGTGTAACCACTAAGGTTCCGACTCTTTAACCGGACTTTCCTGTGGCTGCCTTAAGCTCCTAACGAAACTTAATGCCTCCAGCCAGGGCGTAAAAACTATAAACTAAACGACTGCTGCTCGCTAAGGGCACCCCCTGTGGGGTACGAACCTCGGCTTAGGGCAGCTGAGTCGGAGGGAGAGTGGCAAGGGATCGACGGTGGCTGGATAAAATCAGTGTTTTGATTATTATCGTGGGGAGTTTGGAACTGTACTAGTTTCCCTACGAATCTCCTGGAGGAGAGTAGTGGGGTCCTCTGGGTCGGTCAGTGCATGCCTTGGACGGCGGGTCGAACTAATTTTTGAGGAGACATAACTTGCGGAACGGTTGATGTCGGGATGTTGTATATATGCTAGTCGCGCGGTAAACTCTGATAGCGCGATGCAGGATTTGTGACGTCAGGTCTTTGATGCGTAGTTTGCATGTGGCGTTGTTGATACCCCCACAATTTCATGAAATAGTTATTCAATAAGATGATGATTTTTATGATTATCCATACTAATATTATAAATGTGAAAGTAACTCTGTCTGTCTGTCTGTATGTTACGTTTTCACGCCTAAAGGTGTCTGCACACAGCGGGCGCGGCGCGGCGGGGCGGGACGCCGGCGCGACGCTGAGCAGTTGTAATGTACTAGATATTACGGAGGACGCCACACAGAGCGTCGCGTCACGTCGCGTCGAGCCGGACGGCTCTGTGTGGCGTCGTCCGTAATATCTAGTACATTACAACTGCTCAGCGTCGCGTCGGCGTCCCGCCCCGCCGCGCCGCGCCCGCTGTGTGCAGACACCTTTAACCGCTGAACCGATCGTCATGAAATTTGGCAGAGATATAGTCTGGGATATGGAGAAGGACAAAGGCTACTTTTTTACGCGATAGCCGACCTCTATGCGGGCGGAGCCGCGGGCAAAAGCTAGTAATTTTATAAATAAATATTTGATACCGGCTAATCTTCGAAACGGCTGGACCGTGAACGGTTGCTAAAATTTAACTAACCTATTGCATACTGTGACGACCTAGCGTACCTACCGACCATAAAAATATAATTTATAAGCTTCTAAATGTATATGGTAGCGAAGCGACGCGACATGCGCTCGCGCGTTCTTCACACAAATCTTCCGACTCTTCATCTCGAAGGCTGCCGAAGCATCCGAAGCATCCGTCATCCCGAGGGATGCCGAGGCATTCCGTAAGATACCGAGACATTCTGAACGCTGGCGACACGGCATGCGAAATTAAAATTTTCCGCCGTATCCCAGTAGTTCCATTCTCTAGTTTCATTATTGGTCTACTGGGAATTTTTTCTCCCAGTAGTTCCATGGAACTGGCATATAGGGTGTGGCGTAAATAGTAGTCCAACGTTTAGGGGTCGATACACTATAATATTCAGCTATAATGTAAACTATTTATCGTTTTTTTTTTCTTGAAAAATTTACAGCTTGCTTTACATCACTATCACTATCACTATCACTATCACTATCACTACATCACTACATATTATAAAACAAAGTCCTCCGCCGCGTCTGTCTGTCTGTCTGTCTGTCTGTCTGTCTGTTCGCGATAAACTCAAATACTACTGCACCGATTCTCATGCTGTTTTCACCAATGGATAGCTTGGTTCTCTAGGAAGGTTTTAGTATATAATTTGTTATGTTTTTGTATGCATTTTTGTATGAATTAACGATATTTGTTGGAGGTGTCGGAAAAAAATAAGCCGTCTGGGAGCTTTCAACGAAAACGCTGTCTAAACCGTTTGAGATATAACAAAATAATGTATGGTGGAATTGTGTATCATAAAAAGGTCTTCAAAAAAGTCCGCGATGGCATATGTCTATCTCTTAAGGATAACATACTATATCCATTTTATTGACTTTTTGTAGGTATTTGTTTGCCGAATTTTACTCTTGGAAATACGATTACGATAACAATACGCTATAATATCAGTAGCTATTAGCCAAATTATGTTCGTAGATAAATAAGCTAGCTACTTATGTGTATTTCAAAGAGTATACAAGAATATTTATCATAAAAACATTACTAAACACGGCGGCCTTATGATCAAAATTTGTGCATTCCATAACTTTCGTTACTTTTTCACTGACATATTTATCACTTTTCGATAAACTAACACTCAATACGAAATCTACACTTATTTCTCAGTAATTCTGTCTAAGATTCTTCTAAGATTAAACCGTTTTCTCATTGAATCCATTACTTTACGCACGTATAACCTTGATGAATGTTTACATTAAGCATCGCGTCACACCGCCACACGACCACAGAGTATAGACGTATTTTGTTTTTTTTTTGTTCGTTTAGTGGTGTTCCCGCTAAAATGTCAACCGGTCAATTATTAGTCGATTAATCGAATTCTACATCCAGATCGTGTTGCAAGTACAAAATGTCTAATATTTCGTCCAATTGCGAACGTGACCCTGAGAAAAGTTAGTACTTACGTGAATTATTCTAAAATTATTATTTGTGTCGCAATTTTATTTCGTGTTGTATTTGGTACAATTGATTGCTTTAAGAATTTGAGTGAAATTTCGTATTTTGATTTTGTGTTTGTTATCTTTAGGTAAAGACTCATTCACGTTCAGAACATAAGTACTTTTACTATATTAAATCATTTGTTTCGGTTTCTATTCACATAGTGTTCATGAAGAAACCATAAAACCATAGTTATTATTGTGAAATGTTAAAAGTTTGATGTCAAGCTCGATAGATGGCGTTGACGTCGGAATAGATCTCGCTATGGTTTCGTTACCGCGATTTGGTTGGGGTCTCGCAATTTTAATTAAATATACCAGCTTAGATCAGTACACAATTGTGGTTTTATTTTCAACCCTATTAGTGTGCATATTAGTTCGTTAGTTCAACTCATTACCAGCTCGGTAATAAACACATAGTGAGTCACATTAAAATTAATATTAAGTTAGAATTTTGAGATATAGCCTGGGATATGGAGAGGGTAGTACTGTTATATAGGCGTGGAATTAATAAACATTAGTTAAATCAAATAAGAATATAATTCATTTCTGTATAGGAATATGACAACACAAGAGAGTAAAAATATGATAAGTCATCTTGACACTTTTTTCACCAGAGACTTAAGAAAGAGGTTTTGTTCACAAATTCCAACACTACCCCTTGAACTAAACTATGCGTACCAATTTTAATTAAATCACAACACTACCCCTTAATCTCTAGTCTTAAACAAGACACGAATGTAACTCATATAATATCGTTAATTATTACTACAATATTTTAAGAAATATAACACAGTAATAATTAGAATAATAATATCACACTGATAAAAGAGACAAAGAGAACTTAACATGTTTCTCTTTAGTTAACGGTTTAGTGAGTAAGTCAGCTACCATATCACCTGTAGGCATATAGCGGACATCAATAAATTTATTAATTACAATATCCCGTATAAAATGGTGTCTAATATCTATATGCTTGGTACGAGCATGAAACATTGAATTAGAGCATAGTTTTTGTGCCGACTGATTATCATTGTATAAATTTATCTTACAATGAACTTGAAGGCATTCATTCAAAAATATACGTAAAAACAACGCTTCTTTGCAAGCATCTGAAATAGCCATATACTCTGCTTCGGTACTTGAGAGAGCCACAGTCCTCTGCTTACGGCTTTCCCAAGATATAACAGAATCACCTAATTTAAATACATACCCTGTGTATGAACGACGATCAACCTCATTGGATGCCCAATCAGCGTCTGTGTAGCCATTTACGACCAATCCGCCCTTAACATATTTAAGAAAATAATTATTTGTACCTTTGAGATATCGGAGGACCCTTTTCGCAGCTTTCCAATGTGTTTCATCGAAGCATTCGTTAAATTGGCTCAGAACACTTATTGCATGCGAGATATCTGGTCTGGAACAAACTGAAATATACATTAAGCAACCTATGAGATTTCTGTAGTCGAAACGAATATCCTTTACTTCGCTTTTCTTCAGTTTCAATCCTACTTCCATAGGGGTTAGAGATGGTTTGCATTCAGTCATGTTAAATTTACGTAAAACAGTTTCAATGTAATGTGACTGATCTAAAGTAATTGATTCTTTATTCCTGCATACTCTCATGCCTAATATTTGATGAGCAGGTCCCAAATCCTTCATCTCAAACTCTGACATGAGTTTTTCTTTCACCATATCTCTTTCTTTGGATATCGATGAAGAGAATAACATTATGTCGTCGACATAAAGGGCAATTATAACCATTTCCCTCTTTTGTCCTTTATAATAGACACATGGTTCTGAAGGCATCCTATTGAAATGGAGTTTATTTAGTAATACCCCGTTAATTTTTTCATACCATGACTTTGCAGCCTGTTTTAATCCATAAACAGCTTTTTCCAACTTATACACCTTTTGTTCTTGTCCATTCTTAACAAAACCTTCTGGTTGTTCCATTAGCACATGCTCTTTAAGATCACCATTCAAAAAAGCTGTTTTGACGTCTAGGTGATTTATTTCCAGATCATATTCTGCAGCTAGTGCTAACAATAAACGGATGGTAGAGTAACGGACAACAGGTGAAAAAGTTTCATTGTAGTCAATGCCATACCTTTGAGTAAATCCTTTGGCAACCAACCTTGCTTTGTATTTTAGGAGACTTTCATCTAAGTTCCTCTTTTTTTTAAAGATCCATTTACATTTTACTGCTTTATGATCTTTAGGTAGATCCACAAGGCGCCAGACTTTATTGGTAATAAAAGATTTATACTCATCTTCCATGGCTTCCTTCCATTCTTTAGCTTCATTGCCACCAAGTGCTTCCTTAACAGTCTCCGGGTCTCCAAGATCCCTGTACTGTTGAGCTACCAGTTGTGCAAATAGGTCTTCATTTACAGCATCAGTGAAGTCTGTAGTTATCGAGTCTTCACTTGAACTTCCTGGAATATAGGTTTCATCCGACGAGTTATCTGCTTCAGATGAATTACTACTATCATTGATACTAAATACTGTGTCCCTGTTCCTATTTCTGTCATCAGAAGGACAATTTTCAGACACACACTGTGGACTTTCATCCCTGGTGTTTTCGTCTGTCCTACATGTCTGTTCTGTATGTGAAACAACATGAACCACTTGATTAGTATCATAATTTGACAGATCCTTCTTCCAAAAACGATCTTCTAAAAACCTCACATGATGTGCTTTAACGCAATGTGTAGGGTTCTCTGGATCAATAAGTTTATAACCCTTTGTATCGTTGTAGTAACCTACAAATATATATTTCTTTGCCTTCGAATCCAATTTCCTGTGATTTGAAGTCAAAGCATAAGCCAAACAACCAAATGTACGAAGATGACTTACATTTGTCTTTGTATTAGTCCATTTCTCCAGTGGTGTCATGCCCATGACAGCTTTTGTAGGTGAGCGATTCTTCAGATACACTGAAGTGTTTACGGCCTCTGCCCAAAAACGTTTGTCAAGACAAGCATCTTCTAGCATACAGCGAGCTTTGTCCATGATGGTACGATTAGCTCTTTCTGCCACACCATTCTGTTGACTACAATTCGGGACAGTAGTTTGGTGACGGATTCCTTGCTGTTGCAGAAACTCCTGAAATTTTTTATTAATATATTCACCACCATTGTCGCTACGAATAATTTTTATTTTCTTATCAGTCTCATTTTCAACAAGTTTTTTAAACATTTTAAATTTTTCAAAAACTTCACCTTTTGTTTTCAAAAAATAAACAAATGTTTTTCTGGAACAGTCATCAATGAAAGTAAGAAAATAACAAGCACCACCTAATGACTTCTCTTGCATTGGACCACATAAATCTGTATGTATTAAGCCTAAAATCTCCTTAGACCTACTATGAGACACTTTTGGAAAAGATAATTTTGTAAGTTTTCCTTTAATACAGGCAATACATGATTGAAAACGAGTATTATCATAATTAATACCAAAGACCATACCTTGTCTCATGACATTCATGCTCCTGCTGTTGAGGTGCCCCAGCCTGCGATGCCATACTTCTTGTGACACCAAGCTGCTCTGCTCTTGACCTGACACATCACAGTCCAGTAGTGATTTACTGCTGCTGTCAGACACCATGCATTGAGGCTGCACTTCGAAATCAGCTCTACTGCTATTCCCTATAGAATCTAATTGAAAAATACCATTCACATAACTAGCAGTAGCTATGGTTTCATGCTCGTCCATTATTCTACAGGTTTTAGAATTAAAATTAACTGTATAACCTTTTCTTGTTAACTCACTAACTGATAAAAGGTTAGTTGACAGTTGGGGAACCAAATAAACATTAGTTATTGTTCTAAAACCGCTGTCTAACTTAATTTTAACTTCACCTAATCCTGCAGTACATAACTTATCACCATTAGCAATGTTCACAGAGAGTTCTTTAGTTGATTTCAACTTTGACATAACACTCTTGCTGTTGCACATATGGTTGGTTGCACCAGAATCCACGTACATCATTCTTGAGATTTACCGACAATGCTGACAATAATACCTTCTTCTTCTCCTTGACATTACTCACTGGAGTCGTAGAAGTAGCATTCTTAGGGCAATTCTTCTTTGTATGTCCTGGCTTCTTACATCGGTAACATTTGATCTTCTTGATTGTAGTTAAAGCTGATGCAGTCTCTGTCTTGACATCTCTTCTGTAAAACTCCTGTAATAATTTCATTTTCACAGTTTCACTGACAAGCTTGTCACTGGAATTCTCCAACGCCATGATGAGCGGATCATAATCGGACGTCAGTCCGCTCAACATGATGACTGCTATGAAGTCATCATCTAGTGGAGAACCTATATCATGCAATGTCCGTTATTTTCGTAATGTAAGCTTCCATGTTACAAGCATTCTCTTCGAGCTTAGCTCCAAATAGCAACCGCAGTAATCCTAAACGTCTGCACAGACCCTTGTCCTCATAAGCCTTTTGTAAATTTGTCCATGCTTCATAAGCTGATTTTGCGTTACGCACAAGCGAAAAAGCATTGGGATGTACAGATAGACAAATTTTTGCAAGCGCGCGCTGATTTTTTCTTAAATCTTTGCTTCCGTCGGTGGACTCGATACATTCGAGTAGGTCCTCGTGAATTAGGAGCATCTTCATGGAAAACTTCCAGTTATTGTAATTTTCCATGCCCTGCAGTTTTTCTATTGGAATTCCTGTCGAACTATGTGCTTCGCTGGTCATTTTTAATTATTTTTAACCAGATTAGCACACGGAAAGGGGAGAAAAAAAAAATACCGATCGTCTTTTTTTTTTTTTTCTTCTTACAAAAATAACTTTCCGAGAAATGAATAAAAAAAACTTACTTGAGTAAGTGTTCTGGGCCCATAACCTGTTATATAGGCGTGGAATTAATAAACTTTAGTTAAATCAAATAAGAATATAATTCATTTCTGTATAGGAATATGACAACACAAGAGAGTAAAAATATGATAAGTCATCTTGACACTTTTTTCACCAGAGACTTAAGAAAGAGGTTTTGTTCACAAATTCCAACAAGTACATAGGGTACTTTTTTATGCGATAACCGACATCCACGCGGGCGAAGCCGCGGGCAAAAGCTAGTTTACTTTATAATTTTAATTTTAATGTATGTGTGTGTCTATGGACTGTGAAAGTCTGAATTAAATTTATTTTTATTTTATTTGGCTGTAATTTCTATACAAGACATGATATGACAATAAAAAAAAAAATAATAAATATAATGTGATTTCTAGAAATTACAGCTAGTAAATGAGTTGTTTAAATTGTGGTATGTGATAGCTGAATATACGGTGTATCGACCTCTTAACGGCGGACCACTATTTACGTCACAGCCTGTATGCCAGTTCCTTGGAACTACTGGGAGAAAAAAATCCCAGTAGTCCCATAATGGAACTAGAGAATGGAACTACTGGGATACGGCGAAATTTTCTTACATTTTTTGTAATATGCTGGTCAGTGTCAGGTTGTAATTTGATCTAATTATGATTCGCGGCCATTGATCTTATATAGGACTAGATCAGCAATGTGCGGCACCAACGCATTACTACGTCGTATATGTCCACGGACATATCTGACTTCAATTGTCAACTTAAAGTCAAGTGAACGATAGCTTAAGGATAAAAAATATCAAAATGGTGAAATGTGCGGTTAAAATTTGCATGTCACGGTCTGAAAAGATTAATAAAGCAAGTGGTGTTACATTTCACAAGAAAGTTTGCTAAATTTTCTTCAGATTATCCAAAAAAAACATTAAAAGACGAATTACATTTATCAAACATTTTATTGCCATCAGGGTTACCAGTAAAAACGATTTTGATTTTGCCAGACTGTTGGGAGTTTAGTGAATGACGAATGTATGTTCCTGTAAGTCTAAATTATTATTATAGTCTGTTTGGTTTAAACATACTGTGCAGTACCCAAACACTTACTAAATAGAAAAGAAACACATTCACGTGTATTTCGAAGGTTTTAACTTAATAAATCACCACTTTTTACAAAAAATAATAATTTTATTAGCAATGAATAATCTTAGACGTAAAGTGAGGTTATATTTTTTAACGAAAAATTATAGACTGTTTATGATCACATTGTGTTAAATAGTGTTGTGCACTGACTGGACAGGTCCACTCAATCTGTGTGGTCTTTCATCCAAAGCCCATTTCAGACACCAATCTACATGGTCTTCGCATGATCTGACCAAGATTAGGTATGTCTGGACTTTGAAAGAGACTGTGACCGCCGAGTTTGTTTCGGCCTTTCTTCTCAGAGTAGTCAGATAGGAAACGCCGACCTCATCTAGTTTTAAAAATATGATTGACGTGTAAAAGTGTTTGTACAAACGTACTAGAAACTACTACTTACAGAAATAAAATCATTTATCATTTGCGGCTCCGCCCGAGTGGATGTCGGTTATCGCGTAAAAGGTAACCTTTGTCCTTCTCCATCCCAGGCTATATCTCTGCCAAATTTCATGATGATCGGTCCAGCGTTACTTTCACATTTATAATATTAGTATGGATAAATGATTGTCATAAACATTGAAATAATATCATTCCATTTTAAACAATAGTTATTTGACACAATATTAATAGTTTTGAAATATAATATTTACGTTTAAGCACTTTTTTTTTTCTTCCTATATGTATGTATCAAATTCATCAATTTCTTTCAATCCTTAATCTATTGAAAGTTCCATAATACAATCTTTCATAGTAGGTAATTGATTCAATAAAAAATATATTTATTCATTCTGGGGTAATGACGTTGATCTTTGGCAACTCTGGCTGTTTTTCCGATGACAATGTCTTGTCTCGTTCCAACGTAATTAGTTTGACGGAAGAAGAAATGAGACAAACAGATTATTTTGACATTTTGACATAATTTATGTATCCGTTTCAAAGCTACGTCTTTAACTCGTAAGTGGTTACGTTTTTCGGAATATTTTTGTAGGACGTTGCGCCTCTAGTATAATATAACCTCATTGTTCGCGGCCGTATCAAATACTTATTCATAGAATTATAATCATAAAAATGGAATGACTATTCATGAAATCATGACTTTTAGGATTATACTAACTTAAGGAGTTGTATTACTGATTCTAATGATTATAACTCGCGAATCATATTTAGATCAACAAACAATCTGACACTGACACTGATCGGGTCAGTGACAACTCGACCCGTGTCAACTCAACCCGAATAATAATACCAGATATTTCACTCTCGATTATGGTGATTTGTACGGTCAGGCAGAAAATCGATATACCAGCAAATTGCAAAAAAAAAAAAAAAAATTGAATTTCGCGGGCTATCTTAGCGCACCCCCCTCAAGCATACTACAGTTTTGTTTTTGTACCTAAGTACTGTGATGGTAATCATTGAAATTTCAATTTTATTGTCGTTAATTATATTCCTATTCGTCGCATAATTTCCGTGCCGTGCCGCCAGTGGGCGCAGTCCCTAACAGACTGTTAAAGTTAAGCAGTGCATTTAGCAAAGGGCACATCGATTCGATTTAAATGGAAATTGATGTCATTAGAGGTTTCTGAAAGTGTTTATGTGAAGAATAAATGATAAGAAATTTTGAAATCCATACTAATCCTAACTATAACTAGGTATATAACAATATCCATACTAATATTATAAATGTGAAAGTATCTCTGTCTGTCTGTCTGTCTGTATGTTACGTTTTCACGCCTAAACCGCTGAACCGATCGTCATGAAATTTGGCAGAGACTATATCTCTGCCAAATTTCATGACGATCGGTACCTGGGATATGGAGAAGCACATAGGCTACTTTTTTACGCGATAACCGACCTCCACGCGGGCGGAACCGCGTGCAAAAACTAGTAGGTACATAATATATAGATAGATAGAATACTCTTTATTGCACACCATACAAATTACAGATTTATATGTAGAATAATAAAAGATAATAATTATAAGTCTTGTGTTTGTTATGTCTGGAAGTGGTTTAGCTTCTTGAATAGGTACTTTAACATTTATTTTTTGCTACGTATTTTCTGGTGTACAATAAAGTATGTATAAATAAATAAATATACATACAATTATGTATTATGGCCGCGTGTCCACCGCACACCACCCGCACGTTACGTTCGGATCGAATAATCATGTTTCTTGTTGACGTCCCGTTGGCGGTGGCGGTGGACAAACGGCCTAACCAAGAGTTAGGCCGCTCTAAAAATCGCCCTTACTGCTACAACATAAACGCGCTACTGTCAAGATCAAATTGTGCACTTATGTGCTGTTGATTGTACGATGGGAATGTACGGTTTGACCAGTATAACATTACTTTGAAACTGTACACCATGGTTGCATAACGCCATAACATGTCATCTCCATGGCGAGCCACACTTTCGAGATGTGGCAACATCACACAACTTATAAGTTATGACATATGTCAACACTAAACATTAGCGGCCAGTTGTGTAACATTAGGTTGAGTTCGACAATGATGACCATCCATAAAAGTATGGCTATACCACATATGAGTCTATAATACCTCAAATTGCATATGATGATCCTCCGTTATATCGACAATTCTGCAGCATTAGTTTTGAAATAAATATAATATGGTAAAGTTGAGGATTAATGTCGAAAACACGATTCTATAGAAATATCTCGACAGAAAAAATTACAAAGTTATCTCCAAACCGAACAATAAACCGCTTTTATTCAAAAAAATACTTACGAAACTTTGCACAATAACTGATCTTTTTATATAGCTGATACTATGTTTATTTAAATTTTTTATTACATTTTGCGAAAAGGTATTTTGCTAATGTGGCGTTTTGCGATGTGGCGTTTTCAGACTAAGAAAATTTGAGATTAAGACATTTTGCGAAATTCCAATAAGTCCTTTTGCGAATGTGGCAGTGTGCGCCGATGCCTTTATTACTTACCAATATTTTCACCGTAAAAAGAAATTACGTAAAGTATCGGCGCTTTGGAGCCTGCCTCCTCCCTGCCGCCCCCTTGTCTCGCATGCTAGTAGCGTGCGAGCGAGATAAAGAGTGAGGTCAGTGAGGTGGCGCTGAGGTATTATGGTTTCCATTTGAAGAAGTGTTAGTGAATGACCAGATTACTTGGTTAGAAGGTACTCAAAAACAAGACCGTGAAGTGATTCAGATACTAAGAAGAATACAAGAAAATCCTGACAGTCTGAAATAATATACGGCGCAAGAACGTCTCTTGATGAGAGTATTACAAGAAAATAATGAAAGAATATTAAGATATTATGTAGGCACCGTCAGCAGCCCGAAGTTCGAGTTCATAACGAATTTGACTTGAATCTTTTAACTAAGCATTGGTTATGAAATCGTCTATGTTGTAAATAAATAATAGTAAGCGGTGAACGGTCGCCCAATAACGGCTGTCCAAATACAGAGCGTTTTTGACACATTAATGTCATATCATCATCTTCCTGCCCTTGTCCCATGTTACTTGTGGTCAACGCAACACTTTTTCTTTTTCCATCCTCCCCTGTCAACCGCCACGCTATCATTCACTCCCTTCTCTTTCATATAATTCCTCACACAATCCAGCCATCTTTTCTTTGGCCTTTCTCTCCCTCTCCATCCATCAACATTTTATATTCATCATTCTTTTCATCGTATGCGTTTCCTCCCTCCTCATCACATGCCCATACATAATAGTCAGTGCAAGCATTTGATTACTAACAAATGCTTGCACTTACTGAACAGGTCCACTCAAAATTGTGTGGTTCTTTCCTCAAAAGACTATTTCAGACACGGATCTACATGGTCCTCACATGATCTGACCAAGATTATGTCTATATCTGGACTTTAAAAAAGACTATGTCCTCTGAGTTTTTTTCGCCATTTCTTTTCAGGGGTAGTCAGATATCCTATTTACAGAATAAACGATTTCATTTAATTTCATTTCATACCATGCCAAACGACTTCCTTTCAACTTTTCTGTCACCAGCGCCACTTTCAAACTTCACCATTTATGTATATGTATACTCATTTCTGAATTTATCCATTTTCGTCACTTCACACATCCATCTCAACATTCTCATCTTTTTTTCATCCGTCTTCTTCACGGCCCAGCATTCCGGTACTTACGACAGGCTGTAGGGTTAATTTTTCATAATCCTATTCACCAGCTTATCCAATGGTAAAATATGCATGGGTTAGGGTAAAATAAAGTCCTTAATTTTATATCTCAATTAAATTTAATTATATGTTAAAGAGCCAGTCACACGGTAAGATCTTCCAGTTGATTTCACATCGAATCATGAACCTTTTACAGAAAACCGTATCTAAATCGGTCAAATCGTGATGCAGATCGGTTTTTGCACAGACAACCTCTTACCCACGTATACGCCTTCTCCGTTCCGTCGAGGGTATAAATTACATAACGAAACCTACATGGAAAAGCTTAGCAAAATATTATTGTTCGAGAAATTGATATTTACGAAAACGTGGCATTTATTTACGTAATCAATTTAACATGCACAAACACCTACACCGGAAAAACTGTGTACACATATTGGTTTGGCTTCGTACAATCAACAGAACCGTCGAACACAACAATCGAACCCGTGACCCATAGAACTGAGGCGGCCCGCCCACTCTGACGCCGATGCAGAAAATTTTGAGAAGTAGGAAGTATGATGCTAGAACGAGCGAAGCGAGCTCGAAATGTTCTCGGAAAAGTTAGGTATTGGTTAGTTAAATTTTAGCAACCGTTCACGGTCCAGCCGTTTCGGAGATTAGCCGGAACAAACAGGCAGATAGACCGAAACGAACAAATATGTTTTTTTTTGTTATAAGTAGCATATATACTTTCATATTATTATTCTTGTATTAAAAAGCAGATTTTTTGACATTACAAACAGATACTTCAATTTTATTTATTTTTATAGAAGATTTGTATTCTTCGCAGACGTCAGGAAGACTACAGTTCTAATAATAAAGTTATTCGTATGCGAGTCATTGTTTTTATCAGTAATGCGAAAACATCAGCCGTGCTCGCATAATGCATGCGTGTTTGTATTTGTATAAAGTCAAAAGGTCAAATCATTTATTTCAAATAGACCCATAAAAGGAAATTCTGAACGTCAAAAATTACAAAAATAATTAATTAGTTGCTCCTTCCAAAAGGTAGTTACGTATCGAGAAGAATGGGCAAGAAACTCCATACTTATTCTTTGTATGCGTCGTGCTCATGTCGTAGAATTGATCATATGATGATGTGGTCGCACATTTAATAAAATACACCCATTTCATGAAATGGCTAACTCAAATGATACGTGATAACGTGATACATGATACGGCAATCCACGTTTGGTCATATCATTAATGTAGAGTATCCATGTTTAATATTGTTTTGTACAATACAAATGTTATTACTAAAACATGAGATCAGTTTGATGAGGCTTTGAAATATGGCACAAATCACAAAAGGTTTCAAAGGTCACATAACAAAAACCTTAGGTACCAATTCAAAATTATAAAAAAATTAATGAATCGTAGTAGTCAGATGCGTTTGTTTTCACTAGTTCGATTCATTAGTTCGATCGTTGAACTAATGAATCGAAGCACTGTACTTAAATTTGTTTCCAAGCACGGGGCTCCTACTTCTGGATGGTTTAATGAATATAACCGTGAAGGGGATGGCGGGGTCTTTGTCGGTTTGCTTCGCTCGCTCACTAGACCCCGCCATCCCATTCGCACCTAACCTGTCCGAGTCGGAGTGCCCTTAGGTCTCGAGATTGCTTCGCTCGCTCTTGCTTATAATCTCACTAGTTCGACGATCAAACTTTATTTGTTGTAAACGTAAAAACAAAAATATGCTAATTACTATTAGTTACGGTGGACAATGTAACAATTTTACGATATGATCACTAATGTTTGACCACATCATGAAATAGTCATGCGTAGCTAATTAGCTATTTATATCATCAATCGACGATCGTTCATTGATTTGGCCAGGCCATTTCATGATATCATCAGTTTGAGTTGGGCATTTCATGAAATGCAACCATTTCATGAAATGGGCGACCACATCATGATATAATCAATTCTACGATATGACCATGACATATACATTAATTAATATATAACGATTTTATTCTAGGTACACACGGCTACACATCAAGCTATACTTTTCCAGAATAAGCTGACCTCTCACTATACGGAAATCCTATACATTGCGAGATCAGCTAATACTGGAAATGTATAGCTTGATGTGTAGCCGTGTGTACAGTGGTACCAAGAATAAAATTACTATACCACAATAGGTAAAAAGAATGAAAAGAAAAGTTAAAATTTATTTAATTCAGACAATTTTTTGTCCTTATTTTACTTAGTCATGAGTTCATGACGCGATCAATCATTGCATGCGATGCATTAGGTAACCAAATAAATAATTGAAAATAAATTGAAACGAAAATAAAATGAATATAAATAATTAAAATGAAAATAAAATTGAGATAAATAAATAAAAATAAAATTGAACTAAATTAAAATTAAATTGAGATAAATAAATTAAAATACAGAACTTCATCAGGCAACCTGCAGCCTGATGAGCCTTCCCACAGCTGCATACTGATCTATCTGCAATCAAAAATTAATATCGTTTGGAGAAATTTGACAGTTTCGTGTGGCTTGATGTGCTGGCACTGTACAGCCTCATTTATATTAGTAGTCAGCAAATTACGATAATCGTGCCGATGCTAAAGACGTGAACATTGTGAATTGTGAGAGTTGCGTTGCTCAAGCATGTTGCTCAATTGTGAGGGAACTCATTAGATGTCACTTTGTACTCGTGATGAAGCATTCTACTTAAGTATTGTCCCATACTTACTGTAGTTAAGGCGGTATGACTTAACAGAGACCGCGTTTACTATTTTGTTTATCCATGGGAAACATAAAAAACTGTTATAAAATTAAGAAAAAATATATACTTACCTTTCTTATTTAAGGATATGGAGGATTGCAATCGCTTTTAATATGTAACACGATTAGATTTACTTTGCTGGATAGAAAAAAAAAAACCAAAAATACCTTTTTCGTAATGTTTAAACAATCTCATGGCGACAAAACAGACGCAAAATGTGCATAATTAATTCACCAAGTTCCACGGGATTACCTTCCACTCGTAAGTACATCAAAACTTATATTATTTAAAATTCTCCTGAATAATATTGTTTTCTAGGTCGCCATTTGTATCTGAGTTGTTATGGGTACGTAACAGTGACAATTATTGCTATCTCGTTCCCGCTGCAGCCCGTGTCATATCTCCCTATTTCGGTTGTTTCACGACATCGGGAAATGTAGTTGTGGGTATGTTTACATGTAATTGTTTCTAGTCCAATATTGTTTACGCAACATTAGAGCGGTGCCATATCTTCCTTTTTTATTAATCGATGGTGAAAATTAACAATTTTAACCTACAATAAGCACTATTGTTACTAACAACAAAATAGGACTCTTATGTTGAGTTGCACGAAACCAACATCAGTTTAACGGAGACTTTAAATTCATGCCATCCCTTACATTTTGTATCAAAAAGAAAGTGACAGCATCAATTTAAAGTCTCCGTTAAACTAATGGTGGTTTCGTGAAACTCACGCTTAGTCTGAAATAAAGTTTAATTTATTTTTAGTTTAATATGTTCGATTTTTTTTTTTTTGTTTATCTATTGCATTTCAGAGTTGACCTATAGAGGTCGTGACTCTTTAATTGGTCTTTCCTGTGGTTGCCTTAAGCTCCTAAAAACTTAAAGCCTCCATCCAGCCAGGGCGCAAAAACTTATAAACTAAACGACTGCGCGCTAAGGGCACCCCCTGTGGGGCACGAACCTCGGCTTAGGGCAGAGTTGGAGGGAGGATGGCAAGGGACTGACGGTGGCTGGAAAAAATCAGGGTTATGATTATTATCAGGGGAATTTAAAGCTACAGGCTCAGCTATGGCGCGGGCTGGCGCTTCGCTTACGAGCAAGGGTTGGGGAGGAAATAAATGTTTCAGCTCAACAACGTAAATAACGCAATGGATGTTGTTGAACTGTCAAAATAAAAGCTATTGCTACTGCGTTATGCAATTAGGTACTCCGCTGGACAGTGAATTTAACAAGACAGTTTCCTACCCCGAAACAATCTTGTAGTCATCACATCACGCAGCCAACGTCAGGGATTCGTGACAACTGTGATAAGCTGGTGACGGGAAACCCATTCTGCTACAAGGTGACTTGTTAGTGAAATGCCATTTTTGTACATAGCAATTTGAACTGAAGACCACAAACTACTGCTTACGGATTCACGTTTACGCTCCGCCTTTCTAGTTAGTAATAGTAGTACCTAACTACCTACTTATTCGTGATTTATGCGCAACAACAGCCGTCTGATTATGACCTGTAGAAAGATGCGGTTTGTGAACCTATACTTTGTCAGTAGCATTTCGTATTTGCTACGAGAGGGCCATATTTATGCCAAGGATTGTAAAAACGGAAGGGACACGTTTATATTTTCCAATTAACCCCTTAATTGGAAAATTTAACGTGTCCCTTCCGTTTTTCGTTCATATTGAGACAAAGCTTTTATAAAGTCTCAATATGAAACTTTATAAAAGGTATTAGAAAATTCTAGACACACCGAGGTCGCTGATTGAGCCGTTTTTCATAATTCCTTCTCAGTCATGAGATAATATTTTTTTAAAGGAGTGGCGCTAGTGGACCGTAGTATGCCCTATTAATGGGGGCAAAATACAGGGTCAAATTAAATTAGCTAGCGAAACTCCGCAGACACGATGGCGTGACGGGAATATTTAATACTAGCTTCTGTCCGCAACTTCGTCCGCGTGAAATTTCTTGCTCCCCCCGGCCCACCCTGTCGCATCGCATCGCCTGCCCGCGCTATTACTTCGTTTTCGCTTAGTGTTCTTTCTTACTTTTTGCTCGGCTCCTAAGAGTCCTAGCGTCATGTTAAATAGCCTTAAGCCTATCTCAAAAATTGGGCTACAAATACAAAAATAATTTTTCATCTTCGACTGGTAGTTTCTAAGATTAGCGCGTTCATACAAACAAACAAACTCTTCAGCTTTATAATATTAGTATAGATGTGATTATGAGAACATTTCCAGACAAACTTTTTACAAGGGGATCTAGTACGATTGGCAATAAAGACTTTCTGATGACCTTCTACAAATATTTACATAGCGTTAATTAAGACGCATATATCACAAAATGGCGTTCGCCAGCCGACGCATCGCATTTTACGTAGCAATTCGGCAGTTGTAATAACGTTTATTTTAAATTTTATACATTTTTTTTATATGAAATTTAAATTAAATTTCATATAAAAAAAAAGTATAAAACTAACAACAACCACAATAACCAACAGAATAACCGTCAATTCATAAATGAATTGACGGTTATTCTGTTATAAATTTTACGTAATAATATTGATGTAGTAAGGATTAATTGGAGGTTAATCTGAGCGTTTTTAGTAGTTTTATGGTTTTGAACGGATTTTTTTAAATAGATATTCCATACAAATTTCAAAATTCTGAGGCCACTATGAACTAAACCACTATTTAAGGGATATTATTATACAAATATTACATTTCGTTTGCTTATGCACTAGGTATAGTTCAACCCACGAGCTCGAAAAATTGCCGTCGCGCATTTTTTGAAAAACTTACTTCGGAATTTTAACTATATGTAAATAGATAAGAAAAAATTGGGAAAAGGCCGCTATTATTAGTTTAGTTTACTATACTAATAACTATTCTCCACCACTTAATAAGTAAAAGTTGTCGACGTCTTTCAGTTTCTCAGAATAAGAACGCCAAAGTTGGCCATTTAACGCAAGAATTACGATCGAAATGTAAAAGGCCTCTTAATCCAACATTGAAAATGTCACATTAGTAATACTTCTAGTTTAGCAACTGTGTTCCAATAGCCGAAACCAATGAGGTTATAGCCGAAACTTTCAAGTATCGTGGATGTTGCGACAGATCAGACAGAGGACACCCAAGAGTTCGCCTGTGTGAAGTGACTTGTGATGTAATTATTCATGTTTCTACTAGAGATATAGATGAAATAAGTAGATATACAATAGGTATGTGGTAGGACTGGTAAGTATCTACAATTTTCCGGAGTTCACTATTGATTTTCTCTATAGTATCGGCAATTGGCGCGAGCTTGCAACTTGATTGGGATCTTGAGTGTGATTGTGATAAGAATAACTCATGCTCATCATCTGCCTAGCCTTTTCCCAACTATATTGGGGTCGGCTTCCAGTCTAACCGCATGCAGCTGAATAGATACCAGTGTTTTATGGAGTGACTGCCTATCTGACCTCCACAATCCAGGTACTGGGTAATACAATACCCCTTGGCAAGACTGTTTATCAGACTTTCGGGCTTCTGACGACCCGTAACGACTGTCAAAGATCCACGAATGGCAGCGGGGACCAACAGCTTAACGTGCTTTCCGAGGCACGGAGGGGTCTCGGTATGTAAAGGGTATCCATCCATGTACCGATCGCGGCAAGCGTAGCTTAACCTGATCGATTGACCCATGCGGCTGTTATTACTTAGCCACGAGCCCCTGAGAATAGCTTATAGAATAGAATAGAATTTCTCTTTATTCGAGTATCCACGACTCAAAAGCTGTTGGTAAAACTTATGACTGTATTAGTAAGCACCGATAAAACAAAATAAATACAACATATACCAGTGGATGAGACAAAAAAAAAAAAACAAACTGCTGCGACAACCCATGAGTAATTGCACAGCAGCGACCCACATAAACACAGTCCAGGCGACTGGCAATCATGCCTAAGATACTGTTGGTGCTGCCCCACACCTTGCGCACCAGAGAAGCGCACCTTTTACGCATTGTTGCGTAAAAACAATCCACATGCGCATCTGCGAACATCCCCGATGTACTACAGAAGCGGGGCAGCCCCACCAGCATCCTAAACGCGTTATTATACTGACCGCGGAGAGCATTGTACGATCTTTGCGTACACCTAGCCCACAGGCTGCACGTGTAAAATGAAGTACAGTACGCTCGAAAGAGCGTGATCCTGATTGGAAGTGAGCATCGTGCAAACCTGCAAGCCAACATGTTCTTATGCTGTGGGGAAAATATTAGCTAGTTAGCTAGTCACAGCCATTCGGCAGGGTTTCACACAACCATTTGCCTTATGCCCCGACAGTAAATGGCTGTTTGTGCGGTCGTTTATATTATGTAGGCCCAAACGGTTGCGAATCATATTTTAATCTTAAGAGAACCTGACACTGACTTACAAATAGCAAGAAACGTAAGAAACATTGAATTTCGCGGGCTACCGTAGCGCATCCCCCTTAAACAACCTCAAACAATTTGACATTGATGAATTTTTATATAAACAATGACATGAACGTTTACTTTGTAAAGTATTATATTATTTTAATTATTGTGAATATGAAGACTATGTGGGTATTAGTTTATTTTTTATTGTGTTTAGTTTTATCATGGTCTGGCAGTTTGAGTAATTTATGCGACCTACCCAAGTGTCCTTTCTCTGATATTGTTCGCCGAATCGTTGAACTCCTTAAGTTCTGAGTTGAGCTGCATGATAACTGACAAATGCGTGCACTGACTGGACAGGTCCACTCAATCTGTGTGGTTCTTTCATCAAAGGACCATTTCAGACACCAATCTACTTACATGGTCTTCACATGATCTGACCAAGATTATGTCTTGACTGAATTCTGAGTTTGTTTCGGCCTTTCTTCTTAAAGTAGTCAGATAGGAAACGCTGACCGCATCTAGTTTTAAAAATATGGTTGACGTGTAAAAGTGTTTGTACAAACCTACTTACAGAAATAAATTCATTTATCAATTATAAAAAACAAAATTTGCAGCTTTTGGATTTGTGAACAGCGTTTAGAGGACTTCTTCGATGACAGTGATTGAACATCAATCACTGTTTTTCGATAACGATTCGACACGGAAGCGTATCGTATCGAATAGTTGTGACTGTAAATAATGTGAACTATGCTGATTACCATATTTACAAAATTTTCGCCACTCGTACTCAATGCTTTTGATGTGAAACATCTATAGGTTGCGGATACTTTCGACTCGTGTGGTGGGACGGTAAACGGCATGACGTTCTCTCGTATGCCGTCATTCCACCTCTCCGCCATGTTTCATTTATGCACCACCACTAATCACTTTGGTAAAATCAAACATTAGTCTGATTAATTAATTAAATATAAAATAAAAGGCAGCTGCAAAGCAACAAGCAAACAGTTGAAAATCGAAAAGGTTTTATTTTTTATTTTCACTTTTATTATCGATGAAAGAAGTGGCCTAGAATAAAAAAATATCAATACACTTTCTTTTTATCACTTACACCGTCGTTTTTCCGTCAGTAAATGGGGCGTGAATGCCGAAAGAAAATGAAACCACAGTTACTGTCCGTACTTACATTATTTTACACCTCATTGTTTTTATAAATTTTTGCTTTGCAGTTATCTGTTTATTGGTTACCTACGGAACCAGAAGGTACTAAAAGGTTTTAAGTATTATAAGTAGCCGTTAGTGTCTGACGTAGGATTTCTTTCCCCACACATTAAATTAGTACTTAAAACGATTTTTTCAATCACGTTTACAATGTAGGGTAAGATGGATGGACTACGGCCTTGTTCGTTGTTACGAACAGACTCAATCAAACCTATTGAATAGGAATAAAAAAACTTCCTGTAAACTATCTTTTTACTGTCTAAAAATCTATTCGACAATATTAAGTAACCACGGAAACTTAACTCGTAATGTGAAACAGCATTGACATTGTTGCGCTGCTTGCGCCAGAGCATGCGGCGAGACAGTTTTGTTTGTACCTACATATGTAGGTCTATTGATCTAATTTGCATGACTCGAAATTTGCATGATTAGACGAAAAATTGGTTTCGAATTCGAAGTTATGAAATTGTTGTCAGCAGCTATTAATTAAGTAACTGGACATCGCGTTTAGCGACGACCTCAAATTCTACTCGGAAACCAGCAAAACTTTGTTTTTATGAAATGAAGCCGACGGAATGTTGCCATTTTAAATATTATTTTTATATAAACATTTAGAATTAATAATAATATCAGTCGATAACTGTCCCACTGCTGGGCAAAGACCTCTTCTCATACACAGAAGGCACTCGCATTGATCACCACGCTTGCTCAAGACGGGTTGGCGATTTCAGACTTATATTAACTACTAGCTTCTGCCCGCGACTTCATTCGCGTGGAAGTCGTAAAACACCATAATATACTAAAATACCAGCCACATTTTAATAAAACTTCAAAATTGCCCATTTTCTTGCTGACTGTAATTTTTTTTCAAAATCTGTGAATGTAGATATTTTTTGTTCTAAAAGTTAAGGATAGTCTCTTAAGACCATTTTCTTGTAGCGACCACGGTTAAGGTACCTTATGGACCCATCTCAAAACATAATGCAATACTTTTCATCCCCCATAGCAAATAGCGTGATAATTTATACGTAGTAATTTGACCAGACCTATAGGGAATATCTATGCAAAATTTGAACAAAATCTGTGGTAGTTTTTGCATTTAGCTGGAACATACATTCAGACAAACAGACAAAAATTCTAAAAACTATATTTTCGTCATCAGAATCGTTCCCAGACCTCGTGGCAATAACTTTTTTTTATTGATTGATGATTGACAATTGATTTTATTATTTGTATAGATTAGATATAGATAAGTCCAGGTTTCCTCACGATGTTTTTCCTTCACCGATGTCAGTAATGTCCAAGCTAAAATCAAAAAGTACATATGAATTGAAAAAGTTATATTGGTACTTGCCTGGATTCGATCCCACAACATCATGCATGAGAAAAAAAAATGTCATAACCACTTTACGTGCAAGGGAGGTACCCTACAATTTCACTTTTCAATATTTTATTTAACCACTTTGTAGGTGTCATTAATACGTATACCCATGCCAAATTACAGCTTTCTAGTACTAAGAGTCTCTGAGCTAAGCCGCGGACAGACGTATAGACAGACAGACGGAAATGGCGAAACTAAAAGGGTTCCTTGTCCACCACGGAACCCTAAAAAGGAATCCAAATTTTCTACAGCAGAGGGGCGGAGGAATTCCACCTCTCAAATTGCGTGTCCCTCACAGACTACAGATATACTTCGCTCTGTATTTGAATGTAGGGAGCTCACATTGGCTAACACCATCAATAATCATGTCTGACTGGTTGCTGTGCCTCATCGCATAAGAAAGAGTGGTCAGGACAAGCAAGGGTGCGCCCACCGCAGCCCTATTCTGACCACTGGCTTCCTGCGTGTAGCAACTGACTCCCCAAATGTGAGGGGTGAGAATTTGTACTTATGCAACTTTGCGAGAGAATTTTGATTGCGAGATGCAGGAACGTATTGTGCGGTATGTAAATTTTATTGAAATGGAAGGGTTTGGCTGATCACCCCTTTTTAATCGCAAATCGCAATACATTGCAGAAATTAGGGTCCATTTGGCATGGTTGTTACCTTGTTTTGTTGCGCGCTACGCTGGGCTGGGGGTGCCGAGTTGGATCCTCGGACAAGACGAATTATTTTTGTGATTTGTAAATTATTTTAATTGAATAAATTGAAGTGTCTGTTTGTAATGTTAAAATAACAGCTTTTTACTAAAAAGCGTGAGGAAGTGATGATAATGACGTCACGCTGAAGTAAGTCCACGAAGGCTGCACTTACGTTCATATTCAGGGTCATCAGTATAGAGGTATGAGGAAATAGGGTGTAAAGTTCACACATCCTCTATAGAAAAGGGAGGATCCTCCGACCAGACGGGTGTTGTGTCTGGTGGGCAACTGCCCGACGGTTGATGTCGGGATGTTGTATACATGCTACTCGCGCCGAAAACTCTGATTACGCGATGCAGGGTTTGTGTGAAGTCAAGTCTTTGATGCGTAGTTCGCATGTGGCGTTGTAAATGCCGCCACTGTACCTCCCCAACACGTCCATTTTAGCCGAAAAAAGTTCACTGCTGGACATTGGCCTCTCCCAATGGGGGGGGGGTGGTTGTGCCATAATCGCCACGCTTGGCAGGCGGGTTGGCGATCGCAGTATGGTGTTAAAAATGCATAGAGAACGCTGCTGCCCATTCTGTAGTAAGTCTTTTAGTCGCCTTTTACGACACCCACGGGAGGAAATGGGGTGGTGTGATTCCTTACGTCCGGCACCACACAGCACGTAAAATGGGGATAATATTGCTTTTATCCCACAGGGTATTAATGGATAGGCCGTTCATAAATATTGCGGGCTTGTGAAAATCATTTTTTGATTCAGGATTTCGGTTTGCGTAATATTAAGCATTAAAGTGCTAATTTTTGTTAGACTCAAGTGTCGGGGACCCCTGCCAGCAAAATGGTTGTATTTCGATATGTGAAAAAATTCACAGCAGTGTATAAAGAAGTTAAAAGGAAAACTATCACAGCTAAGTCGGCTTTACAAGTTACCGAGTAATAGTCGACCAACTTCAATTTGTAGTTGAAAAACATGTTCTCCCATACAGGATGTTAAGTTTGTTCTTCGGATCAATTCATCCCAACTACGGAACTCTTGTACGTGGTCCGACATGCATTAGGACGGTTTTTTTCTGTGACCTTATACTACGTTCACTCCGACTGTATCAGACAAAACATCAGCATTGCGAAACATTTCAAAGTATCATTATTTTCGGTAATTTTCGAATGCGCCCGCGCATCTTCGTCTAACAGTTTTAGATGAGATGGCTCGGCTGTGGTATGTTCGGTATGGCTGCAGTCTTGCATAATTCACTCGTGGCGAATTATTCGGGCAACTTTTTATATAAGACGAGGAAAGCGAACGCAAGGGCACTCACTACCTACCTTTTCTCCAAGCACTTCGTCGTTTTTTTGAACCCTCATAACTTCGGTTTGGATTATACCAGATAAACAAAATTCTCGGGATATGACATGCCCTGTGAAAATGTCAAATGTCTACCTTTTACGGTTCACGAGATACAGCATGCTGACAGAGAGAAGAGAGACGGACAGCGGAGGCTTAGTTATAGGGTTCCGTTTGGCACGTTTCCTTCGGATCCGGAATCCTACGAAGCTACTAAATTTTACATCGTTTATCATGCTATTCAACAAAAATTATGTAAATACTCTTACAATGGACTTATAGCGGTAAAAGAATATTACGTAAAACATTGTAATACTATAAAATAATAAACACAACAATAATATCAATTGAAAGTGAAACATCAATGATGGCTTACGTGACTTGTGACGTCACGCGTGAGGTTGCGTACGCGCAGCCGATTGGCGCCAAGGTCGATGACTTTCATGGGAGAAATAGGCCAATCACTGATCTTGAACTTTGCACTATTGTATATGTTGAATAGTTGGTACTTTTTTGTTGTTATCTATGGCTTGAGGCTCACGCGCGGCAGGTCATAATCACAGATCGGATAATCGATTGCATATTTACCTAAAGTTGAGGTGTTTAGCTATTATGGAATGCACTTTTGTATCGAATAAATCTCGCTATTCTGGGATCGACGAATTTAGAGTTCTGATTATAGAATCGAATGTATATTTACTTACGTTCAGGTGTTGGCTAACATGGAATGCACTTTTGCATCGATCGTAAAAATCTCGCGATTCCGGAATCGATAGATTTACTGCTTTTTGACTATAGAATCGAAGGCTAGCTTACGGTGTAAAGTTAAATAGGTAATACCACATAATTAAGAAGTCGTTTCCATACCGTGTACCCGATTAGTTGTGCATTCCCGGACTTTTTGGAATCCCGGGATTTATATTAACAAAAAAAAAAAAAATACATGAAAACTATGGACACAGGTTCTCATAAACCTAGATCAGGTAGGCCTACATTTCAGTTAGAATAAAATTTTCCTCGTTGGTACTCGTAATTAATGTAAATCATAATTTTACTTTATACGAGTACTTGAATACATTTTATTTTAAGAGATAAAGAGATAAAGAGATATTTATTTGTAAACATGTGTAACAGTATACATATAAATGCAAATGTGGATGTCAAAGTGAAAGATTCGAGTTCAACATGTTTTGCCACCATTGGCGTACAAAATTAATTATAGGCACTTAAAATATAACACTATTTAGAAAGAGAAAAAATAAAAAAGAATAGTAATAACAAAATTAAAATATAACACAGATAGATTAGAAACTGTCATTTAAAAAATCTTTAACATAATAGTAACATTTTTCAGTAAGTAACTTTTTAAGTTCTCTTTTGAATAAGTTTGGCTGGTTTATATTTTTAATAACTTCTGGAATCTTATTGTATATTAATGGTGCCATACAAAACACACTTTTATGAAGGAGTGCTGTTTTCGCAGAGTGAGGCTGTAAGAAGTTCTTATATTTAGTTCGTCTATTTTTAGTGACATTGGTGCCGATTCCCTTGTTCACAAACTAAACTAAATTTAAGTTCAGTGCATCTTTTTCTTTCTATTTCATTAAGAACAGGACAGAAGATAAATTTTAGTTTAGTCCTGTCAAATTAATCAGCGCTTGACGTATTTTGACGTAATTTTAGTAGGCAAGTTTTTAATCACGTCTAAACTTGTATGGAGTAGTGACAAGCGATGATTAATTTGACAGGACTACACTAAAATGTGTCTTCTGTCCTTTTCTTAATGAAATAGAAAGAAAAAGATGCACTGAACTTAAATTTAGTTTAGTTTGTGAACAAGGGAATCGGCACCATTGTCTGACAAAAGAGGAAACCAGTGAGGATTGCTTCTAACAAATAAAGCTATTTCCAAGATGTATAGTGACGGAAGTGTCAGTATATGGTATTTTATAAACAGTGGTTGACAGCTGTCGGTATTTTTGATCTTAAACATAGCCCGAATACAACGCTTTTGCATTTTAAACACTACGTCGGTGTTTGTCGAATTACCCCAAAATATTAGACCGTATCTAAGCACCGATTCAATAAGTCCATAATACGCCATGAATAATACGGTTCTATTCACTGTTGGTGCCAGTTTGTACATCGCAAAAGATAAACTACTTATTTTTGTACAAAGGTCTTCCGTGTGACATTTCCAATTGATTCTACTGTCAATTTTTAAACCGAGGAATTTGGCTGTTTCTACTTGATTTATTATATTATTATCATATATTAATTTAAATTTAATTGAATTTTGAGGTCTTTGACTGTAGTTTATTACATTTGTTTTATTTATATTTATTTTTAGATTATTATTGATTAGCCATGTTATTATAGATGTTAGTGCTTTATATAGGTCATTTTCAAATAGATTTTTATCATTTTTATCATTACATATAATTATTAATTAATCTAAGAATACAAAATATTGTTAACATTTAAAAACAGTCAGTGTGGAGTTTCTTGCCCATTATTCTCCATCTACCTATTGGAAGGGGCAACTAGAATTAATTAATTATTTTTGTAATTTTTGACGTTCAAAGTGTCTTTTTTGTGCTTGAAATAAATAATTTGACTTTTGGCTTTTCGGAGAAAACTGGCTGTGAGACACGACATACAGATACACGAGTGATCCTATAAGGGTTTCGTTTTTTCTTTTGAGGTACGGAACCTTAAAAACTGATGAATGGATGTGTGAAAAGTGATGTGGCTACTAATTGGTGGACTACTGAGATGCCGGCTATACAGATGATAGTATGAAAGACAAAGACAGATAAGGACAGGAGAGTTATGAATATCTAAAGTTCCCAATTTCCTACGACCAGGGAGAGTAGAAGTCTCACAATTTGAGTTTTTTTTATTTTTTTTAAGTTTACTTTAAACAAAGTAAATTGAGCCTTTGATGTTTGTGTGATGTGTGCTGCGACTCAAGCTTCTTCTTTGCGAGAGGAAATAGGCCTTAAATGATGTAATCCAACACCTGGGCCAATGCACTGAAAAAAATGCACTCCAATCAAGTGACTTTTTAGCTTGATTAACGGTATCTTGTTTAGATTAATCAAAATCTTAGTTAAGTTGATCATCACAACATGATTGCAGCAATACTAGTTCAAATAATTGAACGCTTAAACAAGTTTCTCGATAACCCTTAACATGACATCATTGTAGAAGTGTTAAAAAAGAGGCAACTATGTTTTGACTTGATTGCTGGAAATAGGTTTTGTGATAACTCCAATCAAGATCCCGTTTCAAATCTCAATCAAATAAAAGTAGTAGCTGTGATCATTGTGCTTGATAGGCTCAGATGCAAACAAGTTACTTTGTCAATCTAAATAAAATCTTGATTGTGGCAACTACTTATTTTTTTCAGTGCGGTTTAGTGAATTTATTAGTGTAACAACTTGATTATTAACAATCTTCCTTTCTTCATTTCAGTGGTAACTGGCGCAACAGACGGCATTGGCAAGCAGTATGCGCTGGAGCTGGCGCGGCGCGGGATCAACATCGTCATCATCAGCCGCAACCCTGACAAACTGAAAGCTGTGGCCAATGAGATTGGTTAGTATTCCAAACATTTTTTTGATATTTGCTTAATAATATTAGCATACAATCAAGTATATGTAGTCAACGTCGCCGTTGGTACATAGGTATCTGCAAATTCTTCAAATAGTGTGGCACCACCGTACTGCCTTCCTTGTGACTAATCTGGAAATCCGTTTGCCTGTAGTATCGGCACCCATATCTTTTACACCAGCCCAAAGTGGACGATAACGCCCCCTTGTGGGCGCTGCAGGCCTAAAGGGGGGCGGTAAGAGACCCAGAAAAAAAATGGGGGCGTTGTGTAGAGGCTTGGGGGGTGATTTTTAATTTCATCTAGGAGGATTCTTACACATCGACTGAGCTCTCGACTTTCGACTACAACTTGTGAACATCAACTAATATTAATTAAGAGATTGCTCAAACTAACTCGGTTCAATATTTCTCTCAAAGTAGTTCATATATCTGTTTTTAGGGTTCCGTACCTCAAAAGGAAAAAACGGAACCCTTATAGGATCACTCGTGTGTCTGTCTGTCTGTCCCTCATTCACAGCCAATTTACTCCGAATGTAATGAACCGATTAAGTTGAAATTTGGTGTACATATCAATTTACGTGACCCAAACACGGACGTGAACCGCAAATAAATGAATTTAGAATATTGCGGTCAGTTTTGGGGTGCAAACAAGAAAATTAAAAAAAAAAAGTTTTGCAGACTGTACCGTGTGAACAACATGAATGAAATGGCTTACTGTGAGGGTCTCAAATATTTTTTTTTTTATAATTTTGAAATAAATTGTTTTAAAGTTATAAGTGAAAATAGACGAACATTGACCATTCTCCCCCCTTATCTCCGAAACTACTGAACCTAAAATTTTGAAAAATATACAGAAAATAGTTCTATACTTATAGATTACAGGAAAATCTATAAGAAGTCTATGGTGTTAAAATAACATGGTAAATCTCTCGATATTGTGCGTACAAACTTACATTTGCAGTTGAAATGTATCGGAGATTATGTTTACCAACTACAATGTTAAGTTTGTTCTTAGGATAAATTCTTTCCTTCTTTCCAAGTACGGAATCCTTCATTGTGCGTGATCCGACACGCACTTGGCCGGTTTTTTGAATAAAATATACTCTGTCTGAATACTATAAAGTTGCGTTTCAATAATCATTCTCATTGGCAGGTGTAGCCCGTAAGAGTTAACTTGAGACCAGGGCCTCAAGTCTGCTATTACAATAGTGTCAGAATGGTCTCTTCATTGTGAGTTTTTGACAGATTTGATTTGATTTTGATTTTGATTTGATTTGTATGGCAAATCTGTCAAAAACTCACAATGAAGAGACCATTCTGACACTATTGTAATAGCAGACTTGAGGCCCTGGTAACATGCTACGTCTATTTACAGTTCAAAAGAAATCTGTCCGTTTCTTAGTAAATATACAACGGATAGGTACGAGTAGGTGCAAATCCCATTTTATTAACCTGAATATTTTAACTCTGCCTGTACTTTGAAAAAGCGTTTTTTTTTTTTTTTTTGTTTAACTGTTTAAGTTACTGCAGTTATCGTTAATGAAAAGTCAAGTTTCTGCCATATTTTTATATTGCACGTCAAGGACGAAATTGTAGAGCTCGTCTTGCTGATTCCGAATATGTATGTGTAACTCTATTTTGACAGAAACACGAGTTACTGCACTCTTTATAAGGAGGGCAGAGTGGTGGTCCTTACACTACTAATGTATAATATATAGACCAGCTGGGTAATTGCGTAACACACATAAAATGGCAATTGATCGCTATGCCTTTCAATTTCACAGTTCAGCCACATTCATTGCGTTATTTACGCAGACGATTTTTTCGGCTTATTCCACATATCCCCCTTAGGAGGAAAAGTGGAATCTATAAAAAACTGTCTAGAATTCACCCCTGATAATCCCGCTTAGCGGAGAAAACTAGAAAAGAAAAAAAAAAAAAAAAAAAAAAAAAAAACTTATTCCAAGACCCCCCCTGAAAGTGATTTGTTTTACATTAGGGTTCAGTTTTTTCCACTGAGGGGGATTCTCTCAGTGGAGGAATTGTGGAATAAGCCGATTTTTTCAAACCTATGAACCAATGGTTTGGGAATTTCCTTCTGAACCCTCGGATAATGATTGAAATTGTTACGTGTTACGCAATTAGGGTGGTGCACAAAAGGCCTAATTGGCCTAATTTGTTAGTGTAACACATGCATTATCAATAGGAATCGGTTTCATTTTGACAGTTCAACAACATTCATTGCGTTATTTACGTTTTTGAGCAGACAAAGTTTTCGAACATATGAAGCAATGGATTAGCAATATCCTTCAAAATCATTCAGATTGCGATTGATTGATTGTGTTACGAAATTAGCTTACAGCATGTCGATTCTGTAAAAATCTCACCGTGAAAACTGGCGTGGAGTGTGTTGTCAGTGTCATCCAACTGTTGCTAGGCTAGAGATTGACACTATCGACAGCTCACTTCACCTAAGTGTTCACGGTGAGATTGTTACAGAATAGCACCGCTATTTTATCGATTGTCGTTCGATAAATGACAAGAAGGCCTTCCACAAGTTGGACCGGTGACTTTGTGAAGGCAGCAGGTATCCGCTGGATGCGGGAAGCACAGAACCGGTTGAAGTGGCGGTGCTTGGGGGAGGTCTGTGTCCAGCAGTGGACGTCTTTCGGCTGAAATTATGATGACTATGATGTTTTACAATTCATCTGAATTATTATATTTCACCAACGTGATCGTGGTTCGAAGTTCGCATCGATGCGACGTCGAATCTAAAACATCCTAGAGTATATTCATTATTCATCCATCTATATTATCTTGAAAACACAGACGTATTTTTTGTATGTATGTGCAGTGTACACTCATGATTATAACATTATTCTAAGGTACACGGAAGATGTTCACTGCAGTGTACTTAACTATAATGGTTTTAGACATGCATTATATTGATTGTCCACTTGTTTTGAATATCGTTTAATAGCACATTATGATATTAGTGCGGTAAGTTGAAAATTACAGCCGAGGCGATATTGCTAACCCGAGCCGTAGCCGAGGGCTACAAGCAAGCAGAGGCTGTAATTATCAAAGCGCACGTATGTCATACGACGTTTTATAACATATTTGCGAGGAAATAATAAAACTCGGACTTTCTTAAACTAATAAATCTTTAATCACTTGTTAAAGCAGTCAGAAAAATTTAACAAAATTGTTACATTGATTATTACGTTGCCAGTTGGCATTTTTAATGTTGTCAAGTTATTATTATTAATTACAATTTTACCAGTCTCTCTTTCACTCTCTTGAGTGAAAGTAGGAGAAACGAGACCACAGAGTTCTGCAGTCGGTGGCGGCGACGGAGGCGGCTGCGGTGGCGGCGATGATGGTGGAATGTACGCGCGTGTGCTCGTAGATGGTCGAGAGTCAACACTTGGCTCCAAATTTATATTCCTTGTAATGCGGGAGCTAATTTCTTCTTTATTTCTCATCGAGTCATCTATGTAGCCCTCGGCTACACTGTTCGACCGCCACCCTCCGTGGCGTTTTAGTGTTAATAAGTTCGCACCTGAATCGGCGAGCAATGTAGCCGAGGACCTTCTGAAACTGTGCCCTGTGTATTTATGTGGATCATCCAAATTTAATAAAGTGGCAATTTGTTTCGGTATTGCTCCAATGCCAATGGGTTGGCTAGTGCATTTTCCATTTTAGTAACTTTGAAAAAATCTGTTATACATCGCTTTTGTTGAACGAAGCGCTTCGTATTTCTTCACTATGTTGTGAAAAGGACCCTGTATTGTGAACGATCCTGGAATTTTATTTTTTGTGTTTTTGACCTGGACAAGAAGAACCCGCCCATGGTTCTCGACATCATTAGTTGTGATGTTTGCCAACTCTTGACGTCTGCACCATTTACGCCGAATATTAATACAACCTGAAAAGAGATAAAAACAGCGTACAAAACACCCAATTGTAAAGAAATACGAAAGTGAAAGAAGTTAATCACAATAATTTAGTTTCAACTGACCTTTGTTGCCAAATATCGGCAAGAGACCCTTTACGAGCAAATGTGTTATAATAGTACATTATGATACAAGTGTGCGGTGTCGGACACACTCGGCTCCCTTATCGCGCTCGTCTACGACTCGCGCGAATAATACCGCCTCGGGTGTAATGATCAATGCACACGCGTTTCATACGACGTTTTTCAACACACTTGCGAGGAAAAAACAGACTGGTTGTAAAAACGTATGCTACAATAACGTAAATAAAGAGATGATATATTTAGATTTATAAAATTCAACTGACCTTTGTTGCCAGGTACTGACTATCCGGACATTTTTTTTTTAAAACTGATCAACGTCGGTTGGTGACAATACTCTAGATTTCGTATTTTTCATAGTAACTTTTAACAACACAACGAAAACGTAAACAAATATTATTATGGAAAATGGCGCGCTGGTTTTGTATTTTTTTTCCGCGCGCCCCACTTGCGATGCGAAAAAAAATGTTTAGACTGGTTAAGCCAATAGTACGTAGTCGTGGCTTAACTACGATCAGTATAAACATTTTTTTTTATAAAGGCTGTTTAGTGGTTTTGCCAGTGCCTTTATTTCCACATGCGCGCGCATCGCAAGCGGGGCGCGAGCCAATAGTACCTTCTACTATTGGTCTATTCCTACTATTGGCTTAGAGAAATATACATTAGTGAGAATCCGCAATAATAGAACGTCAGTCAGGATCTTTTCCGTTTGGTTCCGGGAGGGACCACGAACAATTTAAGGTGGGAGTGAGGCGTATATATCGTAACAGCTAAATACAACAGGTTTCACAAGATAACAGACTGTAACTGTGACAAATAAACTGAAAAAACAGCTTCTGTTCCACGACGACGTAACAGAATCCATCCAGTCACAAGCTTTTGTCTATTCATGCTTATGACAGTTACCTTAGTTAGAATATATATAAAAAATGTTACTGTTACACTGTGACACCCTGTTACATCGTCCGTCACAAGCTCTTTCCTTTTCTCGCATAGGTGTAACACCTTAGTTAGAAAGAGAAGTACCTCCGTGTATTATAACTGTGCAGTTCTAGTAACAAAGAACACATAATAGTTTGTTCCCACATAGTATGAAATAACAGCCTGTTATTTTGTAACAGGTTTTTGGAACTGTTAATTACGTGGAACAGAAACAGGCGGAACAGATATGCGATTTTACCTATTACAACCCACTCCTGATTTAAGATAAATAAATTATAGTTAATTTTGGGAACAAAGACAATACAGACTATTTAAAAAAAAAAGTGAACGCGCGGATTCCTTTTGGCATGAAGCTTCTTTGATGAATTAAAATAAAAAAGCGCATATTTTCGACTAGTAAACAGTTATCTGTGGCGTTACAGCACTAGTACGGTAACATAAAGTAAAAAGCACGCGTTTTTAATACACTGCAATATGGACCTAAAAACGGTTCATTAAGAGCCACTTTATGAGCAAGTGTGTTGAAAATAATGTTTATTATTAGTTCATTATCGTCCATACGGAAATTTTGCGGCAAGTCAATATTGTCGACTGCTTAGAATTTATTATGGTAAGTACCACCAGTTATGTCTACGTGTGGACAAATAATGCGGTTACGAGTATTCTTAGATATCTATTGAACTTTTGAAGCATTTGTCATTTGTTTAGTAGGTAAGTGCGTATCAAAGGTCATGTGCAATACTCCAAAGTTTGTTTTTCTAGCGATACTTCCTACTAATATTTTATTTCAAGCATGTTGAGTTTCATTTTCGGTAGTTGGAAGCCGACCTTGTGTATTCATTAATACAGGGTGTAAGGGACAGCCCTCCGCAGACTGAGGGGGTGATTCAGTATATCATACTAAGATGACCGGTACATGAAATTATTTCAGGAACGTTTTGGGAATCCAATAAAACTGTATTATTTACAAACATGGAGTACTGCGTACAGAGAAAGTAATTTTACATTGGAATAAAGGAAAAGTAACTAAAAAACCGGTCAAAAGCGAGTCGGACTCGCGCACCGAGGGTTCCGTAACATCATATATTATATAGCTTCATTCGTATAGGTACATAGTTCTGTGCCCAGAAAAAAACTACAACTGTGCTTCACCCAAAGCAACCTGCGAGTAGGTAGGACGGAGGACATTTTGGTTGTTGACTGTGTAATTTTTTTAAATTTTCATCGGTGTGGCCTATATTCGTCAGAGAATTTTAACACTGCGGTGTAGAATATTGCAGTTTTAGGTCAGCGCCATCTCTAGAGCGATAGTGGAACTAATGTGATTTTAGTTGACGATGTCTGAAAAAGTGTGCTATCACATAAAATAATTTCAGATGTTTATCTTTGCAAACTTCGGAGATAAGGGGAGGGAACGGTATTTTTTTTTTAATTATTCGTCAAAAGTCGAAAACAATGCGGCCTAAAAAGAAAAAGAAAAATGTTTGAGAATGTGCAAATACTCGTAGCTCTCTTTCATATGATACCGCACATGACCTAGCAGCCCCACTTCGAATTTGTAAGACCTTCGTTAAGTCACAGTTGTAAAAAAAAAAACAATATTTCTTTCTCATTTGCAAAATAGTTGGGCTAATGTCATCTATTCCAAATTTCAAGATGAGAACATTAGTAGTTCTTGTGATATCCAGCTGTGACAGACAGACGGACAGACATACTGAGTCGGACCATAAGGGTTCCTTTTTACCATTTTGGTACGGAACCCTAAAAACGATTTTAAAAATGAACATTTTCCTGAGGAATTCTCCGGTAGAATATGATGAATATGAGTTGAATGCACCCTGTTAGTTTGCGGAGGGGCGATCCTTACAACGTATAGGTCTTCTCAACGCTACGCCGATTTAATTTCTAATGTAATGAACTAATGTTATACGTGTATTGCATCCAAAATTCGCAAGAGGCACGTACAGTGACTATGCAATAGTTGAAAGAATCTGCGCGAATGTTGCATCCTTAGATTATTTTTGCATCACTGTATTGTTGATGGTTCTAGCAACGAAGCAAAATAATTATGGCTATGTTACAATCAGCATTGTTGACGCAATGCATTCTGGGATCATTGTTTCGCATCATTGCGACATTCATCTTGATGATTCTTTTGGTATTTTCTCCTTTTGTGGAACAATTTTCATCACGACTTCTCTTTAAGGGCTGTTTAGGGCATATAGTTGAGAGATACTTACCGGATCAATTATCGTGGTCATTTTATCTGCTTTAGGCGTAAACCGAAAGCATTACACAATATTGTCGTTAGTATTTAGGTAAATGCCTGCGCGTTAATAGCAAATACTTACATACATTTTGAGGGAATTTCCCTTTGCTCGTGTTTGATGCAACACAATGTTAACATTATGTTGCTCTGCAACATAATGTTATGTCTTCGCTCCATCTAGACTATTGTCTTAATAAAATTTTTGGATAACATCGACTTTTTAGGAACTTTATCGATAAACTATTTGTTATCATGCATATATTATTATGTTCGATGGCTATATAGAAAGAAAGAAAATTAAATTATTTGACCCAGGTTAAGATACACAATATACCAACAAAAAAAAAACCTAATATAGGAGGAGGATATAAGTAGTAGTTGTATATTTGAGAAATTACTAGAAACGTTGATACCATTGTAAATATTGTTTTTCCAGAGAAGGCGCACAGTGTGAAGACCAAGGTTGTGGTGGCAGACTTCAGTAAGGGTGCTGAGGTGTACCCGCACATCGAGGAGGAGCTCAAAGATATACCAGTTGGAATACTAGGTGAACAGAACAGCTTAGATCACTTGTTTTAAGGGGAACCCTGTTGTTTTTACAACCGTACTTAATAGGTAACTAAGCAAACCTATTGGCATTAATTGTGGCACTGGGATTCTACTGAGAATTTCCAAATGAAAAAATCCAATAACACGTTTCCCGACACGGAGATCCAATGCAAGCAGGACTACGCTCAGCAATTGCAGTTGCTGCTACAAGTATCTTAGTAACATTTAATTTATTACAAAACAAGCATTATCAAACATACTCGTTCATAAGCTCACGTCTTAATGTGACTTAACCACGTCATAATGTTCTTGCTAAAGAACAATACGGGTTTAGGAAGAACAAATCAACTTCACTAGCAGCATTTAACCTAGTCAAATCAGTTTTAAATAACTTTAACGCTAAAGTTACAACATCAGCTCTGTTCTTAGACTTAAGCAAAGCTTTCGATTTGGTCCATCATTTAATTCTACTCAATAAATTAAACAAAATTGGTATAAGAGGTCCAGCCTTAGAATAGTTTAAATCATACTTATCGAATAGAAGCCAAATCACGAGGATCACTAAATTCGTAGAAAAAGCTAACAGTATCACAAACTTCGATTCCCAACCTCGACATAATTACTTTGGTGTACCGCAGGGAAGCCTGGGCCACCGTTATTCCTCGTGAATGTTAATGATCTTCTTCAAGCAGTAGAACAAGATTGTGTCCTTTTTGCTGACGATACGACGGTAATTCTGGGCTGTGAAAACGTTGAAACCTACGAGTCAGTTATAAATAACACCTTAAACAACATTATCACATGGTTAGACAACAATTCTTTAAAAGTGAATGTAGAAAAAACTAAAATATTAAATTTCTAAACACAAAAGAGTAAATCTCTTTTGTGTTTTGAAATTTAATATTTTCACTTTTAAAGCATTGTTGTCTAATAGTAATCATTTATTGTCCAGATCATACAATCCAATTTGTTAGTAATTACATACATTTGGCAAATTTTGATAATAATGACTAATAATGTCAAAATAATTAATAATAATGTCAAAATCAATAATAATAATAATAATAATAATGTCAAAATCACCATTAATAGTGTCAAAATCACCATTAATTATGTCAAAATCATTAATAATACAATAATCAAATCACAATAAGAAAAAACGCAATAAGTACAAGAACAACATTATTTTATTTAGGTACTCCTTTTGTATCAGGCGATATATTCTGTGAAATTCTCACCGTGAAAAGGAGTTAGGTGAAATATGCTGTCATTCCACCTGATGCTAGAGATACACACTGTGGATGCGCAGGCGTCACACGTTATACACGCACGTCGGTTGCGAGTACCTGCACCTGATCTTTCTGAAGAACACCCATAAGATGACCAATATTTGTAATTAAATTCCAGTCAACAATGTGGGTACCCAGTACGACTACCCGATGCCCCTGTGCGAGCCCTCCCCCTCCAAGCTGTGGGAGCTCATCAACGTGAACGTGGGCGCCGTGACCGCCATGAGCCGCGTGCTGCTGCCCGGCATGCTGCAGCGCGGCCGCGGGGCTGTGGTCAACGTGTCGTCGGGCTCGGAACTGCAGCCACTGCCTTTGATGGCGGTCTACGCTGCTACTAAGGTATGTTATAGCTATTAAGGGTTTGTATTTCACAAAGATTTGCAGAATCTTGGACACCCAAAGCCGCTGTTAATCTATTTGAAAAAATTATAAGACCTCTAACTTTTCTCTGTAGAAGAGCTTTATTACCATTGGATTACCTGTAATTTAAGTTTAACGAAGGACTTGTAACAATATTTTGATTAAAAAGAATGTCCATGGAGTTTCTTGCCCGTTCTTCTCCATAGGAACCTACTACGCTTTGGAATGGGCAACTAGCTTCATCTTCCTGACAGACCGACCCTTTGAAGAGTCAAAAGTGCCTGTGATTGGTTTATTTAAAATAAATGCTTTCCACAAAATAGTACAAAGTAATACAAATAAACACGGAATATAAAGATAAACTAGTTAAACATAAAAAAATATGGTTATACCGAAGTTATTCCTAGGATAACTTTATTCCGCGTTTATTTGTAAGGCCCTTTTGAGTATGAGTGTATGGGCTAAGAAAAAAAAGTAAAGGAAAAAGTGTTTAATAAATTGTAGAAAACATATCTTCAGCGATCTGCTGCAAAAAAATAAAATAAAGCTGTTGCTACATTTTTGTGTTTCCTTTGAATATTACAATATTGTTGTTATGTATAGTAGTAGGTATGATAATAATTAATTTAATGTGCTTTTATATATGTACTAGCTGCTACCCGCGGCTTCGCCTCTGTGGTTACTTCTAAAATATAAGTAGCCTAAGTGTTTATAACATCAGCTATCTGCGCCAGTGAAAGTCCCGATTATTTCTTTAACAAATCTTATATCTTATATCTTTTATCAGGCATACGTCCGCAGCTTCACCTTCGCCATTCGCGAAGAGTATGCCTCCAAAGGCATCTACATCCAGCACCTGGCCCCTCTGTTCGTGTCCACCAAGATCAACGCGTTCTCTCAGCGCCTCATGGAGGGCAACTTGCTGGTGCCGGACGCGGCCACGTTCGCGCGACACGCCGTGTCCACGCTGGGCAGACAGCACAACACTACTGGCTACTGGCTGCATGGGATACAGGTAGATATATTTCTATAGGACTATCTATGTATAAGGTATCATTAGCATCGTGATATACGAGTAGTACATCAAAATCTGCCATTTCGTAACACACTAAAAAACTAAAATCATCAGCCGAAAGACGTCCACTGCTGGACATGGGCCTCCCCCAACCTACATCGCCCGGTCCTTTTTTTTTGTTCTGCGGTGGAAAATCCTCATGGATGTCTTCCATCATCAAGGGTCTGTCAGAATCTTACTGACTAAAAACCACCCCAATGTTCCACACCTACGCCGGGGGCCGCGGGAACGTACGATCCTTGCACAACCCCCGACTGGTGCCTCCTCAGGACGGGGGGAGGAGTCACCTCGGGTCCGAAGTATGGGGGGCGACGGACGTCCCCGAGTCCGTCGCCCCTGGACCCATTCAGGAGGGCTGGAAGAAGGCGTTGTCCGCCCTACGCCCACGCCCGGTGCGACTGCTACGGGCCGGGCGAGAGGATAAGATCGCTCTACGATTTCTCCTTAAGCGAGATTACTGTTTCGCAGAAGGATAACACGGGTCCCAGGACTCCTCGCTGTCGACCATCGCATTCACTACGGCCGGCAGCGACAGGTCAACATCGACCGGTCCTGTGTAACATGTGAAGATTAATCATATAAGTGATATCTTATTTGATTTCTGTTTTTCAGTACTTCTTCATCAAAGTGGCTCCAGTATGGATCAGGACCAAGCTCGGCATGCAGATCAACGAACAGTTCCGACAGGAGTACCTTCAGAACGCGAAGATAAAGACCAACTGAGCATCATATGATCAGCACCCCAATTGCATAATACTTTCACGATCACATTCCGAGAGTTTTGACATCCTAATGAGAGAAGGAGGAGACGAATTTTTCAAACCCATCTAGCAACTTCAAATTCGTATGCTCAACGTAAATAACGTGGCTGAACTGTTAAAAGGAAAGGCATTTTCATCGATCGATTGCCATTGTATATGTGATACGCTATTACCCCACAGAAACCAGTCAGAAACTACTTACCAAACCACTTAATCATTCCGAAATCTGGTGGCGAGTGTAATTTCAAAGAACTAGTGAATATACTTTTTGTAGTTATAGTATTTTTATGTCACGAAGCAACGCGCGCTTAACTTGTGGTAACCAAGTGTACAAACACGCTGTGACGACAAGTAGCGTCAGCACATAACACATACTTCCGACTTCGCCATTGTTTCGGACGGTACCGAGGGCTCCTGCGCTTATACACACATTCACATCGTGTTTGTACAATTGGTAACCACAAGTAAAGCGCGCGTCCCTTCATGACATAAAAATACTGTAGTAGTTGCAGAAATAAATGTAATATTTTGTATAGATGAGTTTTAATAATTGTGATATTATTAAGTGTATTTTATAGATGTAAATAAAAATTTATAAATGTACTTAATTAGTTTGTTTCATTTTGTGAATCTGCTTTTTAGGGGTTTATTCATAGTGACGTCGATACAAAAAGACGGTGAAGGGGGGTTTAATATTGTTGTTATCTTGAAAACGTACTAAGAGTGAATTCGAAGTCACCCAGAGATATAAATCGTAATTCACCAATAGGTAATGAAATGTTGCGCTTTCTATTTTTTAACACTCTTAGCTTCACGTGTAACTAACGATGTAAAAAAATCTTGGAAGTCAATTTTAACCTACTTCTAATATTGTCGTATCGAAATTGAAACTTTGTATGTATATGTAGCTCGGATGTAAATACTATGATTTGGTATCTTGGAGCTGATCTGATCAAGGAGCCAGGAGGTGGCTAGTAGAACTCTTTAGTAGCTACTAGTAAACTTCTCGATTTTGGGGTCATATGATTCCTTTTGCTGAGTCCAATATTATGTTGCAACATTTTCCTTTCGATGACCTACTTATCAATTAATTAATTACTTATCAGTTTTCAACGTATATCTGACCCAGATTTTATAAATACTGATACTAGTAAATATTGTGTTATTGAGGGTAGGTACGTTTTATATACTACTCACCAAACATCATTATAATAAATCGAAGTGAACGCCTGCAAGATTTGAACAAGCCGCTGTAGTAAAAAAAACTGTGGCCTTTCCAAATTATTAGGCACTTCTTCGTACAAATCTTAATAAAAGCTATATTTTTTTACTTAATGTACGAAGCTCAAACTTAAATTCGTGAAAGTAACAATTAGTAAGCAATTATTGATATAACAAACTTTTAAAAATTCTGCGTCCTTCATGCTGAACACGGAGGTCACCATCCATCCTGACGTAAGAATGGCTGGTCAAAAAACTCGTATAATATGTCTTTGAATGCATCATAGTAGCAACTAATGAAGAAATGTAGCAAATATAAGCAATTGGATAGCAATTCTTGAATATACTTTCAGAGCCGCTTGCCATAGGCAACCAGCCATTCTGACGCTAACCTGATGGTTAATGGAGCCAAGAGGTGGATAGTAGAACTCTTAATTTGACTTGTATTCGTTACGATATAAGTACGTATGCAACTTGACACATCTTTCATATCCAATAATGATTAGTTCAAAAAGCGTGGAGTACCTACTTTGTTTATATTAATTAAAAGTACATACAACTAAAAAGCGCTCCACGCTTTTTTTAAAGCGTGTTTTCTAAACTACAGATTTTTTTATATCGCGTCTTGGTCATGTAAAAGTATCTTCAATACGTTATGCATTTTTTTTTTTTTTTTTTTTTACACAACAGGGAAGCTCTTGGCCTTCATCTCACCTGATGGTAAGTGATGATAAGGCCGAAGATGGAAGCGAGCTTCACCCGGAATCCTCAACCACAGAGGAACTGGCTATCTTACCTGTAACTGCCGAAACACAACAAATGCTGTTAACATTGTTATTTGGCGACAGACTTAGATAAGATGGTGGTAGCTAGCCAGGCGGACTTGGAACAAGCCCTACCACCAACCAAACCGAGCAGTTATTTTTGCCCCCGCTGAGAATCGAACCCGGGACCTCTGGATCTGAGACAGGTGGTTTTACCACTAGACCACAGAGGCGGTTAAATGCATGTCTGCATCAGACCACCAATCCAACGGATATCAAACAGACAACATTTGCATTTTACTGAACAATACAATGTCGGTTGTGAATATGGAACATTCTTCCCACTTGATACGAAACTTAAGCAGATCCAGAAGAATGTCTTCAAAGAGGTCAGTGATGAATAGAAAGGTAAACAGAAAAATGCAAAGAAAAACGCCAGAGATACTTTGACAACAGTGTAATATTTTTTTAGAGACGCAAATTGATTTGTCAATTTGACACTTTCTAGAACTCGAAAAAATTGCTATTCTCCATCTACGGGAAAAAACGGGAACAAGATAAAAATGAGATCTGTGAGTGGAACCGAATTATTAGAGTAAAATATTATAGTGGAATTTATTTAGTGTTTTATTGACATTTGACTGTGAAGTTGTATTCCATGTAATTGAGTGCGACTGCAGATTAGTGAAGTACGAATTTACACGACCATGGTCCCACTTTAGAAACAAGAACACTTTTAAATTAGAATGTCTGTTTGTAATGTCAAAATAACAGCTTTTTACTAAAAAGCAGGCGTAAAAAAAAAAACAATAATAATGATAACAAAAAATCCATTTTAATATTATTTGTCTGTCTTTCTATTTCTTCTGGCTAACCAACGAAACAGCTGGACTGATTTTGACGGTTTTCGCTGGCAGATAGCTGATGTTATAAGGAGTAATTTAGGCTACTTTATTTTTTTTTAAAGCAACGTGGGCGAAGTCGCGGGCAGTCGCTAGTAGAGAATATGATCATCATGCTTGCTTGCAAAACATAATTCGCTTCACCGTTCGAGTAGTGTCTAAAACTAAACCAGGTCTTAATCCAGTAGCAAAGCTTAGAAACGAGTCCATAAACCTTTTGTTTTAATTTTTAATAACGATTAGGGCTTCTGGTGGAATCAGCCAGCAGGCAGCCTGATAAGCAGCCGGGCTAGCAGCCGGAACGCTAGTCACAGCAGCCACTTCAGCCGCATGTGTCCCAGCCAGCCCCGGGAGCTTGAGTTCCAGTTCTTCATTCGACAGACGGAGGTATTGAAACTTTTAGGCGTAAGGGTGGCCCGCGAAATTCTAATGTTCTTACGTTTTTTTGCAAATTGCAAGTCAGTGTCAGGTTGTATACGTAAACTCCTTCTTCCCATGGGGGTAGGCAGAAACTATAGTACGCCACCTGCTACATTCCTTACATGTACTCCTTTTGCTTCGTTTACGTTCATACCTACATCTAGTCATACGCACGCCGGTTGCGAGTGCTACGCACCTGACCTTTCTGAAGAACATCACCAATTAGGTCACTATAATATGTTCTCCTAGGGCGTCCCCTCCCGGCGTTTCCACTCACATCTGCCTTGTAAATACCATTTGTTAGTCGCCTTTCATTCATCCTCTCAACATGATTATACTATCTAAGTATATAACTCTTTTCAATTTTTGTTACTACGATATCTTCTTTTAAACCGTACCGTTGCCTTATCACATCATGGCTATGTTGATCTAAATATGGTTCACGACCGTAACAAATGTATAATTATGTAGGTATTGAATCATAATAATTAATAATCGGTGTCATGGTCCTATATCATAATATCACGTTTTCGACAAAAAAGATACTAATTTATATATTTTGCCACGTTTCTAGACGGTCTATCCGCCATGGTGGACCCGCCACGGTGCCACGGAGTGGTTCCGCAGCCTACCTGACGACCACCTGTGGAACTGGTACATCTGTGCGTGCGTGCTCCTGGGCGTCGTGTGCACTCTCGCACAGTTCGAAGGCTTCTACGTCAACTTCATGGACGCTGTCTACAACATCTCTTACGCCATCCACATTTTCGCTATTGGATACTTTTTTATTACCGAAATTGAGCACACTCGTATCACATATGGGATTGTCCGTTAGTATAATTTTAGTCCGTAACATGTTCGTCACTTTGCTGGGTGAATTGTTGGTTTTTTGTTACAAGTGGTTACGCAGCTTTATTTTCTTAAACGTGACTGAAGTGTTACGTCGGTTTACGTCAGTCAGGGGTAGTCATGTTAATTTGTGGCGGCATCTACAACGCCACATGCGAACTACACATCAAAGACCTGGGGGCCTATTACGAACTTTAAAAAAACCAGGCAAGTTCCAGGCAATTCATTTCACTGGCTGGTTAAATTTCGTATTACGACATTCCTAATTCTAACCGACTTCACGCTGGGTAGTTTGTCTATGGCTGGCTTGTATTTCTCTGCCGTAACGTTCAGAAACACAATTAAATATTTATCGGTAAGTTACGGTTTTATTTAATCACATATTTTGTGGTAAAAATAAGCAATTTATATTAATCTAGTTACTTTAGTATAAAATTAGGTGAAAATACGAACGCACTGTATATTATGCTACCTATATAATTCATTCATATTATAATTTTTTGAGTTTGTAAATTGTCACGCGAGATTAGGTTTCCGAACGAACTCCACTTGAAGGTCAGCGGGGAATTCGACCACATGGAAGAGTATTGTTTCATTGTTTCACAAACTAATATGAACACTATCTTATTGTTTGTTTAAATACTTCCATTCGTAAGAATTTTCGGGGTATAAACAAAAATATGGCGTAAGCTCGTTATTGAGTATTTTCCTATTCGGTTTTGAGTATTTTCCTATTCAGTGTAAGAAAGTTCTTAGATATGATATTTTAAAGTTGTATCCGGTAAATCCGTGAATTTTGTATGACAGTCCCTGACATGTCTCAACTCCTCACTTGATTAAGTTGATATCGTTCAATGAATGGCACATCATCCATGTCGAACGCATTAAGGCTCTTACATACAGGCGACACCCGATGCGACACAAAGGAACCGCGTGTCGCGTGACGAGCGGTGCCTTTGTGTCGCGTCGCGTGTCGCGCCCTGTTTGTTGGAGCCTTTAATTTGATCACGAAGTCGTCTCCAACTCCTCACTTGATTAATTTGATATTGTTGAATGAGTTGCACATCATCCATTTCGAACGCATTAAGGCTCTTACGTACAGGCGCGACACGCGACGCGACGCAAAGAAACCGCGTGTTGCGCGACGAGCGGTGCCTTTGTGTCGCGTCGCGTGTCGCGCCTGTTTGTAGGAGCCTTTAATTCGATCACGAAGTCGTCTCCAACTCCTCACTTGATTAAGTTGATATTGTTCAATGAATTGCACATCATCCATGACGAACGCATTAAGGCTCTTACGTACAGGCGCGACACGCGACGCGACACAAAGGAACCGCGTGTCGCGCGACGAGCGGTGCCTTTGTGTCGCGTCGCGTGTCGCGCCTGTTTGTAGGAGCCTTTAATTTGATCACGAAGTCATCTCCAACTCCTCACTTGATTAATTTGATATTGTTCAATGAATTGCACATCATCCATGACGAACGCATTAAGGCTCTTACGTACAGGCGCGACACGCGACGCGACACAAAGGAACCGCGTGTCGCGCGACGAGCGGTGCCTTTGTGTCGCGTCGCGTGTCGCGCCTGTTTTGTAGGAGCCTTTAATTTGATCACGAAGTCCTTTTGTTCATTGATTCGTTATTTTGATCAGAAAAGTCACTTTCCAGGAACTCAAACAGTTCATATTCGTCGCACATAATATTTTCTTTTGTTATTTATTTATTACTCGAGTAACTTCGGCAAATAAACCCAAAACAATTCAATAAAAGCTCCTCTGAAGTAGCGTAAACTGAATGGATTGTGAGGTTACTTTTTGACAAGTTGTTATATGAAAAGAAATGTCAAACGAACGTTCGTAATACGGTATTGCCAGGCAATATTCGGGCAGAAGTCGGCCAGGGTGTCACGTGACCGCTGACTGGCTTGTTTAGCGAGTTCATAATACGAAATTGCAAGGCAGTTCTGTTTACGCTGTAAACTGCCTGGAAATAAGAGTTCATAATAGGGCCCCTGATGTAACACAAATCCTGCATCGCGCAACTAGAGATTACCGTGAGACTGACATATATAATTATACAGGGTTATTTGTAAAACACCAACAACCACTCAGGAGTAGATTACTAACATCATAAACAACAACATTTGTTATACGACTTTTCCGAACAAATAACCCTGTATATAAACAACATCCCAACATTAATCGTCGGGCAGTTGCCCACAAGACACAATACCCGTCTGGTCGGAGGATCCTCCCTTTTCTATAGAGGATGAGTTTACAATCCGATCCAGCCCGTTTCTTGCTGTCCTCCCCCCGCGGCGCCCTAAGCCGAGCTCCATAATCCCACAAGGGATGCCCTCAGCGTGTAGTCGCTTAGTTTTGAATTTATGGAGGCACCCACAGGAAAGTCCCGTTAAGCAGACGACAACCTCCTAGGATGAACGGCGAAAAGCCATTCCAAAAAAAAAAGCCTAGAACTATAGCTTTCATAAAATTTTATCATAATTATCAGTTTCAAATGATGGTCGCGGAAATGCAATGTTACAATGCTAGAAGGATACGTATACGTCATAAATGGCGCTACTATCGTCAAACCAAAAAAAGCGTTGTTTCACAAAATTATGCCACTAACGTTCGTTAAAAAATAACGATTACAGTAACCCACTGGTTAACGTCATTTTATTATTTTACATTTGAACTTTGACGATCGGTTTTTATGCAGTGAAACAATGCTTTGTATTTAACGAACGTTTAAAATCGTTATTATTTGACGTACGTATGTTACTTTAACGAACTGTTTGAAACAACCGGCCCGTAGTCGTGAAAGTCGATGAAGTTGTATTACTAGCTCGCCTCCAATTATCCACATTCAATAACGTTGCACCTTTTGTGCGTGTTTCCAGTTGGTTTCCTCGTAGACATCGCCACGTTCGCTCACTACGCTGAGAGTATGCACCCTAACTTTAAGCTCGGTGTCTACTACGTGCGGTTCCATCGACCTTTTAGGTATCTTTGTAAGTTCCACTGGTTTTTCATTAAGTAAAGTAAATTCTGAAGTCTACACACTCCCATGTCTGCCAAAATTAAGTCGCAGTACTCGCAGTAACGAGATAATAATTAGATTACAGCCCACTCCCTCTCGAAGAGAGGAGGCCTGTGTTCCAGCAGTAGTGGGAAACATTATAGGCAGACTATGCTTATGCTATTATGCTACTCGCAGTAACAAGGCGGCGATTGCATGGGCGTACCCAGCATTTTTTTGGGGTGGGGCAGAAGTTAATTAACTCGATAAGTAGTAGGAATTTAAAACTGCTCATTATTTACTAACCTTATTTCAATATTAACCTGCGAGCGTTCTGGCTAAATCTAGCGAAAAAATCGTTTTACATTTTTGTGCTATATAATTATTAATTGCAGAGGACAATAGATTTTGCATCCATAGCAGTCAATTCCACAAAACCTAGAAACTCTTCACGAACCAACAATTTTCTTCATAAAAAAATCGAATACTAATGGGAAGTTGCTCTTTTACTGATGTGTCACCCAGCTGTCGTCTGCCAGGATACTGCAGGCACGTGCATTCTTTACATCAGCTGTGATAGTCTCTAATGACATCCCCGAATAGATCGATAATATGAATAATTAATGCTGTCACTTAACAAACCTAATTTTTTAGCTTCGAGTCAGGGACCAGGGTGGGCCAGATGCCCCACCTTCCCCCACCGTGGGTACGCCCATGGGCGGTTGCTAAGACATACGCATGAAAACACAATGTCTAAAATTATGAGTACGTCTCCGAAAGTACGTCATCATCAACCTAGGCTTTTCCCAACTATGTTGGCATCGGCTTCCAGTCTTACCGGATGCAGAGATATTTTACTTGGAGCGACTGACTATCTGACCTCCATAACCCAGTTACTGGGTAACTCGATACTCCTGGCAAGACTGGTTGTCAGACTTTCGGGCTTCTGGCTACCCGTAACGACTGTCAGAGATCAAAGTCAAAGTCAAAGCATTTATTTCAAATAGGCACATACATAAATGGCATTTCTTAACGACAAAGTGTACACGGAAATAAAATTGATTCTAGTTGTCCCTTCCAAAATAAGTTTTGCATGGAGAAGAATGGGCAAGAAACTCCACCGTTACTCTTTTATGTTAACTGTTTTACAATACTTTTCAACACACTTGCTCGTAATGTGGCTCTTAACGAACCGCTTTTAGGTCCATAATGCAGTGTATTAAAAACGCGTGCTTTTTACTTTACCTATAATATCTTGAATCTAACTGTTTTGTAAATTAACATTATGTCCTATTAAAGAGAGCCGGGTGATCTGTAACTCTAGACCTTCCTACCTCAGACACCTTTCTCTTCAGGGTGAAATTGAATTCATGGGCATCCTCTTAAGGGGTCATTTTACTCATCATTATGAACAACTTTCACTGTGGGACAAACCTTGAAATCTCGAAAAAAATATCAGCTGTTCCCTACATTTTGACGAGCTATGCAAACAGAAATGTAGGGAACAGTTGAGTCTTTTTTCGCGATTTCAGGGTTGGTCCCATAGTGAAAGTTGTTCATAATGATGAGTACAATGACCTCTTAAGAGGATGCCCATGAATTCAATTTCGCCCTGTATATAAAGATTGTGCATTTTCTTAACCACATTACTTACCGAGGACTGTAAAAGAAAGAAAGCCCGAAATCGCAGGTATTTGTGCCTCGAGCCGCAGGCGAGGGTTGTAAGTATGTTATAGAGGGCTTTCTTTTTTACTGCCCGTGGTACACAATTTTACGTCTTCACCTGGCCATAATGCGAGAACTCACATTATGGCCAGTTGTGACGTAAATAAAGATTTATGATTATGATTAACTAACTGTCTTTAATTGATGAAGTGCAAAATGAAAAGAAAAGAAGTGTTCCGTAGATGTTTTGTAAACTCGCAAGACTTATTTATTTTAAAGTGAACAAATGTTTCCAGGGTCTTTGAATGACTACAGTCTGAAAGGCAGCATACTGGGAACTGCTCTGAAGTATTGCTACATTTTCACAGTGTTGAGAATCTCTTGCGCTTATGTTTGGCAGCATGTCGATAGGGTTTGTATTTACTTCATTGTTGTTAATAATACTTACCAGCCTATTATTTTCCAACTTTGCTCAAGGCGGGTTAGCGATTTCAGACTTATATTAATTACTAGCTTCTATCCGCGACTTCGTCCGCGTGAAATAAATTTTATGTTCCCCGACCCACCGCGTTGCATCGCATCGCATTACTTCGTTTTGGCTTAGCGTTATTTCTGACTTTTTTCTTTTTGCTCGACTCCTAAGGGTCTTAGCGTGATGATAAATAGTAGTATAGCCTTCCTCAAACACAAAAAGATTTTTTTTAAATCGTGCAGTAAGTTTACCAGTTCCAGTTTCCAGCTCCGCGTTCAAACAAACAAACAAACAAACAAAAAAACATTTTTTTTATTAGTATGGAAAGAAGAATGAAATGAAAGAAAAATATTTTATCTGGGACACGCACAGGAAATACAAAAATTAATAAAGAAGCATTAAAACATTCGAACAGAATTGACATATTTGTTCGAATAAACAAAACAAACCAAAAAAGCTAGCTATGATATTTTAGTATTAGTTGTTTTTAGGTGTCGTTTTTTGTATTAGAGATTTTCAAGTGGTTTTCTAATGTTGACAATAAAAATGTTTTTTTTCGTTTAGATAATTCCTACGTACTATATACCGGATCAGAATTCGCGAGATCAGCTCGAGCAGATAAAAAGGAACGATGCAAACAATCCAGTCGGCTTCCTCAGCACCTTCTACATCATCAGCAAGATGTTCATACCTGTGGGGTAATATTTTTTAGGGTTCCGTAGTCAACAAGGAACCCTTGTAGTTTCCCCAAAAGCTGTTATTTGGCATGTATATACATATATACATGCTAACTAACAGCCTTCTAGTACTACTACTACTACTTTCTAGTACAGTAAAAGCACGAACGGCGGTAAATCTTAGGATTTACCGGTAAATTCTAAGATTTACCGAGTCTCAGCGGAAAAAGTTAGTTTTTTTTTATAATCTTTAATTTCGTGCTTTTACCGGCAGTTTTATTCAGTCGGTATATCTTAGGTTTTACCGCGGACTTATTTACTTACGTAACTATTTGAAAAAATAAAAATTGAATACTCGAGCCCCGTTTGAGTATTATCTAATACTAGCTTCTGCCCGCGACTTCGTCCGCGTTAAATTTCTTGTTCCCCCGACCCACCCCGTCGCAACAGATTGCCTGCCCGTGCTTTTACTTCGTTTTCGCATAAACTTTCATTAAAAAAAAATGCTGTTCTAGTTAATAGGAATGTAATTCTTCCTCAAGAATTGGGCTGTAAAATGCAAAAAGATTTTTTCAAATCCAACTCGCAGTTCCAGAGTTTCCGCGTTCAAAAAACAAAAAACCTGCCTAGTGCGAGTCGGACTCGCGCACGAAGGGTTCCGTACCATCCATACAAATCCTTATCCTTACTAATATTATAAATGTGAAAGTAACTCTGTCTGTCTGTCTATTTGTCTGTCTGTCTGTCTGTATGTTACGTTTTCACGCCTAAACCGCTGAACCGATCGTCATGAAATTTGGCAAAGATATAGCCTGGGATATGGAGAAGGATTTAGGCTACTTTTTTACGCGATAACCGACATCCACGCGGGCGGAGCCGTGGGCAAAAGCTATCCATACTAATATTATAAATGTGAAAGTAGCTCTGTCTGTATGTAGGTCTGTCTATCTGTCTGTATGTTACGTTTTCACGCCTAAACCGCTAAACCGATCGACCTGGGATATAGAGAACGACATAGGCTACTTTTTTACGCGATAACCGACATCCACGCGGGCGAAGCAAAAAAAACGGCAAAAAAATCATGTCCGTTGTATGGGATTAGGCCCCCCTTAAATATTATTTTTTTCTGTTATTTTGTATTTGTTGTTATAACGGCAACAGAAATACATCATATGTGAAAATTTCAACTGTTTAACTATCACGGTTCATGAGATACAGCCTGGTGACAGACGGACAGACAGACAGACAGACAGACGGACAGCGGAGTTTTAGTAATAGGGTCCCATTTTACCCTTTGGGTACGGAACCCTAAAAATTAACTCTTCAGCTTTAGAATAGACTACCTCGCAGAGTTGATCATTATTTTGCTGCGGAGTTATTATAAAACAGTTATATCTCCTAAGTTATTCATTGAAATTAAATGATGTAAGGGCAACTTTGTTCAAAATTAAATACTTGTGATGAATAACGTATTTATTTGGATAAGGATTAATACCATGTTTAGGAAAACTCCTTCGCAAATAATGAATTAATTTCGAACAAATTTGATTACAATAAAAAAGGTTATGGTGAGTCAATCTTAAAAGATAGACATATGCGGTCGCGGACTTTTTTCTAGAAAATTTAAAGAGGAACAATTCCATCATACATGATATTTGCTTAACTTAAACCGTTTACGCAGCGCACGCAACGGAAGCTCTCAAAAAGGAATAATTTTTCCCGTTTTTGCAACATTTTTCATTTATGCTCCGCTCCTTTTGGTTGTAGCGTGATGTTATATAGCCTATAATATTCCTCAATAAATGGACTATCCAACACAAGAATTAAAGAATTTTTCAATTCGAACCAGTAGTTCCTGAGATTAGCGCGTTCAAACAAACAAACAAACTCTTCAGGTTTATATATTAGTACCTATAGATGACTGGTTCGAAAACCGAAAATCTTACGAAAGGATGATGCTCATTTTAGTACCGTTTTCCAATAGCCATATGTAATAACATCGTTGAACAGCTCTTTTTAAACTGAATATAAGTTAACATTGCGCCTAATTCCAAATCCTTGTCCGTTCAGAGTTATAGTGCACCAAACAATATCTGAAAAAAAAAAAAAAAACAAAAATTGTATTGCTGAAACTGACAAGTTTCAGTTTTTTTTTCCAGCTATTTCATAATAATTCGCCTTTATTTTAATAATTAGTAGCAAACGTCGTAAAAGATCGTGGTTATGATGATCGATTACTACTTACGAAAAGTAGGTATGGAAAAGTTTTTTACCTTTTTTGACTTTTCTGGTACTCTAATTTCAGTTCGTCCAAAGAGTCTTTGAACCCCTATACGAAACTGCATCGATATAGGCTAGGCATCATAAAAATAAAATTTAAGAATTAATGTTTTTCTTGCTGACTGGTACCATTGTTCTAAAATCTGTGAATGGAGTTAGTAATTACTCAATTAAGAAGAAGAAATTAATTAATTGAAGTTAATTAATAAGATAAGGAAAAACGTTATTAGTTAACGTAGGTAGCGAAGCTACCCCCCCCGGTGGGTTCCCGCATTGTCGAGGCGGGGGGGCTTAGTAGCCGTGGCTTGGAGGGCCACGGTGAAGCTAAGAGGAACCCGAGGAGGGGGCCGCTCGTCAGGGCTTTTGCGGCTAAGCCGACGACGTAGCGGCCGTAGGTTGCGGTGCCGCTTCGGCGTCGAATGTCGAATGGGCGGCATCGCGGCTGAGTGTGGGAGGCCGCGGCGGGAAAGGAGTGCTGGTATTGCGGTGAGCCGTTCTCCCTACCTTCCGCGGCCTTGACGGGGTCGCCACCGTTGAATGGCGGACGCGGTGGGGCCGCAGATGAAGAGGAGTGTCGGTATTGCGTTGGCCACTCTCCCTATCCTCTGCGGCCGAAAAGTGGTAGGCGGCGGGGCCACTGACCTGACCCGTCGCGGGGGGACCAGGGGCGCCTGGACGTGAGGTCGTCTGGCGCGGAGTCCCAGGTGGAGGCCAGCAGGCAAGGGTGCGGGGCACCCTTGCCTGTATTGCACAGGCCTCCACCAGTGTCGGCCGGGAATGGCCAGGTGTTCCCGGTCATTCCCATATCCCTCCCAGGTGGAGGGGCATGCGGGGCCCGCCAGCTAGGCGGGCATGCGCCGGGAGGGTTGTGGACGTAATGGCTGTGCCGGTTTCCCATGACCCTCCCATCAAGGCGATGAGGGAACTCCGCTGAGTTTTAGTGGGTATACTGCCTATTTTGGCAGGGAGTCCCACATACCCCGTCTCGTCCCCCGACGAGCGGGCATGCGTAATGCATTTCTCAGCGTCAAAAAAAAAAAGATAGTGAAGCTACAACGGTTAAGGTAGCTTCCGTTACTGCCTCGTCTCAACTTCCACCGTATCGTCCGATCGAACAAGCAATCAAGACAAAGGCCATTGCAATTCTTGTACTAAATCTTAATACCTTTCTAATGGTATATCATACATTTCTATTGGAGCGGGCACCAGTTTCCATACAATTCGTGGCATCATCCTTTGGACTTATTCTGGATAAATAAATGCTTTATTTTCTGCAGTGTAGTAAATATGAAAGTATACTATAATATAACAAGTAGACATGGACTCGGTCCTTTCCTTTCAGTAGTACAAGTCAGATAGTGGTGCAGTGGAAGTGTTTCTTCAGTTAGTCTGCGATTTTACAATTTCACCGCAATATTTAACATTCCTCAATAAATTTTTCCTTAGACCCTCAATCTATCCTGACAACGACGTGGAACGCATCGTTTGCCTCTTCATCATGATGACCGGCTGCCTGATAGTGAAGGGCGCGGCCGTAGCCTCGCTGTCCCTCATCATCAGCCTTAACATGAGGCCTGAGGAAACCTTCCGCTCGAGATACAGGCTCATGATGAAGGAAATGGTGAGGATACCAGGGTAACATATTGAGCAAGGTATGCTGAAGACCATGAGGAATGGGGTGTTCCCACAAGTGACACCTAAATGTACATCTGGCGCATCCTGTGCAACCAGCCCCTTTACAGCCATTCTGAATGGCTAATTTCTACCACGGCTAGCTATTCTTCATCATCATCATCTCAGCCGAAAGACGTCCACTGCTGGACGTCTAGTACCGCCATTTCGGATGGTTCTGTGCTTCCCGCATCCAGCGGATTCCTGCGGCCTACACAAGGTCATCGGTCCACCTTGTAGGAGGCCTTCCAACGCTACGTCTTCCGGTACGCGGTCGCTACTTCAAAACCTTTCAGCCCCATCGCTGATCTGTTCTGCGAGCAGTTATGTGCCCTGCCCACTGCCACTTAAGTTTGGCAATTCTTCGGGCTATATCGGTTACCTTGGTTCTCCTGCGGATCTCTTCATTACTGATTCGATCACGTAGGGAAACTTCAAGCACTCTCAACTCTCGATTGCCCTTTGGAGCAATTATATTCTTCATAGTTTCTACCAATACAAGAAGTTCTGCTGGATGAAAATTTTAATGAAAAAGCAGTAGGTACTTTTGTGCTCTTTATCTTATCCTCTATTTAGGGGAAAACGTCAGGGTAGCTCGCGAAATTCAAATTTTCTTACGTTTTTTGCAATTTGCAGGTCAGTATCAAACCAGTATGTTGATCTAAATATGATACGCGACCGTAACAAATATGTATTTATGGAATTATAATCATTAGAATTAGTAATACAACTGTAATACAATTTCACGGGCCATCCTGACGCTCCTCTAAGTGTTTGTGGGTACATAAATAAATAGAAATAGGTAGTACCCGATTTTATACTTTCGCTAAGCTTCGGTATCCTATTGGATTTTCATCACTATCGGCTCTAGCACCCCCAAAAACTATGAAAACGACATCCATCATAGAAAATTTGTAAATTTTTGCAGCAGCCTTCTTGGATTTTAATTTTGACCTCAGTATATACCTAGCACCCTCGAAAATCATTAAAACGACAACCATAATGAAAAATCTGATAATAGTCGCCATCTTGGATTTTAATTTATAGGTGGTAAAACCAAATTTTTGTTAGACGCGCATTTAAAAATTTAAAAATTTAAAACTGGTTTATACCATTTGACGGCCAAATCTACCACCGCACGCGATCATTGGTCAAATCAAATAGCCCGCGTTTCTCTGGCTTCCTGTTACACATTTCCGTCCTTTTCACAAAATCACTCCCACAAAGCGAGAGGAAAGATGTTACACAACTTGTTGTGTTGTTCAAAAACTTGAAATCCCTATTATGAAGGCAACGCATTCTTAGGTAAAGTTTTGGTTTCATAAGAAAATGGTGAACACATTAACGCCTGTCCAAATACAGAGCGTTTTTTGACATCTTAATAATTAATACTGGTGAAAATTACAGATTTTCATGACGGCACCGCTTTTTTAGAAAACACCAGCTTAACCGAAATTGTATAGACATCTAGGTAATTTCTGTGTCTTTATATTTTAGTCTGACACGCACGTCCCTACGAATCTTCGCGCGAAGGTGAAGACGTTCTACAAGATGTACTGGCACAGACAGCGAGGAGTGTCGGAGACGCAACTGCTGCCCACCTTTCCGCCGACGCTGCCCGCTGCCATATACCTCGATATCTACTTTGAAGCTACGCAGAAAGTAACAACTTCATAAGTGGCTACACAAATAAAGATTCACCTTAACTTTGTATACCTTTAACACACACCCAAGAATGTTTGACTGTTTTATTAATGACCCGGCTCCCTGGGTCGCATTCCACCAGAACACGTGCCTCGTATAGCCATGGGCTGACGGCATCGTTAAAGTTGCAGGAAGGAAACACCTTGTCGAGAGAAAGACTCCCAGAACCGAGGCGAATGCCAGAAATAAAGAATGCGCTTACAAGCAGTGGGTGGTTTCAGACAGAATTGATATAAATAGCCATTAAATCCAAATGACAAATATTTTATTTCACATAAGCCACCTTACGAAACTTCAGATGCTATATAGGTGCACGGTTACAATTTGTCGACAAGAAATTCCATGGTTACTCTTTTGAAAATAATTGGCTTTTACAATGTTTTCAAATTAGGCCTGTCAACAAGTACCAGGTACTTAACAAAACAGATAATGACCAACAAATCGAAACATCCATGAGTCTACATGGCCTAGATAAATAAAATAATAATAACAAAATAACCCTATAAAAATCAAGTAAATGAGAGAAACTCGCTTAACCCTGTTTCAGGCTCGAATTCTCCGAGACCTGTCTCTTCAGATGCTGTCGGAGCTCGCGAAGAAGATGCAGACCATACACTTCATCCCTGGAGACACCATCATCAAGCGTGGCTCTAAAAAGTGCAAGATCATTTACATCACTTATGGAGATGTTGAAGTAAATTATAACTTTTTCTCCATTCCATAAGTTCAAATAAAAATTTTAAAAGGAAAAGGGAAATTCTTGTGTGCGTTTTTCATCCTGATATTTCCGTAGCAGCCCGGAGTATGAAGTACCCGATTATTGGCAATGGGCTCGCTTTGTTTCCTATGGGATGCGTTCAGCCAACTCTCGAGCGTTTTGCTTTCGTTTTGCGTAACTGTAGGTACGGTAAATTTCAGCTCGAAACATACCTGGGCCTCAAGTCTGCTATTACAATAGTGTCAGAATGGTCTCGCCATTGTGAGTATTTGACAGTGTTTGTATGGCAAATTTGTCAAAAACTCACAATGAAGAGACCATTCTGACACTATTGTAATAGCAGACTTGAGGCCCTGGCGGAATGTGGGTATTCTACTACAGTTTTATCTTCCTACTCCGGGAATTTAGGTGTGATGTTATGGTGCATATCATATATTGTGGAGACCGGTACAGATGCTGACAGCGGAGGACGACAACACGGCGATACTGCGGTTGACGCGCGGCACGGTTCTCACGCCATGCGGCGGCGTGGTTGCACCTGCGCTCAGTGTCTCGCACCTCGCCGTGCGCGCCGCTACCTTCTGCACCGCGCATGTGCTGAAAGCCTCCGAACTCTGGCGGGCAGTCTACAAGCACTCCGTGTCCCAGGACCATGCGGGACCCATACTGGCTTCCTTCACAGTTCAGTATAGCGATACCAGATGTTCAGTCACGAGCATGTAACGCTTACGCAAGATTAAAAAGCGATTTTCTCCTGAAGTGATGGTGTTACCAACATAGTATTTTCGAAGGTCTTTTCTCAAAATAACCATCGTTAATTCACGATATAACCGCTTTGGAAGTTTACGTAAGTGTACCTACAGTATTTTAATCTCTCGAAGCGACGCGCGCTTTACTTGTGGTTATAAAGTGTATAAACGCGTTGTGAATGTGTGTGTGAGCGCATGAGCTCTCGGTACCGCCTCCGAGACATGGGTGAAGTTTGAAGTGTGTGCATTTTATGTGCTGTCGCTACTCATCTTCACGCACACATTCACAGCATGTTTGTAAACTTGGTTACCACAAGTAAAGCGCGCGTCGTTTCATAAAATAAAAATACTGTAAGATATTAATGCTTGTGACCGTACGACCGTAGTATATACTCGTAGATTTGGCATATAGACTTTAAGAAAAAGTTTGGCTATGTAGTTTTTTAATTTTTTATAAATGGCATCTTGCAAGTCAACCTAGGTGATTGTCGTCTGCTTAAAATTCCTGTGCCTCAATAAATTAACCTTTCATATGAACGTGCATCCACGCGAGAAACAATGGTTTTTTAATTGTGTCTGTAATTACGGCATATACGAGAGGTTAAGGCCTTCAGCCAGGTAAAAAACTTATAAACTCGGCGACTACACGCTAAGGGCACCCCCTATGGGGTACGGACCTCAGCTTAGGACGTCGCTAGGGGAGCACAGCAAGGGACGGGCTGGATCGGATTATTCGGCTATGTCATCTCTGTCACTTATACGTGGGTGACAGTCTTAGTAATACGTCCAAGTACTGTACTGTTTTATCACACTTTAATAAATATAATTTCATTGTTGATAGTTAAAAACGTGGGTATGTGGAGGTCAGATAATAAGCAGTCACTCCATGTAAAATACTTGTATTTACTTCATCCGGTTAGACTGGCACCTAGACTGGACCCAAATATGGTTTGGAAAAGACTAGGCAGTGATGATAGTTAAAAATGTAGCTGTATTAAATAAAATATGCGAATTTCTTTCACAGGACCACGTTGAAAGGGTGAAGAGACATTACAGCATGAAGATACCAGATCAAGCCGTGTTAGTATTCCATCTGTGATCTGTATGATGCAATTATAGTAGAAAAAGATTGGACGAAAATAATATAATGACAAAGCTTCATCTATACACCTATACTCCTAACCCAGCATCCTGCGAATGGCAGCCCTCTTATTTCTTTAATCGGCTGAAACAGGGTATGTTAAAAAAAAAAAAAAAAAAACAATGAATAATAATAATAATAAATTCGTTTATTTGCAAACAAGAGTCACTGTTACATAAAAAAGCTTTGCCTTCTGAACTAGGTAGTTAACCTGTATCCATAGAGTATGATAAGTATATATCCTGTATCTCAGGAGACATAATGAATGAATGACTGAATGATGATGTGAATGATGGTATCTTTGAATTTAAGAAACCTACAGATGTGCAAATTCTTATTCGACCTTATTGCAAGAGTAAACGTTAATAATATATATAACTAGCTTTTGCCCTAGGCTCCACCCGCATGGACATCGGTTATCGCGTAAAAAAGTAGCGGTTCAGCGGTTTAGGCGTGAAAACGTAACAGACAGACAGAGTTACTTTCACATTTTTATTATTAGTATGGATGGATAATAATAATAAATAATCATTTGCACGATTAGGTCTCTTAGATTAAAATAACTACCACACTTCAACGACACCACGTGGACGGGCGCTAATTTGTATAAAAAAGTATTTGCATGAAATTGAAAAAAAAAGACGCGACTACACTGTCATAGGCGGAGTCGATCAGGGCCTCGAGTCTGCTATTACAATAGTGTCAGAATGGTCTCGCCATTGTGAGTATTTGACAGTGTTTGTATGGCAAATCTGTCAAAAACTCACAATGAAGAGACCATTCTGACACTATTGTAATAGCAGACTTGAGGCCCTGTCTGCAAACACTTGCCACACCAAAACCACATCGCAAAGACCAGCGACAACGCAACTGCAAGAAGCTGCTGCGAAACTATTCACAAGGAACGGACCCATAACGCTCTCCCTTTTACCAAAACTAACTATAATCAAGCTATTATCGTCAGCCGCAAGAGCAGCATCCTACAATTTAACCGTAACCTGATGTCGCTGAAGGGAATGAAGGATGAAAACGGAATTCCACTTCTGGCCAGTTCCGACATCTTCCTGGAGATCGCTGGCTGCTACATCATGAGGAATGTTAGTATGCTAATAAAGGGTACCATACATGTCAGGTTTACCTTCATATCCATCTGCTCTGGACTAAAATCCGTGCAGTGTAAGGCTGTTACGGCTTCCAGGTCGAAATATTACGTGCGTCGGTTGGAACAATTACTTCATTTTTTATATTAGACGAATCGTTTGAAGTGAGCAGTTGATCGTTGTATGTGTATGTGCACACAACGAGTAAGACCGAACGGATCAGATATGCCTGCTCTGTTGTATCATGTGCTTATGGTAGATTTATAACCTCTAGTTTAATAACAAGAAAGTTTGCTAGTTTTTGCTTCTCAATTTTCATGATGTTTTGCTTCTGTAACCGTAATGACATTTTTCTTATATCTTTCCCCAGCGCCCTGATGCTACTTTGACCGACCAGTCTGATGAGATCTGTCTACGGCCGTCGTTCCCCTGCATTCTGCAGCCAAATTCCTCACTCCTGGTTGCTTGGAATTCATTCGTAGCTTTTCTCATTCTAATAGTGTGTATCGTGAGTATCAAATACCTGATAATGTTTCATCGTTTTTAGATTAGAGGCCATAGAAAATGTTAATAATCGAAATAATTAGCTACCTTGTTAGGCTAGTGGTTGTAAATCCGTACATTCCCATGTTATGTAAGGTGAGTATCTTGACGCGGCATTCGGTAACACGCTGTTCACGGCCGATGACGTTTATAGAAGACTCAGACATGTGGCATTACCACGTGGTTGACTTACTAATTATTTAATTACTTAACAAATTAATTAGTTGGCTATTCTGATGCACATGGTACACCAACACCACAGAATACCCAGCAGAATTGTCTCTCCTTCTCCCTTTAATCCATCCAAAAGTTGTCTTAAAAAATAATTGTGTTACCGTATGTAATATTTCTTCTTTTAATGTCTGTAATTTATGTTATAGTAGCTTCTGCTCGCGAATTCGTCCGCGTGAAATTTCATGTTGCTCCGACCCGCCCCATCGCATCGCATTGCCTACCTGCGCTATAACTACATTTTTAGTCAATCCGTTCTCGAGATAACATCAAAAAAGCCATTCCATACAAAATGTATGACAAATTGAATTTTCTTCATAATTTTTTTCTTGATTTCTTTCGCATGTTTTAAAAGTTATTCTGCTATTCGGGGCGGAAAAAAATCGAACAAATCAATGATCAAAAAAATGGGTCCAATCGTTCTTGAGTTAATAACCCGACTTTGTTTTATATATTTAGAAGACATATGGTGTACATAATAAAGAGTATTCTATATCTATCTATCTATCTGCTGATAAAGCTTGTCCACCGCAGGCTCATCCTTACAACCTGGTGTTTACAAAGGACCGCTCCTTGAGGTTCAGGTTCTTCGACGTGGCTGTCACCGTCGTGTTCATACTGGACCACATCGTGTATCTGTCTACAGGAGCTAATGTTGAGGAAGGTAATACAAAAGAAAACCCCTTAATATTCGCTCCTCGTGTCTGTCTGTGTGACCGCGTTGTTGTTGTAAATTATGCAACGGATTTTGAGGCCATTTTCACTATTATTTAGACAATTTATTTGGGAAGGTTTTTGTGTATAATACGTTACTATTCAACTTACATGTGATAATGAAATCTCGATCGATGGCCCCACCGAATAAACGTATAAGAGAAGAATGACAACTTTTCAGCAAAAAATAAAAACGTTTAAACTTCAATATAGCTCATTTCATTGTAAATAGGTATAAATAATGTATAATCGAATTCTTAATAAAAAAATAAGGTATAGACTTGTATATTTAGTTCCTTGGCGACTCAAAAAGCGTGTAATTATAACATAAACTATTATTCCTATAATTTTTTAATTAATTATTTCCTTAGAATAAAGAAATTCACTATTACAATAGGCGTGTTTTGAGTCTAAAATTCATAAAAAAAATTAAGTGGGTGCAGGATAGGCAAAAGAATCGAAAAATTAAAAAAAAAAAAATCGTGTAAGAAGCATTGCACGTTTATTCGGTGGGGCCATCGATGTTTTGTCAAGTCGTAAAACCATGCGAAGCAGGGACAGGTCGCTAGTTATTTCAGGGAAAGACCTCTCTTTCTTCTTACCACTTGACCCGGATTCGCTATTTTAAAGCAGCTGGAGGAATGAGAGTAGCCGCAAAACGAGTAAAATGGCTTGCGTTGTAGAGGCTATTAGCTGAACAATTAACTTGAATGGGTATTACGACGAAGGAATAAAAAAAAAAACCGGCCAAGTGCGTGTCGCAAATCACAATGAAGTGTTCCGTAGTTGAAATGAATTTATCCCAAATACAATCTTAATGTTAAGATTGTATTTGGGATAAATTCATATTCATAGCTGAAAAACCTGTACATTCCAACTGCAAATGTAAGTCGGTGGACTATTACTCGTTAAACTGTCTTGTATTTTTTCACATATCCGAAAACAAGCCTTAAGATGGCAGAGGGGGGGGGGGGGCGTAGGGACACTTGACCCTAACAAAAATATTGCACTTTAAAGCTAAAAATGCTGCTAAAAATGTATTTATTTATATATAACTGCTTAACTATCCTTACAGGGTTTACCCTAATGCGACAGCTAAGAACTTAAAACTAATAAACTAAACTATATACTTACAACCAAATTAGAGAAAAAAAAAAATTAAAAACTAACAAAATTATTAAAATTAAAAATTTAAATTAAAAACACAAAAAACATAGAATTACATAAGTACTAACAAAAAACATAGTACAAAAAATATTATTATTATATAAATTAAAATTAATTATTATTTTGCTTATAGCACAAAATAAAAATAGTAGTACCCTTGCGAATTCACTAAAACAACATATAAACACATCAATCTGAGTCTGAAGGTCGTTGATGGTACGAATAGCTCTGGGAAGGGGTGCTAAAATGTGCTTTTATGCTTCATGTTTCGTAAACATGCCTGAATCGAAAAATGACACATCTGCAATATTTTTGAACGGCCTATACAACGACATCGCATGCCATGAGACACGAGAAAAAATAATCTCCACTTTACGTGTCGGGGAGGTACCCATTTTTTATTTTTATAAATATAAGTTGTTTTATTATACCACTTTGTCGGCGTGGTTAATATGTATACCCATGTTAAATTACAGGTTTCTAGTACTAAGTGTGTCTGAGCTAAGCTGCGGACAAACAGACGGATGGACATGGAGAAACTATAAGGGTTCCTTGTTGACTACGGAACCCTAAAAAACGTCTAACATTGAAAGTGTAATGCGCATTCGGTGACACCTAAAGAAAAGACCAGGCATATGCTGTAGCGGAGTGGAACAGATACATCAAAAGATATTAATACAAGTGTACCTATCACCAGGTGTCCCGATAACATTCACGCAGACATCCTCACAGCAGATGCGCAGCCACTGGTTTGTGCTGGACGTGGTGGCCACGCTGCCCATCTTCGAGTTCATCGGTGATGGCCACTTTGGAGGCATCAACAAGCTTCTCAGGCTGCCAAAGGTACAAAAGAATAGCATAAGTACCCAGTAGGCCCAGTACCGTGTGCCCAGTAGCTGGCCACGTTAGTTGCGGCATCAGTGGAGTTTTTTAAGACCTCTAAAATGTGTAGGGACGTTGGACGCTCCAGTAAGTGAGTCATGGTCTGGTTTTCTGTTTCTGACAGGGTCCATAATGATATTATTATTATAAGTTCACCATCTAATCACTTAAGAAAAGTTAAAGATGAGTTTTAAGACGCAGATATATGCCAGTGACCTTGAGTGGTTAGCTTGCGTGTTCTTTACTGTCCAGCCAGTAATAGGACTCGCCCATCCAGGAGCGCTGTCCCAAATAAGACGCATTATTAATGAATTATACATAAAAAGTATTTTAATAAAACACGTATAATAAAAGATAAATCGCCGTATCATCGCGCACATCCAATTAATGATACATAAAAACAATAAAATTATTTAGTGACACTAAATAATTTTATTGTTTTTATTTATACTCACTAAAATTATCAATGGGTTTAAGAGTTATAGCCAAAGAAAATAGTTCAATTTCAACTATAAAAAATAGGAATAAAAATACAACCGTGATTGATAAATAATGTCCATAAAACACGTATTATTCATTTATTGTTTTTGAGAACAATGCATCTTGTAGAAATGACAATTAGTTCTATGTTTCTCGGTGTTTCCAGCTGTTTCGAGTGCTCAAAAGCTTTGAAGAGAGTTGCGTGTACCGCAGCAACGTGCTTCGATTCCTATCGTACACGCTGCTGCTGCTCATCGCCTGCTACCTGGTCGCCGCCATGCAACAGAGCTTTATGTGCTTCCGGTGAGTTGTTAACTATCCTCGCACTTTAGGTCCAGTAGAAAACCAGCGTTGGGCACTGTTTCATGGTTTTCGAGGGTACTAGAGCTGATATGATATAGGCTGCGAAAATTTTTAAATTTTTCGTCATAGTTGTCGTTTTCGTGGTTTTCGGGGACAACGACGATGATGGGGTCAAAATCTAAATTCAAGATAAGTTTCCATACTGTCCATATTTATACTGTGCCTATAAGAAGTCTATAGTCTTAAAATAACATGGTAAATCACTCAATATTATGCGTTCAAACTTTCATTTTCTGTTGAAACGTATGGGAGAACTTGTTTCTCAACTACAGTGTTAAGTTTATTCTTGGGATAAATTCATCCCAACTACGGAACCCTTCATTGTGTGACAGCACTTGGCCGTTTTTTTAAAACAAATCGTGCCACATTTACGGCCGGCTATAATATACTTTGTGCTATGTCCTACAGGGCTGGTTACTGTTTGGTGACGAACTTCACACATTCCCCGTTTTGGGAGCAAAAGCCGCTGGACAGTGAGACTGCCGATCGGCTGAAATTCGGCCTCTACTGGGCCATATCGATGATCAATTTTACTTGTAAGTAACATTAAAGGTGTTATCGCTTTACAATAGTTGTTGTTTAGAACTGTGGGGTTGCGAAACACACTAACAGTAGCAATGGGTTTCACTTTGACAGTTAAACAACATTCATGGCGTTATTTAAGGCGACGATAGCCGACTTTTAATGTTTTTATACTGAAGATCACGTCTAAACGAGTAGTGTTTAATGATTTGGAAAACATATATGTTATATTAGAGCATTTTCTTAATAACTTAATATGTGAATATTTTAGATTATGTTTATATTACTTAGTGAAATTAATTCGCGTGCAACGCTAACGCGGATATAAAACTGAGAATCACGCAAAATCTATCAAGTGTATTTTTCTGAAACCTTTCACAGGGAATATCTCTACAGATATTCCCTGTGAAAGGTAAGGTCGCAACTACTTGCGAACACCCTACGGTAAGTAGGTTTTGAGACAAGTTTTAGGGTGCCTAAATAAAGGTTTATACAAGTTTATAGCTGACTATCTCTCATTCCGAGATTCACCGCACTGCACCGTTTTGGGAGCAGAGGTGATGAAATAATTTACACAAAGTGAAGCGCCTGATTGGGGTCGAACCTACGACCTACGACTCGGTATGTTGTGGTCGTTATTACTGGCCCACCACTGCTCTAACACACAGAAGGCGCTGTAAAAGTGAACCATGAAAGTGCAGTTGTCTGTAAAATGTAACTACATACAATATGTATTATACTTATATTCTTTAGTTTTGCAGCAGGAATGCATGTTCTACTAAGTAGTTCAGTGATAAAATCAACTAGTTCGTCATATAATAAATATATTAATTTATGTTATTATTTTCATCCAAAATTTGCCCTAAACTTTTATATTAATTTTATATTATTAATTTCCGATTAATTAAAAAAAAAATGTTTGACATTGATTTGCGTATTTCTATTTGACATAGTATTTATGATTTGGTGACATTGTAATTATTTTTATATTGTGATTTGTATTTATCTATAATAGTGTTTCGTAACTTGTAATTGTAATATGGGAGAACCTGAAATAAATGTTATTTTTTTTTTTTATATATAGAGTTCCTAGGCAACATTATCTATAAAGAGAAGCTCGGTCAGGTCGTATTGACTCTGTGTGCAGATCACAGGCAGACTTGGAGTGCAACCGACTGGAAGCATGTGATGTACACGGTGATAATTCTGGAGATGTGCGTCATCCTCCGTATCTTCATGGAGTCCGTATACTCCGCCACCATCATGGTCACCACGTCTTTAAGGTATTCCTCTCACTTATAAGATACGTCTGCCGTCTAGCTTATAAGATGCATCTAGCTTATAAGATTCATATAGCATAGAAGATTCATCTAGCTTATAAGATGTGTCCAGCTTATAAAATACGTGTCGCTTATAAGATTGGTCTAGCTTAAAAAATGCGTGTGGCTTATAAGATGTATGATTTTTGGTGCTTCTGCCTTATAACATGCTTAGTGACGACGACTTGGGCAGGTAAAACCAGTGAAACGATTCAGAAGCAGTCTTGGCTGGTTAAGTTAATAATACCAACAATCAACAAGATTCAAAAACGACTTTCTCGTATTGTTTTTTACCCATTTTATTTATCGAAATAAGGAGGTGTTTTGCGTATAAAATCATAGTACACATATTTGTTTGAATAAGGAAAAAATGCAACATTCGCTTCTGAATTTTATAACAGCATATAATTATGCATTTTACTGTGGGGTTGGGCTGCCGACATTGAATCCAATAAGAGGGCTGTCAGAGCCATTTATAATCTACATCGCTGCGAATCTCTTAGAGAACTATTTAAAACGATTAATATTATGACGGTACCTTGTCAATTCATTTATGAAAATATTATGTATGTAAGAAAAAATCTACATCTTTTTAATAAAATCAGTGATAGGCATAATTTTAATACTAGAAATAAAGATAAAATAGATCAACCATTTTTCAGATTATCTAAAGTACTTACATACATCTTTTATGGGGTAGGTATACTGTGTTAAATGTTACAATAAAATACCTTCTGATATATTACAATTAAATGAAAGAAAATTTAAAACTCATATAAAAAGCACACTTTGTAAACAAGCTTATTACAAATTAGAGGATTATATTCAAGATAAGAATGCTTGGAAACACGCTGGTCCTGCTCCATAGGACAATTTAGAGTCTAGACAAAATCAAACTGGTTGCTAATTTAACTGTATAATTTATAATTTTTATGATATTAATTTTTATTTTTTGTGATTAATATAAATTTAACTCACACACTTATTATATGTTAAATTTTTTTTTTTGGAAAATCATTTACAATGTTTGTAAATATGTGAGAACCATGTACCTGTCGCATTTATGAATTTTTCTGTCATTACTTCACTTTTCATTCTTTTTACCAATTGTGGTAAGTAATTTTTATTTTTATTCTAGGTACATCGTCTTCACCTATAATTATTAATTAATGTATACAAACTATTGTTAACATTCTAAAAGAGTAAGTATGGAGTTTCTTGCCCATTCTTCTCCATACATAACTACCTTTTGGAAGGCGCAACTAGAATCAATTAACTATTCATGTAATTTTTGACGTTCAAAAGTGCATCTTCATGCCTATTTGAAATAAATGATTTGACTTTGACTTCGAACATATTTTTTCTCTAAATAGCCTGTACCTGTAAACGCTTTAGTCCGATAGTGTCGGATATACAATAATTGTTAAACTAATTACCAGGGAGAATTACGGTTCCCGTATAGCCATGGTGAAGAGCTTCCTGATCAGGAACGAGGTGGACCCTCTATTGATGAAACGTTTCATTGCTTACCTACAGCTTTGCTGGCACACTGATAAGGTAATCAATGTTACTATATTAATTTAACTACAAGAGATAGAAAGAAAGAAATAAAAAGAAAGAAAGAAAATAAATTTATTTGACGCAGTTTAAGAAGAGAGGGCATAACCTGCTGACCAATGAAGATATATGGAAAAACAACAGATATACACACACACATACAGAACAAATAGATAGACAATCACACGGACACAACAAAACACAGACAGATACAGATACAGATATTTCTCAGAATATTATACTCTTGTTTCCACCAATAGATAGTTTCGGAAGTTGGTGGCATAAAAACACTGGTGGCCAACCTTCTTACGCAGCAGGTGACGTGCGGGCTCGGTCCAGATGACAGTGAAAACTTCGTACTTATAAAAATCGCTTGACACATTAAATTCGACTAATATTGACCTTCTATTCGAGCCCCCGCAGTTGAGACTAAGGCTAATAATGACTCCACCTTGTCCAGGCATACAAGATGACCCATAAGAAGCACTCTAACATATTCTACGACCTACCTGAGCACGTATACCAGGACATCATCGGCAGAAACCGAAGCATGTACATACTGGCCATACCATTTTTGAGAGTGCGTATATACAACGTGTTTTTTTTTTATATCACATAACTCTATAAGTTATATTCTATAAGTAAAAATAATACAACAAGCCTTGTATAATATGTGATTCCAAAATGCATAGTTTCGAAGATAATAATTATCATCAATCATATTAATTTAGGTCAAAAATTGTCACCCGTATGACGAATTGATACTTTTGCGACGTTGCCAAACTGATGAAACGGTGACTAAGTTTCATTGATAAATAGGAGTAATTCATTTTCATTCAAACCAATCATTCATATTTAAAGCTAAAAAAATGCAACGTTGTCATATTTCACGTAGGGTTTTTTACATTAATAATCGTGACTATTTCGAATTATTTTGTATGAAAAATGAAAACAAAAAGAAAAGATCATTGAAAAATAATTGATATGCCAGTTGATACTTTGATATAGTCTCATTCTGAATACCCTAGAGTTATGGAATATAAAAAATAAAAAAACACCTGGTATAATATAATTCGTTGGTCTAGCGATCCCAAATGCGACAGCTAAGTCTGGGGTCCAGCACGTCGATTTGGTAATTAACAAACTAGCAATTGAAATCCAAAGAATTTTGAAGGAAATTCATCATCCATTTCATTGTATGTCTGAAAAATTCGTCTGCGCGAGAACGTAAATAACGCAATGAATAATCTTGAATTGTCAAATTGAAAGACATCACCATTGTAAGTGGGTTACACAATGAGGGTTTTTTTAAATGACGTTGACTAGGTGGCAGCACTGAGACGTCAGGTCCGGGCATCTGTTAAAAGTGTCAAAGCGTCTATATTTTCTTTAGTCGTAACTGAATGATGAACGAATTAATGATGAACGTCATCATATATTTTATATTCATTGCCGAAATGGGAGACTTCTTGTCAAAATGGCGCCAACTGGAGGCGTGAATGTTCATGAAAACCCTCATGTAGCAGTCGTTCTCAAACATACTTGAATTTTACAGATGGCCAATAAAGAGGATCTTAAGGCTGTGACGTCATCTGTTAAACTGTTTTACTCGTCGCCCAATGAGATCCTGCTCAATACTGGAGAGCTTACCAACGAGATGTACGTCATCAAACAGGGCATCTGTGAGGTCAGTCAACACTCAAAGTCAAAGTCAAATAATTTGTTTCAAATAGGCACGAGGCACTTTTGAACGTCAACAATTACAAAAATAATTAGTTGCCCCTTCCAAAAGGTAGTTACGTATGGAGAAATATGGGAAAAAAACATTCTTGTGACAAACATGAAAAGCTCATTTTTGGGCACATCGCATTAGACTCTACATTGTTTTTAGGATCCTATACCATCTACAACAAAGCCTTGGGCTCTGTCAGAAGTTTCGTTGTTCTTATTCTTTATTTTACACATACATTTCAGAGACATTCTTGCATTTTTCAGAATGTTCCTGAAAACATTAATAAATAATCTTTTTGATAGTTGCCTTATTGAGGTATAATAATAATAATAATGCCTAAATAGCTACATTTTACTTTTGTTTATTTATAGATTCTCGATCCTACTTCTCATAAAGCCGTTGGCACATTGTCCTCGAAGAACCATTTTGGTGCTCTGATTTGTCTGTTACGTAAGTAGATTATATTGTTATAAACGGTAACAAAACTTTAGAGGCTCAAGCGACACAGTTGATATGCAGGGCTGGTCATCGGTGACAGTGAAAAGTTGCATGGCACATGGTACAAAATCGTGTGACACTTCAATTTTCGTCTCATATTTGACCTGCTTTAAGAGTGTATGGTATGGCTTTCAGGTCTGCCGGCTTACTACACCATCCGCGCTGTCACCCACGTGCAGGTGATGTGCATACCCATGAAGGCTTTGGCGAATGCCCTAACTGATCCCCAGATAATACAAGCAATTAATTATATTAAAAAAACTCCGGTAAGCTGATCAGTAATGATTTTATAAGATGGATAGACTCATTTACTTATTTCACACAAAAGAAATAGCACAACTCACAAAAGCACAATTGAGTATAACGTCTGTTTTTTATTTCAAAAGCATCCTTTTTTTTAGGAGGTAAAAGGAATAGTAGAGTATGAAACAGGCAGAATTGCGAATGTGAGAGGAAGTCTAGAAGTTGCGAGAAAAAGATTATCAAAGTATGGGCATATGATGCGGACGAATGAGGAACAAGTCGTGAGGAATTATTTGAATATACGATACATTTGTAGATATTGAAGTTTTGTTTTGTTTCTCTACGCAGATGATCAAGTTCTACTGGCATCGTCAGCAAAACAGTTGCAAGACATGGTGATGGATGAAGCATATAAGATGAAAGAGATGAATATAAATGTGAATAAGACGAAGGTCATGGTGATTGAAAGAGGAGAGGATGTATCGGTGTGTGATGTGAAAATAAATGATAAGAGTATGGAGCAAGTAAGTGAGTTTATATTTGGGGAGTCAGTTTACAAGGGATGGAAAGATTGATGAAGACGTGGAAAGGAGAGTAAATGCGGGGAATAAAGTGAATGGCGCTATATATACGATTGTGACCAACCAGTCGATGCCCAAAAAGGCTCGACTGGCTGTTCACAATGGTGTGCTGGTGCCTACGCTTATGTATGGAAGTGAATGTTGGGTGTGGCAAAAGAAGCATGAAAGTAGAATAAATGCTGTGGAAATGCGTTCCATGGGAAGCATGTGTTGCGTGACTGTGAATGATAGGTTGAAAATTATGTGATAAGGCAACGGTGTGGTTTAAAAGAAGATGTAGTGATAAAAATTGAAAAGAGTATGCTTAGATGGTTTGGTCATGTTGAGAGGATGAATGAAAAGCGACTTACAAAAGGTATTTACAAGGCAGATGTGAGTGGAAACGCCGGGAGGGGGACGCCCTAGGAGAACATATAGTGACTTAATTGGTGATGTTCTTCAGAAAGGTCAGGTGCGTATAGCACTCGCAACCGGCGTGCATGTATGACCAGATGTATGAATGTAAACGAAGCAAAAGGAGTAAGTAAGGAGCGTAGCAGGTGGCGCTCTATAGTTTCTGCCTACCCCCATGGGAATAAGGCGTAAGTTTATGTATGTATCTAAAATTAAACAATTTTTATATGCAAAACAAAAATGTTTTGGTAATTAATTGCATCTGATTTTGTCATAAAATTTAACTTGAATTTGAAGAACACCCGTAAACCAGATGGAGACACTTTTGTTGAGAATTGCTCATATGCTAGGGTAGGCGGATGACAATGATGATTTAAGAGATGGCCTCATATTAAAATTTGATTATATTCATGAAAATTCTCTTACGAGTTAGCCGGTAACTATGTCGTAAGTCTTTAATTCCTCGTTTTGTATTTTCTGGAAGGAGTTCCAGAGGCTGCAGATGCCGATTCCCTCATTCGTCAAGTACGTACAGCCGCCTCCGACGTCGAATTTGATGCACTTCCGGCTGCACAGGAAACATGAGCCCGACTTAGAGTTCCAGGACCCTTTTAATAAACTGGAGTTTCTATCTATCTTACGGTAAGCTACTATTATTGTTGAACAAAACCTTGTGCCTGTAAAGTCTTATTGAACAAAAGCTTTAATTTTCATTATTCCTTTCAATGCGTCAAGTCTTAGGAGTACTTCAGAATTGTGTACTGAATCGATTTCTGTCATTTTTAATACAGGTAATTTTTGATCCGAAAAATAATTAAAACTACGTAGATTACAGTCACACTCCCACTGTACAGTCAAAACAAACCAATATGGACGAATTACCTACTTCGCTAAACCCTTATACGTTTGCGACCGTGTGCGTGTGTAGATTTGTAATGTGACCACAATTCTCCCACAATCAGTGTAACAAATTTAATAAATAACAATGTTTTTGTAATTTTACATGTAATTTGTATCTTACCACCCAATCCCATTTGAGTCTGGCAGCCTTTTTTCCACTTATCCAAGAAAAAACATTTAGCTGGCATGGGGGGGGACGGTTGACTCTATCAAAAATAAGCACTTTAAAGCTTAATATATCGCAAACGGAACCCTGAATCTAAAAATGGTTTTCACAAACCCGCAATATTTTTGAACGGCCTATCCAACAATACCCACTCTATGGGTATAAAAAATATCATCCCCAATTCACGTGTAGAGGAGGTACCACGGAGAACAGAAAGAAGCGGAGATGCCGCAGGGCCAAATCTCTTTAGAAAGAAACGTCGTCGCCAGAATGCGGGTGATAGGCGGGAAAATACGCCCATTATTCGTAATTGCCCTTGCCTTTCTCGCATCAAATTGGTCAAATATCTTGGTGTTCAAATTGATGATTGCCTATCATTCTCGACACACGTAAATACACTCACCTCACGACTGCGCAGGTTGATTTTCATTTTTAAGTCCCTTCGTCACATTGCGGATACTACGGTGCTAAGACTTGTATATCTCGCCCTCTGCCAATCACTTATATAATATTGCATAATTACTTGGGGCGGATCAGCAAAAACTCATATGATGAAATTGGAACGTGCTCAAAGGGCACTCCTGAAGGTTGGATGGCGGTTACCTTACCGCTTTCCTACCATCGATCTTTACAAAACATGTACGGTTCTCTCTGTTCGCAAACTATTTATTCTTAACCTTATTTTAACCACACACTCTAAAATCCCCTACGATCCATGCAAGCTTCGCTCTCAACGACGTAAACATACTGTTTGCCCCTCCTTCCGCACAAATTGTCGTTCGGCCCAACGTAGTTTCCCTTTCCTCAGTGGCTACGTCTATAACAAGGCTAATAAAATTTTAAATATATACCCTACGTGCAGATCAAAATGTAAAAAGACTATTACAAAATGGCTACTTGAATTAGATTATGCAGAGACTGAAAATTTACTAAACATCTTAAAATAATTTCGTCTATCGGAAATATTCACCTATTCAAATTAATCCTAGATCGCGTTTCACCTTACTAATCACACACAGACACACATTCACTTTCGGGCAAGTAGGTGCTCGCGCCCAGTGCCCTTCGCGGGCGCTGGGCTCGAGGACTTATATTGCACTCACGAACACACAACACTCTCCAAAGACACACAACACATCTCCTTTGTATTGTTTTAATTCTCTTCCTCTCAGTACTTGGAGTTTTCAATGTTGTAGTACGTAAGTGCATTTAAATATTGTATTATAAGGGTGTGAGCCTGGAGATCTGTCATACAGGTCCCGAACCCAGTATAGACTCCAGCTCTCACAAAGGATATACCGGAAAATGTAACTTATGCTATGAATCAAAATTGTACCTTTTTGAGAGAAATAAAGTACTTATTATATTATATTATATATATATTACATTATTATATTATATTATATATTATCCATCTAACGGTGAAAGGAATTATTACATTGTAACTGAACTAGCCATTTCTCTTTTAAGTTCGTCTACTGGCCATTTTGTCGTAACAAAGCATGATACTTTGTTCCAGAACATGTAAACTGTAGCTACAACGGTTAATGTACCTGCTCTTACTGCTCCATCTCGAAAATCCTCTCTGTATACCTTTGCCTAACCCTTAACTAGCCTATCTATGTATATGATGATCTTATCGCGGCAGTTACGTGTTCCCTCGGTATACAATCCGACCCGACGGCAAATACCTGCTTCGCTACGAGTGGTTCCGCTTCACATGTGCACTGTGCTCCGTGCAACTGTTTCCACACTACACCTACCTCGTGCTGCAGTGGCCTTGTCTCTACTATGTCACGCTCTTACTTGATCTGACTGCGTATTTCGATATGTAAGTATATCTTCAAGGAAACAAACTCAGTTATTTTGAATGATACAGTAAGCGGTGGTTAATATGGCACATTAAGTTTTTACTAAAGATGCTCCTCCAAAGGCGACTCCGCAATCGGCAGCGTCGCCCAACCGCAATGACAAACCACAGCGACTCGATATGCCGTTGCTGTTTTAATTTCAAACGCGGCGTCACAACTTCGACGGCAGCGGCATTTCTCTTCTTCAGTTTCGCGATAGTAACTTGTCTAATAACAAAAAAGTTAATTTTGCCGCTTTGTTAATGACAGCCAGTGACAGCACTACTGCAACTGGTATGCGGTCTGCGGTCGACGCACGACCGCATCGTTATGCCGAAACGTCGCCATACGGAAGCGTTTGCGATAGAAACCAGGGGCCCAAGTCTGCTACTTTTATAAATTCGTCACTCCAACACGATCCCATTGTCATTTTGCTAAAAGTTCATAATCTGCTAAATTCATAATGGTCGATCATTGGTCGGTCAATGGTCTCGTAATAGAATTGTATTACAATGGTATTTTGAACATTTATTCATGCCAGAATTCATTTCTAAATATTTTTACATATTATTTATTAGTGTTATAAGGGATCTGAAGTAGTAGGAAGTTGGAAGTTTAGTAGGAAGTTTCATTTGTCATTATGTACGAGATTACCAATTCTTTCAATGGAGTGTCAGTGGCTGACCATTGGAAAGTCATAATGACGCCACTATATTAGTAGATTACCAAACTTGTCAAAATCAACAATTATGAAATCAATGATAGACCATTTTGACACTATTGTAATAGCGGACTTGAGGCCCTGTCTTATCGCTGCAATGGGAAGTTTGTTGCGCCACTTCTTCTTTCCAGCTGAAGCTCTAGCCAGTGGTGAAGAGCGTCATTTTAGGGGACTGTCTTACTTATCTAATTTTGACGGTCGAAAATGTTGATTCTCAGCCTAATTTGAATAAATGACTTTTGATTTTGGTTAAGTGACGTCGTCGCTTGCACTCGACTTCGGCAGAGCACCTTGAAGTTCGGTTTATAGAGTCTCGTCTCTGGAAATTAACGCCAGGATACTTACTTTTTACTCGCCAAGCTGTTTCCAGCTGCTTTTTATTATCGTCAAGCCTTTACCTTAGTTTATAATTATGTATAATGTTTACCTATGGGTCAGTTTCCAACGCATGCTGATTGGCTACTTCAACGACGATGGTATCCTGGTGTACCATCCGTTCAGTACTGCATCCTACTACATCAGAGGAGGCTTCATCACGGACTTGTTTGGATGCCTCCCTCTTGAAAACTTGGAGTCATTACACACGGATTACCACGGTATGAAATTGATTGAATTGAGATTGTAGAGTAAGAGGTTGCTAGTTCTATAGCCTCACCATACAATGAACTATTGACAACATGAAATCTCTCAATTTGTGCGTACAAACTTACATTTGCATTGCATTTTACTACATTTGTTTCTTTTATTACATTTGTTCGAATGTACGGGAGATCTTGATGTTTGTTCTACTACAAAGTTAAGTTTGTTTTTGGGATAAATTCATCCCAACTACGGAACCCTTCATTGTGCGTGATCCGAGACGCACTTTGCCGGTTTTTTTTAATTGTGCCTCAGAAAACAACGCTTGTGTTATTCACTAAATAATCCTTCTTAAAATACGTTGTACAGAAGACAAGGTTCGTGTGACTCCGACGAAACAGTTCCTGATGCTAAACCGTCTGATCCAGCTGTATCGGATGACCGGAGCCATGAATGTGCTGAAGCAATACATCGAAAGACGGGACATTCTCTTGGTGTAAGACCGCATTCATTTCTGATAATAATAATGCGAAATCTCTGCGAAGAGGGGCTTGTGGCTAAGTAATAACAGACGCACGGGTCGATCGACCGGGTGAAGCTACGCTTGCCGTGGTTGGTGCGTGGATGGGTGACCATCTTTACATACCAAGCCCCCTCCGTACCTCGGAAACCACGTTAAGCCGTTGGTCCCGGCTGTCATTCGTAGATCTTTAACAGTTGTTACGGGTCGTCAGAAGCCCGAAAGTCTGACAACCAGTCTTACCAAAGGTTATCGAATTACCCAGTAGCTGGGTTGTGGAGGTGACATAGGCAGTCGCTCCATGTAAAATACTGGTATTCAGCTGCATTCGGTTAGACTGGAAGCCGACCCCAACATAGATGGGAAAAGGCTAGGCAGATGATGCAGATGATGAATGCGAAATCTCTGTGAACATAAGACAAGAAAGGTTCAAAGTATGAAAGTGGATGACTATAACAAAAGTAGCAGACAAAAGAAAATATGGATGGTAGAAAATAAGGGTGGTAAAAAATATGGATGGTAGAAAATATGGATGATAGAAAATATGGATGGTAGAAAATATGGATGGAAGTAAATATGGATGGTAGAAAATAAAGATGTTACTTATGGCTAGTAGAAAATTAAACACTAACCCCTTTATTTATAAACGTTGTTTAAAGTTAAGTTATGATTAGCGACTGTTAAACCGTACATTTTTGACGAATGTTAAAATTTGTAGATATTTATACGAATACGGTGTTAATATTTTCGCATGAGTACTTCTCCATCCAATTAATCATAATTATTCCCTCATTATGATATTAGATACTACTTACGTATGTGATATAAAAACGACGCTTTTGGAAATGTCTGATTGACGCACCATAAATCTTGGTCACCTTACTTCTAACTTGCATTATAGGTTTAAGTGCTGTGGGTCGTGAAATAAAAAAATTAGGGCTTTATTCATACTGTCTACATTTTCTTCGAAATCGTATCAGTGGTTAGCAAAAAGAATGGGACCTCTACCACAGCTCCACTAAGCACCGTCTAAGAAAACTGCGTGGCCACGGTTAAACCTTTATAACTTTCTGAATATTGGATCTACGAATTTGCGACTTTCATTGTTAGTGTTTTACAAATTCCTTCGTAATGATGACGTAGTAATTTTTCTTCTACGACATTGTGGCCGATCAGTCGAAACGGACACTATTTCCCTCATTCCTTCGCATCACATGCCTATACCATCACAACCTATTTCCACACAACTTTTCAGTCACCGGTGTCACTTTCAGACTCTTATATACTCATTTCTTATACTATTCATTCGCGTAACACCACACATCCCTCATAACATCCTCATCTCCGCTGCATGCAATTGCTTTTCATTCATCCCTTTTGTGGCCTAACATTCATTCATTCAGCAGAGACCATTGTTTTATAAATCAACCACCGAAATCCACATCCCACTAATTAACGAAATTATTCCAGCATGCAAGCAATACCTCTGTTCATGGCGTTGCTGAACTTAATAACTTGCTTCATTGTGTTCTACTCAGTGAAGATATATTACAGTATAACTGACGATGGTTACATCTGGCACATCGAGCCATTTCAGGACCAAGGAGGATCGTGGATGATTCTGTTCAAGGACACATGTGAGATTGTACAAATTTATTTTTGTAATTTTTCATTACACACTTTCCGATGAGAGAATGCGCTTCTGTCAGTTATAAACAGTCTTTTCACACTTATTTTAAGTATGTCAGCAAGATTACAGCAATCAAAAAATTAAAATCATTGTGATGCAAAACCGGACACAAAATAACTGTGAAAAGAATACGTGCGTACAAAAGAATACGTGTTTTACGAATTTAAACATAATCGTGTCCAATTTACAGGTCTCAGGATCGGATTCTCTCAGTATATAGCCGGAATATAGTAACATTTATATTAATGATAGAAATGATTCACGTCAAGATTGTAACGTCTTTATAGGGTTCCGTACCCAAAGCGTGAAAATAGCTATTTCTACTTAGTAACAACAGACGCACAGTGGAACGAATGTATGGGAGCGGTTGGACGTAGACATGTCCGAAAAAAAAGAGTAAAATTATGCCAAACTAATGATGCCATCTTATTCGATTACTTAATGCCTTCATAACTTGTGGTGATGAATTTCTTCATAACTCCCATATTTCGGGAGTAATTTGAGAAAATGTGAAATTTTACTATGAAAATGAGTGTATCGAGCTCTCTCCCTCCTGATTCCGGGCTTGTTTCAAGTAGCGGTCTCTAATATCATAATGCTAATACTAAGAGCTATATTTAATACTAAGACACATAGTGCGCCAAATGTGCACTTTCTGGGATAAAGAGTGATGTTTATTTTATAACACAATTTTTTTATTTTTTGTTTATTTTGTTGATTAAAACCGTTTTTCTAAAGGTTTACCTTATTACAATAACATTTCTGAGCAGCCAATTAGAGAAGATATAAGCTAATTAGGATATATAATTAGGGACTTAAGGTTTACATATAAAACTGATGCACTAATGATTACTGATAAGAACATTGCTATTATTTAATTACTAAATGGCTCTTAATACACTAATTTAGCATGCATCATTTACTAATTATCACAATAACTAATTACCTTGCAATATTTAACAAAGGATACCTGGGATACCTGGATTTTATATAAATAGGTCACTATTAGTAACTTTAAAATCAGTGTTGATTTACACCTCGTTGTATCCAAGCTAATCTCGCAATGTATTTTCCAAATTTTAATACAAATCTTGATATTCACGTTGCTTTATGCGCACGCGCACATAAAGATTTACGCGACTTTAACTATTTGTTCAGTGTTTTAAAAGATAACAGTTGTGTTCAGTTATGTGAAAGTGCTGAAACAAGTTTAAAAGACTGGTGTCGTCGATTTTGCTACCGCATTTATGCAAAATGGACACAGTCTGGAAGAAGCACAGATAAGTTTCGGAAGAAACATGAGATTTGGCTACAGGCTGCAATTCAATGGCCGGAATTACAGAATGAAAATATGGAACCTTCTACAGAAAATATAAGTGACGTCATCGAGCCCATAATTTCTCCTGCTAAATCTGATGCTTCAACTTGTACACATCCTAGTCCTCGTAAATCTTTTGAGGACCTTAGTAACCGGCAAAAAAGAAGACGCACTGAAGATAGTCTTTCATGCAGCAGTAGCAGCGCTGAAATTATGTTTTCGGCCGAAAGGGCGCTTCAAAAGGCAGGACAAAGCGATACAGCTTATGTTATGAAATACTTGACGGAGAATCCAGAAGAGGCCTCAAAAATCAAAGCCTTCATTGAAGGTAAATCAATTCAGGTACGGGAAATATCCCCTTTGAAGGCATTGGCTCTTTATGTATCGATGAACTTATCGAAATGGCGCTATAACACTCTTCGGGATTTCAACACTCAAGAAGGAGCTCTTCAATACCCGAGTTACTACATGTTGGTTAAAGAAAAAATTAAGTGCTATCCGGCCAAAGAAGATCTCACAGTTACAGAGAGCTCTGCAAAAATCAAATTACAAGCCTTGATGGATTTAACCTCAAGAAGACTTATTAGGTCGTTAGAAACCCCTGTTGATCCCAATCAACAGCTCGTATTGACCAGCAAATGGGGTTTTGACGGATCATATAGCCAAAGCATTTATCATCAAAGGACGAGTGAAGATGAGCAAATCGATCTTGCTAGTAATTTTATGATTAGTCTTGTACCACTGCGGCTCGTCTCAAAAGGTGTAACAATTTGGGAAAACGAGCGACCATCTTCCACTTCATTTTGCCGGCCAATATTGTTTAAGTTTATAAAGGAAACCAAAGAAAATGTGCAGAGAGAGATGGCTGAAATCGAAGCAGAGATTGAAGCCTTAACTCCATCCACCATCACTGATGGAATTAGTGTCAAACACCAACTGCTGTTGACAATGATTGATGGTAAAATTCATTCCATTATATCCAATACAGCAGCTTCAGTGTGTGACATATGCAAGGCTTGTCCTAAAGAAATGAATAATTTAGAGTTAATCAAAGATAAACACGCAAACGAGGACATGTATAAATATAGCTTAAGCACCCTTCACGCTTGGATTCGCTCAATGGAATGCTTATTACACATTTCCTACAAATTAGACATAAAATCATGGCAAGTAAGGGGTGATATAGCAAAAAGGCAAGTTGATGACAGGAAGAAAAGAGTTCAAGAGGCTGTAAGAAGAGAAACGGGCTTACTTCTCGATGTTGTGAAACAAGGCAGTGGATCCACCAACAATGGCAACTCGGCAAGGAGATTTTTTGAAAACTACACTAAATCTGCTGAACTGACCGGAATAGATGCTATGCTTTTAAGAAAAATCTGTGTGATCTTGCAGTGTATTTCATCAGGAGAGAAGATCAACGTAACTAAATTCCGAGAGTTCTGCTTTGATACTGCTAAGCTTTACGTGGAGTTATACCCATGGTATTATATGCCTTCTTCACTTCATAAAATTTTAATGCATGGGCCAGACATAGTTCAGAACATGTCAATTGTGCCCATTGGTTTTCTATCCGAAGAGGCATCTGAGGCTAGAAATAAAGATTTTAGAAAATATAGAGAGGGGCATTCTCGAAAGCATAGCAGTATCTCATGCAATGAAGATATTATGCACAATCTTTTACTGTCTTCTGATCCACTTGTTACAAGTATCCGTCCAAAAGGAAATAAGTTTGTAAAAAAATCTTCTTTTAAGGAATTTTATGAGCTTACGGATTCTGAGAAAAGTGATATCGAATTTGTTAACATAAATGATTTAGCGGACATCGATTCTGAATTTGAATTAATTGATGATGATGATGATGACGAAGATAATTAAATGATGTTATTGTTTTAAAATGTGTAACTTAGTAAATAAGAGCTTACATCTTAATTATTTATTGTACTTTTAATGAAACTAGGTAATTTATTATCAACTTACTTAAAAGTCATACTCTCATCAGTTCTTGTGAATATTTTTGTTAATATATATTTCTGTATATATATAATATATTTATAGACCTCTTAATAAGTCTGTCTGCGGTTTAAAGTAAATACAAATGGGGAAAAAACGTTTTTTTTTTTAAATTTTCATTTCCTTTTATCCCAGAAAGTGCACATTTGGCGCACTATGTGTCTTAGTATTAAATATAGCTCTTAGTAATAGCATTACGATATTAGAGACCGCTACTTGAAACAAGCCCGGAATCAGGAGGGAGAGAGCTCGATACACTCATTTTCATAGTAAAATTTCACATTTTCTCAAATTACTCCCGAAATATGGGAGTTATGAAGAAATTCATCACCACAATTTATGAAGGCATTAAGTAATCGAATAAGATGGCATCATTAGTTTGTCATAATTTTACTCTTATTTTTCGGACATGTCTACGTCCAACCGCTCCCATACATTCGTTCCACTGTGAGACGGTGAAGAAAGACAGACGGTGTCGACTTCTACGCCCTCTGTGTCTGTGCCAAAGCGTAAAAAAACGTTTTAAACGCAATTAGTAGTTAGTTGCAGATGCAGAATATGTATTATTTTATTTCTTCTTTCCTCGGCCTCAATCTTGGATTCGTGACTAATCATATTATATCGTTGACTAATAATAAAAAACATAATCTGGCGGGTTTTTTTCTTTTATTCTGCTTAATAATTGTTATAATCCCCATATCAACAGTTCGGTTCAACATGACCGCGACGCCGTGGAACATGCACCTGGCGACCTACTTCTGGGTAGTTTATGAGTGCAGCTCCACCGGCTACGGGGTCTTCAACCCCACCAACCACGACCTGATGCAAGTGCTGTTCATCGGCATGGCAAGCTGTAAGGCTTCATTCATTTATCATCATCATTCTGATTCCCTCTTCGTTTTCTTCCCCATTTTAAAATACAAAAATAGCTTAACCACCGCAATATAACTAAAAAGTATGTAACCGTGTTTTTTCCCTTCAATATTCAACGAATATGGAATTATTATTATTATCCTAAGTAATTGTATTATAAATGCTCTGTCTTGAAATGTTCTGTTATTTTGAATTTTTTCTTATAATTTCAGCATTTATTTTCTCAAATTTTATTAGTTATTATTTTTATCCTGTTAACACCTAGTTATATGTACATGCTGTGGTCTCCTGTAATTGAAGGAGCAGACGTAAAATAACCTTTCGTATTGTTGTGATTTATACCTCCTGTGTCTGTGTATCCTTTGTTGATGATCCCAAATAAATTCCTAAAGTACCAGAGCGTTACCATGTCGGAGACAGCCGTAATATCTGATGCAATACCACCGGCACCCTTATCAAACTGGACCAATGCCGTGACCCAGATTGGTCCAGTTTGATAAGGGTGGTGGTGCTTGGCAGAAAGGGGTATGGTGATAGTTCCCCGGACGAACTCCTTCTCAACGAGCTAGACTACTAATAATACAAAAATCTCTTCTCAAAACGAAACAACACCAACTCCAATTCCTTGATGTCGTCATCGTTTCAAAATTCCTTTTTAAGCCAAGCGTACATTACAGCCGTAACGGGCCGCAGAGCAACGCGTTTTCATACAAAAAAAGTGCGGTGGTGCCATCTGCGGGCGTTGGCTTATAGACATTGTACGACGAAAAGTTTTTAGTAAAAAAAACCTCAACCATTTGAGCAAAGGGGGGTCAGCTAATTGCAGTAACTGACTATACTTACATCTACTAGACCAGAAAAAACAACACAAACCGTTTATAAGTACCACAGTGGCATGTAGGCGTATCCAATGTCCCAGTATGGGGCAATCCCATCTATCAGCTATAGTTTTCAGAATGCTGTTAGGGCTGGCGCATGATGGCGTGAATTCTCGCCTCTGCGAACATGCCGCAAGCACTGCAGTAGCGCGGTAACCCCATCAACACCCCTGAAAGCATTATTGTAATGTACGCGCAGACTGCTGTTTGCCCTCTGCGCGTTCCGGTGTCTACTTTAGCTTTTATTGTTTGCCCTTTTCAAAACTTCCACTGCCGCGTATCTCAATCAATATTATTAACATTTGCAGCTGCAATGATAACCACATACTACTCGGTCCGTATCATCAGTATCCGCGCGAACGTCAACAAGTCCCTGGCTGGTTTCAAGCAGCACATGAAGGATATTAAAGTGTACATGGCTAGAGAGAAGTTAGACTCGGAACTGCAGAAGTATGTTATGATTGTTTCTACGTCAGATTATAGTCAGAATGGTCAAAATCATCATCACCTCAGCAGAAAGACGTCCAAACCTCGACTTTGCCTCTTCCTCACGGTCGATTAAATATTATATCGGTCAACGGTTAATTATCAAACCCAATAAGAACCAAGTCTTCAAAATGGAGTATCTGTTTCATTTCAGACATACAATTTGTAAGCCTGCTGAACTTCAAGGTCACATGTCATCCGCAATATTATATTTCAATATCGTGGTAATTAGTAGAATCACTTTAATTACGTAGATACTGCTGCTTTTTATAGAAATGCAAAATATTTATTTTTGTGTAGAGAAATCCGGCGTTACTACGAGTATAACTGGGAGAAGATGGGTGGCATCGACTACCGAGGGGTCCTTAAGCTGTGCGACCAGATCACTCTTAGGACAGACGCCATCCTGCACATATACGGACCTACGTTTGCCAAGGTACTTATGCTACATGGCCATTCAGTCTCTCTCAGTGCACAGCTAGACCCAAATTATAGAAACTGATTTATAGACTTCGTGCCTTGGAAAGCATGTTAAACCTTTACTCCCGGCTGTCATTCGTAGATCTTTGACTGTCGTTATGGGAAGTCCCGAAGCCCAAAGTCTGATAACCAGTCTTATCAAGGAGTATCGTGTTACGAAGTAACTAATTTGTGGAGGTCAGATAGGCAGTCGCTCCATATAAAATACTGATATTCAGCTGCATATGGTTAGACTAGAAACTGACCCCAACATAGTTGGAAAAAGGCTAGCTAGATGACGATTGATAGCCAGGTCAGTCTTTCAGAATGTTGCATAATAACCGCACGTTGTTGGTAGTTGTTGTTGTTTTTATACCTCTTACGTATTAAGTAGGTTAAATAAAATAAACTGAACTACCTGCCCCCCTGATGGTATGTGGTGACTGCCTCGTTGGTTTTGTGCGACCTCGACTGCTGAGCGTGGGATCTTGGGTCACAACTACGGACGTAAAGTTGGTCCACAGGCTGCACGTGTAAAACGACTGACCTGGTCTAGTACATCGTGCGAAACTGCGAGCCAGCATATCCTGATTTTTACATAGGCCGTCGGAGACTAAGTAGCCCAAATACTTGAATTGCTTCACCCTGTTTAAAGGAATTTAGGTGATAATTTTTTAAAAATTGCTAAGAAGAATGAATTTAGGATTTTGAAAGCTAGTACCAAATGCTACTCATCTGTATCTCCTGTCACTCTTTACATATTATCCGATCGATGGGCTCAGCAACAACATATCATCCGCGTAGCTGATGTTGTTAATACAGACCTCATCTATAAAACACCCAATATTAACATATACAGTAGAGCAATTCTGTAAATATCTCACGGTGAAAACATAGATAAAGTGAGCTTGAAGTGACGTGTAATTCCAACCGATGCTTGGGATTGACACTATTGACAGCTCACTCATTGCTCACTTCACCTAAGTTTTCACGGTGAGATGGTTACAGAATAGCACTACAGGTTAAAGAGTCGAGGCGAGGATAAATCCCTATGTCTCCGCAAATCGCAAAAATACTGTATTTTTAATCGACCCGCAGTGTCCAATACTCGCTGATGCCGACGTATCCCTGTTGCGGATAATCGGGCGCGCAGTGCGCAGCGTGTACTTTCTACGAGATATGACGATCATCGAGCACAATGACATGGTCACAGACATGTACTTCGTGGACTACGGCGGTGTTGAGGTCAGCGTCGCTAGAGGTGAGATGAACTCAGTGCTGCGGCTGCCAAGGGGCAGGTAAGAAGCACTTGATGATACTTTTTGTACCGTACGACATATATTTGCAGTTGTATTATGTAAAAAATGCGCGATTGCTGAACCATGAGTCCTAGGTTTCATTTCCAGGGTTTTTCCTTCAGGAATTTCCCAGTAGCACCCCAGAGTCTGGATTTGTGCCCGGATGATGTCAAACGCCCGCTGTTACAACAGTGTCCGGACTCCACCAAAGCGGATATGGGTGGAGATGTGCGAAGCGGAGAGGAGAAGAGATGCTTAACAGCTAGGGTGTATCCATCGAAGCTGTGTGGAGATGCGTACTGACTAGACCGGAGCAGAGATGTGTACTGGCTAGATGGGAGCTGAGCTGCGTGCGGCAAGTGTTGGATGTTGAGATGAGTGGAGGTACTAGCGGAGCCGCTCGCCGCACGCCGCTCACCTCTTGTCTCTGCTGCGCGCCTTTGCCAGCTTGCGAGGCTCAGCTCACATCTCTGTTTTGTTGGCGCTAAGCAAATATAGACATCTCCTCTCCTCTCTGCTCAACCGAATCCACTGAAGCTAAGCAGAGACTAGTTATGTAAATAACGAACTCCTATTGGTTGTTTCCAACACATCTCCTCTCCTGTCGTCTCGTCTCCGCTTTGGTGGAGCCGGGTCTTAGACTTAAACATAGCTGGCTAAATGTGTGCACCTCTACTGTACCTGGTTTAGGTAGTAAATTTCAGGAAATAAAAGCGTGCCTTAGACAAAAATAAAATGCTCTTTGTTTGTGCTCTTCGCTTTGTTTGTGGCGTAGCCGCGAGGCACACATTGCTATTTTAAGTTTTTTTTTTCTGTCTTTTTTGTTCTGTGTCTGTATTGTGTGCCTTAAACTGCGTCAAATAAATTTATTTTCTTTCTTTCTTTTTCTTTCTTTTCAGTGTATTCGGAAACCTAGAAGGCACCCCAGCTCACAGGAGCCCCTACACTGTGGTCGCAACAAGTCGGCTGCACCTGCTGATGATCAAGTCGGAGGCCTTCTCCACCGTCACCAAGGACTTTCCCGCTGTAAAGGAACTCCTTATCAATGCCAGGATGGGATCTAAGGGAATGAGGGTAAGGTTTATGGAGGTGCTAATATGGATGCTCTAACTGCGTAATCCGCGCTGTCTCTGATATTGCAGAGGTACTATCGCGGTCACGGACATCTAACCACCGTAAGAACTATTCCTGTTTGCAGTGCTCGGCCGCTTTAGTAACGTTTACCTACGCTCATCCACCAATAGCATCTCACTATTAGATTTTTGCTGAGCCCTTTGTTTTTGTAAATGTAAAAAAAATACCGTAAAAAAACCAGCTGAGGTGGTCAGACATGTGGGGTAATTTTAACAGAGCCTGAGAAATGTATTTAAACAAAAGTTTATTTCATTTTATTGGTCGACGCAGAAAAGGGCGGATTTTATCATCGTGTGCACGGGATTTTATATTCAAAGTGGTCAGATGTCCGAGACCGTGATTGTACATAAATGAAATGAAATGAAATCGTTTATTCTGTAAATAGGATATCGGAATCACTTTTACACGTCATATAAAAAATATAAAAACAAGCTTGAGGAAGTCGACATTTCCTATCTGACTATCCCTGAGAAGAACATAGGCGACGGTGACCGCTTACGATTAGGTGGGCCAACGGCTTTTTGCCATCCAAAAACACTAATATCTGTTCCAAAAGTATTTGATGAAAATGTAAATGTGTTCAGGTTAAATTCTTATGCGGTCACTTACTAAAGGGAATTAGTAGGTAACCCATTAATCTGTATTTAGAAAGTTTCAAATTTATATCTCACCACGTTTTCCAATTATTGTTTGATTATCATTATTAAATTGTATTTTAAATACATCAACGAAATAAAAACATCTTTAAGGTGATTTAAAATTAGAATTTCTGGTTAAAATATTCAAATAATAAAATCAAGGCACTCAGTACATAACTGGCACTACAAATTTGCTCCCATAGATACATACGTTTTCTGATCCATTTGTTTACATTTTCATCAGATAGTTCTGGAAGAGACCATTATATATGTTTACAGATGTACATTTTGGGTAGCGAGGCCACAGTGATGAAGATGCGACGCGATGCGCGCACGGCCACGCCTCCACAGCCCAATTTTAACATGGTGAAGTACATTTACTTCCAGGAGGGCTTGGTGCAGTTCTATTTGATCGGAATCTGCATGGGCTGCATCTATTTGGACCTGTATAACGCGGGATATGAGGTATTTTTTTATAATTTCAAAAGATGTCAATTTTTTGTAGTTAGCCTTGTGAGTTCAATAGCTAAATCTGGAAAAGTGTTGGTATTTATTTATTCAACAGTTTATGTAACATATAAACAGAAAAATACGTAAAGGTGATGCTTATTTCTAAAGAAATCTCTTGAAGCATACCTGCGATAGGAACCTTTAAAAAACAGATGTTTTTTGGTTTTTCGGCAGCCTGGAGTCGGGATTTGTTTACGGTTAATTGCAATATGCTCACTCTCTATTTCATGGGAGTTACTCATTCCATGGCGACGTCGGCTGGTCGCGCTGCCAATTAAATGTAGATATACAGCTATACAGGTTGTATTTTTGAGATGGGGCAGTAAGGGCAGGTACAGACGCGATTTACTGTAGTGATAAAGTTGAAAATCTATTAAAGAAATTTGACAGATTGTAGTAGCTTGATGTGCTGGCGTCTGTACCTTAACCGTTGTAACTACAGAAAAACGGTCTTAGGAGGCTATCCTTATTTATTTGAGAAATTTTGTTTCCGATTCATAGATTTGTAAAAAAAGGTACAGTAAACAACATAAAAACTTTTTTTGAGGCTGATCGATTCTGTTTCTGTTGTTTGTACCGTGTGGTGCCGGACGTAAAGAATAGCATCACCCCATTTTCTCCCGTGGGTGTCGTAAAAGGCGACTAAGGGACTTACTAGAGAATGGGCAGCAGCGTTCTCTATACATTTTCAACACCATACTGCGATCGCCAACCCGCCTGCCAAGCATGGCGATTATGGCAAATCCTCTCCAATTGGGGAAGTTCTATGTCCAGCAGTGGACGTCTTTCGGCTGAAATGATGATGATGATGACCCTGTTTCTTAAAAGGATCAAAAAACTATCGGACCAACTGAGGTTTGAGTACTAAAAAGTCAGAAATCGCAAAAAACTTTTCCCATAAATTTCCTATGAAATGAAAATCCCAACATACTTTTCTTTTGGATAGACTGGCCACTACTCTGAAAACATGCCGAAAATGAACAAAAATCCTGTAACTTCGGATTTCGAACGACAACGCGTTATACGAGTAATTTTATTTACTTACTGAATTTAGATAGTGTTGCTTGTGATTTCTGTAATTCTAAGACAAATGTTCTTCCTCAAAACAATAAGGACGTTTTTCTGTAGCTACAACGGTCAAGGCTCCTTTACGGTACCCCGTCTCAAAAATCCACCCTGTATAATAGCGGGAGGCTTACCTGGCGTCCGCTTGGTTACGCAGCAAACCATACATTTTATACATTTTATTGGCGACGTGACCTGGCTGCGCCTCCATGGCGTCCCGGTAAGTTATGGCTCTTAAACGTTTCTACCTGGTGATATAAGGATGCTCCCTCCCTACTACTACATAATTTGATTATTTTGTTAGCTCTAAATCATCATCTGTTTGTATTTCAGGACAACAGAATGTGGCTACTTGTAACGCTGTACTCGTTGGACTTCTGTTTCTTGATGAAGATATTGTTACAACACTCCTTGCCATTTCTTGTTACTAATAAAAGTTTGAAGAGAATAATGTTGCCAATACGAAGGCTGTAAGTATACCTACATTATCATGGATGCTAATGTAGCCTACTTTATAATATGAATAATTAATTCATCTTGATTTACCACTCTGGGTATTATAGCCTTGTGTCTACATCAACCATGTGTGGACGATATAATACGACAATAAATGAAAACACTGCCAATAGGTCCTACTAGTGCATGTACTATCGGGGACATCGGAATCGGTTTATTCTTGCTTGCAGCGCTCGGCCGCTATAGTAACGCTTACCTACGCTCATCAACCATCAGATCGCATCGCAGCATCAGATTTCTGCTGAGCCCCTTGTTTTTGTAAATGAAAAAAAAAATAAGATCGTAAAATACCAGCCGAGGTGGACAGACATCTGTGATCATTGTAACAAATGAGAGCCTGCGAAATTTATTTAAACAAATGTTTTTTTTTATTGGTCGTCGCAGAAAGGGGCGGTAAATAGATGTGGGAATACCTGAGCAAGGGATTTTGTTTTGAAAGTGTGCCGATTTGGATGTTCCTGATAGTACCTAATCGGAAACCATCAAATACATGTATGTATTAGTTTTGACATACAATTATTTATAACTGTTTTAGAACCCAATGGCTTTGCACGCGACGATGGAAAAAGGCCAGACGGAATGACCGTAATGCCTTGGAAGTGGCTAGGCCTTTGGTGTGGAACCTCTTCACGTGACCAGAGGGCTGGCCTATTTTGAGGCCAAAGAATCAACATTGCCATCCAACGTGGCAACGCTGCCAGCCTTTTGGGCACTTTTCCCACTGACAACGACGAATTTTTCGATGCCCAATGAGCTTTTCCCCCTTTTTTCCTTCATGTACCTACTTGTACATAATATAAATATGTTAGTGTTAGATTGTATATAACTATTCATCATCATTTCAGCCGAAAGACGTCCACTGCTGGACATAATATGCCTCCCGCAAGCTCCGCCACCTCGACCGGTTCCATGCTTCCCGCATTCAGCGGATTCCTGCGGCTTTCACAAGGTCATCAGTCCACCTTGTGGGAGGCCTTCCTACGCTACGTCTTCTGGTACGCGGTCGCTGCTCCAGAACCTTTCGGCCCCAACGGCCATCTGTTCTGCGAGCAATGTGCCCTGCCCATTGCCACTTAAGTTTGACAATTCTTCGAGCTATGTCGGTTACCTTGGCTCTCCTGCGGATCTATTCATTTCTGATTCGATTACGTTGGGAAACTCCAAGCATTGCCCTCTCCACTTGCCTTTGGGTGACTTTTAGCCTTATAATAAGGCACATTGTGAGCGACCACGTTTCAGTTCCATAGGTCATCACTGGCAACACGCACTGGTCAAAGACTTTCGTCTTGCGACACTGCGGTATGTGGGACGAGAAGAAATTACGTAGCTTCCCGAACGCTGCCCAACCGAGTCGGATTCGACGATTGACCTCTTTCTCGAAGTTGGACCTACCTAACTGGACAGTTTGTCCTAGGTAAACATACTCGTCCGCAACTTCGAATGTAGCGTCTCCGATATTCATGAGAGTGGATGTTACATGGGCATTTGAAATGATCTTTGTCTTGTCCATGTTCATTGTAAGACCCACTCTTTCGGAAACTTTACTATGGTCATCGAGCATTGTACTGAGGTCTTCCATAGTCTCAGCCATGACAACTATATCGTCGGCAAACCGAAGGTGAGTGCTGTACTCGCCATTGACCCCTTTCCAGTCCAAAACCTTGAAGACATCCTCTAGTGCAGCGGTGAACAGTTTCAGAGAGATAACATCTCCCTGCCTCACACCTCGCTGCAGAAGGATAGGTTTCGAGGTCTGGTCCTGGAGTCGGACTGACATAGTGGCGTTTTGGTACAGACACTTCAGCATCTCGATGTACAGATAGTCGATCTGGCACCGTTGAAGAGATTGCAGTACTAACTATAAATATAATCTCATGCCGCGGCTGCGATTACCGATTCCGGGTCTTCAAGACCATGTCTAACCCAACGGTTAAATCAGTTCTAAGGTCATATGGCACTGAAAGTTATTTAAAATTTCAGGTATTTCAAGGGAGAGTTCAGGTACGACTTGATATCAATACTGCCTCTAGAGGCGTTCAGTTTTGCCACATCGAAGGAACATGAATGGATGTGGTTTGGTTTGCTGCGGCTCAACAGGACCTTTAGAATTGTGAGATATTGTTTTTCATGTTTTCGTAATACATCAAATACGTACAACTTATGGAAGGTGTTATTGAAATACTGAAAGCATGAAAAGGGTATTATATGGTCCTTTAACTGATTAATAATACTCCGGCCTTTATTTCACAAGTGCGTGCGCGGACACGGGTGCACTCTCTCTTCCCTCACTCTAATAGTCCGATGGGACGGCGGTTTCACACCGCCAGCTTCCCAACTCCGGGCTGTTAATACAAAAATAATTCTGCTATAAAAATACGGAATATAATATTTATACATACTTGAGACCCTCATAGTGCTTTCTTTGATATTTATTTATTTATTTATTTTTTTTTTTTTATTTTACTTCAATCAACTTTGGATCATAGGTACAATTAAACAGAATTATAAAATCATTAACACAATTAAAATATGTCACACGGTACAGGGTACAAAACTTTATTTTTTTAATTTTCTTTTTTACCTCCTAAAATTGACCAAAATTTTCTTATTCACGTAACACGCCCGTGTTTGGGTCACAGAAATTGATATGTGTATCTTTCAATTTAATCGGTCTAGTAGATTCGGAGTATATTGGCTGTGACAGATGGACAGACAGACAGACACACACACGAGTAATCCTATAAGGGTTCCCTTTTTCCTTTTGAGGTAAGTAACCCTAAAAATAAGTTAAAGTGAGTGCTCCTCTCTAGGCGACGGTATACAAATGCCTGCGTATGCGCCACGAGAGCATCACAATCAACCGGACCCTCATCACAGGAATGGCCGTCTTCATCTGGTTCACGCTCTTCGTTCACACGAGCACCTGCATATGGTACTTCATTGCCACCGTCGAAGACAGTATGCAGCCAAACTCCTCCTGGATACATCTTGGTATGTTCTGCGTTCTTTATTGATTATTTATTTGGCAAACTAACTACAATGGAAATCCTGTGTCAATTTCACCAATGAAACTGAACGCGATCAGCACAGCTAAACTGCGTTCAAGAGCTGCCAGTGTCAGTATTCCACAACAATGATGACACCAACAACTCTTGAGCGCGGTTAACATATTGTGCTGATCGCATTCGATGGATTTTGGAAAAAAATAGTAAACAGTAGATTCAAAAAATATTTTGAAATAAATAAATTACTCTCTAAACATCAATTTGGTTTTAGGCCTAAAAGATCAACAAGCCAAGCTGTTCACCATCTGACAAATTTTATAAGCACAAACCTGGATAACGGCATGCACATTATAGGGATATTTTTAGACCTTGCCAAGGCTTTTGACACAATTTCTTGTACTTTGCTTTTGTACAAGCTGGAAATGCTGGGAATACGGGGAGTACAATTGCAACTATTATCTGTTTACCTAAGCGATCGCCATCAGTGTGTGAAAATAGGTCAGTGCATGAATTCTAAACTTAAGAATATCTGTTATGGAATCCCACAAGGCAGTATTTTGGGTCCTTCTTTGTTTTTAGTCTATATAAATGACCTGTGCAATTTGACACTCCAAAAGAGTGTAATTGTGTTATATGCGGATGACACAGCTCTACTGTTCGCAGCTAAATCAATGGCTGAGGTCTATGAGGTAGCACAAAATGGTTTTAATACTGTCTCTAATTGGCTCTATAAAAAGCTCTTAACATTAAATATAGATAAAACTAAGTACCTATTATTTAAAATGAGAAACACTAATCCAACGCAATGCTTACTAATCTAAACATTCAGGCTCATAACGTCAATATCTAGGCGTCACGATTGACACAAACCTGAATAAAATTTCCGCAAACCTATCGATTTATTATGCACCAGATTGCGTAAACAAATTTTTTTTTTAAACTTACGTAACATTGCCGACTTTAAATTAATATAAGACAGGTTTATTTGTATTTGTGTCAATCTATTATTACCTACTGCATAACGTCCTGGGGTGGTATTGCTAAATCAATTTTACTGAACCTAGAACGCGCCCAAAAAGCAGTTTTAAAGGTTGCTACTTTTCGTCCATTTAGAAATTAGATTTCCTACACACCAGCTTTATATGGCATGTTAAGGTGCTAACAGTACGTCAATTATTTGTTTTGAATGTAGTTTCATTCCAACACACTGAACTTTGTTTTAACCCGGTGCAGGCATGAAGGTTCAGATAGAAGAAAATATTTGGTTTGTGCTACCCTCAGACTAAACATGCTTTTGCTAATCGGTTTTATTTATTTTAAAGACCCTTGATAACCAGTGTAACAGATTGCTAAATAGTTTAAGTTATAATAGGTGTAATTTACTAGTACAGGAATATTTGGTAAAACTCAATTATGCAGACACGAAAAACCTTCTATCTACCTACTAAGTCTCGAAGTCTTTTCCTTTACCTAATTAATAAGTCTCCACTTTATCTTCTTTAATATTATTCGTTAATTTATTTAAACACAATATATCTTACATAATCTAGTTTTAAAATAATATACCTAAATTTTTACTTTTTAAGTCTTTGAAAATATTATATTTTATTTTTAATTTAGCTTCTAATAAACATACTGTTGTCCTCTTTTTAACACATTGACTGCCACCGCGGTCACCGGTGACCGCTAACAATAGTTTTTCTATTGTGTCTGTTGTCTGGCAGTCAAAGCCTTAAATGTTTGATGTTACTGTTGGCCTGAAACAGAGGTTTTCATAAACCTATATAAATCAAGCAGGTCTTCATTACAGTTAGAATTAAATTTTCCTCGATTGTAATTACTGTAAATCATAATTTTACTTTATACTTAAATATTTTTTTATTTGTTTTTTGTTAATTTGGTGAAATTTGCCCTGAATCTCGTTTTGGAGATAGTGGTCAAATGTGTAAAATCAAAAGTTAAGTTTTCACTTTATATCATCATCATCAGCCTACAGCAGTCCACTGCTGGACATAGGCCTCTCCAATTGCACGACATTCAGCTCGATTCTCGGGAACTCTCATCTAGCTGCTATCAGCCATTGCCTCCTGTCGTGGCAATGGGCCGGCCAGATTAGCAGTAGTAGAACCGATGACCGTTAGGGTAGACGTGTTCTAGAGTGGAGACCGAGAATCGGCAAACGTAAGGTAACAAGTTGCATATGTACCTACTTACTAGCAAAATGGATTGTTATAGATGATGGCACGACCCACTGCGACAATTATTACATCTGCTCGTTGTACTTCGTGATCACGACTTTTACGCAGAACGGAGTCGGAGACATTATGCCCAAGAAACATTCCGAGGTACGAAGCATTGACATACACAACTAAAGGCGAATTCCACCAATCACTGAACGCGATCAGCACATTTAAACTGCGTTCAAGAACTGTGTGTGTCAATATTCCACCACAATGATAACACTGACTGCTCTTGAACGCCAAAGTTGCTCTTGAAAGTCAGTCCAAAAAATACTAAATAGCCAAGTACAGTTCGCGTCAAATAACTTTGCCGTTCTGAAGCTAGGTTGCGCATGCGCGCTGGCATGCGAGCTACAGTTTTGACTCGGTTTTGACTACTGCGCAGTTATTTGTAGCATACTTCAGAGCGGCAAACTTATTTCACCCGAACTGTAACTGCGACCAAGTTGGAAGTAGCGCTCGCCGGCCGCTTCCGCGGCGCCCTTCGCTTCGCTCGCTCAGCTTACGCTGCTCGCGCGCTGTTAGTCACAATTATTTTCTAACTTAAACAATTTGGTCAGGGTGCCCGAACTTACTGCGACCAACTGTGAGAAAAGGTCAAAGTTAAAAAGCTCAATATTCGATTATGAGGCTCAATTATTAAGAAGTGTGCATAATTAGAAGTCACATCAAACGCTTATTGCGAATGCAGATAAGCCAGATCTGAGAACAGATAGTGTGTAAAAGATGATATGGCAACAAACTAAGTGAATTCTGGCATGACGGCTAATAGAGATGTATGGAAGAAACGTAACGACTTAACGTAGATAGTCACTCCATCGAACGATATCTAATGGCAGGAGAATGGAGGATCCACTGTTGGGAGCACACACGCCGTGCCCACGTTTGGGAAATGGGAAGCAACTTGTCGCTACCGGCTGTGATTCGTTCTGTGGTCGGCGGCGCAGCGTCTTGGGACGCGGTGATCTCGTTCTGCGAAAATATCATGTCGCAGGAGACAGAGAGAGGAAGGGAACGGGAGAGAGAGATTTCCAGTGTTCTCCTGGCCCGCAGCAGACGCACCGGGCGTCGGCAGAGGGCAGATAATGCTCTCTTCCAGCCCCCCTAAATGGGTCCAGGGACGGCGGACATCCACCGCCCCTGTCATATTAGACCCGAGGTGGTAGCTCGTAATGTTCCACGTGCGCCCTTATTAGACATCGCAGGGGAGGCAAACACCTCACTCTCCCTGCTTGATCAGACGGAGCACGCAGAGGCGGGCCGGCACCAGACCGGGGCTGCGTTGAACAGTGCTTAAGTGCCCCCGTAGCCCCCGGTGCAAATGTGCGAGGGAACGGAACACGGGGTGGTTTTTGTCATTAGAAGTCTGACAGACCCCTCCATCCGCCCTAGAACGGAAGGCATCCAAGAGGAATCTAAACACGACACCAAAAAAAAAAAAATGTGGATGGAGGATGATTGTCTGAGTCTTGAGGATGAGTCTTGCTTAGTTTAATTTTTATCACATCATGAATCGAAAAAAAATTAAGGGGCCTGTCAGTATTGTCAACCCAGTGTGTGTCTAGTATCAAATGGAACAACCTCGCTTCACTTACGTTTTCACGGTGAGATTTTTACAGTATAGAGCGGCTGTTCTACGCAGGTGCTGTTCGTGGCGATGCTCATGATCCTGTCGACGATGGTGTTCATGATATACGTCGGGGAGTTTTCCAACATCATCCAGTTCCAGTCCTACCGCTCGTTCAGCTTCTACAGCAAGTACCTCGAGTTACAGGTACATTCATGTTTATTGAATTAGGTACTTCCTGTCTACACTAACATGTATGATGAGAAAATAACTAAATTATAAGAACTGGCGACCCGTCCCTGCTTCGCACGGGTGTAGTTTACTGTTATAGCACAAAATATCAAGATTTCTGTGCTATTTCTAAATTAAATGTTAATGTATATGTTTCGGGTAATGCTAGAACATTGAGTAAACCTAGGTTTACCCGGGTTTACTTAGAATTACCCAAGGAGTTTAATAATAATTAAAACGCCGTAGACCACATACATACGCTGCGGCAGGTTATACAGAAGACCGAGGAGTATAACCTGCCTCTCTGCTTAGCGTTTGTCGACTACGAGAAAGCCTTCGATTTCATCGAGACATGGGCTGTACTGCAGTCTCTTCAACGGTGCCAGATCGACTATCGGTACATCGAGGTGTTGAAGTGTCTGTACAAAAACACTACTATGTCAGTCCAACTCCATTACCAGACCTCGAAACCTATCCTGCAGCGAGGTGTGAGACAGGGAGATGTTATCACTCTGAAACTGTTCACCGCTCACTGGAGGATGTCTTCAAGGTTCTAGATTAGAAAGGGGTTGGCACCAACATCAATGGCCAGTACATACATCACTCACCTTCGGTTTGCCGACGATAGGTATAGTTGTCATGGCTGAAACTATGGAAGACCTAGTGTTTATTAGTTTTGATGTTCGAAAAGTGCTGATTCTCAACCTAGTTTGAATAAATGACTTTTGATTTTGATTTTGACAGTCGTTAACGTAAGGAGATTAAGGCCTTCATGGGAATCCAAACTATACTTAATTGACACTGAATAACATTGTAAAGCAGACTCCTAAATAAAGACTCTTCTTTCACCAGGCGTTTATGAAGAACAACCGAGTTTCCCGCAACCTGGTGACCATCGTGAACAAGTATACGCTGCACTTGTGGCGGGAGAACCGAGGCTTGCAGATACCGCACTTTTTGAAAAGCGCACCTCTTTCCCTTCGACTCAGGGTCATGTCGGCTGCGTACCTTCATCATATCACCAGGGTAAAGTATTGAAAGCTGATATATATATTTTTGTATCTGCTTATTTGAAAATCTTAATAAACAACACACGCTGAGAAAAGTGTTTTAAAGGAATTTAGTTTTCTAAATGATTGGACTTGAATCTATAATTGTCAATTAACAGGCACATGGCTAAAGGACGACAAAGAAGTGCACACAGCAATTGTTAAAGGAAGAGATTACAGCTTAATATCTTCCTCTACTTAATAAAAATCTTAAATTCGCTCACTGACGGACAACGCACAGCCTAAACAGTTGGGTCTAGCTAGAAGCATAGCATTTTGCACAACATACATAGGTACATACAGTGCGTTCATTATTATAACTTGACGCGTGACGTGATTGGTAGCACTGAATTTTGCAGTCATGTGATTGGTAGTACTGTACTGTCAGTCACCATTTTGAACTCTATTAGTATTGAAACTCAGACTGCACAATTCAGTGCCACCAATCGTGTCACGCGTCAAATTACAATGAACACGATTGTGTTCGTAATAAAATCCGAACACACTCTACACTTACACTCTACACCTATTTTTTATTGATTTCATGATAACTGATTATTTTTGTTAATATACATTTTTTTGGATTTTATTTTATTTTATTGATCTCATACTTATGATTTTATTTTGATTTGTTTAATCTAACACTGATGTCAATGTACCTATATATTGTTTTATTTTGATTGATTTTATTTATATGCGAGAATCACCATGTCGCAATTCCGACCCCCAAGATACAGGCAAATGCCTAGTTTGGGGGTCACCGTCGAATCTGTTCTTGTTTATGATTAATAATAATAATTATAAATAAATTAGAATTTAAAAACAGTTTTTTTGAACATTTGAGACAATATCGTAAGAAACATGGCATGCCTGAAAGATATTTCTCGACGGTGTAGCCAAGTCACAGGCCCATGGGCGGCAGAAAATCTTTGTCACTAACCACACGAAAAAGAAAGAAAGGACATTTGAGACTTTTTCAAATTTGATCCTTTTTGTTCAGGATAAGGTCATCCGTAGTATTTCTCACAACGTCTGTAAACTACGATTGATAAAAATATTGTTTTTTTTTTTTTTGTTGTACAACAACAAAAAAATAGCATCACGTATTTGAAGCCTGCGAACCAGCTTTCCTGAGACAGTTGGTTGGCTGCTTGAAGCTATACACTTATAACGAAGGTAAATTCGCAGATCTAATGTATAATTTGTATTGAAAATGAACCTAGACAAGTTTAGTCGACAAAGTTGGTTGAGATTTCGTATTACTTAAGAATGGTCAACATTATGAAGCGAGCCCTTTTTTATTCTCAACGGGCAAGCTCTTGCCCTTAATCTCATCTGACGGTAAAGGCTCGTACAGACTCGCGCGGTATCGCGGGCGCGACAGGCACCGACAATGAAATTGTGCTACTAGTGTCGCGTCGCGCCCGCGATATCGCACTAGTCTGTACGAGCTTTAAGTGATGATAAGGCCGAAGCGAGCTTCACCCAGTGTTTAGTACAATTAAAGCATACAAAGTGAAAGGACGTTTTTTTTTCTTTCGCTAATCACCTGCATTCAATAGTGCACCTTATTCACATGAACATATGGTTCTTCGAGCGGATTAGTATAGCTATGACCTATTTTAACTACGTGAATATTTGCAACAAAGAAACTGTAATATTGGAATCGAAGAAATACGGACAAGTTGTAAACAAAAGTGAATAACAGTGAAATAACTTTAAAATATTTCGTGGATTGTGATGAACAATTTATAAAAGTGATTCTACGGACTAAATAGTGTGTTTAAATAACGAGCTGCTGTTTTTTAACGCGAACTTTGAACATTTTGATGCAAAAAAAACTCGGTCTACCTACGTGATAGTTAAAAGTTTCGTCGTAGTTTGCGATTTACGTTTTTTTACACATTATTATTGAAAAATCACAAAGTGTAAAAAATGGAGAACATAGAAAAGCGAATGTTGCTTCAAGCTGATGTGTTTGAAAAAGTGCAGAAAGCCTTCTCGAATTACAAAAAATCACCCAAGGACAGGATTACCGAGGGTTATATACAAACTAGGATGGATACTTTAGAAACGTATTGGAAAGAATTTAAGAGTGTTCACGAGAAATTGGTAACGGATGTTTCTAAGAAAGACAGACAAAAGTTAGCGTATTTTGCAGAAGAAACGTGCGATAATTTTGAGGAGTTATATTTCACATATAAAGGAGAAATGAAAACCGCTTTAAACCAGTTGATGTCTGACATGAAAAAATCGGATAAACTAGAGAAATTAGACGCGACTAGACCAACTGCTTCCAGTAGCGATATTAAATTACCACGAATTTCGATCCCTACTTTTGAAGGAAATTATACGGAATGGAGACCGTTTCACGACCTGTTTATAGCATTGATACACAGAAATGAGTCATTGGAAGATGTACAAAAACTTCATTACCTTAAGAGCAGCTTGAAAGGAGATGCAGAGGTTCTTTTGCGCCAGTTTGCCATCACGGGTGAAAATTATGCTGATGCGTGGTCAATTTTGAAAAAACGGTATGATAACAAAAGGTACATTGCTAATTTTATATTTAAAAAGTTTTTTGGTCAAAAAACAATATCTGAAGAGTCAGCTTTCTCCTTGAAAACATTGTTAGATACGTCGGTGGAGTGTATAAATTCTATGAAAAACCTTGGCTTACCGACAGCACAGTGGGATGCAATTGTGAACTATGTGGTTGTTTCAAAGCTGGATCCTGTAACACATAAACAATGGGAGATTAATATTAGTGAAGATAGTTCTGATGACTTACCTGGTTTTGAAAGGCTGAAGTCTTTCCTGGAGACTCGGTTTCGTACATTAGAAATGGTAGAACCTGAAAGTAAAGTTAACAAACCAATTAAACCGAAGACATATCACACGACTGCCACTAGTGAAGAGAAGCAATGTCCTGTCTGCAAAGAAAACCATTATATTTTTAACTGCAAAGAATTCGCTAAACAACCGATAGAAGAAAGATACAGCTTCGTACAGAAAAACAACTTATGTTTCAACTGCCTCATTCCAAATCATTCCGCATTTAAATGTAAACAATCTAATACATGTAAAATATGCAAAAGGCGGCATCATTCCTTATTACATCGAGAATCTACAAAACAAGCAGGTGACATAATGTCAACTAAAGAAGAAACTACAGCAAATGAGCAAGAGGTTAGCAAGGTAACAGCACATGTGTCAAGAGGAGAACAACCTGGTCAACACATCTTGTTGGCAACAGCATTGGTAGACGTGACATCGAGGACTGGACAATCACACGTCTTCCGTGCTCTGATTGATCAGGGTTCAGAGGCTTCGTTTGTGACTGCGGGAGCAGTCGAGTTATTGGGTCTGAAGAAGACTCAAATCAGCGGTGAGGTCTCTGGTGTTGGTGAAGGTAACAAACTTTGTATTAATCATTTAGTAAGCTTACATATTAAGTCGAGGTATGAAAGTAATTTTTTTATTGATGTAAAGGCGTATGTATTAAAGTCATTGACTGGTAGGCTACCTTCTAGAGAAATAAGAGATTACGATTGGCCTCAACTTAAAAATATGAAATTGGCTGATCCTACTTTTAATGTTCCGGGTAGGATTGATATCCTTCTCGGAGCTGATGTTTTTGGCGCAGTCATAGTATCTGGTTTGTTAAGAGGACCGGGCAGTATGATTGCTCAACATACACACCTAGGTTGGATATTATCAGGGGATATGTACTCAAATCCTACATGTGCACAAAACATTATTAGTTTACATGTTACCAGGCTAGTAGAAGAAGACAACAACCTTTTGAGAAGATTCTGGGAAATAGAAACAGAAGACTACACTACCAAGAAAGTATGGACAAAGGAAGAAGAAAAATGTGAAGAACACTACATAAAGACAACAACAAGAGATGCATCAGGAAGGTATGTAGTACACTTACCTTTGAAACAAAGTATTGAGGAGACCGTGAAGGCGTGCGGTGAGACTAAACATCAAGCTACAATAAGATTTAAGCAACTGGAAAGAAAGTTTGCAAAACATGAAGATTTGAGATCAGAATACAAGAAGGTCATACATGAGTACTTGAAGATGGGTCATATGAAGAAGGTTGAAATAGAGGATAGAAGTGAAGCAATTTATTTAGCACATCATGCCGTCATAAGGGAGGACAAGGATACAACAAGGGTAAGAGTTGTTTTCGATGCTTCAGCGAAGGGGTCTAATGGGCACTCCTTAAATGGCACCATGATGGTCGGCCCTACGCTACAACCTGATCTTCGAGTTCTTATCCTTCGCTGGAGGTCTCACAAATTCTGTGCTGTAGGCGATATTATAAAAATGTATCGTCAAGTAAGAATGACAAACAAACACACAGATTTACAACGTATAGTTTGGCGAGATAATACGAGTGAAAACATAGAAAGTTATCAACTACTTACCGTGACGTTTGGGACAGCGTCGGCACCTTATCTTGCGGTACGATCTTTGAACCAACTAGCTGATGATGAAGTGGAAAGATTCCCTCGTGGGGCTGCTGTCGTTAAGAGTTCGTTCTACATGGATGATCTGATGACCGGACATGAAGACCTGTCTGAAATAAAACAAGTTTGTGACGAAGTAAACAATCTGTTGAAGGCGGGTGGTTTTCAAATGCAGAAGTGGTCCAGTAACTCTGATGAAGTTTTGACGTTTCTACAGGGAGGCAAGGAAACTCCAGAATCTGTGAATAAAATAGAAATTAAATTAGATAAGCTCATAAAGATACTTGGACTTACCTGGGACAGGAAAAATGACACTTTCCAAGTTACGGTCAATCTACAAGAAACCAGGATTCCTGTAACAAAAAGAGTAATATTATCTGATGTGGCGAGTCTCTTTGACCCGTTCGGTTGGCTTTCTCCAGTAGTTATCACAGCCAAGATTATGATACAGAGATTGTGGCTTAACAATCTCGGCTGGGATGATGAATTGCCCTCAGATCTAGTAGCCGAATGGCTTAACTACAGAGAAGAACTTAAAGAGTTACACACCATTGAAATCCCACGTTGGATAAGGAGGACATCACATTGTAAAGAAGTTCAATTACACGGGTTTGCAGATGCCTCGTCCGTTGCATATGCAGCAGTAGTTTATATAAAGGTGTTAGATGAAAATGATATTGTTCATGTCACAATAGTAGCATCTAAGACCAAAGTTGCGCCACTGAAACAACTGACAATTCCAAGATTAGAGCTTTGCGCTGCGGTGTTGTTGGCGAAGCTTTTGCACGAGGTATCTAGCTTATGGGATATAAGTATGCATCAAGTGTATGCCTGGACAGATTCCATGGTGGTTCTGTCCTGGTTACAGGCTCAACCAAGTCGATGGCAGGTGTTTGTTGGCAACCGAGTGTCTGATATAATTCAATTAATAGACAATGACAGATGGAATCATGTTCAATCAGCCGACAACCCTGCTGATCTTGCGTCAAGAGGTGTAGCGCCGAGTGAATTGGCAAATAATGATATATGGTGGGCTGGACCCAAGTGGCTGAAAAAGAAACAAATCGATTTTACAAAAAGTCTTATTCCTCAAACAGATTTAGAATTAAAAAAATCATTTAAAGTTACATTAGAAGAAAAACCTGTTTGGGAAAGGTTTTCATCCATGTCCAGAATGAAGAGAGTTTTAGCACAATGTTTAAGATTTTTAAAACCTAAGGAAGAAAAAGAGAAATATTTAACAGTTAAGAAAATTAATGAAGTTGAAGAAAGATGTGTAAAATATTACCAATACTTAATATATGAAAACGAAATAAAGGATCTGAAGATGAACGGAAAGGTTAAGAATAGAAGTTCTATAATTAGTCTTACCCCTTTCTTGGATAAGAAAGAACTGCTGAGAGTTGGAGGGCGACTGGGTAAAGCCAATATACCAGAAGAGGCGAAACATCCGATTATTATACCTTGTAAACAACATGTTACTCGGCTTATAATAAATGAAGCCCACACAAGAACTTTGCATGGAGGTTCCCTTCAGATGTTGACATACATTCGTAGCAAGTATTGGGTAATTGGTCTCAAATCAGCTGTTAGAGAATTTATTCGTAATTGTAAAGTATGCATCATATATAGAGCGAAAACCAGACAACAGCTGATGGGTGAGTTACCAGCGCCAAGAGTGACTCCTAATCGTCCTTTCTTCAACAGTGGAGTGGATTATGCCGGACCCGTACTACTGCGAACAGCTAAAGGGCGCGGGCATAAGTCTACAAAAGGCTACATTTGTGTCTTTGTCTGTATGTCTACCCGAGCCATACACCTAGAAGCAGTTACAGATTTGACGTCACAAGCTTTCATCGCAGCATTTAGACGATTCGTTGCAAGAAGAGGTCACTGTTGTCATCTGTGGAGTGACAACGGCACGAACTTTGTGGGAGCCGACAAGGAATTAAGGAATATGTTTGCAAGGGGCAAGGCTAATCTGGCGGCAGAGGTGGCTGGACTTCTAGCAAATGATGGCACAACCTGGCACTTTATACCGCCGAAAGCACCAAATTTCGGAGGTATATGGGAGGCTGGCGTCCGGTCAGTAAAGAAACATTTAATGAGAGTAAATGGTTCCATAAAGTTGACTTATGAAGAGATGGCTACGCTGTTAGCACAGATAGAAGCCTGCCTTAATTCTAGACCTATCTGTCACTCAGATAATACAAAGGAAACATTGGACCCGCTTACCCCGGGTCATTTTTTAATTGGTGAGCCATTCATCAATGTGCCTGATATAAACTATGAACATAAAAATATAAGTACATTATCTAGATGGCAATTTCTACAAAACAGGATACAAGATTTTTGGCGAAGATGGAAGTCCGAATATCTTAACACCTTGCAGCAACGTCATAAGTGGCAAAACATCGTGCCATCCCCGTGTGTTGGAGATATAGTTATCATTAAAGATGAGGATCTCCCACCTGCAAGATGGTTGTTGGGAAAAATCATTAATTTACATCCTGGTACTGATCAACTAGTCCGAGTGGTAACAGTACAATGCAAAGGAGATAACATTCTTAAAAGACCGTTATCTAAGTTAATCTTACTGCCCAAGGCATCAGATGGTAACTAAATATTTAACGTGGTGGTCAGTTAATTTCATGTTCGAATTTTTATTATGTTTTTAAGTGTAGTATAGGTAGACCTGCGATATTTACTTTAATACATTATAGCACAAAAAGGCACTATATTCCAATCACAGTAAATGAGTTGTGTTCAAAAAAGGGGTCTGAATATGTGTATTCTAAGTTCAGGTTAATTTACTTGTGTTAACGTATTTGTTTAGGTACAAGATAATGATCGATGTTATCGTAAACTTTTGTATTAAAATAATGAAATTGAACCCTAATCCTTAAGCATTTAAGTTGATTTTTACTTGTTACGATAAGACGATAAAACGTTTAATAGTATAACATACAGTCCACTTAGTTATTAGGTACCTAAATGAATACCTACTAATTTATGGTGGTATTATTTTTAGTTTATCGTAGGTAGATCAGTTAAAAATTATTGATAGGTAACCGTTGTTTGTTCATTATAAGCAATCTAAAATGACGAGTAGTTTTCTTTAAGAATGTAAGATATGCCTATACTTACTTTTTATTTTTATGTATTTGTGTACCTACTTTGCGCATTCTGCCTGCTAATGTGTGTGTGTATTTTATTAGTGGGTTGTTATAATGAGATATGCGAAGATGTTTCTTTAGACGATGCAATACAGTAAGGTATCGATTATATTATGATAATTGTTTCCTAGGCTCATTGAGCAATTAATTAGTGTAAGTTGTTTTTGCGATGTATTTACATTTACTTATTTGTTTGAACAAGATTATAAGAAACTGTTAAGATACTGTCTTTAATAAATTAGTAAAAAACTGTTGTTTTTGGAGGGCGGTATGTTTAGTACAATTAAAGCATACAAAGTGAAAGGACGTTTTTTTTCTTTCGCTAATCACCTGCATTCAATAGTGCACCTTATTCACATGAACACCCAGAATCCTCAACCACAGAGGAACTGGCTATATTACCTCTTACTGTCAAAACACAAAAATGCTGTTAACATTGTTGTTATGGCGACAGACTTATATAAGATGGTGGTAGCTAGCCAGGCGGACTTTAAACAAGCCCTTCTACCAACCAAACCGAACAGAAAATATTGCCCCCGCCGGGAATCGGACCTCTGGGTCTGAAACAGGTGATTTTACCACTAGACTACAGAGGTGGCTAAAACACCCTTTTGGCTTTTCCTTTAACTCCCTTACGGCTTTTCCGACTAACCGCCGATGTGTTTCTCTTTTATAGTAACTATCAGTAATATGAAGTTGGCTGTAGTGACAGACCATACCTTGTGAACCTTTTCAGCAGGATATAAAAAGGACCTATATCTTTTTAGGCATGTACGTCGTTAAAGAAAGTGAAATCACAGACTCCATGTACGTGATCCACACCGGCAAGGTGATGGAGACATGTGAGGATCAAATAGAAGTCGGCTCAAGGATATACCCTTCTGGCTCGTACTTCGGCATTGTTAGTATAATACCGGCAACACCTTACCATACTTAGTAAAACTCTGAAACTCCCATTTTTTATCTTTAATTATACAAAATTTCAGTTACAGGGTTTACTACGCAATACCCCGTACACTCACTCGTATCAAACAATAATCAAGTCTCAAGTACTCACTCTCAAACTCGATGACTGGGAATACCTGTTGCAACACTTTCCGAATAGCAGGGACACCATACTTAAACACATGGGGAAGCTAGGAGACACCGATATGAATAGAAATTGGCCTGGGGGTTCACCCACAGCAGCACAGCAAGCTCTCGAGTTCCAGCCACCATTAGAAACACTGGATGGAGCTCCTGGACCCAGTCAGTATCCTCAAGCTGAGAGGCATTTCGGTCGAGTATCCATAGTAGGTGTAGAACGAAATAATGCTGGCGAACCTGATGCAGAAGAAACCAGAAGACAGTCTCATGAAGAAATGCGAGGTTACGATAAAGTTGCTATAGAAGAAAAATCTAAACTGGGTATCTTAGGACAAATCGCTAGCACAGCAAGAAAATTAATGGGAAGAGTATCTGACCCTGACTTAATAAATTCTGACGGAAAAGACGAGCTTTTATTTGAGGAAGACGTGGAAGCAACGGAGGCTCTGCTTGCGCAGTTTGAAAAAGCAAGAAAAAAGGAAATAGAGGAAAGAATACTGAAAAGTCGCAGAAAGAGTGTGCAAGTAGAAATCGGAAAACATATGTTCACTTTGGGTTTAAAAGAATCTTCTGAACAATTGGAAAGAATCGATTCTGAAAAATTTATTTTGCAACCGCTCCGAATCGGTGATCAGCAGCAGGAGGCGCAGAATCTAAGCCCCACAGGTGAATCTAAGATGGACAAAGAAATATCAGAAGTTGAACTTACCATAGATTTATCGCATTTACAAATTGACGATGAAACTAAGAAAGTTTCTAGATTGGTGCCGCTTACATCTTCGAAACAACTGTTTTCTCCAACAGGAAGCGAAATTCTAAAAACTCAACCCTCCCATCTTACAGCAGGTCATCAAGCAACCGATATTCCAATTACAACACCCTCATCTAATACGCCATCTAAATTTTACTATCCCGGATCTGAATCAGTCCGAGATCCTCAATCTACCGACATCACAGGTTCTCAGCTTGCTGAAGACATTACGGAGACACCGCTAACGCAAAATTTCATGACTGATATTAACGCATCTGGAACTGATACAACTTTGAAAACTTTAAAAATACACTCTGAATCGGATATAATATCACACTCAGAGGCGGGGTTGATTGAATCTCATCCTTCGGAAGTGGTAACTGATGAAAAGCCAGAAACAGATACAACTAAACCACTTGTTGAAACCCGGACACCCCTGCATGACCTAGGGACCTCCCTCGGCAAAAATACTGGAAGCAAGATATCGCTTGCTTCAACTGCAGAACGCAAGGTTTCAATTGTTTCAGATTACGAACGCCAGGCTCCATTTAGCATAACAAACGAGCCTGGACCTTCAAAATATGACGATATTTTATCCCGTACAGCCCCCAGTTCCGTGCTACCTCCAGACGGTTAGTCATTTTTTTTTATAAGAAAACCATAGGCGAGTTTACATAGGAGTACATAGTGCAAATGTGGCACAGTGGAAATGTCGTAGGTTTTTAGGCTTAAATTATTACCTAGAGCTATTTGCAAAATTTATTTGTGCCCGGCACAATTCGCGAAATATTGCTGCTTGTATAGCTACTCTATTTACTCAAAATGGCTTTTCGAGTCATATAAAGGTGGAACATTCACTACTATGTTCAATTTTATTCAGATATCGATACCAGAAGAATCAATTAACGTAAGTGACATTTTGGCGAAAATTAGTCCTAAACTATATCATTGGATTCAGAATTTCCAGCTCTATCGATTGGTATTATTAAAATTTATCTATCGTTGAAAAAATGTCCCTTACAGTACAATTTTTTGGACTGCGTAAAACGATTTATGACAAAAAAATAATATTTATAAACATTAAAAATATAATAGAGTACAGTTTGCACCTCGAGACTAAACGCCAACTTAAATATACCCTCGGTTAACAACTTCTTGTATATTATGGCTTCGTTTAGTCCCTCGATACAAAATATACTATTGTTTGCTACCTACTCTATGACTTGAATATTTATAGGATAATATTTTTGTGTTCACCAAAAATCTTAAGGTACATCTATGTATGCATTTTTAAAATTTTATTCTTCCCCGAAAAATACTGATCGTGCACCAAATATTAAAGGTTAGGTTAGGTTAGGTTATATTTTGGTGCACATTCATCGATTGGTATTATTAAAATTTATCTATCATTGAAAAAATGTCCCTTACAGTACAAATTTTTGGACTGCGTAAAACGATTTATGACAAAAAAATAATATTTAACGGATATTAACATTTTTTATTCTCAGAAAAATAAAGTAAGTCAGTAAGTAGTCTATCTTCAACGGTTTACACATAAAATATCAGTAACGTAAGGGATTGTCTAAACATATTTTTTTAATGTAAGGGACATGCTATATTCTAAACCACTGAGCATTCGTAAATCTTTCGTTTATAGCATGAAAGAATAGGGAATTCTAAGAAACTTTGCTCTAGACACAATCAAAATTGGAGCAGACAGCAAAAAATTATAGACATATTTAAAAAAAAAAACACGTTTTTGGCTCTCCTGAAAAACATTTTTTTGTTCCTTACGTTAATTGATACTTCTGGTATCGATATAGGTGACGTTCGCTGCGGTTGTGGGTAGCGGAATTATATATTAGACAGTATTCTGCTGTATTTGTGTAAACTTTTGCTGCTGTGCAGTAGGTAATTGCCAGATGCAACGAATATTACTTATCTGGATAAGCTTTGAGAATCAGTTTTTATCCCAAACTCCACTACATCCGTATTAATGTAAAAATGCTCTTTTTTTAGGCGACGAACCCTCGCAGTCAAAGCGTTCCTTGGTTCAGGTTGATGGCAGTGGGATAGGCAAACCCATCGTCCATGTGCGTTACAAGGATGACAAGAGTGAAGAGCGCAGACGGGATATCATCGAAGAGGATGAGGGAGAAGTTGACGTAGAGTTGAAACCAGCCAGAGTGATGACTTTGGACAGCGACGAGCCCACGTACACGAGTGCAGCAGAAATCAAGGAAAGCGACGAGGAGGCCTCTGCCGCGTCAACCTCGGGGACGACGAAAAAGAAAAAACCGTTATATAAGAGAGAAACTATGGATTAGTTTGTAGGTCCTTACGTTTCATTATCAACTGTTACGACTTCGGGTTTAATTATTATTAAGGAATTTGGAGCATATCGGCGATAGAATAAGTGACCTAAGTCCTTATTTTAGTTTTGTGTGTTATTTATTCATATTTGTTTCGAGTATTTGTTAAGGTATAGTAATTTACTCATTATTATGATGATGACCAAGTCAATATGTCTCGTTTCGATTTGTTGTTCTTCTGTTAGAATATGGACACCTACAAGATGTTATATTTCTACCACATTGTTTGCAACTAATTCTATTTCATTGTTTAACTCTATTAATATTAATAAATACGGTTATAAATATTGGTATTTTTCTTCACTCACTATCTAGAATTCTACCAAAACATCTGATGATAATGTAACTCGTGTAATATTTTCATCTCACGAAGCGACGCGCGCTTTACTTGTGGTTACCAAGTGTAAACACGTTATGAATGTGTGTGTAAGCGCAGGAGGCCTCGGTACCGTCCGCGACAATGGCGAAGTCTGAAGTGTGTGTGTGTTATGTGCTGACGATACTCGTCTTCACGCACACATTCACAGCGTGTTTGCACACTTAGTTGCCACAAGTAAAGTGCGCGTCGCTTCGTGAGATAAAATAGTTATCTGGTTACGCGAAAAGATGGACGCTTCGATAGTTAATCAGAAAAGTTTAGTAGGATGGAACCCTAGCAGACTGCGAATTCTTTCATCACAACACAACTGCTCTAAAAACTGTGAAGAAAAGTATGTTTTCACTTCTCATGCTCTAAAAGTACGCCAATATACTACGAAGCGGGACTAAAGTGACCACTTTAGTCTCTAGGGAGTGAAAAGTAATTAGTTTTTTAATTTCCTTCATGTGACATAGACAAGCTCAAACAGCCAGTAAATATACTATTATCTATGGTGTGTGGACCATCTTCATTGCGAAAATGTTGAGAGTTTTAGTTCCATGGTTTTTCCGCAAAGGTGGCGCCATGTGTTTTAAATCGTTAGACTGTGACTTGTTTAGAAGAAAAAACTGACCGCGTAAATTCCAGAATTTTTGTCGAGTGTAAATTTATTCGGTTTTAAATAAATTTATTAGGAATGTCCAGTGACAGTGAAGAGTTGACGTCGAGCAAAGAGCAAATAGACTTATTAGATAATCTTTTGCCGCCAAAATCGCGGAAGATTTACCTAAAAGCTTACGAAAGTTTTGTGGACTGGAGGAATAATATTTATTAAATGTTTTTGTACTAAATTGACTATTTTTCTCGCACTCAAAGTGAAAAGTACAGTTTGCACCTCGAGACTAAACGCCAACTTAAATATACCCTCGGTTAACAACTTCTTGTATATTATGGCTTCGTTTAGTCCCTCGATACAAAATATACTATTGTTTGCTACCTACTCTATGACTTGAATATTTATAGGATAATATTTTTGTGTTCACCAAAAATCTTAAGGTACATCTATGTATGCATTTCTAAAATTTTATTCTTCCCCGAAAAATACTGATCGTGCACCAAATATTAAAGGTTAGGTTAGGTTATATTTTGGTGCACATTCAGTATATTTGGTGGAACACAGGCAAAATTTGGTAAAAGAAATGGGAGTACTTTTAAATAAAATTGAAGTACTTTTAAATACCATCCATATTTATATACTAGTATAGTATGATAGGTCTGTCTTGTCATCTGAATTAGGTACCAGTACCTAACTAAAAGTTTTCCAGCTTTGATTGCTCCTTTTCAAATTTAAAGATCACCATACAATACACCAAAGATATACATAAAATACCTTATTAATTGAGGAAGTAATAATTATATTTATTACTTCTAACATATTGAAAATCCGTCAATATTTAACGACGGGCACTAACTTCCCGTGGAAGCCATACACTTGTACTAAGAGATCGTATACCAAAGTAATTCGCTCATAAAATCATGTAGCACTAATAAATAATTTATATTTACATAGGATTTACGCCAGGCTTATGTAATCGACATAGTAATAACGTGGATGATCTTCAAAATAACAACAAATGATTAATGGAAAACAAATATTTACTCGCTTATAATGGCTGCACTGCGCAGCTTACGGTCAGTTATATTTGTAAACGCAAAATAACAATTACTTATGAATTATTTAAAACATCTCTGTGACGCTCTAGAAAATATACCTAGTTTATAATATTTTATTTCTGAAAGTTCATCATTATACGTTTGCCCTATCCACATCCATACTATATAGGTATATAGGACGGGTGTTTTCTCGTGGTCCTACTATGTTGCCCTACCAGTAGATCCACGAGGGTATGTTATTGCTGTTGGTCCTACTGAAGTTTTGAAATCAAAATATACCTCCTGTAGGTACAAAGAAATTAGATTAGGTGTGGGGGTATCTCAATTTCAGTCGTCATACTCGTCTTTATATCTTAGAAAGCATTTTGTATGTTCGCAAAAACTTAGGACTTTTCATGATTAGATGCGATTTCCATAATAAGTTTTAATACACGTAGAAAACATGAAATTGTGATACCTAACTAAAACAAACTAGTCATTTCTTATAAACAGTATCCGCTTTTATAACTAGTTGCCAAAGCCAAAGTACCCATGTTGGTATAAATGAAATATATTTTTTTTCTCATTGATTAATAAATACAAATAAAAATTACAATATTGCATTAAATGGTTTATTAATAAAAAAATTCATCAATATTTTAATAATGAATTACTTGATAACATTCTAAAATCTCAATTACAATTAATTCATGGTGTTAATAAAACAACCAGGAGGTAGGTATATTTTGGTTTCAAAACTTCAGTAGGACCAACAGCAATAACATACCCTCGTGGACCTACTGGTAGGACAAAATAGTAGGACCACGAGAAAATACCCTATAGGACTACACAGACGTTTTTGTCTTGAAGTGAAAATTTATTATAAATTCTGAAGTAACTCCGTCCTTTTCGCACGTTAACGGATGAATGGATTTCGATGAAATTTAGCGGACAGGTAGACCATGACCTGGCTACGGTCTCATGGAATAGTTTCCGACATCTACACGGCCGAAGCCGCGGACAAAAGCTAGTCCTGTATAAAAATGTCAGCGTTAAATGCATCTACTTGAAATGTTGGCAATGTTGCAGCGCCATGACGTCCGAGGCGAAAAAATAACATCGTATTGATGTTTTTAGCGCAAGAAAACATAAAAATATCACGCAATACACATTTTTAACAACAAACATGTAGACGACGATATAGATATAGGACTTTTTTGCAATTAATACTCGCGTCAGACTAACCTACATGGTCCTCGTATGATCAGAGCATTACAATGTAATTGTATGGACTTAAAAGACTGACCTCTGAGTATGTCACAGCTTTGCTTCTTTTAAATAAACCTTTTCTACAGTCCGTTCAACCGACTTCGACTTCTATTGCGTTTCTATTGCCTTTGTACAGTATTTTTTTACTTGTGCATAAAGTTATAATAAAGTTTTAATAAATAAATAAGAAGACTACCACCAACACGAAAAAATGAAGACAGCCATCATTCGTTGCCTCGTTGGTGTATTGGTCGTATTACCGCCGAGCATGTGTTATTGGATTTATCCTTTAGGAATTTCTCAGTAGCAGTCTGGAGTCTGGATTTATGCTCGGTTGATAGCATTAGGCACGCCCTCTATGACATGGGACTTGACATAACTATGACATACTATAGATAGGTACACCTCTGCCCAACCCTGAACTGAAACACGATGTCTTTCCCACCTACCTCACTATTTTATCTTTTTCTGCCTACCCATGCCTTGTCCCATGATATTTGGGGTTAGCGCAAGATGTGTTTCTCTTCCGTTTTCCCCTGTTAGCTGTCACGCTATCTTCAGTCCCTTTTCATTCATACCATTATTATCCATGCAACGTAATTTTGTCTCCAGTGACTTCAAAATAAAAGTCAAGCGTTCTAAAAAAGCCTTTATTACAAAAACTCTCTTAGCTCATAACAACGATGTAAAATCCATAACAAGATGATTTGTACCGAACATCAACAATTATTAGCTAAATCAATAACATTGCTTTGGTATTAAATAATTTCCATCTAATATGATGTCTTTCACGACAATATTTATATTGGAATGCCCAGCACTGTTTACACATGTCACTGCTGACTGATGTTTAGAGTTTTCCATTCTGTGCGACCTCCTTAGTCTTGTTCCATGGTCTTAAGGTATTTAAATGCTTGGGTGTACATTGCTTAACTTACGATAAACTTACTTACTAAAATTACGGTTTCCTAAATATTAAATGTTTTTATAGCGTTTGTTGACCGCCATCTTGGATTGGTCTCAAGTTTGAGTTGTTTCTGGACTGCTTCTGAAACAAAAAAATAAACAATTTAATAATGGATCTAATATTGGAGCAAGCTGTGCCACCACCCGCGCGATGCGACCGGCGCATTTTTACGATCAGTAATTCTAGTGTCTATTTCCAGCGACAATATTTCAATATAATTATAAAACTACAGGAAACTACATTGACGTCATTCTGTACTCTAAATTATATGACTTTATAATATTATACTTTATTCCAATTCTAAATAAAAAATAGTGTAGAAATATTTGCGGAGTCTTTAAATGTCGCAATAATCCGTTATTTATGTTTTAAATTCTGTGTGGTACAGTCACAACTATTTGTGAATAAATGTCGGGAACATCAAGAAATTATGACGTGCCGGTGTCTGTGGGTGTTTAAGAATACGTGCTTTTGATGATTATAATATTAATGTTGTTTGCAGCCGCCACTAGCTGGAATTTACTTAAAATCGAGCTTCACTATCTCCAATTATAAAAAGAGTAAAATCAAATAGCTTGCTAGACTAATGTGCTAATAAACCTTGAGTTTGGGCGGTTAATAATTCGAATTAGTATAAAGCATATACACACTTCGCAATGAAATGAAAAGCCCCCAATTCCGCAGTCAAATTCGATACAAATCATGTCAAGTGCTCCAAGCCCGCAAGACCTGCCTGCGTACACTTTACGACCTGTGATATTAACCACTGACGACTCGTTGTTGTAACTATAAAGGTGCGATTCGTTGTTATAGAATAGAATAGAATGATTTATTTGCATTAAAACATTGTACAATAATGGTCTTAATAATAGGGTTATGATCTATGTCTCGCCATGGAATGCCATACAAATATTTTAAAGAAAACATGTTATAATTATTCACCTAGCATCAATAATAACAATGTAATTAAACATTAGGTTATTGTACCTAGTATTAAAAAATTGTAATTAAAAAAGAAAAAAAATGCTATGTCTATAAACAGTTAACGCAGTACCTAACTAATTAAATATATTATAAGTAAATCAGTAACTATTTATCTCTTACTTTTTTATCAAATAATTATTTTACACTATAAAAAGTATCACCTATGAGCCATTTATATAATTTAAATTATTTCAGAGGGAGTTCCCTAATATCTTTTGGGATATTAATAAAAAATTTAACTGCAGTGATAAATCAATTTTTATAGCATATTGGTCCTATAAAAATACTTTGGTGTATGGGCATTCTTAATCTTGTTTTAACCATATACGTCTCACTGTTGTCACCATAAAGGTACGACTCGTTTTTTTTAACCTTATACGATTCGTTGTTTCAAACGTTTGACGATCTGTTAACAGAATATTTCTTAGGCTAAAGAAAATTTCATCCATGATGTAATATCAGTCTTTCAACTATTTATTGTTTCTTTTTTGTTGTTTGACGTTACATTATCGATATTCCTTACTGTGTTATTACTGGCGATAACTTGCTAATAATGCTCAGACGATTTTCATTAATATTACAGTAACGTGTTTTTAGCACATATATTAACAACGGTTCGTAGATAATAATATTATGCGTCAGAAATAACGATCAACAAGTCGTCAATGATTAACAGGTCGTCAATAATTGTTAACAACAACGAGTCTACGTAAAGAGTACTGAAACGGACGGACCCTGCGAAACAGGTTTTCATACTTTACAATTTCAGAACAACATTGTATTTCTGTTTTACAAAGCTAGCGATGCCGATACAAAGGCCTCTACATTTTAAATCTTTTGTGGCAGCCATGAGATCTGTTTGTGTAGTTTATGCCTTTTTAACAGCAGCTAAATTATCTTTAATGTATCTACAACACTACACACGGTCGTCCACGTCACTCCCCGCAAGATGTTCTTTGAGTAAACAAAGTAAAACCTACCACACTGGCCCGTCAACAATTCACAGATTTTTAATCACGCGTCTGTTGGAGTTGGCAACGAAAAGCTGTAATCTAAATTCCATTTCATTTCTCTATTTTCAACACCATGGCAGAGTATTGACGACGTCCGTTGCCCCAATGATTGATTGCAATCGTTAACCAACCTGTCACTACTTTTTCTATCCGTCTTCTTAGATTTGGCTCGCACCATCCATCTTCTTGCGTCTATTACGATTTACCTCATTCTAACTATTGTTTTTAACATTTTTCGGTTCTTATTTTGTATTTTCTATTTTAAAATGAAGGTTAATTCAAATATAAATAGACGTTGAATCTATTTTAAAATTTGGGGACACTATATTCTCGTATTTTTAAACTGCGTTGTCATGCGTTTTGATGTTTTATTTTTAAACTTGTTTTTGTTGATTTATCTCGTGTAGCGTTGATCTTGAATCTAGATTTTGCTGTCACTTTGTTTAGTCAATGATTTATTTTATTAATTCAGTGCTGCAAGTCCATTAGAGTTATCGGCATCGGAATAATAAACTACAGTCTCTGTGTCGTTTGCATAACATCAAACGATTCCCTGGAATTACATATGATAGTGGGCGGTAAGTATCTAGATAAATTACCCGCACAATATTGTTAAGTCTGTACAACGTAATGTTTATTACAAAAAGCTCTCTGTTGAGTGGAAAGAGAATTGAAATTGAAAGCAGCAACCGATGGATATTCAGTTTGTTTACAATTAACAATGAAAATGAAATATGTTTGCTACTGGAACTATTAACTTGTTCGAACAAATGTGTTTGTGAAGTTATTATTAATAAAAGTCATCTCGAGCTGTACACCTAGAGATAGTAAAATGGTTCTACAAAAACCTGTTCCTTCAGTCTACTTGAAATATTACAGTAACATTGTATCCACTGCACAAAACCCATCAAAATGATGTTTTAATTTAGTAATCGCGGCTGTAAATTTTCTGACATTCACGAATTTTACTTTGAAGACTTCTTTTTATATCTTTTAAACGCGTAAACAATACAAATGTAATCATATCTATTGGTGAAATGTTGTGTGAAAATGTTCATTTTCACACGAACGGCTGAAGTAGATTTGTTTTGATTGTGTGTGAACGTGTTTGGATCGGTCCAAACGTTTGTTTAGCGTCTAGTTCGTTTGTCATCAGATTCCTGGCTTTGTTCTTGGATTATTGTAGCGCAGTGTGGGAGACCTCGTCACCAGTTGACATGTTTACAACCGTCCAATTCGACCCGCATTTTACTAAAAAATAATTGGCAAAAACACAATTTTTATCTAAAGCTTCGTATGTATACCACGCTCTATGTCTTATGACTGGCCATTCAGTATTCCAGTTAGATTATTTCGGTAATTTTAGACGCGAGAATGTTATGATTTCTGTGGAGAAGCCGCAGGCGCCGGTCGGAGAACTATTTTAGATATCCGACGTTCAATAAAATGATGGTGTACAAATCAACTGCGATCGTTTCGACATCAGGAATGTTTTCATGACGATTGCTATTTTTACATTGATCATCGTAAATACAGGTGTTTACTTTTAATTTAGAGTAAATAAATATGTTTGGCACTAATTAGTTAATAGTTGGCGCGTCCTCTTGATCTTGTTTTGTATGGAAACTGTTTTTATTTTATTTTGTGCGAACACCTCCACACTAGCAATTAGGTATGTTTTCTTTGCTATGCGTTTTGTGTACCCAAAAGAACTGTGGGTGGTTTTCTTCTCGATTTACAAAGGACACTACTAAGGCAAAACTTCCAAAATTACTTGCGCGATTTCAACGTTATGTTACGCACTTTTAACCACTGAAGTAACGAAGAAGTAAAAATATAAGCACCTCAGAACAGCCCGGAGTAGAGTAACCAAAGACTGGCGAGGAGTAGCACCAGGATGAGGTAGGTGGCGATGAGGTTGGTAGTCTCGTGGTGTGGCATGATGGCTCTTGATCCTGACACCTTCACCGGACAAACAGCTCCAGGGAACTGAACTCGCTGGAGATACGCCGTCGCCTACGTACGCCACGCCTATTTCACACGCCAAATATTTTTAACATTTATAAATATGAGTGTACGTTTATAGATCGTTCGTATAGTGACAGGTGGCTCAGATTTTGCGGAAAATTAACATTGCAATATGGCGGTACCAACTAACTGCACGATTCCAAATTCGAATTTTGTTTTTTAGCTTTTAGAATGTCCTTGCACTGATGATAACTAACTTAACTATAATTATGATGATCACATATCACGGGTACACTGACAAACCTCACAAAGCTGGAGTTTAGAAGACGGTGGAGTAGAGTAGCCACAGGAAGAAGAGGAGGATGACAAGGATCATGTAGGTAGCGGCCAGGTTGACCGTCTCCGCGTTCATCGGCATGGTTGCTATGTAACGGAGCAGGGTGAACTGAATGCTGGAGGATCTTCCAACCGCTTGAAACAGCATATTTGCGTCAGAGCACAGGGCCTAACTTCGTATGGAAGGATGTTCCAGAATATTTTTTTATTTTTTGAAGTTGGTCGGGCAAGTTGTGTAAGGTCTTGAGTCAAGCAAAGGGTCTGCGAAGAGGTCTGTATGTGAATGAACTTTAAAAGGATCAGTATGATACGGTCTGATCACAATTTCTTATTTCCGGTTTATCCAGCAGGTAGACACTATTTACCATACACATTGGGTAAAATGGAACAGAATTTATATTACTTATCTGTATATTTTGATTATGGTAAACGCCATAATCTTAAAAAAATTCAAAAACTTTTCCTTTGAACTTTGTTTTATATACTACTGCCGTGAATTTTTTCACATATCTTGAGGCAACCATTTAGCTAGCAGGGGGGAAAACTTGACTCTAACAAAAATTTGTAATTTAAAGCGTAATATTAAAAAAAACATCCCCACTATCCTACCTTAAAAAAAAGAGAAGATTGTATTTTACCAATTTCTCGGCGTGATTAATGCGTATAGGTTATCCATGCCAAATTACAGCTTTCTAGTACTAAGAGTCTCTGAGATAAGCCGCGGACAGACAAACAGACGGACGGACATGGCTAGACTATAAGGGTTCCTTGTTGACTACGGAACCCTAAAAAAGTACTGACTGCACTGCTTGATTGAAAATCAAGTCAAAATTCAGTCGGTACACTAACTATCGATAATTCAACATCAGATCATCATCTGCCTAGCCTTTGCACAACTATGTTGGGGTTAGCTTCAGATGCAGATGTATACTTGTATTTTATCTGGAGCGACTGCCTATCTGACTTCCACAATTCACTGGGTAACATGATACCCATTGGCAAGACTGGTTATCGATAATTTTATTATGAAACGGTTATTGACAATGATCAATTTAGTCTCTCATTTTAAATAAACTCTTCAACGGTACTTCGCCTCGATTTGTAAAAAGTGCAGGATTCAAGAAAAACGAAAACTCAAAGCACACCTGAAATCATCATCACCATTTATCTCATCTAAAACAATCTTGCACTGAGGAAAATATTTCTAAATGATGTTAGTAGGTAATCTGAAGATTATATTTTTTTTTAATGCAAAATTGATGTCACACTATTCACTCCAAGTCTTGCAGAATGTTCTAAGTTTCATTAAAAAAACGCATGTATCTGAAAAGCTTTATTTAAAGAAATACACACGGAATTTCCAGTCCTTAGGAATTTTCGGCATCTCACGAATTATATAATCTCCGCGGCATCAATGATTCCAGCGTTATTTTTGATACACAGTCACCACACTTTAGTACGCTCAGTCACGAATCCGAAAATTTTACGAAACTCAAAAAGCTAGATTTTGTGACACAAGCACTTTACTTACGGTTAGTCCTTAGAATGCTGAATATAGGAGCCAAAGGGAGATGAGGAGCAGCAACAAGATGCAGTACGTTGCTACGAGATTGACTCCTTCGTGCGAATTCATGGTGTTGTGTTGCCTCTAACGCGTTACAGACGAGATTGAGAACAACTCTGAGGAACACAGCTTCATATACATGTATGTAATTGTTAAACGTGACGAATACATTCTATTTTTTGTTTTTTGGCGACGCATGTGATTAATTGGCTGTCTTGTAAAAATTCTTCGTTGTTAAGATTCGTCATTTATTTACAAATTTACGCTTTGCCCCTTTTGATTTTATTTACATACTGTTTTGGCATTGGAGCGGGATTAAAATAATTTTGAAGTTCGGTTAGATTGGATCATTGTTTACAGTTTTTTCTTGTTTTTTGAAAGCTCTTGTGCATCGCCTTTTAAATCGCATTGTTTTTGTTTTATTATTAAGTGTTCATATATGCAGATGTTTATTACAGTCGCTCTTGCGCATGAAATTTAAGATTATGAAATATATTTTTGACGTCGTCATCTTCCTTGCCAACGAAAATGTTTGTGTATTACTTTTTTTCGGGAACAATCGTGAAAATGAGCGAAAAACTACAAAATAAGACAGAAAAAATAATGTCTGGAATTCTCCAGCGCTACCGAGTCCGTGCCTGTGTTCAATTCACATTTATGGAGTATGATAAACCGGGCTATTTCCGCACTGGAGCTTCGTTTGTACGTAAGAAGCTTAACCCGAGCGCGTACAAGCACTCGACTTTTTTTCGAACTGAAATCGGCAGAACCACATCAATGTATTACTGAAACTGTTTATCACGATCGATTTTTGGAATTCCATCTTCATAAAAGTTGTTTACTATTATCGTGAGAAGTGTCTAACTAGTCGTAAGTCTAAATTGATTTCGTGCGTCTGGTAATATTAATTTTCTTCAGATAGAAATCCTGTGTAGAGTTCCGTTGGTTATGATAGGTTTATTTCAGACTAATTCAATAGTTAAAGGGGTACACTCAGTGACGGATTAAGACTATACTTGATGCCCTAAGCAATCCACGCTTGTGGGCCCCCCTATCCGTATATCAACTAGAATCGGTCTTTAAACTTTTACCGCCTAAAAACATTAGTTTTTATAAAATAAGATGATGAGATGTAACGTACCTTAGAAGTGGAGTAGGTGCGACAACAATAAAAACCAAAGCATAGTTTATTTATTTATTGAAATGCGCCTTGCGGCTTTTTCGGGCATTGAATTCACGCAAGATAGTATTAACGTCTAACGTTTTTAACATATCGGAGTCTATGTATAATATCGATAAATTATCAAGCCTTTCTTGTATCATCTTTGTCCTTTTTTCATTTTTTTATATTTTTAATTTTGAAAAAGAACGTTCCGCTGAGCAATTTGTAATCATAAGCGATAAAAATATACACAGGGCTTTTCCAAATTAGGGAAAGCTGATTAAATTTTCTCATCATGTATTATTTTATACAATTGTGCGTGAGTTTGTGCTTCTTCTGGTGCCCCCCCAGACGTGATGCCCTATGCAATTGCTTAATTTGATTAAGGGTTAATCCGTCACTGGGTACACTTATGATTCCAAACACAAAATACGCGGTTTGACGTGAAGTTGAGGACACCAGCCCGTATTACCCATTACCTAAACTTATTAATAAATGATTTCAATACTAAACTAAGGGTTCCTAATAAAAAGATATTGTTTTTCCAGACATCGTTTTCACAACTAACCGATGTTTTTTTTTTTCAGCTTTACATTGACTTCTGAAGTCTGCGTCTAGTCTGTGCACGTATGTAGTCTAAGAAAAATCAATATCTTCAGTGTAGCACTGCAGGTTAAATGAGCGTGAAAAGTTGGCTACTATAGGGTAAAATACCTTGCAAGGAATATAACAGTCGCTCCATGTAAAATACTATCATTCATGTGCATCGGTTTAACACAAAGACGCGACACAAAGACACCGCGTGTAATGTGACGAGTGGTGACTTTGTGTCGCGTCGCGTGTCGCGTCTGTTTGTAGGAGCCTTTAGACTGGACACTCGCGGGAAACCAACCCTAAAATAGTTGTAAAAATGCAGATGATGAGTGGTCAGCTTTTTCGACATCGCAATGTGTCTTGTGCGGCTATTAATCAAATATTCCAGGACATTACAGAAACCGCTTCATACCTACGCATTCAAAATTCCTGAAACTAAACCCATGAGCCATATGAAACGTTTCAAGGCGCCATACTGCGCATAATTCCCGTTTGCTAACGATATAGTTATTATACTCGTAGTAGGGTTGCTGAAAAGTGGAAGAACGACTGTCTGAAATACTGCATAGTTTAAACTTATGTCCTAAAAGCTTATTACACTACTCGGAATTTAGAAACTAGGTAGATAGTCCAGTCAAGAAGGTGGGTGGCATCCTGATTCAGGCCCGGACTCCACAAAAGCGGATACGAGGCGAGAGGAGAGGAGATGGGAACAACCATGGCAAAAGGATTTCGTTATTTACATGTCTCGTCTCTGCTTAGCTTCAGTAGATACAGTTGAGCTGAAAGGAAAGAAGGTGTCTCATATTTGCTTAACGCGAATAAAACAGAGATGTGGGCTGTACCTCGCAAGCTGGCGACAGCGCGCAGCGGAGATGAGAGGAGATGGAGCACAACCCGCCCGCTCTAGCATGCACATCTCATGTTCCGGTCTAGCTATTACGCATCTCCCTACAGCTTCTGTGGATACACCTATAGTAAAATCAGGTCCCCGACGGCGACGGTTGATGTTGGGACGTTGTATATATGCTAGTCGCGCGGTAAACTCTGATTGCTCGATGCAGGATTTTGCGTGACGTCAGTGTGATACGTAATTCGCATGTGGCGAGGTATATGCCGCCACACACCCTAGCTGTTAAGCTTCTCCTCTCCTCTCTGCTTGGCACATTTCCGCCCATCTCCGCTTTGGTGGAGTTCGGGACTTACGCTTTCCTTATTTCCAGATTTATTTTCCAAATTACTTGCTTAATTCCGCCCTTGACTTTCTTATGTAACCCACCACCGTAAAGACATTTGTATTGTCTTCCAATCCTACCTTAAAATCCACGTTGAATTAACTTGTCTACTTTGTTATACCTTCATCAAATCGAAAAAAGGCATGATGCTTGGTAGCTGATATTATTGGTTTAATTTTATTTATTTTTATTTATATTGTCCTTAAAAATGTATAACAAAACCATTTCAAATAAGTCAAAAGTTGCTGAGACACTAAAAATGTAATTACCAACATCCCAATAGAGGTTAGAAATCTCTCCCCTCGTCATCTTTATTAGCTGAATCTTTTCTCAAAGAAAATTTCAGTAAAATAATTCCAAGTTTTGAATTCAAGCCTATTTCTATTGCCACAATTAAAAATACATTTAAAAGTCTTAACCAAAAAACCACCGAAGACTTGTGGGGCATCTCCGTTAAGGTTTTTGGAGATATCATTGAGATAATTGCTCCTCTCCTAACAGGCATTTTTAATCAATGTTTAGACAGCGGTACGTTTCCTGATTTAATGAAACATAAGCAAAATTGTACTAATTTTCAAATCGGGTAGTAAGAGTGATCCCTCTAATTATAGACCTATATCTGTGCTACCAGCATTGAGTAAAACATATCAAAAAGTCATGCTAGACCAGATGTTGTCACATTTTAACTTGAATAGGATTTTACATAGTCACCAGTTTGGTTTCACTAAAGGTAGGTCGTCGACTGAGTAAAACTCATCAGTCACATTTTGGAATCCTGGGAGAAGTACCAGGATGCAATTGGCATTTTCTGTGACCTCTCAAAAGCGTTTGACTGCGTTGACCACAATACACTGATCTGTAAACTACACCACTACGGAATTCGTGGACGAGCTGCTGATCTTGTTCTTTCTTACCTATCAAACAGGCAGCAAAAAGTAAACGTAACGGGGTGACGTCCTCAGGGTCTCTAGTTAAAATGGGCGTGCCTCAATGTTTAATTCTCGGCCCTTTTCTATTTCAAGTTTATATTAATGACCTTTCTTACATGGTGGCTAACTTATCGGATATTTAATATAATTTATAATTATTTTATATAATTATAATTCTTTATAATTCTTTTTATATAATTATAATTCTTTTCGCTGATGACACGTCTATTATTTTTTAAATAGATAGAAAGATACGGATGTCTTACTAGCGATGGAAAGTTCAAAGCCCACACCAAACGTGTCCTTATCAAAAAAGCATATTATAAGATTAAAGACTACGTTAAAGACAAGGAAGTTTCGCAATAATTCCTTCTGCACGTGTGGCTTTCCTATGGTAACTCATTAACGGCATAATTATGTAAGTGTCTATTAACTGCTCCCAAATAATCAAAGAGATTTTGTTACGTATAATTTAATGTCTTTGCAAATAATGATGTTTTATTTTTTATCTTTTACATTCCTCCTTAACATAATCAAATAATCATCTCATTATTTGACTTTATACACCAACAATTCTAATTCCAACTCTTTATTGGTTGCTTTTGTGGACATGATATTTATATCACATTTGTAATTGTAGTTGTTGCAACTATATTATTTGATTTGAATAGTTTTTTTTAATTTTTATCTTTATGTAGATTATATCCTTTTTTGTGAATGTGAGAACGTTGATGGCCTAGTAGACCATTTTCTATTTTGTTAAGTAATTGTTGAAAGGCCTACACATTCCTCCCATACCTATTAACATTGTTATTTGAAAATATTGTAAAAACCAATTATTTTTGAAAGAGTTACCGTGGAGTTTCTTGCCGGTTCTTCTCCACACGAAACGACCAAATGGAACCGTGCACTACTAGCTTCTGACGTTTCATATGTGGCCTATGTAGGTTTATGTGAAATAAAATATTTTTATTTTGGTTTTGAAGACAAAACAGTATGGATCGATCTATAAGCACATGGGTTCTGCCTGGCCGCGAGGGAAAGAGGCTTGAGTGGGCTGCAAGTATTTTACTACATTCCAAAATTCACTTGGTAACGCATATTTTTGTCATTCGTCCTCTGAAATAGACGTGTGTATCATAATGTTCTTATTAAATCAAGTGATTCATTCACTCGCTGCATCTCCAGAATCACACAACTTCGGGTGCCAAGCGGTAAACTCATAAATACATTTCTTTTTTTTTTTCAGCTTTATTGTTCTTTTTATACGCCACGTTCCTTCCAGATAACCATTTGTCTTGGTTTACTCGGTTCTAGGTTGTTCTTCAATGTGTTGCATCGTGAACAATTTAGCTGGCAGTTCTGTCCTATATTACATTGTAGTCTGCGGTTCTATCAGAACTGCTCTCATCGTTTTGTCTAAAAAAATCAGAGCAACAGACAAATTAATGTGACCTTTCTTAGGTCTTGCAAAGTCGTGTTATCCTGTAAGTACCTTCAGCACGCATTTTGCTTCGATAGAACTCGGCAGAGTTTATAAGTACTTAGTACCTACCTCAAATTACGCGGTTGTTCATTCTCTTGTGAAAAGGGGCTCACTTTTCACTAGGTATCTACGACTAACCTAACTAAGGTGGCAAGTCGCAATGTTCCAGAAAAATCCCTGGGAGTTTTGACATATTAAAAAAATAAAGCATGGCAGAACTCCCAGATTAGGTGATGAACAGTAAGTTTAGCATCTCAAACAGTTTGTTATCATGCAATGTAATGAACTTGCGAGGAGAGGCGCGCCCCCGCGGTTCGCGCGACAATTTGGGGCCGCTGCACTGAAATAGATGACTGTATCCAAGCATTCTGTCATGGGTGAAACGTCGCAGCGTCACGCGGGGATTCCGCGAATTTTATTGTATTGTTGAAATACTTTGGTAGTAAAATGATCCTGTGGCTCTACCCGCATTTTAGTTCAACCTGCTGCTTGGAGGAAGCCTATAAGCGGTACATACTAACACACATTATCTATACATACAAATAAATAAAATTGAAGTGTCTATTTAAAATGTCAAAATAACAGCTTTTTAGGGTTCCGTAGTCGACATAACCCTTATAGTTTCGCCATGTCCGTCCGCCCGTCCGTCTGTCCGTCCCCAGCTTAGCTCAGAGACTCTTAGTAGGTACTAGAAAGCTATGATTTGGCATGGATATACATATTAATGACGCCGACAAAGTGGTAAAATAAAATCATGAAAAAAATATTTATTTAGGGTACCTCCTGTACATGTAAAGTGTTGATGTTTTTTTTTTCGCCTACCCTATGGTCCACGGGGTATTGTTGGATGGGTCTTTCAAAAATATTGCGGTTGTGTGTTTTTTTTCGATTAAGGGATCCGTTTCTGAAATATTCGGCTTTAAAATGCTAATTTTTGTTAGAGTTAAGTGTCCCTCACCTGCCAGCTACATGGTTGTACTTGGATATGTCAAAAAAAAATCACAGCAGTAGTACGTATATATATAACGAAGCTAAAAGGAAAACTGTCACAGCCAAGTAGGCGTCCCAAGTTACCGAGTCAACCAACTTACATTTACAGTTGAAAAACATGTTCTCCCATACATTCCGTATGGAAGAACATCATTTTCAACTACGATGTTAAGTTTGTTCTTGGGATAAATTCATACCAACTACGGAACCCTTCATTGTGCGTGGCCCGACACGCACTTGGCCGGCTTTTTTAATTTTCTTTGCCTGTTTTATCTGGCTAATCTCCGAAACGGCTGGACTGATTTTGACGGGACTTTCACTGCCAGGTTGCTGATGTTATAAGAAGTAACTTACTTTTGTTTTAAAAAGGCACACGGTTAGATGCCGCGGGCAGCAGCTAGTTTTAATATAAACTGTTTACTTTTTTTTGTAAGCTCATACTTGAACACCCAGTCCGAGTCCGATTTTAACCATTTTTAAACAGGCTATAATTTATTTACAAAACATGAGATATCCTTGCGAAAATTTAAATAATGTTACCCAAAGTAGCAAAATTGTGCCTTTAAACCACGGAATCGAAACTTACGCGGGTGAAATCGCGGGGCGCAGCTAGTATAGTATATATGTCAAGATATCTGCCTACATTTTTCCCAACTATATTGAGGTTGGCTTCCAGTCTGGCAGGCAGCTGAATACCAGTATTTTACATGGAGCGATTGCCTATCTCACCTCCACAACCCAGTTACTTGGTAACACGATACCCCTTGGTAAGACTGGTTGTCAGAATTTCGGGCTTCTGACGACCCGTAACGACTGTCAAAGATCCACGAATGACAGCCGGGACCAACGGTTTAACGTGCTTTCTGAGGCACGGAGGGTTCTTGGTATGTAAAGTTGGTCACCCATCCAAGGACCAATCGCGGCAAGCGTAGCTAAACCTGATTGATCGATGCCAAACCTTGCGCGATGCGGCTGTTATTACTAGCCACAAGTCCCCTAAAAAAGGCTATAGTCCACTCAATAAATAACCCAAAAGGGGGTGTAAAGTGCGTGAGCTGGGACCTAAGCGATTTCTTCAGAAAGTTGTTCAGGGTGCTTAGGGAGTAAACATACTAAAAGTCCCCGCGTCTAGGAGGTGAGCCAGAGTGGGGGGGGGGGGGATCAAAGGTCCCACTTTGGAGTTTTTCGCTAATATCTTTAAAACGGTGCGTCGTACCAAAAAAAATTATCTTCTATGTAATGAAAGCATATAAAATTCTAAAACTTTTGTCTTTTACACTTTTTCCCAATTCCTACCCATTTTCGAACTATACGTTCCGGAAAAGTGAAAATTTTCGAAAAATCTACTTTTAACAAACACTAGCTGTTGTCTGCTACTTCGTTCGCGTTATTTCGGGATAAAAAGTAGTATATATATGTTAATCCAGCTCCTAATCTATCTGCCTACCAAATTTTATCCAAATCCGTTCAGCCGTTGAGTAATCGAAACTTTTATCTATCTATATTATACTAGCTTTTGCCCGCGGCTCCGCCCGCGTTGATTTCGGTTATCGCGTAAAAAATAGCCTATGTCCTGTTCCATATCCCAGGCTATATCTTTGCCAAATTCATGACGATCGGTTCAGCGGTTTAGGCGTGAAACCGTAACATACAGACAGACAGATTTACTTTCCCATTTATAATGTTAGTATGGGTACATATATTATACCATTTAGGCGACAGAACTATGAGTCGATTGTTCCACAGCAGTCTTTACGATAAGGATGTCAGCATCATCGATGGCCTGGAGAGTTTGTATCCCATTTTGCTAAAACTTTGTCTGTAGTAAGGAAATGAACTGACCCTTATTGGTAGGATTAGACAAAAAATCTTCTTGTTTCACTGGTATTGATGTTTTCCAAGACAAATTGATATCAGCGGACCTTCTCAGTTTCTATCGTCGCCTCTGTTCTTGTGACTCCGTAGAGTTAGCTGAGTTTGTGTACTCATCAAATACCACAGTACAACTCCTTCCAGGATAGTGGCGGTTGATGTAGGTGGTATATCCATCACAAATCGTGGCAACACAGGCAGGCTTTTTGCCAAATTACTCTGTGCAGTAGGAATCCACAAAATAACCCTTGTCAGGACCCTCACGGCCTAAACAGATGAAGACTTAAATGGTATATGTACCCATACTAACATTATAAATGTGAAAGTAAATCTGTCTGTCTGTATGTTAGGTTTTCACGCCTAAACCGCTGAACCGATCGTCATGAAATTTGGCCTGGGATATGGAAAAGGACATAGGCTACTTTTTTATGCGATAACCGAAATCCACGCGGGCGGAGCCACGGGCAAAAGCTAGTATAATATACATAGATAAAAGTTTCGATAACTCAACGGCTGAACGGATTTGGATAAAATTTGGTAGGCAGATAGATTAGGACCTGGATTAACATATATACACTACTTTTTATCCCGAAATAATTCGAAAAAAGTAGCAGGCAACAATTAGTTTTTGATAAAAGCCGCTTTTTCGAAAATTTTTACTTTTCCGGAACGTATAGTTCGAAAATGGGTAGGAATTCGGAAAAAGTGTAAAGGACAAAAGTTTTAGAAATTTTTTAGCTTTCATTACGTAGAAAATATTTTTTCTCTACAACGCTGTGGGCGGTGCCTGCCAGGGACTACGGGAGGGACCACCATTTTAATTCGGCAGCATTGTATTACTCGGAGGGACCACAGGTAAAAAAATTACCTGTGTCACCTTCCAGGGACTACGGGAGGGACCACGGGTAACGAATGGGGAAAAGCACTTTGTTTTTCCTCTTTTTTTATTTTTTTTACTATGTGTTTGCTCTTGACTAGGTCTGGGTGACAGATAGAGTCAAAGTCTACGATGGAGTGAGCTTACCCAGATTTTGAAGCCTGTTCACTCTCACTTTGAATATTAGGGTTGTACTCGTATGCGTTCGGAAACACATTTGTTTTGGGGTTTTGAAACTCTTTGTGATAAAGATAGAAGTCACCAATTAAGGATTGTTATTAAATGACATAACTTTTTGGCACCTTCTGAAGTTGGTTGGGATAAAATTTATTGTATTAATCCCACGTTAAGCCTATTTAAGTCTAATTCTCTCAAAAGTGCCTCCCTCTCGCGCCTGTTGCGGACACAATCCATCAGCAAATGCTGCACCCTAGTAGCATTTTTTGTTGGCATTTAGTTGGGCCACTTACCTCTGGTTAGTTGGCAAATGCATACAATTGGTGGGCAGTTTGCGAGTTGGGCCAACAACTGATGGCCTACGTGGATTTGCCTACGAAGGCCCAATTTGCGATGGGGCCAACGTACATTGCCCTACGAAGGCCCGGCGAAAACGTGTTATGGGTAGGCCCAACGACACATAATACATTTTGGCAAGCGGTTGTATGTTGGTTGGTTCTATGGCTGGTTTCAGAGCGATGCGTCTCGCCAGCGCCGGCCGTACGCGCGTCGCTATACATGAACCTTATCGGCTTCAAAATAAGGTTGGTTTTAGCAATTTGTTTTGAAAAACCAACCTTATTTTGAAGCCGATAAGGTTCATGTGCATGTGATTTTTACACGTTTTGTAACACACATGCAATGAGTCTTCCGTGGCATCATCCATTCTTCACGCACCACACCGAGTTCCCCACCGTTACCATCATCGTCGTAAAACTCCATAACTTTTTACATTTAACACTTTCACAAACATTAAGGGTTAACTACTCGTAACTTAACTAAAACACAGCCTGCCAGCCTGATATCAGGCAAATATCTTTGTTGATGCGAACAAAACAAACACTCACAAACACTCCGCAGCCGCAGGTGCACAAATGAATAACAAAATGGCGGGCGGGCCGGGCGACGCGTGCCGCCGCCCGCTCCCCGCGCACCCCGCTACCACCCCGTTGGAGTAGCAGTAATAGGCCCTACAAAAATCTCCCAACAGTAGGAATAGAAGCAGCAGGCCCGCGTTAGTTGGCCCAATGTTGTTATTATACCTTAAATCCCTACAAAAATCTCCCAACAGTAGGAATAGAAGCAGCAGGCCCGTCGTTGGCTATCCGTTGGGCAAATTGTGCATTTTTATGACAATGGGCCTATTTTAAGTTTAGGTTGGCGGAATAACTAACCGTCTGCCAATACATTCCCAACTGTTGGCGTATGGAAGCCAACGGCAATTGCTACTAGAGCACGTTCTCAATCTGATTACATTCTCTGCAATTCGGTGAATCAGTTTTTTTCATAAGGAATGCAAACTTCGCTGATGAATAGAGTCCAGAGCGAAGTCTTAAAATTAACAAATAACAGCCGCACGGGTCGATCCGTCAGGTTAAGCTACGCTTAACGCCAGGGTTGGTCCGTGGATGGGTGACCATCTTTACATACCGAGACTCCTCCGTACCTCGGAAAGCACGTTAAGCCGTTGGTCCCGGCTGTCATTCGTGGATCTTTGACAGTCGTTACGGGTAGTCAGAAGCCCAAAAGTCTGACAGCCAGTCTTACCAAGGGGTATCGTGTTATACAGTTACTGGGTTGTGGAGGTCAGATAGGCAGTCGCTCCATGTAAAATACTGGTATTCAGCTGCATCCGGTTAGACTGGAAGCCGACCCCAACATAGTTGGGAAAAGGCTAGGCAGATTGATTTTGAGGGATAAGCACTTAATTAGAAAAGTCCTGTGGAAAAGCGTTTTCCCTTCAGATACAAGCCTTGATGCATTCGCTCCGATTTGATTAACAAACCAATAGCTGATCAGAGATAGGCAGGTAATAGGTAGATCTGTATAGTACATATTAATTCCATGGCACATACATAGTTCACCAAAATGTACCGTGTACATAAATAACCTAATTTTAAGTAAATACACACTGCATTCACATACGGTTGGGCCGACAGCGGCCATAAATCGTGAGATGCATCCCAATCGACACAACAAACGAACGACTGACAATATCAGCTGACTCTGTTTTAACTCCGAGCCATAAATAACCTGGTTATGCTGAAAGGTATTATATAATAACTAGCTTTTGCTCGCGGCTCCGCCCGCGTGGATATTGGTTATTGCGTAAAAAAGTAGCCTATGTCCTTCTCCATGTCCTAGGCTATATCTCTGCCAAATTTCATGACGATCGGTTCAGCGGTTTAGGCGTGAAAACGTAACATATAGACAGACAGACAGAAAGACAGAGTTACTTTCACATTTATAATATTAGTATGGATAATAAAATAAACCGATTAGGTGGACCGATCAGATTAAATCCGCAGTTGGAGGCCCTGTTAGTGAATGCACCAGACTTTCATCTAACAGAACCAGATGGAGGGAGATCGTGAGGCGAGTTACAACAACACCTGCGATTGGACAAAGCTCACTGTCACCACGACCGCTCTGTCAAGAGCGAAGCGAAGAAGAAGAAGAATAAAATAAAATATCGAGGTAAGTATAATCTGAAATCGCCAACCCGTTTTGAGCAAGCGTGGTGATCAATGATCGTGGCTTCTGGGTATGAGAAGAGGCCTTTGCCCTGCAGTACGATAATAATAGGCTGCTATTATTGTTTTTTTATCCGACTGCCCCAGAAGGAGGGTAATGTTTTTCGAGAGTATGGATGGATGTATGTCTATTTCTTTGGCACGCTCTGTAGCCTAAACAGCATGATGGATTTTAACATAATAATAATAATGTTTTATTGCAGGCAAAATACCCATATACAAAAAAATTAATAGAATAATAAGTAAAAACAAAAAATACATTATAAATTAAAACATAGAGGTATGTATAGGTACCCATAGTCATTAAAAAACAAAGTCTTTCGTCATTTTTTGTTCCCGCTTAGGTGAACAGAAATCCAGTGCACAAATATGGGGCTTGTTAGGTTGCACGAATTATGAGGTGTCGTTAGATTCGTCATAATTGTTGGAATATTGTAGTGTATATTATATTGATTGAGAGCAGTGGCAGCTCAATGCTTAGTTGTAGGTCGTGGGTTTGAATTCAGGCAGGCGCTTTATTTTGTGTAAACAATTTCATCAGCACTGCTCTCAAAACGGTGAAGAAAAACATCGTGAGGAAACCGACAGGTCTTAGAACCGAAAATTCGAAGACATGTGACATCTACCAACCCGCACTGGGCCCACACGTGGTAGATTACGGCCCACTCCTTCTCGAAGAGGAGGCCTGAGTCCCAGCAGTGGGAACATTATAGGCTGATTATGCTATGCTATGCTAATATAATATTTATAATTAAATTACATCTGCAAATACAAAAAAGGGAGGGAAAGGTTTAAAAAAAAATTACAACAATACTGGTATCAAATAAAAGCTAGTAATGAGACAATTCTAAATATAATTATCCATACTAATATTATAAATGTGAAAGTATCTCTGTCTGTCTGTCCGTCCGTCTGTCTGTTATGTTTTCACGCCTAAACCGCTGAACCGATCATCATGAAATTTGGCAGAGATATAGCCTACCTGGGATATGGAGAAGGACATAGGCTACTTATTTACGCGATAACCGACATCCACGCGGCCGGAGCCGCGGGCAAAAGCTAGTATGTATACAATTAAAAGAACTAAAAAGCTTGAAAAAAAGCAAATTATTTAATAAAACAAAAAACCCGACTGCAAAAACATAACCGAAAAGAGAAAAACAAGCATTATAATCTTAATCTATAGAATTTTGGTATCGCAGGCACAAACCAATAACCTGAAGTATGGTGTAACTTTTGTTTTCGCTTGCGACACCAAAATTCTATTATAATGCTTGTTTTTCTCTTTTCAGTTATGTTTTTGCAGTCGGGTTTTTTTTTTTTTTATATTGAATAATTTGCTTTTTTTAAATATCTATTCGCTATTTTCTATTTAAGTGGATACCTACTACCACAGATAATAATAATACTACGCTACTACTGGAAAATCACCTCGTTTTTCTCCACTCGTTGAATTTTCTTTTCTGCATTTATTTCATTGCTGTTCTAAGATTGTTTAAATCATTTAATCCCTGGATTCTGCGAGCTACGTGCTGCCTAACCTTTTCTCAACGATATGTTAGGGTCGGTTTCCAGTACGTACCTAAACCAAAAATATCTTTGGGGTTTTCTATTTGGTCGCCGCTGTAGATTATTTTTAGGGAGAGGAACTGACGTAGTTTGGAAAAATTCGAAATTCAAAAGTTTTTTATTCAAATTAGGCTGAGAATCAGCACTTTTCGAACGTCAAAATTACATAAGACAGTCCCACAAAACGCCCACCCTTCACCACTTCCTAGTGCTTTAGCTGGGAAGAAGAAGTGGCGCAACAAACTCCCTAGAAAAGAGTTCCGGGGCATGCATGACTTAAAAAAACACACACAATGAAGGGTTCTGTAATTGGGATGAATTTATCCCAAGAACAAACTTAACACTTGTAGTTGAAAAATAAGTTCTCCCATACATTCCAACAAAAATGGAAGTTTGTAGGTTTTCCTGTAATTTATAAGTAAAGAACAATTTTCGGTACTTTTTTTTAGGCTCAGTAGTTTCGAAGATAATGGGGGGATAATAGATAATTTTCATCTATTTTCTTAAATACTTATAAAAAAATTATATCTGAAATCCTTACAATAAGCCCTTTCATTAATCGATATGTCACGCGGTACAGTTTGCAAAGCTTTAAAAAAAATCTTATTAACCCCCAAAACTCAAAAGTATCAAACCCACTTAATCAAAATTAATTAATTTTCGTTACACGTCGTGTTTGGGTCACAAACGTTCATATGTGTACCAAATGTCAACTTAATCGGTAAAGTAGATTCGGAGCAAATTGGCTGTGATAGACGGACAAACAGACAGACACACGAGTGATCTTATACGGGTTCGGTTTATATTATCCTTTCGAGGTACGGAACCCTAAAATCATTTTTTTTAAACAATAGATATAGTTACCGTCTACATGTGCCTGCCAAAGACAGATTTTGTTTGGCAGACGAATTCTGCCGTGCTAACGAAGAACGCAGTAACTCGATTTTGGACGATTATGAGTTATACATTCGTTGAGTTATATATTTGGAGTCAGCGAATCGAAATCTATTAAATCTCTCTAAGCAACTTTTTATTGATCCTTCAGGAACTCGGTTTTTCAGTAAGCAAGAATGCTATAACTAAAACATCATAACAAATTCAATAATCAAAAATAAAAGTCTCGGAAGCGGCAAAATCGAGTTACTGCGTTCTTCGTTAGCACGGCAGAATTGATGATCGCGGTTTGTTGTTATAAGCCCAGCTATGTTAAAAACAGACAGTTTTTTCGTTGACTTTGCTGTTAATAATCGGGAGATAGCAATGACGTCTACAGATACAAAAATGTGTAATTGAATAACACGAATCATGTGCGAAAGCGGTAAGCGCGCCATTTTCACTGCCGCAGTCGTAAAACAGATCAAATAGCCGTTGAAATGATGTCTCATAAATTTTAATACCACTTCTGTTGCTCGGTTCATTTTTACTTTTTTTTATGAAGGTACCTACAACATTAAATAAATATTGTAGGTACTTACATATTTACTGCCTTTGATATGCTCAGGGATTATAGTTAGGTAAGGTTGCCTATTACCGAAACGAAAGTTTTACGAAAACCGATTAATTTGACAGGACTAAACTAACATTTATCTTCTGTACTTTTCTTAATGAAATAGAAAGAAAAAGATGCACTGAACTTGAATTTAGTTTAGTTTGTGAACAAGGGAATCGGCACCATTGTTTGTAATTTTCATACTAATCCATACTATTCGTATGGACACGGGGACGGGGAGTTTTATTGTAATCCTTAAGAGCGCATACATCGGTCCACTAGCGCCTCTCCTTTAAAAAAACATTATCTCGTGACTGAGAAGCAATTATGAAAAACGGCTCAACAGCGACCTCGGTAAGTGTTTCTAGAATGTTCTAATACCTTTTATAAAGTTTCATATTTCGAAGCTCCAATTTTTTTTGTTGTTTTTTTAACACAGGAGTTTCTCCTGTATTATGGGTGCGCTTACAAACATTTATTAGGGGTTTATTCATAAACGTTGTTTAAAGTTAAGTGACGTTCAAACGTCAAAAATGTTTGGTTAAACAGTCGCTAATCATTACTTTAAGCAGCGTTTATAAATAAACCCCTTATTAAACTCACATACACAAACAATCAAACCCGGAACAACTGCTTGTAGATCATACAAATATTTGTTCCGTGCGGGAATCAAACCCGTGACACGCAGCGCAGCAGTCAATCGCTTAACCACTGCGCCAACCGTGAAAGAAAACCGGCCACATTCCTCTAGATCGTATTTATCCCGGTAGCACGTTCCTGTGCTATCATTTCCGACCTATACGCGGGCGAAACCGCGGTCAAAGCTAGTATTCAATATTTGGGAAAGCAAGAGTGCCGTGCACACACGCCAACCCAAATGGGTATTCAAAATACTTAAAAACCGGCCAAGTGCGTGTCGGACCACGTACGATGAAGGGTTCCGCAGTTGCGATGAATTTATTGATCCCAAGAACAAACTTAACATTGTCATTGTTTTTCAACTGCAAATTCAAGTTGGTCGACTATTACTCGGTAACTTGTAAAGCCTTCTTAGCTGTGATAATTATCTTTTGAACTTCGTTATATATGTATACGTACTACTGCTGTGAATTTTTTCACATAATTATCCAATTATAAACATTTAGCTGGCAGGGGGGGACACTTCACTCTAACAAAAATGAGCACTTTAAAGCTTAACATTACGCAAACGAATCCCTGAAACGAAAAATGGTTTTCACACACCCGCATTATTTTTGAACGGCCTATCAATCGATACCCTACACCGAAAAAATATCGTCCCCACTTTAGGTGTAGGGAAGGTACCCTAAGAAAAAAAATATTACCACTTTGTATGTTTATCTATGCCAAATTACAGCTTTCTAGTACTAAGAGTCTCTGAGCTAAGCTGCGGACAGACAGACAGACAGACGGACATGGCGAAACTATAAGGGTTCCTTTTTGCCTACGGAACCCTAAAAATGGGTCGTGGACCGCATTCCCGCTATAAAACGACGGTAAAGTTTCAAGACGCGAATCACTGCGCAGCGGGTGCCAACTGACTAGCAATAAGAGCTTATATCAAAGCTCCCTAGTGCTCCTAAATACCTAGATAAAATTAAATAGGTTTGTTTACGATTAGATTACGAAACAATGTTCATATTGCGCGGGTGATGCAGTTGTTTTGGCGGGAACATGTTTTGAATAATCTGTTTTTTATGGCTCTGAATTCCAGCGGTTTTTGATGATTGAGGTGGATTTAATCAGTGGCGACAACGATATTGCTATTGGAAATATATCGCATTTGATAAATTTTCGATGCTTGATATTTTATATCGATACATCAATGTATCGAAATAATAGATATCATCAATAATAGATAAGTACAGACGCCAGCAGGTCAAGCTACCCGAAACTGTCACATTTTCGCAATCAACCTTGAACCTTATACGGTATTGATAAAGTGGAAAATCTATTAAAGAAATTTGACAGATTGTAGTAGCTTGATGTGCTGGCGTCTGTACATCGATATTTTTTCTACAAGGCTACTCAGTCACATCACAGCCTTACTCCGCAGATCATCTCAATCAAAGACGTAGGTAGGTAGTATAAATAGTCCATGATCTATGTATCACTGTGATGAAAAGTGAAACATAACAAAACATCACGCCTATTATCCCCGGAGGGTCGCGCAGGAGTAGGTACCTATATGGGTGTATCTACACTCCCACAATTCGCCAGGTCTTTACCTGGCGAATTGTATTGTAGAGGAATGTCGCCGCTTTTCATAAGATCGAATTTTGTTGCTTCGTATCTCAAAACGAAACGTTATAAAAGGTATTAGAAAATTCTAGACACACTTAGGGCTATATTTGACCGGGACACCATAGCGGCGCCCTAGTAGCATTTTTTGTTGGCATTTAGTTGGGCCACTTACCTCTGGTTAGTTGGCAAATGCATACAATTGGCGGGCAGTTTGCGGGTTCGGCCTGGCCTATGTGGATTTGCCTACGAAGGCCCAACCTGCGATGGGGCCAACGTACATTGCCCTACGAAGGCCCGACGAAAACGTGTTAGGGGTAGGCCCAACGACACATAAAACATTTAAGCAAGCGGTTGTATGTTGGTTGGTTCTATGGCTGGTTTCAGAGCGACGCGTCTCGCCAGCGTCTGCCGTACGCGCGTCGCTATACATTAACCTTATCGGCTTCAAAATAAGGTTGGTTTTAGCGATTTGTTTTGAAAAACCAACCTTATTTTGAAGCCGATAAAGTTCATGTGCAGCGACGATTTTTACACGTTTTGTAACACACATGCAACGAGTCTTCCGTGGCGTCATCCGTTCTTCATGCACCACACCGAGTTCCCCACCGTAACCATCATCGTCGTAAAACTCCACATTTTTATACATTTAACACTTTCACAAACACTAAGGGTTAACTAACTAAACTAAAACACAGCCTGTTATCAGGCTAATATCTTTGTTGATACGAACAAAACTGCAAACACTCACAAACACTCCGCAGCCGCAGGTGCACAAATGAATAACAAAATGGCGGGCGGGCCGGGCGACGCGTGCCGCCGCCCGCTCCCCGCGTACCCCGCTACCACCCTGTTGGAGTAGCAGTAATTGGCCCTACAAAAATCTCCCAACAGTAGGAATAGAAGCAGTAGGAATAGAAGCAGTAGGCCCGCGTTAGTTGGCCCAATTTTGTCATTATACCTTAAATCCCTACAAAAATCTCCCAACAGTAGGAATAGAAGCAGCAGGCGCGCGCTAGTTGGCCCAATGTTGTCATTATACCTTAAATCCCTACAAAAATCTCCCAACAGTAGGAATAGCAGCAGTAGGCCCGCGTTAGTTGGCCCAGTGTTGTCATTATACCTTAAATCCCTTCAAAAATCACCCAACAGTAGGAATAGTAACAGCAGGCGCGCGCTAGTTGGCCCAATGTTGTCATTATACCTTAAATCCCTACAAAAATCTCCCAACAGTAGGAATAGCAGCAGTAGGCCCGCGTTAGTTGGCCCAATGTTGTCATTATACCTTAAATCCCTACAAAAATCACCCAACAGTAGGAATAGTAACAGCAGGCCCGTCGTTGGCTATCCGTTGGGCAAATAGTGCATGTTTATGACAATGGGCCTATTTTAAGTTTGGGTTGGCGGAATAACTAACCGTCTGCCAATACATTCCCAACTGTTGGCGTATGGAAGCCAACGGCAAATGCTACTAGGGCGCAAGCAGTCGTGCCACCGTGGTGTCCATAAGCTACCAAACTAGACACCATAAAGAGACCATAGTCGCCACACCACACAGACAGTATCAAAATGGACCTCGAAGAGATAGCACTACTGCTGTATGTTAGGAAAAGAGATTTCAAGAGAAAAAATAAATAGTGGTGGGTTCATCCTTATTTAGCCGATCGCTGTAAGAAAGGACAATTCGTTAACATAAACGACGATCTAAGAAGCTACCCGGATAAGTTTTTAGTTATATGAAGATGTCTGTGAGGTCCTTTGATGAGTTACTGAATTTGTGTGAAAATGATTTGTTGAAACAAGACACAATTAAGAAAATCAGTCAGTCCTGAAGGAAAGTTGTGGCGGGACCAGCGTGGCGGCGCGACCAGTAACATTCTGTGTACGCGTCCGAGCTGGTCGCGCCGCCAAATAGGTTGCGCAACCAAACGGACACCAGGTGAGTAACTCTCTATAGAGCTGTAAACATTTTGTAGGTAGCGGCGACTGGTTGCGCCGCCATGGTGTCCCGGTGAAATATAGCCCTTACCGTGGTTCGTTATTGAGCCGATTTTCATAATTCCTTCTCAGTCACGAGATAATATTTTTTTATTGGAGTGGCGCTACTGCACCGTTGTACGGCCTCTTAAGTAAGTATATTTAAATGACATTGATCGACATAAAATCCTTGACTAAAAACCTGAAAAGATCAGAGCTCTTCGTACGCAATTATATTTATTTTATTTTCGAAAGTGCGATAATTTTTGTCGGCTAGCGGTCGGCTGGAATTATTCCAAAGAATTCTGCTGGGTTCAAAAACACTTTATTTTCACGGCGTTCGTTGAGAGACGCAAAAATTTTGAATGCAATGACCGACAGTGACGTAATTATGTACCAACATATTATTATCGCGAAGTTCTATATGTCGCAGCTATCTGGTTATATTAGCCAGCTAATTGGATGCCCAGGCCGTTCATTAAATCTATATTATAATAAAGAATATAGATAATATAGAATAATATAGAATTAGATGCATAATTATGCATATATTATACATCAGATTCGATATCCATACAAATAAATAAAATTGAAGTGTCTGTTTGTAATGTCAAAATAACAGCCTTTTACAAAATGCATACGAAAGTAAGTACTTTTAACTAAAAAACCATATTTAAATTTTTGTCTGTCTGTCTGTTTGTTCTGGATTATCTCCGAAACGACTGGACCGATTTTGACGGGACTTTCGAGTGCACAGCTGATGATACAAGGAGTAACTTATGCTACTTATTTTAGATAAAAGTCACACGGGCGATGCTGCGGGCTGCAGCTTCTTTACTGAAAGACGTTAAACCAAGTGATTCAGTGCTTCGATTCATTAGTTCGATCGTCGAACTAATTAATCGAAGTACTGTACTTAAATATGTTTCCAAGCAATAATAAGACTTGTCGACGGAGCCCCGCTTGGCGGGGCTCCTACTACTGGATGGTTTTAAACAAAAGGGTCTTGTTTTTTCAACGTTGATTATGTTCGCAAAGTAAATGTGAAGAAATCGGCACTTAGCTAGCGTGGACCGTAATCACATCACGGTCCCCGCTAGCTGAGTTGTCTGTATGAGATGAGGTCCACTCCTTGCCTTGCTGCGGAACCGGAACTAACTTAGACTAGTAAAACCACTGAAATAAAGTTGCGCAATCTTGCTTCATTAACATGTCAATGTGTTGCTGCCGTTGCGGGGAACAATGTAACTGGTCACATGGAATGTTGCAGTTTTGCTGGAAACATATTTTATGTTTATGTTCCGTAGGATTCATGGTAAACAAAAGAATATCTCGCAGCATCAAATACTGCCGGAAACAACGTTGCGTGACTGCTGTTCAACATTGTTGTTTTCGGTGTATAACGGGACTTTAGTTGAGCAGTGCAAACCAAGGAACTTGAAAAGTTGCAATATAAACATTATATGAAACTATTTACATCATCATCTAGCTCCCTCAGTCCGATTTTACTCACTGCTGGGCATTGGCCATAATGGCTATAAGACTATTTGCTTGTGGCAATCTCCACGGTCCTGCACAATCAGTCAATCAAGGTTCAAGCCTGTTTCGCGATGGCAATAATGTCGTCCGCGCATCTCGCCGCCGCTAAACTAGATATTGCTTACTTTACAGTACCTATCTACTTACATTAAAATATTCATTAATAGGTACCTACTATTGATTATTAATAAGTAATTGATTTGATAACTATTTATTACATTGACGCCTGTTACAAAGCAAAAGCAAGAAGAAGCAACAGCGTGCCCAGTATATCGAAAGGTGGTGAAATTAGAAACTATTTAAAACATGCAAGCGATGATACAACGCACGTTGTCACGTTGTGGTTTGGCTTGTGCTTGGCATCGCTTATTAATTGTTATGTTTATAGAAACTTGTAATTTATCGAAGTAGCAAGAAAACAATTAATTAATCGACTAAGGTGGTTCACTAAAAGAATTAGTAATGACGTCAAGCTATAGTTATGTCAATATTGACACTGACAGTGACAGTTCACTGAAGTTATGAACAGGTTGTTTTTACTGCGGAAAAGGTGATAAATTAATAAGGTTTATAGCGCGTTATTAGCCTTTACTTCTTATGTATAATGTGAATATATATCTCAAATGAAATACCGTTTGATGGGTGAGCGACAACGCATAGCAAGAGCTGAAGAAATGGCTACTACCAGTACCGCCGTTGCGACCGTCCCCCCACAAACACAGGAGGTAATCCCGAGCACTGTTGTGGTATTCCTTATCATTTCTATTTGATCATTTAATACTACGATACTGTTATCTGTTTCATTTTGTACATTTCGAATCTTATAGTTTTTAACGGCGCTATGGAAAACTTGAGAAAATTCGGGCAGGGCGTTTTACGAACACAAATAACGATTTTTAAACATAATTACTCCACAAAATCGGGTTTGTTGAAGGATTTGAATGTCTTAGATCTTAGTAGAGTGATCGCGGGACCGTTTTGTACAATGACGCTGGGGGATTTGGGGGCGAATGTGATAAAAGTAGAGAGTTTAGGTGGCGACGAAGCACGCCGATGGGGACCTCCCTTTATAAAGGAGAAGAAGGAAAACGACTCTTTCTACTACCTGTCGGTGAACAGAAATAAAAAGAGTATTTGTATTGATTTCAAGACACAAGATGGTAAGTTTTTCATTACATATTTTTCAACATCTTTATCTTACCCATAATATTATTACTGCACTATATTTTACTGGAATACTTCCTACTGGAACATTGCACCGTATGTATGTGAAGGTTAGAAGAATGATCTTATTACCAACATGTTATATGACATTTGTATTCATATCTGACCTATGATACCTAATATAGTGAAGACTAATATGTATCCTGTGGTTAGGAGTTAGAGGTATATTCTTAAAATGACCTATAAATTTCCACAGACTCATATTTATGCTGGCCTTATCCCAATTTATTTATGGTCAATGCAACATGTATTTTTCTTCCATACTTCTCTATTAGATGTTAGAAATCTCTCATCAATAATTTTAAATGAATTTACCGGCATCATAACTCAGTAAATCTTTTTCTGTCTTACTTTAAGTATTGGGGTATTGTAGAAAGTAAATAGGTAATTCAGGCTGGTGTCCGCAACTCCACATCTGCGCATAGATGTGGAGTTGCGGACACCAGCCTGAATTGAAATTGTAAAAAGTAAATACTATTACTGTTCACTATCAAAACAATAACCGTCTTATTCAAAATAAATCTATCTGCTTCATAAACCTATTTAAGCTATCAAACTGTTTTGTCCCTTTCTGTCAAACTTCATTTTAACTTGACAGAAATAACTTTATTATGAACTAGCTTTTGCCCGGACCTCTGCCCAACTGGATGTCGGTTATCGCTTAAAATATAGCCTATGTCGTTCTCCATATCCCAGGCTATATCTCTGCCAAATTTCATGACGATTGTTTCAGCTGTTTAGGTGTGAAAACGTAACAGACAGACTGAGTTACTTTCGTATTTATAATATTAGTATGGATATGACAATAAGTTTATGGAAAATGAAACTGGATATAATACAATGCTATCATTATTTAATAAATCTGTTATCCTTATCATACAGGCACAAACAATTGCCTTGAACATATGCACTAAAATAAACTTTATTTTGAAGGTATAAAGTTGAATTTAGCAAGAATGTTGTTCCATAATTCAATACTGGATGTTTTGCTCACACTTTAGTAATAATTGGTTCAAAACCAAAACCTAAAACATATCTTTAGGTGACTACTTCTTTATAGTGTTTTTGGGTATTCTGTCAATGTCAAACAGTTCTGAAACCTATAACTGTTTTACATGTATGTCTGTAAAACAGTTATATAATTGCCATTAATTAAGTAATATTTATTCACATGATTCACTTACTTATTTTTATTTACTAAAACGAAATTGTGGCCCGTTGTTAGGTACACCTCTCCAAAATGGGGCTGGATTGGAAAAAAATTGTTACACAATTCCAAATATGGCAAGCAATAGCCAGTGGAATTTCCTACATTTTTGTCTGGCATTCTTAAAGAACATTTGTTATTTAATTAGGCTACAGCATTGTCTTCCTAATCAAATAACTTATTTGTCTTTCACATTATACTCATAACATTTACTACAAATGTACACACACAATAATTATAATCAGTTACTAAATTTCAGGAAAGAAAGTGATATACGACTTGGCAAGGAAATGCGATGTACTAGTAGAGAACTTTGTGCCTGGAAAACTAGACCAACTAGAGATCGGGTATGATAACCTGAAGACCGTCAACCCAAAGCTCATATATTGTGCCATCACTGGGTTTGGGTCCACTGGACCATATGCTAAGAAACCTGGGTGAGTTGAAAATCAATATCATTTGATAAGTAATTTATGGAATTATCCTAGCCTTTTTTGAGGGGGCTTGCGACTAAGTATTAACAGCCACACCGCGCACGTTTTGGCGTCGATCGATCAGGTTAAGCTACGCTTGCTATGAATGGTCCGTGGCTGGGTGACCATCTTTACATACCAAGACCCCTCTATGCCTCGGAAAGCACGTTAAACCGGTCGTCCCGGCTCTCATTCATGGATCTTTGACAGTCGCTACGGGTCGTCAGAAGGCCGAAAGTCTGTTAAAACCAGTCTTACCTAACGTATATAACGGTATCGTATTACCCAGTAACAGGGTTGTGGAGTTCAGGGAGGCAGTCGCTCCATGTAAAATACTGGCATTCAGCTGCATTCAATAAGACTGGAAGCTGACCCCAACATAGTTAGGAAAAGGCTAGGTAGATGATGATCCTAGCCTTTTCTCTGCTCAGCTTTGTCTGGTCTGGGAGATAAATCCAGTCTGCTCCAGATCAGTATTTTGAAGAAATTCCATAAAAATACAAGGATGTAATAATGTTGTATAGTTTAAAAAAAAAATATCAGCCTCATATGATCAAACCCACCATAGCACAATTAATTGCATACAGTCTGCAGAGACAGCCAGCATGATACCAATAGCACCATACTAACACATTCGCATATATTTTATTAAATCTATTTTTTACCTGACTGCCCCCAAAAGAGGGTAATGTTTTTCGAGAGTATGTGTTTATGTTTGTCTATTTCTATGGCACGCTCTGTAGCATCAATAGCTAGATGGATTTTACGACACCTCATATTATGTTAACATAATATGAAGTGTCGTTAGGGGCGGGACAAAGAGAAATAACGTAAGACGAGGACGCGTCGCAGACGCGGAGCCCCTTCAATACATCTTAATACAAAATGTATAGAAGCGTCGCGACACAAAATAAACAGAAAAGACAGGGCGCGGACGAGACGCGGTCACAACGCTTTGACGACTGCACAGACCTCGTCTTACGTCTTTTCTGTGTGTCCCGCCCCTTAGAATCGTCTTAATTGTGGGAGTGCTAAGGCTATATGTATAATATTTATATATTGCATCTGCAAATACAAAAAAAACTAGAGGAAGGTTGTTTTTAAAATAAACTACGAAAATTGGGTATTAAATAAAAGCTATAGTACCGAGTCAATTACAAATAAAAACAAGCATTATTATCAATTGAATTTTGTTTTTTTTTTTTAAATATTACAAAAGTCACACCCTATTTCAGATTTTCCTTGTCTGATTTTTAACATTTGCAGGTATGATGTAATAGCATCAGCAATGGGTGGTCTCCTCAACACAACAGGTCAACGAGACGGCGACCCTGTCAAGGCAGGCGTCGCCATCACTGACGTCACCACCGGCCTTCACGCATTCGGAGCCATCATGACGGCCCTCTATTTCCGAGAGAAGACAGGAAAAGGCCAGAAAATCGACTGTAACCTCCTTTCTACCCAAATATCAAGCATGATTAATGTTGCCACTATTTATTTAAACTGTGGCATCGAAGGACAACGCTGGGGCACCGCGCACGCCAACCTTGTCCCCTACCAAGCCTTTAAATCTAAAGATGGTCACATGGTCATTGGGACAGGATCCAACCCCCAGTTTGTTGACTTCTGCAAGATTATTGGCAAAGAGGAATTGTTAACTGATGAGAGGTTTAAAGATAATTCGAAGAGAGTTGAAAATAGAGACGAAATTATCAGAATAATTAGTGAAGTTATTCTAACAAAGACTAATAAGGAGTGGTCAGAGATATTTAAAAATGCTTCTTTTCCTAATGGGCCAATTAACAAAATGAAGGATGTGTTTGATGATGATCATGTAAAAGCGATAAAATTGGTGAAAGAACTGTCACATCCTGATGCAGGGACAGTCAAGGTCGTGGGGCCTCCAACTGTGTACGGTTTGGGGGGGAACGACGCAAGAACTGCGCCCCCCAAGTTGGGGGAACATACTAAAGATATACTTTCCAACTTTTTGGGTTATCATGATAAGAAGATTGATGGACTCTTTGAGAACAAAGTTGTTCAGTAGTAGTTGTAAGATTTTTTTTCGAAATAAACTGCATTATTTTGAAATAATATTAGACATTTAAATAAACCTTTTTTACAGTCTGTTCAACTGATTTTGACTTCTATTGCGTTGGTGGCATGACAACAGAAAACCAGCTAAGGCAGCTATGGCAGCTGCAGTAAACAGTTGGTATTGTAACAACTTTTTGCTTTCAATGCCATCCTTATGCCTACGGAATAAAAGTCAAAATCGGCTGAACGGACTGTAAAAATGGTTTTTTTAACCGTCTAATCGTATTTCAAATGGAGTCTATATGATATTTTATAGAAATATATTTAGACATTGAATTTTTAGTAGATGTTTCAAGTGAACAGTGTTGTGTAATACTCAAATATTTACAACATGTTTGTTTTACTGATAAAGATATTTCACACTGAAGAGTTAATGCCATTACAAATATAAATATGTACCTATTCTACCTTTGTCTTCCATGTCTTTAAACTCGGTGTAGTTAGATTTTGTTTACTTTTTAGGGAATTATGCATTTATACCCAAGTACAAAGATATTTTAATAAGGGAAGGAAACATGTATTTAATTAGAAATCTTAATAAATATTTTTTTGTAATGTTCAACTTTATTTTCCACACTCCTATAGTTTCCAGTTAAGAATTGACCACACGGAGCTTTCTTTTTAATTGGGCGACAAAAATAGCACCTTGTGGTACACTCTAGGCGGGGGAGAAGTAAGAAGCTGCAATAACCATGCATAGTCTTTGTTAAACGTCTATTGGTGAAATAAAAAACCATTGTCTCCACATACATTTGCTTATAATTACAAAAAGTTCCTGTACAGTAAGTGCATGTGCAAATAACTGAGGCCCTACTAGTAACCGCAACCATAAAATAAAAACAATATTACAGTAGATAAGATACGCGAGTGTTATGTTCAAAGGTGCAGACCATGTTTATCTTACGTTAAGATTACACTGTTATCAGTAGAGATCTTTAGGTTACTGTGAGATGTAGATATACCATTATTGTTGCTAAGTAACTTCATGCTGAAACTAGAATACAGTTTCATGTCCATGAGCGCCTTAGAAAGAAAATTAATATCATCTATACTAATATTATAAAGAGGAAAAATTTGTTTGTAAGTTTGTATGTAGGGTGTAATCTTTGATACTTCTGAACGTATTCTGAAAATTCTTTCACTAATATATAGCTGCTTTATCCCTGATTGCTATAGGCTATAATTTAACTTTATAACATGCATATTAGCCGAGGTATCACAATGTTTGTCAAGGAAGTCGGAAATATACTAATAATAAAGACGAGGTTTTTTTATTTTTTTTGCTTGATCGCGCTAATCTCTGGAACTACCAGTCGAACTTAAATAATTATTTTTGTATTTGATAGCCCAATTCTTGAGGAAAGCTATAGGTATATAACATCACGCTATAACCCTTAGGAGCCGAGCAAAAAGAAAAAGAGTCAAGAAGAACGCTAAGCGAAAACGAAGTAAAAGCGCGGGCGGGCGAGGCGATGCTATGAGAGTTGCCGAGGGAGTTTTGTAAAAACCGGCCAAGTGCGTGTCTGACCACGCGCAATGGAGGGTTCCGTAGTTGGGATGAATTTATCCCAAGAACAAACTTAAACATTGTAGTTGAAAAACATGAACATGAAGAACATGAACAAGAACATGTTTGTCAACTGTAAATTTAAGTTGGTTTGGTCGACTATTACTCGGTAACTTGTAAAGCCTACTTGTACTTAGCTTTGATATTTTTATTATTAACTTCGTTATACAGGGTGGATTTTTGAGATGATTTTTCATAAAAAAGTAAGTTGTCTTATTTCCTACGAAATGTATGGGAAAAGTGTTTTCGATTTCTGACTTTTCTAGTACTCAAACCTCAGTTGGTCGCATAGAATGTTTTGATCTTTATAAGAACAGGATTGATTGGCATGAAAAAAGGTTTTAGTGAAAATAGCCCATCTTCTTAATGACAATTTTTTTTTTTTTTTTCAAAATCTGTGAATCAACATTTCTCAAAAAATTATGGATAGTCTCCTGAAACCGTTTTTCTGTAACTACAACGGATAAGGTACCTACCCTTACTTCTAAAAAATCCACTCTATATATAGGTACTACTGCTGTGATTTTTTTCACATATCCAAATACAACCATTTAGCTGGCAGGGACACTTGACTTTACAAAAATTAGCACTTTAAAGCTTAATATTACACAAACGGATCCCTAAATGGAAAAATGGTTTTCACAAACCCGTTATATTTTTGAACGGTCTATCCAACGATACCCACACCATGGGATAGGCGAGAAAAAATATATCATCCGCACTTTACGAGTAGGGGAGGTACCCTCAAAATAATATGTTTCAAGATTTTATTTTTCCACTTTGTCAGCGAGATCAATATGTATACCCATACCAAATTACAGCTTTCTAGTACCAAAGCTAAGCCGCGGATAGACAGACGAACATGGCGAAACTATAAGGGTTCCTTGTTTACTGCGGAATCCTAGAAACATGCGGTGTATTGCCATGGTGAACCCAGCCTTACTGCGTCGCATCGCTTTTGTATGTCAGTCCTGATAAAACAAGAGAATATGTTCAGAGAACACACTATAATCTTCTCTTCTAACTTCAGTGTAATGTTCTTACAGCAGGAACGTGTGGCAGTGATCACCCTGCGACCAACGCGCACCGAGACGCGTAAGAAGGTGGTGTGGACCGAAGACACCGTCGACAATGAGCACATGAACAAGAAGAAGTCAAAATGTAAGCAATCTCTTCGCTATCCCTCTCACTGCTGAGGATCATGACTCCTTTTCAAATTGTCAACGGCGTCGCCTAGTAGAGTGCGACGCTGATAGGTACCTCCAGTTGCTCAGATATTTGATCCGACCACCGTTTTGGGCTACGACTTCTAGGTCTTTTGCCCTCTATCTTTCCTGTTACCATTAGACGTTCCATGTTGTTGTGCCTTGGTACCTCTGCGGGCAATGTGGCCGAATTATCTCACGACACGTTGCAGACACGTTGTAAGCATATATCCAACCATATTAGAGTAGGGTATGATAACAAACAGGCATCTTTTGCCTACATAGAGGTCGGAAATTATCAGACGGGGTCGTCTATCGAGATAAAAAGTACCCTTTGTCCTAAACCAAGTCATGGTCTATCTAGGTGCATCGAAATTCGTTCAACCATTAAAGGTTCAAATTAGGTTTCTTTCACAATACATATTTTGATAAAATACTTTTTACTTATCAAAAAAGACTTTAACCAACACCTATTATATCGCTCAGGTTGCTGCATATACGAGAAGCCGAAAAAATTCGACGAATCAGATTCGGATGACAGTGACGACGAATGCGAGCACTGTTTCGGGCACGTGGAGAAGAAGCGCGGGAAACACCATCATAATCATAATCAGCACGAGCAGGAATGTCCACATCATGTACAAGAAGCTGGGAGCTCGACACTCACTATTACTGAGGTACTGTCTTACTTTTGATTTACAAGAGTGGCCATGTAGTTTCAAGCCAGTTCTTCTCCGTAGGGACCTTCTTCACTTTGGAATGGGCGTCTAAATCTAAAACTTGATGGCTAGATGCAATTACGGAAACTGTTTTTTTAGGAATATCTTTCAAAATCAAAATCAAAATATTTTATTTCACATAAACCTACATGGGCACTTATGAAACGTCAGAAGCTAGGTGCACGGTTCGAGTTAGTCGTTTCCTATGGAGAAGAGCCGGCAAGAAACTCCACGGTTACTCTTTTAAAAATAATTGGCTTTACAATATTATTAAATAAACAGTAATCATAGGTATGGGAGGACAGTGTAGGCCTTTCAACAATTACCAGGTACTTAACAAAATAGAAAACCGCCAACAAATCTACACTCTACTAGGCCTACAACGTTCTCACATTCACAAAATATAAAATAATCTAAGTATATAAAATATTAATGACATGATTGCAATTACAACTACAGTAACATATCTGAATAAATATCATGTCCTTATACATGGGCACTTATGAAACGTCAGAAGCTAGGTGCACGGTTCGAGTTAGTCGTTTCCTATGGAGAAGAGCCAGCAAGAAACTCCACGGTTACTCTTTTAAAAATAATTGGCTTTACAATATTATTAAATAAACAGTGATCATAGGTATGGGAGGACAGTGTAGGCCTTTCAACAATTACCAGGTACTTAACAAAATAGAAAACCGCCAACAAATCTACACTCTACTAGGCCTACAACGTTCTCACATTCACAAAATATAAAATAATCTAAGTATATAAAATATTAATGACATGATTGCAATTACAACTACAGTAACATATCTGAATAAATATCATGTCCTTATCATTTATATTCAAAACTGCATGGGGCGCACATTAGAACTCTTTCAGGTGAATTAAATGCAGCTGCATTTGCAATAAGAAAAATAAGGCAGTTGACTGATATAGCTCATCTCATTATTTGACATTATATTATATAATATATAACGTAGTGTAGTGTATGTGTGTGGTGTGTAGTATATAGTGCGTAGTACTTGCAACTGTAATTGATTAAATTGAAATAAATACTTTGAATTTGAGTTTCTAGTGTCACTTACATGTATTAAATCTAATAATAATATTATAAATATATAATAATATTTATTCCGGAAGGTCTATGTGTAAAATAAATTAATATTAAACTTGCACATAATAAAGAAATCTCGATGTTCGGTTATGTCGTAAAAATCGTGAGAAGCAAGGGTTGCATATGCATAAAGATTTGTACAGTGCAAAAGCTTTCTAAAGAGTATACTTTTAATTAAACTGGTCATGCAGTCGTTTGCTTATTTCCTAAACTTGTAACTTGTGCATCTAATTTGAGTTAAAAACTAATGTAATTACTACACGCACATTCAAAGTTCTGGCGTTGAGCTGAGAAGCAAAAAAATCTCGTGCATGTGCAAAAGCTTACGGACGGGGTCGTTTTGCTTCTCAAATTCATATTTTTCTTGAATTTCTTGATCAAATTGCATACAATAAAAAGGTCTAATTTTTCGCCCATCCAATCACAGTCCAATGCTGCAGTACCGGTCAACTATGGCATCTTTACTTTTCATGAGCAACTTTATCCATGGGTACTGTACTTAAATATCTCAATTACTAAAAATCTGATGCCGCCATTTAGTATCAAAGCGATACAAAAGTAGAAAAATCATTTATTCGTTATAGATTTTTTGTAATTGAGAGATATTAGTACAGTACTCATAGGTAAAGTTGCTCATGGAAAGTAAAGATGCCACAGTAGACGGTATACGGACCTAAGCTAATAAAATGACCTTATTCACAGCAACAAACAACAGCAACGATCACGCTTCAACCGAGCGAAGCTGCGCCCGAACCGAGCGAAGCTGCGCCCAAACCGAGAGAAGCTGAGCCTAAACCGAGCGAAGCGGCTCCCCCACCTGCGCCCGCGCCACCCGACAAGAAACCCGAGTAACAAACACACACACACATACATAAATACTGTTCAATAAGTCACTTTACATGTTTCATGTCTGAATAAGGATTGTTGAATTCTTGTTGGCACACAAAACAGGCTCAAAAATGAGAGAGAAAAAAGTTACAGGCCGTCAGGTTCTATAAGTGAGTGGTGACGGTCACTGACACGCTTGTTTTGTATAAAAAGTGTTACAGTACCGCAGTGGCGAAGGGTAATATTATGAGAACAAAAAAAAAAAATCGTTTCTATACAAATAAACTCGTCATGACGTCACTTCGGACTTTCATTGTGGCCGCGAAAAGCTACTTCTTGTTTCATTAATTTTCTATTTCTATCTACTTTTCTATTATGAGCTTCATGCGTCTATTCTAAATTGCAATGTGTTCCGAATTTCCGAAGGGAAGCGGGTAGGAATCGTGTTATATGGTGCTTTCGCCACTGCAGTACCGTCTAGTAAGTTCTACAAGGACCTTTTAGCGCGTTGGCGAGTTGACATGGGGGCACTGTTGGTAAACATTTGTTTTTAATTTATTAAAACAAGTGCTTGTCGGACCACCCACAATGAAGGGTTCCGTAGTTGGGATGAATAAAATTTATCCCAAGAACAAACTGTAAAAGTTCTCCCATACATTCCAACTGCAAATGTAAGTTTGTATGCATAATATTTACCATGTCATTTAAATACCATAGACTTCTATACGTTTGTCTGTAATCTATAAGTAAAGAACAATTTTCTGTATTCCCCTCAAAAGTGACTTCCATATTCAAAATTCATTTATTTACGTTACAAGTTCGTGTTTGGGTCACAGAAATTCATAATGTGTACCAAATTTCAACCTAATCGGTCCAGTAGCTTCGGTACAAATCGGCTGCGACAGGCTGACATACAGCCAGACACGAGAGTGATCCTTTATGGGTTCAGTTTTCCTTTCGAGGTACGAACCCCTAAAAACAAGATAACCTGATGCCAAGAGAACCTTGAACAGCTATAGCGGCCACCGAGGCGTCTCCGTGCTTTGGGTCAACAAGAACTTCAAAATACTGCTAACTTATTGTAATGAGCCATTTTGCATTATGTAAACTAACTTATTTAACAGCCTCATAATTATAACATGTACTTTTCCCTGTTCGCAACATTATAGCTAGACTATTGTTATAAGATTTATTGATTGATTGTCTGATTGATAAGAGTGGAAATGATTGATAGAAGACCAAAAAATGCCATTTAATGGAAAATTAAGTGTTTCAGTTCAATTTTGTTTATTAAATATCTAGACAATGTTGCAATTTTGTTCCTATATTTAATAAATCATATCGAAAAGTCAAAGAGAAAACTTTTAGAACAATCGGAATTGAACTGTAACTCAAAGAGATAGATTCCACAATTACATGGCAGGTAAAAATAGATGTTAAGCTACATATACATTGTATCGTTGTTCGTCAAGATTCCTAAACTTGTGACATTTTAAGGATTGTTAGTTTAATTGACGTGCTCGTTTGTGTACCTAAATGTAACTTATTCCTTATGTTATTATATTAAGTAACTTAGGTGTTGCGATTAAACCTTTTATTTAATTTAATGTTGCTTTTATTTTTTGGTTATACAGCGTGTGTCAAAAATGTGCGGTCATATTTAAGGGTACAGACCATCAAACAGAAATTTTGCTCGATGTGACTTTCATCTTAATCGCGAAAAAATTATCAACTATCCCATACAATTGGGGTCGAATAGGTATTGAAGTTTTCATTTATTTACTAGTTGCTGCCCGTCGCTTCGTCCGCTTGGCGTTTTCTAAAATAAAAGCCGTTCCAGCCGTTACGGAGATCAGCTGGAACAAACAGACGGACAGACAAACATTTCAAAATTTGTTTTTGTTATAAGTACCTTTTATACTTTCATATGCATTTAGTAAAAAGATGTTATTTTGACATTTTAAACAGACACTTCAATTTTATTTATTTGTATAGAATTTAACTTTTTATGCACAACATTACAGAATGGAATCCGAAGGCGTTGTACAGAGCAATATACAACTAAAAAGAGACACAAGTAGGTTAGGTAAAATACAATTTAAAAAATATGTAAACACGAGAATTTAACAAAATAATACTTGTAAAATAAATAAAATGCAATCAAGTGAATAAAAAAAGTATAGGATACCTATGTTATTTCGCGAAATAAAGATGACGATGTTGGTCCCATAGAGCGACGTTGTTCAGTTTGTTCTGTACCTACCACACCCTTAAATATGTCCAAGCATTTCTGATACATCCTGTATTTATAATAAATTGGGGTGCCTGTTTGAAATATATTTATGTGATGTTGAATAAATTTTAATGTCGTTAAGTAGGGTTACCATTTTATGAAATAAAGTTAACTTTATCTGGCATCTTTGAAAATAAAAAATTCATTATATTGATGGATGGCCTAAAATGTTTACATTACGCTAATATCGAACTTAACATTCATAATGGAATTAAATTGTGATTAATAAATCTTTTTACCATAATAATTATTAAATAAATATTAGTAAAAACTCAATAATCCTACGCATTTAGCCGTATATTCATAACATCATAAAAACCAATAGATAAAGAGACATTTAAAACCTAAAGCTACGAGAAGTAGCCAGAACAATGATCAATTTGTTGTTACATTTTGCGTGGATGTGACGCAAATTTTCTCCCAACTTGATCTTTTTGTGTTTGTATTCTTTCTTTGCGTTATGTTTACTGCAAATTAACGTGTTTTCTTTAATTAAAAGAAGGCGAAAACTAGGGTATCAGTAACACTGCCAGTGTTATTTGTGGCTCGAACTCGGCAATGGTGGCCGCAATTGACATGGTTAGACGCGCACTTGATGCGGCCATAATGACCCCGACTGGCCGCATCCAGCCAATTAAAACTTGAATTTACTACAAAAACTTATTGGTCGCATGTGGCCAGCCTGCTCGTGGTCGTGGGAGCATCAAAGCTAAAGCAGGCTGGGGCGGGCCGCGCCGCAACGCAACGCATTGCAAAAATCCTCCTTCATCTCTTTCGTTCATTTTCTGGGAACCAACACTCAATATAGGCGGGCCTCACCGCACTTTTTGAAATCAAAATGTGTTGCGCTGCGACTGTAAAGGCGCTATTCCACCACACTACCGCACAGTGTACCTACGGCACTATGTTTCTTTCGGTGGACTCAAGTAAAAATTTATAAATGTGCTGTACAGTACGCTTACAAAAATTACATACAGCTTCGCCGGTGGAAACGGATCTGCAGCTCAGTACGTGCACTTTTGGAGTTCTACACAAAATGTTTGTGAACAAATGTGCTGACCACAATTTTGGTGGAATTGCGCCTTTAGTGCGAAAACGAGATAAAAAAAAAATGGATTCATCCACGCCCCTAGCTGCTTGTTGGCTCAAATACGACAGTCACTAGTTAAAAAAACGTATGAATAATTTCCGTACGCTGCTTTTATTACGAAGCGCTTATTTTTTTTATTTATCCAGTTTCAGACAACAACATATTCCATCTTGTTAGTGAAAAATGCCTTATAACTAATGTTAATAATACAAAACACACAATCAACAACACAACACCGGCAACACATACCGAATTAAATGTCCGAGGCAGGTTGCACAGAGAACGATCAAGCAAGAGATCAGCTACCTAGTTGACCATCCTCCCCACAAAATGCCTTAGAACAGTAACGACTCTCCGCCACTAATTTTAGGATACTATTGTTACTGACCCGCGTTCGATGCATCAGTGAAGCAACTTTTTAGCGCATGACTGCGTGGAAACCGTCGGTTCAGTTTTGCGTAAACATCTCCGATGCACTGCAGAACCGGGGCAGTCCCAACAGCATCCTAAAGACATTATTATATTGGACGCGTAAGGCATCTAGCGATCTTTTGGCGTAGCTGACCCATAGACCCTCCGCATACAATCCCTGACAGAAAGCCTTGAAAAGGGTTATCTTGACTTGGTCACTACAACGGGAGAATCTACGGGCCAACATATTACCTCGCACCGCTAGTGCCCTACGTTCGCTCTCAATGTCTACATTATCCTTAAGGTCGTCGGTAAGTATGTGCCCCAAGTACTTAAATTGGTCCACTTTATTAATGCTCATGCCATTTAGGGTGAAATTAGGTGTATGGTTAGCGCACTTACTGGCGGCCTTAAAGACCCGTGTAGTTTCTTGCCGACTCTTCTCCATAGGAAATGACCAATTGAAACCGTACAACTAGCTTCTGACGTTTCATAAGTGCCCATGGTTAATGTGAAAATATTTTGATTTTGACATGCAACCCAGGACAAAAAAAATCGGGGTGTGGCTGTGTCGTGGACACGGCCGTTTGTTTTACGTGAATACGTGTAGGTACGTCTGCAGATGTACTGGCGCCGTCATTGATCCGCTCGGATGCCTTCTTTTTTTTTACGTTCCCGGCACCGCTTCACTGTCATATGGTGTTTTATGGGTATCACTGGATTGCTCTTGAGAAGCCCTTTCCAACCGTATACGATTTCTATACTTTGATTTGTCTTTTTGAGGACTATAGGCCGACATTGCATTATTATTTTGAATTTTTTACTTTTAACTCTATAATTATTGTATATTCACTATTACCCTTTCACGCTAATGTTCTAAATAATAGATCTTGTCAAGAGCTGACGATTGATACAAGCGAACGTCGTAGCTTCTCCGATACTAAATGGAAATTATGAAACGCAGCGAAACGACCTCATAATAGCGGTGCTTGCCCCTCCGCCGCGCACGTTGCGTCACAGTCCTCACTCAACGTAACGAATTCTTTGATCCCTTAGCTATCAAGTGGTGTAATTCAATTTTGGATGTAAGTGAAAGATGTAGCTGCAACACCAAACAGTATCCCCCGATTTTGTTATCATCAGCTTTCTGAATTGCCTCCCACTATAGCAGCCAATTTAAAGAGGTATTCGCGTCAAAATAAATAAATATTAACATATTCGATCATTTATTGAAACATTACATACATTAATTAGACTTACGGTTATCAGTCGTTGATCAGATCGGCAGCGAGGATATTGTCATAACTTGTATATATTTGGAAACATTGTTTAATATTTAACAAAACTATTGTTGATTAACATTATAAACTGTTCATAAATCGCTATTGTGCGCTTTTATAATTTCTAGCGTGGCGATATTCTCGTGGACGTCCACGTCCACTTCAAGGCAACACGATAACACAGGGTAGTAAAATTTATGGAAATATTATGAAGAAGCTTTTAAATTTCCGTCCACGATAACGTTATAACGTGCACTATTTCCATACGTTTTATGGACGTGGGCGTCCACGATAATATCGTCACGTTAGAAATTATAAAAACGCACAGTGGATTACATACATACATTTTTAATCACAATAGGGAGCAGCAGGATGTACGTCCAGCAGTGGATATCTGGATCACAAAATTCTTTTTTATCTTTAGCGATAAAATTAGTTCTACACTTCATTTGCAATCAGTGTGTTACATCTTTCTTACACTTGGTGTATATGTGTAAATATTTGGGAAGATATTTAATTTTGCGTTATTTTGCTAATACAAAATACACCATGTCATAGGTAATAAAATAAAGTTTATTTTTGATTAGAGAAATAATGCAAAATTCAATATCTTCACAATGGTACATGATTTGTAAGAAAACGTTTGTAAAAAATGATGCATAAATAATTACCATTTTTATTTATTTAATGATAAAAGTATAATTTAACTTGATGTAGTCACTCAGGCCCAGTTACACAAACGAAAATTATCGCATAGTTTGCGATAATTTTCGAGAAACTGGGCCTTTTATAGACTATTGAATAATTAAAAAAAAAAAAAAACTTTAATGTCATGGACAATAATTGTCATCTACAGTCCGGCCGTTTAGCTAGAGAATGCGTTCTTGACACCTGTCAGTGCCATACTTTGAATACGTGTTTTGCGAATTTGATCTTTATTACAACTATAAATTGTCCAACTGACAGGTGTCAGGAATGAATGGATATTGAAAAAAAAATATATATATATATATATATATTTAAAAAAAAACCGACGGCCGGACTGTAAATCCTTATTGGTTTAATACTCTTTGCACAAATCCATAGAGCTTTTCATTTACCAAGTATTATAGATACATCGTATTATAAAACATAATTTGCCAGCAATGTAACATGGTTGTCAAAGCTTGAATTAAAATGTGCCAGCCCTAATGCCAACTCCCAAGTTACAGTACGTGGTAAGTCGGGACATAGATTTGGCTTATTTCTCAGGGCATTGCTTAATAGCAGCATTACTGCAGCTGTGCAAAGCTAAATACAAATAGACTGTGCGATTGGTTATGGCACCCTGAAAAGAAAAAAAATATAATTTTAAAATAAACAAGTACATCGAAATAATACTGGACCGGTCTCTTTTTGCAGAGAGTTAGGGGTGCTACACACTTGTCGCGTCAGCACATTAGATTCGGCAGTATTTGATAAACAAGAAAGGCGACCCAGAGCAACTACTACAGATATTCGGCTTTCATTCGGCTCGTGCCAATCGGCAAACTCCGTTCGGCTTTCCTCGCTGAATCATGTTCGTATCAGCTTCGTAAAATTCGTGCTAAGCCGAGCGGCTTTCTCCGAACGTATATCTAGATTCGATTTGCCGTTCGGCTGAGCCGAGTCATGCCGAGCCGAACATTTGTGTAGCACCCGTTTGATTATCTAAACAGCAGGTTGGTAACAGCGAGCAGTGGTGGCCCAGTGGTATCGGCCCCGACGTACGAGTTGTAGATCGTGGGTTCGGACCCAGACAGGCGCTTTACTTTGTGTAAATAATTTAATCACCACTGCTCTCAAAAACGGTGAAGGAAAGCATCGTGAGGCAACCGGCATGTCCTAACACCAAAAATTCGAAGACGTGACATCTACCAACCCGCACTGGGCCCGCGTGGTGTATTATGGCCCACTCCCTCTGATCGAGAGGAGGCCTGTGTCCCAGCAGTGGGAATATTATAGGCTGATGGTTTAGGTTGGTAACTTTGGGCTGACAGCCCAAAGTGCGGGGACCATTGCTATTTGAGGCTGTGTTTAAGAGCTAATGACATCATCATCATCATTCCAACCGAAAGATCTCCACCACTAGAATAGCATAGAACCGGTCACAGTGGCGATGCTTGGGGGAGGTCTATGTTTAGCAGTGGACTAATAACATATTTCTTTCGAATCCCAAATCAGACTTACACAAAAAGATTTTTATAAGTATACGTAGGTAGCTTTTATCTTTCAAGCTATACAACTTTAGTTAAACGAGTATTATAAAATTATAATATTAAAGCTACGATCAACAATTTCTTAAGTACGTTATACCAGTGGTGATCACCTCCTCAATTTTCTGAAACAAAAAGAAACCAATTTGAGGCTTATTAGAAGGTTACGTGTTCAGATCACGTCGGGGTCACCGCAGTATAGAGGTATGAACAGCGTGTAAAGTTCACTCATCCTCTATTGAAAAGGGAGGATCCTCTGACCAGACGGGTGTTGTGTCTGGTGGGCAACTGCCCGACGGTTGATGTCGGGATGTTGTATATGGGCTAGTCGCGCGGTAAACTCTGATTGCGCGATGCAGGATTTGTGACGTCAGGTCTTTGATGCGTAGTTCGCATGTGGCGTTGTAGATACCGCTACATATTCTGCAGCAGTTTTGCATGATTTCAAACAAAATGATTTACAACAAAGTCATTAGGAATTATTCAGTAGCAGCCCTGTCTGGATTTGAGTCTGGCAGTGAATAGGCTCGCCCCTATTTAATGAACCAAACCTAACTGTCGGGAACCACCCCTGCCTACCTACCCCTTTATTTATTTCATCATCTGCCCAGCTTTTTTTTCAACTCTGTTGGGGTTGGCTTCCAGTATGACCAGATACATATGAACACCAGTATTTAACATGGAGCGATTGCCTATCTGACCTCCAAAACCCAGTTACTGGGATACGCGATACCTCTTGGTAAGACTGGTTGTCAGACTTGCGGGCTCCTGACGACCAGTAACGACTGTCAAAGCTCCACAAATGGCAGCCGGAATCAACGGCTTAACGTGCTTTCCGAGGAACAGAGAGGTCTCGTTATGTGAAAATGGTTAACCTCGATTAGCGTAGCTTAACCTGATCGATCGATCCGTGCCGCTGTTATTACTTTGCCACAAGCATACTAAAAGCGGTCGTTGACTTTCCAAAAAAAACATCAAATCTTTTTATTTTCTATTTTATCATGTTTAGATAACGATACCCATCGCGTCTGCGGAGTTTAGCTAGATAATTTAAAATAACCCTGTATAATATATTATCTATATTCCATACAAATAAATAAGATTGAAGTGTCACAGCTTTTTACTAAATGCATATGAAAGTATACACGGTATTTACAATAAAAAACTTTTTTTTTTGTCAATCTGTCCATCTGTCTGTCTGTCTTTTTCGTGAGTATTCGAAGTCAGAGGCGTGTGTGTGTGCGCATTATGTGCTGACGCTACTCCTCTTCATGCACACATTCACAGCGTGTTTGTATATTGGTTACCACAAGCAAAGCGCGCGTCGCATCGTGAGATAAAAATACTGTTCGTAATCTCAACGCCCAGATACTGTCATTACCTGTTCAAAGGTTTCTCCTTATACGTGACAGCTTTCCTCGTCCTGCGCGTGCGTCCCTCGTTGATCGAGTCCCCCCCTCCCCCTCCCCCGCTGCCGCTGTCACTGTCACGACTGTCATGGCTGTCTATGCGGCTACGTTGTCGACTGCTTTGATTGCTGTCACGCGTGTCTTGGCTGGTCAGCCTGCCGCGGTGGTTGCTGAAATAAGATGAAATAGGGTTTGTGGTGAAATTGATGGAGGTGGTAATGTTTATCGATATTTTTCGTCTCTTTTGTCGTGTTGTAGATCAATCAGCGAATTTGACTGTCTGGATGCATAGGACAAAGACAAATAGTAAATAGTAACAATAATTAGTCAATCGTGGAGAGTATTTTGTTTGCACTTTGTTTCACAGTAGAAGTTCCCGTTTATTGTAGGTGTTTACTCCTCACAGCCTGACAGCCTCAGATCAATTTTGTTGCCGGTACCATACATATAAACTCACGCGTTCTTCCCATCGGGAAGAAGGTTAAATTTAATTTAATTTAATTCTTGCCGGTTCCAAGATAGAACAGTTATACAGTGTTTTACCAGTGACCCCTGTATAAGCTCCCGGAGATCATCTCCCAGACACAGCGGCAGGATATTGTGTTAAACTTGAACCATATTACTAAGTCATTCCTAATTAATTATTATCATCACTGGATTTACTGGTGAAGGAAAACATCTTGAGAAAGCGTATCCAAGAACCAAACATTCGCAGACAAGTGACAACTATCAAACCGCACTAGGCCCGTGTCATGGATTACATCCCACTCAAAGAGAAGATTCTTGCGTCCCAGCAGTAGGAACATTAGATGCTGATAATGCTATACTGTAATAGATTTGACAATATGCCAACCTGACGTGACCATCCTGATTATTATGCCACAGTTCGTGTTCCCTCGCCACTCTTCGTGAGTTCTCGTGTTCTCGACTAACACGTCTTCTACTCGTATGTTGTGTCTCTCTCTCTAGGCTGTTCGCTCTCACTCGGTGGGCCTCGATGCTTTGGCGAAGAGTTGTTCGGGCAGATTGTTCGGCTATTTCCATATCTAATCTGGTTGTGGATTCGCTGTGGATTTTTTGTGAGAAAAATTTTATGTTGGTCTCGGTGCTTGTTTGAGGAGGTAATAAACGATCAACTGTTTAAAAAATGCCGAATAGTCACAGTTGCATTGTTTCATCCATACTAATATTAAAAATAGGAAAGTAACTCTGTCCGTTGACTTTTCTCTTTAATATTTGTATTAGAAATAATGAAATACTAAACACAAGCAGATGCAGTCACGATATTATTGTTTATTCTATATGTGCCTCCTCTACCCCCCTGGCCAAAAGCTGGGTACACCCATGAGATCAGTTATAGCTTATGGCGAAAGCGTCAGGGTAGCCCATGAAATTCAAAATTTCAAGGTCGGTATCAGGTATGTTATGTATGTATGTTGATCTAAATATGATTCGCAGCCGTATCATATTTATAATTATATAGAATTAATCATAAAAACCAGCAATACAACTCTCTAAGTTCATATTACCTACTCTATCTATTTCATGAAATCATGACATTTGAGGCCAATTCTAACTACGACGATATTACGACGACTATGATTATTTTAAGGCGTTGTACTACTGATTCTAATGATTATAATTCTGTAAAGCCATATTTTTACGGTCGCGAATCATATTTTAACATACAACCTGACACTGACCAGCAAATTGCAAAAAAAAGTAAGAAAATTTGAATTTCGCGGACTACCTTAGCGCATCCCCCGCGAAACTGAAGTGCTGAACGACTTTTCTCCATCGTAGCCGTTTACCTTTGCCAGTGCCTTTTTTTTGTAGCAGTTATCATTCATCATTTCAGCCAAAAGACGTCCACTGCTGGACATAGGCCTCCCCAAGCACAGCCACTTCGACCGGATCTGTGCTTCCCGCATCCAGCGGATTCCTGCGGCTTTCACAAGGTCATCGGTACACCTTGTGGGAGGCCTTCCAACGCTACATCTTCTGGTACGCGGTCGCCACTCCAGAACCTTTCGGCCCCAACGGCCATCTGTTCTGCGCCCATTGCCACTTAAGTTTGGCAATTCTTCGAGCTATGTCGGTTACCTTGGTTCTCCTGCGGATCTCTTCATTTCTGATTCGATCACGTAGGGAAACTCCAAGCATAGCCCTCTCCACTGCCCTTTGGGTGACTTTTAGCCTTCTGATAAGGCCCATTGTGGACGTGAAGAAATTACGTAGCTTCCCGAACGCTGCCCAGCCCATTCGAATTCGACGATTGACCTCTTTCTCGAAGTTGGACCTACCTGACTGGACAGTTTGTCCTAGGTAAACATACTCGTCCACAACATCGAGTGTAGCGTCTCCGATATTCATGAGAGTGGGTGTTACATGGGCATTTGACATAACCTTTGTCTTGTCCATGTTCACTCTAAGACCCACTCTTTCGGAAGCTCTACTGAGGTCATCGAGCATTGTACTGATGTCTTCCAACCATGACAACTATATCGTCGGCAAACCGAACGTGAGTGATGTACTCGCCATTGATGTTGATGCCAACCCCTTTCCAGTCCAGAACCTTGAAGACATCCTCCAGTGCAGCGGTGAACAGTTTCGGAGAGATAACATCTCCCTGTCTCACACCTCGCTGCAGAAGGATAGGTTTCGAGCTCTGATCCTGGAGTCGGACTGACATAGTGGCGTTTTTGTACAGACACTTCAGCACCTCGATGTACCGATAGTCGATCTGGTTCTGTTGAAGAGACTGCAGCACGGCCCATGTCTCGATCGAATCGAAGGCTTTCTCGTAGTCCAAAACGCTACGTAGAGAGGCAGGTTATACTCCTCGGTCTTCTGTATAACCTGCCGCAGCGTATGTATGTGGTCTATGGAGTTAAAGCCTTTATGGAATCCGGCTTGTTCAGGAGGCTCGAAGTCGTCAAACCTGCGCGCGAGATGGTTCGTGATGTCTCTTGAAAACAGCTTGTACACATGGCTCAGAAGTGAGATGGGCCTATAATTCTTAAATAACTAAAGAAAAGTATCACCACACCTCTGTTCCATGCTTGTAACGTTTTGCCCTCGAATATGACGGAAACAAACAGCTTCTGGACGGCCTTACGAACGGGTTTTCTGCCGGCCTTTAGAAGTTCAGCCGTAATTCCGTCATCACCCGGCGCCTTGTTGTTTTTGAGCTGCTTTAGAGCCATCCTAATCTCGTACAAGCTGACGTCCGGGATGTCTTCGGTGTAGTGTCAGATCAGTCTAGCTCTTGGGTCTTTAGCCAGATTCGTAACGGGATTACTTGTTGACGTGTATAGCTCTCCATAGAACTTCTCGATCTCTCTCAACAGCTCAGGTTTGGCGGATACGATCCTGCCATCGTCGGTCTTCAGTTTCGCAAGCTGCCTCTGCCCAATAGACAGATCTCTTGCAAAGACCTTGGAGCTTTTATTCCGATCTATTGCGTTCTTAATGCGTTCTGCATTAAAGCGGCAAGATCAGTTTTCAAGGACTTAGAGATCTGTCTATTGAGCGCATCGTCTGAAGACTGCAGGATAAGCTCTCCTCCATGAGCTGTAAAGTGCAGAGAGCTTCTTGTTTCTACCTGTACGACGGGTCTTGAAGATCTTAGACCCGACCGTATGGACAGTTTCCACGGAGCTCCCTAGGCACTCGAAACGATTTTGAAGGTCGAGCTGAAAGCTCTCGGGTTGTGGACTTGGATCGGTGCTGAGCGGAGCGAAGACTTCATCAGTTGAGTTCTTGCCAGCTTGGTATTTAAATTCAATGTGCCTCTTACCATGCGGTGAGCACTTCCGGTTGTCATCGCATTGATCACAGAGACATCATTGAAGATTTGCTTCTTCGTCGACATAATGAAGTCAATGTTATAGCAGTAGTGCAAATGTAACAATGTGCACGCCCATGCATGCATTTATAGGGCTACAAAGATGTTTTGGCGCTTGAATGATATTGAAAGAGGGGGGAGAGGCGCTGTTGGTTAACATTTGTGTCAGATATTGTATTAAAAAAACACAGGCCAAGAGCATGTCGGACCACGCACAATGAAGGGTTCCGTAGTTGGGGATGAATTTATTTATTTATTTAAAAACAAGTTCTCCCATTCATTCCAATTGCAAATGTAAATTTGTACCCACAATATTTAGAGATTTACCATGTTACATTAAGACCATAGAATTCTTATAAATTACGACTCAGTAGTTCCGAAGATATGGGGGTGGTCAATTTTCATCTATTTTTTAAAATAACTTTAAAAGTATTTAAATTAAAATTATAAAAAAAAAAAACTGAAATCCTTACAATAAGCCCTTTCATTTGATACATATGTCACACGGTACAGTTTGTAAAACTATCTTTTTAGATTTTCTAGTGTACCCCCCAAAAGTGACCCCCATATTCAAAATTCATTACACGTCTTTGTTTGGGTCACGAAAGTTCATATGTGTACTAAATTTCAACTTAATCAGTCCAGTAGATTCGGAGCAAATTGGCTGTGTTAGACGGACAGACAGAGACACAAGTGATCCTATTTTAAATATAAAGGTTCCAAGGTTGACCCCTTTTTATTTATTTATTTATTAAAACTTTATGCACAAGTAAAAACTGTACAAAGGCGGACTTCATGCCTTGGGCATTTTCTACCAGTCTACCTTAGGGTGATGCAGAGATAATACACAGTAGGTGCAATAACAGAAAAACAATTTAGAAGATATTTATGGCTAAGATATAAGAATAAATACTTAAATACATACATACAACTAAAAATAAAAAGTTATGAGAGTTAAACAAGAAAACCTACAAAAACTTAATTCTGAGACGAATCTGCCAACTTCTTGTGTATGTGTTCTCGAGCTTTCACTTTAAATGTGAACTGATTGGTTACCGTCCTGATATTCTGAGGGAGCGCATTACAAAGGAAAACCGCCTGGACAAAGAAAGAAGATTTTATGAAACCAGAGCGATGAGAAGGACAACGAAGAAGACGATTATTCTCGGACCGAAGATTCTTGCTGTGTGCAGCGCATAAATATTGACAAAGGGAAGTCAGATAAGAAGGAGAAGTGGGTTCGTGAAGGAGAGAAAACAGGGTTGTCAAAGCCCTCAACGCTCTGCGCTGCCGGATAGGCAACCACTTTAAAAGCGATCGATGTGCGGATACATGATCATACTTGCGGAGATTGAAAACAAATCGAATGCAGTTATTAAGAAGTCGGTCAAGTTTATTGAGGAGATCTGCATTCAGGTCATAGTAGCACACATCACCATAGTTCATTATGGGGAAGATAAGGGACTGTACAAGCATTGCCTTAATGTGTGATGAGAGAATATTTTTAACCGATACAGCGACCGCAGTGTTCCAGTGACCTTCCTGCTCACAATCGCGACCTGCTTGCGCCAGTCGAGGCAAGTGTCAATATGCAAACCCAGATCCTTGACGTCAGAGCTAAACGGAATCACTGTGCCATCAAAGGTAACCGGTGGCACCGTTAAACTATTCAGCCTCCTCAAGCTATAGGGGCTCCCTACAATGATAGCCTGACACTTGGTTGGGTTAACCGCCACCCCAAAACGATCAGACCAGTTTTTGACAACTCGTAAATCCCGATTTAGCTCTTCGATCGCACCGGATAAGCCCTCAACACCTGCCTGACAGTAGAGCTGTAAGTCGTCAGCGTAAAGAAGCTCGGAAGTTATGAGATCTATAAAGATAGAGAAAAAGTGGAGATAAAATGCCGCCTTGAGGGACGCCTGCATCAAGATCACACCAGCTGGAGTTAGAGTCACCAGCAAAAACTGATTGCTGACGCCCTCTAAGATAGGAAGAAAACCATTCCAGAACCTCGTGAGAGACCATGCGATAGAAGATGATGGATAAAAGGACTTCGTGACTAACGGTATTGAAGGCATTTGAAAAATCGATCAACACTAAAACCGTTACCTTAGTGTCTTCCATTCCTCGCCTTATATCGTCAGTCACTTTAAGGAGAGCAGAAACGGTACTGTGTCCGGGCCTGAACCCGGATTGGAGTGGACTGATGAGGGAGTTTTTGTGAATGAAGTTGGAGAATTGTTTATGTACACATGCCTCGAGTACTTTGGATAAAAAGGGAAGGATGGAAATTGGACGAAAGTGACAGAGGAGAGTGGGATTAGGATTTTAGGTAGTGGTCGAACATGGGCTTTCCGCCACAGGAAAGGGAAAACACCGGAGAAAAGGGAGAAGTTAACTATATGGGAAATCGCAGGAAGGAGTTGATCAACCACTGTCATGATCATGTGTCGACTGATGTTATCACAACCAACGGCTTTTAGTGGTCCGTTTTTTTCTTTTGAGGTACGGAACCCTAAAAAGGGGTCAACCTTGGAACGAGAGATAATAAGTAGAAAACTCGAAAACACCTTTATTTTGGCGTTCTAAAAGTTGTCTCAAAAGTCTCATAAAATCTCGTGTCTGCGTCGTAAGTTATTCAAGGTCAAAGGTCACAAATTCCCCCATTCATGCATTTACCTCTTATAAATGCACAAACAGGAGTCGTGTTATTCATACTTACGATACGATAACTCTGGAGTCGGTCGCACCGTTGGGGCTGGGCGCGTCGAACACACTAAGCGAAGGCGAGCGAGCGCGCTTCGGAGGAGAGAACAACTGGCCCGGGGAGCCATCCAGCCGCATTTTCGCTACCAGCACCTTGAGCACACGGCCGCTTGTGCTAAGGAAATTATATCGGAAGTTAAGGGAGATATGGCTGTCATAATATTCATCATGAACCATACGGGTATATTGGATCCACGATTAGGACACACTCAGACACAGAATCAATAATAATAATAACTGTTGGACATTGATTACTATTAACTGATGTAATGATTATGAAACAGCCGTTATTGAGTGAACCAAGAATGTTCAACGTTCTTGGTTCACTCAATAATTTTTTATCACAAATATAAGTAAAACTACACAAATTACAGTCACACTTCCGCTGTACAGCCATAATAAACCAAGAAGGATGAAGTGTAGCCTACTACGCTAGCCTTATACGTGTGCGGCTGTGTGTGTGGGTAGATTTGTAATGTGACCATAATTTTTTCCCACAATCAGTATAACTAATTTAATAAATAAACAATGTTTTATACATAATAGTAAAAAGTCAGTGTTTGTATTATGATAAGAACATAATATTCTAATTGGGGTGTTTGGTGGTGTTCGTTAATTCCGGGAAATGTTGTATTTGGTAATGAGAACTTAAGGCATTTTATTTTGGTTAGCATAAAATAAAATATTATTAGTTGCGAACCATTTCGAAAGAATAGCCAGATTATCGTTGATATGTAAGACATCCGAATCTTTTTTACTATTTAAAAAATAAGAGAAGTGTCGTCAGCGAATAGAATTATATCCGATAAGTTAGCCATCATGTAAGGAAGGTCATTAATATAAACTAGAAATAGGTAAGAGCCGCGAATTGAACCTTGAGGCACGCCTATTTTAACTAGAGACCCCGAGGAACGCCCTGTTAACGTTTACTTTTTGCTGCCGTTTTGATAGATAAGAAAGAACAAGGTCAGCAGCTCGTCCACGAATTCCGTAGTGGTGTAATTTATAGATCAGTGTATTGTGGTTAACGCAGTCAAACGCTTTTGAGAGGACACAGAAAATGACAATTGCATCCAGGATTCCAAAATGTGACTGTTGGGTTTTACTACCTTTCGTGAAACCAAACTGGCGACTATGTAAAATCCCATTTAAGTTAAAATGTGACCACATCGTATATGTATCGTAGAGGTGACGCACCTGTTCCGTCGCGACGAGTTAGGCCGAGGCGAGTAGTGTTGCTGGCGCGGCGTGGCGAGCGGCGGCGGCGACGACGTGCGCTTGCGGCGCCGCAGCGTGGGCGAGAAGGCGCGCGCCGCCGCCGGGCTGCTGCAGCTCTGAGGCACGGGCGGGCAGGCTTAGAGAGGCTGGCAACGATACTCCCATACCACGACAACCGACGTCCACACAACTTTGCAGTCACCGGGTGCCACTTTCAGACTTCTTATACAAATACTCATTTCTTATTCTATCCTTTCGCGTAACACACACACCCCTTTTAGCATTCTCTTTTTACACAATTTACAAAAAGCGAAAACTACTTGATATTGGTTCTGCAAACCCGAGCATCGGATATTTTTTATGAAAAATTTATGTTAATCAACCTTTAATGTGGACTTTACAGCAACTGACAAAAGAGTAAGACAATATTACCCGTAATCGCGTTTTAAATGTGAGGTAGAAGAGAAATAGGTATCAATTAGTAGAATAGTAAGGTTATAAAATAATTCAAGTTAGCAGCCTGCAAATTTATCTATTTTGTTTGAGAAATGGTTAAAATACTAGAAATTATTCGGGAATTGGACATACAGGGAAGTGGAACATTCTGAGAAACATAATGTGAATTGGACTTTCAGGCACTTGGCATATCCTGTGGATTGGACATACTGAGACTTGGGACATTGTAGGAAGAGGGATATGAACAGTCCTCAAATAAAACATTTTAATTCAGTACCTCTGTGTATTCTCCAGTCTTTCGGCATGATGTATTGGGAGTTCTGTCCACTTCCGTGGTAGAATCCGGCTCTAGATTTCTACCATTTTTTGATGCAGGTCCCTGAATATGTAATTACAAGTGTTGACAACTATTGGACTATTGGCTCGCTTGTCTAGTGGTCGCAAGCTCGAAGACTGACCATGGTGGGTGCGATTCTCAGATCAGGCAAAGGGTTATTACATTAAGAATTTCTAGTAGAAGTCTGGAGCCTGTAATTTTGTCTGGTAAAAGGTTACTGGCGAAATGTGTGTGCAGTATATCTTTATGAATATTTTCAAATGTTCGCGGTTCTTCTCTCGTATAGTTACAGTCTTGATGAAAAGCTTGCATACAGCCTATAATGTTCCCACTGCTGGGACACAGGCCTTCTCTCGGTGAGAGGAAGTGGGCCGTAATCCACTACGCGGGTCCAGGGTTGGTAGATGTCACATGTCTTCGAATGTTTGGTTCTAGGACATGCCGGTTTCCTCACGATGTTTTCCTTCACCGTTTTGAGAGAAGTGATGATGAAATAATTTATACAAAGTTAAGAGCATGTCTGGGTTCGAACCGACGACCTACAACTTGTAAGCCGCGGCCGTTACCATTGCTCTCTGAAAAACTTATATTTCTAAATATATATGTTTTTTAGCAAGATGGTAGCGGGCCGCCCGGGATGTGCCAGACGTATTTTTAAGCATCGTCAGTCGTGAAGACTATTTTAACTCACCACAAGCGATCTATGTTCGTTTTGTAGGTGCAACTTAAATCATACATACCTTAGAATTAGTAGGAGCATCAGAATGAGTGGGTGCATCATCTAACAACCAACTGGGACCTTCAAGGGGGTTCTCAAAAGGGCAACCACCTTGTGGGGGAGTTAGTTGCTTGTCTTTGGGTGGCTCTGGTTGTTTATCTCGAGGGGGATCCGCTCTGTGCCACCGGTCTTCCATAGGACCAATATGCAACGTTAGGCTGTAATAAAACGAATGTTGGTTTAGTGTTCGCAAGCTCTACTGCTGAGCATGAGGTCCTAGATTCGATTCCCGGGTCGGACAAAGTGTTATTGGGCTTTCCCATCTCGAATTTCTCAGTAACAGCCCGGAGTCTGGATTTGTGCCCGATTGATGGCAATAGACTCGCCCCCTATACCTTACCTTACTGGCTCCATCTCGCCAGCAGTGACAGTTGTCTCCTCTTCGCTCACTGGCTCCAGTCTACTTCTGTAAAGTTATAAATAAACTGAGATATTATATCCTTATGTGGCATTCTATAGTTTCTGCCTACCCCCATGAGAAGAAGGCGTGAGTTTATTTACTAACTCATTACTACTCCTCTTTATAGACTAAAATATAGCATAAAATAATAGTCAAATAAACTTACCAACAACTACGGCCATGTAGATGTTGTTTAGGGCAAGACTCAGAGCGCACGTTGTCAATACGAGTATAAACCTTATTTTTACGCCAATAATGTTCATATTCGTATAAGTGAATGTGAGCAAGTGTTGCAACCGACTATACACGTTAACTTTAAACATACAATGTTCGTATTCGTATGCGACGCTTATTATACTTAGCAAAGTGCGATCTGTAAATCCTGCCCTTATAGTAAAACTAGTACTTACGATTCGTATTCATCACCTTCCGATATATGGTCATCCAAGTCCAAACTGTCATCACCATCTGTCAATAAAACATTCAAGATATTATATCAGTTATTCATAATTTTCCTGCCCTTATCTCAATTTATTTTGGGTCGGCGTTACATGTATTTGTCTTCCATACTTTTCTATTAGTCGTAATCTCGGTAGTCACTCCCTTTCTAGCTGTATCATCTTTTACACATCCATTAATACTCAAAACTATCCTCACAACATTTTTCTCAATCGAGGAATACAGCCTATTAAATTAATTAAAGATCATCAACATTTTAGCCGAAATACGTCCACTGCTGGACATAGGCCTCCCCCAAGCACCGCCACTTCCACTGGTTGTGCTTCCCGCATCCAGCGGATTCCTGCGGCCTTCACAAGGTCAGCGGACCACCTTGTGGGAGGCCTTCCAATGCTACATCTTCCGGTACGCGGTCGCCACTCCAGAACCTATCGGCCCCAACGGCCATCTATTCATATATGAACAGACAGCTGTGCTGCTGGGGAGTTTGTTGCGCTACTTCTTTCCAGCTAAAGCACTAGGAAGTGGTGAAGGGTGGGCGTTTTGTGGGACTGTCTTATGTAATAATGTCTGTCTCAGCCTAATTTGAATAAATGACTTTTGAATTTTGAATTCTGATTCATTAAATGAATAAAATTTAGGATATATGAATTGTGAAGTTCATTATAAAATATATCCATCCGACGGTCGCCAAGGGCCAAACACAATGGTCCACCTGAAATACTAAGTGCAGAAACCAAGCTTTCTAACATAGAAGCGTATCATTGCCTACCCATGTAGTTACCTCCCAACCTGTGTTGAACAAACTCTTCAGGACTGTCCTCAGCATTCATTGCCTCCATGTCAGTCTCAATCTCCATTTCCATGTTGTTGTTGGGCAGATCTGATATATCTATCCGTGTTAATGGTATGTAAACATCTGAAAAATATAGATTAACATAAATCTTTAAACAGATTCTGAAATATTATTTTTGTTTTGAAATACATTTTTTATTTGTGTTTTCTCATAATAATATGTATCAAATATAAAATACAGGGCAAAGGCCTCTTTTCATACAGATAAGGCATGAGCACCGTTTTCCATGCTTGCTCACGGATTAGCGATTTCAGACTTATATGAAGTATAAGTCCAAGTTTCTTTACAATATTTTAAATATCAGCAACATTTACTGAATTGCTTTTTAGGTATATTTCTAGCATTAAAAAAAACCTATAATGACCAGGAAGAGGATAAATCAACTTTTATTTTATTTACCTTGTAACATATGCATGGGCACTGCCCTCTCTGTTAAGCTACGATTCTGGTTAGGACTCCTTGTTGTTGACCCTGGAAGAATGTTTCATATTAGGATGGGGAAAAAGTCTTTTCGCATTATAGTATGTATGAACTTGGTAATAAAATCTCTTTGGCTATACTATTTGTATCTGGCTGGTTTTGGTATCATTGAAAGTTTAAAATTTAAAGAACATAATTCCAAATTCAAATTAGGAAAATGTGTGATTTTCATTTGTTTTTCGTACTGTCAAGATGAGTGAATCTAATGAAGAAATTCGATACATTTTAAAATTTTACTACAAAAAAGGTAAAAAAGCAACGCAAGCCGCGAAAAAAATTTGCGATGTTTATGGACCTAGTGCAGTGTCTGTGAGAGTAGCACAAATTTGGTTTAAGCGTTTTCAATCCGGAAATTTTGATGTCAAAGAGGCACGTCGCTCTGGTCGCCCTATTACGGATAAAATGGATGGCATTTTTGAAAAAGTGGAGCAAGATCGGCATATCAGTAGTTACGACGTAGATGAAGAACTGGGAATTGACCACAAAAAAGTTTTGGCACATTTGAAAATAACTGGGTACACAAAAAAGCTCGATATTTGGGTACCTCTAATCACGAGCTCACTGAAAGAAACCTAATGAACCATGTACTCATTTGTGATTCTTTACTACGACGTAATGAAACCGAACCATTTTTGAAGAAGCTGATAACTGGTGATGAAACGTGGATCACGTACGACAAGAACGTGTGAAAAAGGTCGTAGTCAAAGGCCGGTCAGGCTTCACAGACTGTGGCGAAACCTGGGTTAACTCGCAACAAGGTGATGCTGTGTGTGTGGTGGGATTGGAAGGGCATTATTCATTATGAGCTGTTACCACCAGGCAGGACCATCGATTCTGAACTCTACTGCGAACAACTGATGAGATTAAAGCAAGAAGTTGAGAGAAAGTGGCCGGAATTAATCAACAGAAGGGGTGTGTTTTTCATCATGATAATGCTAGACCTCACACATCTTTAGCCACTCAGCAAAAATTAAAAGAGTTTGGCTGGGAGGTGTTAATGCATCCGCCGTATAGTCCTGACCTTGCACTTTCAGATTTCCACCTGTTTCGGTCTCTTCAGAATTCTTTAGGCAGTGTCAGGTTAACATCACGAGAGGACTGCCAAAACCACTTGTCGCGGTATTTTGATCAGAAGTCCTAAAATTTCTATAGCAATGGGATCATGTCCCTACCTACAAGATAGCAAAAAGTTATCGAACAAAATGGTACCTACATACTATAGTTAAATGTAAATAAACTATATTAAAAAATGTTTTGAATTTTCTTAAAAAATGCGAAGAAACTTTTTCCCCAACCTATTATAATTAAAAGCATACTTAGATTTGGTCTCTCTAGTCGGGTGCTGGGCATTAACAGAAGTTATCTAAAGCTACAGACAACTTGGATGTAGGTTGTAGGCACACAAACGTATTATGTTTCGACCCATAGTTATGTGCTTGGTATCGCAAGTGTTCTTTTTTCTTTGATATTAGCTTTTCTAAGCAACCAATAAAAACCAAAACACATTTTATTTTTCAAATTATTTGTTTTTTTTTGTTTTGAAGCACTCAGGATATCAAACAAACATATCATAGCAAAATTAATAGCATGCAGCCTGTGGAGGCAGCCAATTAAGTTGCATTCAGGAAAAATTTCACTAACTTCTTTCCAATTTACAAAATCGTATTAATCTGTATAGAATTATGCAGATTATTTTATCTATTAATGCATAACTTACTTGGGTTACTAGTATTCAGCATAGTCCTGCTAAGAGCCACAACGGGCTGTATAGACTGCCCTCCCATCATCATTGGAGGGACTCGATGCACCCGCTCACTCTTCTCTGGCTTGGGTGTCCCACCGATAGAACTCCAACGAGGGGACTGAGCATCCAACTCCTGACGTTCTCTCATGTACACTTTAGCTATTTCCATGCTTTTGGCAATTTCGGCAGAAGCTTTTACAAGATGGGAGATCGCCTTTTCACTAGCATCTTGTAATGCAGCATCCAGTTTCCTTGCTTGAAATCCACCATTGTTTCTGAGCCTCTATTGTACAGAAAATTAACATTTTGATATATTTGGGATTTCTTAAGGTTCCGTACTTCATAAGGAAAAAACAGAACCCTCATAGGATCACTTGTGTGTCTATCACAGTCAATTTGCTCCGAATCGACTGGCCCAAATAAGTTAAAATTTGGTGCACATATGAACTTCTGTGACCCAAACACGGACATGTAATGTAAATAAATGAATTTTGAATATGGGGTCATTTTTGGGGGTCAAACCAAAAAATTAAAAGTTTTGCAAACTGTACTGTGTGACAAACCAAATAAAAAGGACTTATTATAAGGATTTCAGACATAGTATTTTTAGTAGTATTTTAAAAATTATTTAAGAGAAAATAGATAAAAATTGAGCATTTATCTCTGAAACTACTAAACCTAAAATTTTGAAAAAAATACAGATAATAGTTCTTTTCATATAGATTACAGGAAAACCTATAAGAAGTCTATGGTCTTAAAATAACATGGTAAATCTCTCAATATTGTGCATACAAATTTACATTGGTAGTTGGAATATAGGTGAGAACATGTTTCTCAACTACAATGTTAAGTTTGTTTTTGGGATAAATTCATCCCAACTACGGAACCCTACATTGTGTATGGTTCGACCCGCACTTAGTCGATTTTTTGTTAGTGAACTGATGTAGCTAGAGGCATTCTAAAAATATTTTTGCCAAACCTAAACCGTGAACTCTAATTGACTTTAGATAAAAATTTGCATAGTCTACATTTTGTAAGGATTTTTTTCCGTACCTAATAACTGTCCTCTATTGACAAAACTACAAAAACATTGCATTGCGCTTTCAAAGCAAGTGAGTTGTGATAAGAATGGAATGGACACTTACGCTCAATTTTAGTCTTAATTCATTGATTTCTTTCATAAGTTCTAGCTTCTCATCGTCCTTCTGTGCAGCCGTCATCTTCCAATACTGGACTTTCTGTGCCAATTCATTGTTTTTCTCTTTCAAATCTTTTAATTCGTCTTCAAGCGTCGCCATTGCACAAAACACTTAATAATGAATTTAAACAATCAGTATTTAATTGTACCCAAGGTACAAATGTGGGACCACAATATGTACACTAATAAATTCACTAACAAAATATATTTATTTAACCATCCATTTTCAATAACAATCATCGAAATCGAAAAACGGTAAAATTAAGCTCTTCGACAAATTTTGAAATTGACAAAGTCAAACAAATGTCACTGATTTTAATGTCATTGACATCGATCAGCGATTGTCACAGAAAATGTAGAAAACTCTTAGGGTCAATCTATACTAGAGCAGAGTCAAAGCCACAGTCAAAGCGCATCGAAGCGTCAATCTGAAACTAACATAGCAAATTCAGATAATTTATGTAAACAAAGGGGATAACATAACAAAAAAATATCTTCGTAATGGTAATTGACATAAAATTGTGAAAAAAGAGGTTCTATTTTCTTTTAAGTACTGATTTTAAGAAATAATAATTAAAAAGTAATCATACCGTCATAGTGTTTATAAATTTTCGGTTTTAAACAAAGTTATTAATAAAAGGAGATTTTCTGGTATAAAATATTTTATGATACTGGTAACATTGCACGAGATCCAAACATTTTCAAATTTTTAACATCTTCAACAGCACTAATATTACAACACTCTCATAAATAGATTCATATTGTAAGTAGCATATCTAGTAACATTTTGGATGAAAACGGCTGTAAATTGTTTCGATTGGAAATCGATTTTGTGACGCCTACGTCTAGCACTGGGCTTAAAAAGGCTGATTATGACTATCATATACCGTGCCTCCGACACACTACAAAAAACATTGTTTGGCAACGGTATTTTGTTTGCATAGTGTACCGGACGGGCGTGATCGCTTGACTCGAAAATCAGGAAGGTTGTAAGGCTATCCCAGTCCAAGCGGCGCTGACGTCCTGCACCAATAGTTCAGGATATCTTCAATACTCACTGCGACATTACTCCTGAAGAATCACGGGTTTTTACGGAAGAAATAATAAGACCGTATTACTGATAAGACTTCATAAATATTCAGGAAGCGATTTCAGGACTCCCCAGTACTACTATATGACTATTTAGATGGAATTAGTTCCATGTCGATGACTACGAATATTATAGGTGGCGCGCTCAGTAAGGTAGTAGTGCTCCTTTACCTTACTCAGAGCCGCGAATCGCCTCCCGTTTTAGAAACTTTATTCACTTAAAATATCTTAACTTCTAATGTGTTTTACACCTAAACACACTTATTTCTACAACTTTACATAAAGTGTTATACGAGTATATCACAAGATTCGTAAAATAATGGCCTTTCTAATGAGGTTTCTATCATGATTCTAACTATTCCCACTGAAAAGATATTTCAGTTACAACGGGATTTATGTGAATAATTAAACATTAAATTGTTTGCAAGTGACTTTACTGGCAAAGTACTGAACCGATCTCCACCATACCAAAAGAAACCTCAAGCTAGTCTGTTGCCCTAGAGAAATCTAGTATTTTAATTTTCGTACCTAGATTTTTCAGCCCGCTATGAGCCTCTGAATACAGGTTGGGTAGCCTTTATTTTACGAAATCCGCTTCGCGGCATTTAGACTCGATTAGGTAGGTATCCTGAAGGCCTAGATTTCAGGAAGTTAGGTCCAGGGCTAGGTCTCGGTCTAGGTGACCTGGATACAATAAATGATTTTAAGTTTTGTCTATCTAACTTACCTTATCGAGGCGTACAATGGTCGAGTTTACGACTTTTATCAAAATTGTCATTTTGATTACATTATAACTGCTAGGCAGCACTATTAATGACTATACTTTTGACATATTGGAGTTAGTATAGTCATTGCACATCATTTTGACTGCTTTATTTCACATTATTGCGACATTAAATTTTTCCTATTTATAGGTGGGGCATATTGTGTGGAAAAAAGGTGTGCAAAAATACATGGGCACCTACGTAAATAGGAACATTTTTGAATAAAACTCATTTCTGATGGCGCCTCAGCGCGCACATCATCGATTCTACATAATTTATGCTATTATTACTAGTCTTGACGAAGAAATTATATTTCCTATATACTTAAGCTAAGTTAAAATTACTGATTTTATAATAGCTAAATTGTTGGTGACGCATCGTCGCGAACACATAGTTCTTATAATTAATTCACTTTAATTTTATCGATAATTATTTACAAAAACATTTAATGATAAAATGTTTTGCACCACTGTCCTGTCATTTTGACAGTGACATTTCTTGACATTACTTCGTTTACATAAAATAACTGAATTAGAGACTTCGGGTCATAGACATAGAAAAATATAGACCATTGCTTGGCGTGTCGCTGTAAGGGACAGAAAATCAAGGTACTTGAAACTTTAGGGTTACCCAATTTAAAGTGATTTTACCCCGAATGTTCTTCAATGTTCAGCAGGCTTAGACAAAATACATCCGTACGTTTGTCCGCACACGCTGCAGACTAAACGTTAGCGTTAGTAAAATGGTAGACAAAATAGCAAGCTCACGCCAGACGCTTATTCCGCAGCATGGGAAGGAAAAAATATAGATTCTCTATGGAAGTTAGCGTGAGAACGAAAATAAAACTGAACGTCAATGTCAAACTGAGAGTGATGTCAAACGTCAAACTAACTAACGTAATTATTGGCGGGATTATTAAATGTACTAAGTGTTTCATTTTGGCTCAGAGTTCTTTAAGTGATTTTAAGCAAAGATTATGAGTTCCTGTGAGTAAAAACAGGACATTTTAAAATTGAATATGGAATTCAGACTACGGGCAAACCCAGAACAATTTACATTATTACAGATTTTATGGGAAGGTAAGTAGAGTTGAGTTGAGCTCATTTGTTTACGTTATTACATTTGAGTTCAAGTGTAGCTGTAGCTCTCAACGCCATTATTTTTATAAGTGGTTTTTATGTTCTAAACTTAGAATACTCTAAGGTTCTAAAAGAACGTAAGTATATATTATCGTATTTTTTTAAATATAAACAATCGAATAATAAACAATAGAGGTAAGCACGAATCATGACCTCATTCTTATGAGCCCCTGTGCTTAAATTGTTTACCTTTAAGATAACAATGTATCAAAATGTTCGTTTATTCATCCTATAACGCTGAATAAACTCAAATTCCGAAATTTCGGCGATAACCGTCGAAACACCGACGTTACGTCGATTTAGTCATATTCAACGCCTAATCCACGCGTCCTCAATATTTGCCGCCCTTAAACAGCTTCAGGCAATGCATTTAAACAAAAAATAAACACTTTCTTTCTTAATTAAAACACTCCACAACACGTTAGCGGCAGGGTCCAAGTCTCCGCTAGCGAGCGTGAACAATAAACGCTAAAATTAACGTTAGCGTTTGTCAAAAACACCACTTGTCTACCGCTTTGTATGAGAGACGCCACGCTAACGCTGCGTTAGCTGTAGCGTTTCGTTACAAGTTTTAAATTGTCTACGAACTTAGCGGGACGTTACGTGTCCTTTCCACACCTAATGTCATTGCCATACATTTTGTCGTTAGCGTATGGCGTTTAACGCTACAGAAAAGTTTTTTGTCTAGGCCTGCAGATGTTTTTCAATCTCTATTATCTACTTTATACAAACGCACAGGGTTTATAAATAGAAACAAAAATCTATACCCAAAGTCTGAAATTCAGATCATTTATGTAAACAAAAGGGATGACATATCAAAAAAAATATCTTCGTAATGGTTATTCATATAAAATGGCGAAGAAAAAAGGTTCCATTTTCTTTTAAGTACTGATTTTAAGAAATAATAACTATAAAATAATCATACCGTAATCATTTTTATAAATTTTTTAACAAAGTTATTAAAAAAAGGAGATTTTCTGGTATAAAATATTTTATGGTACTGGTAACAAAGCAGGAGATCCAAACATTTTCAAATTTTTTACATCTTCAACAACACTAATAGTACAATTCTCATTCATAGATTCATATCGTAAGTAGCATATCTTGCCACATTTTGGTTCCATTATCTCATTTTAATTTTATAGATGATTATTTACAAAAAAACAAATGATAAAATGCTTTGCACCACTGTCCTGTCATTTTGGCAGTGACATTTCTTGACATTACTTTGTTTACATAAATTATCTGAATTAGAGACTTTGGGTATAAGTCAAAATAGTTTATTAGGATAGAAGTTCACTTGCGGGAAAAAGAACATTTAAAGAAAACCTGAGATACAGCATAAAAAATATTTTTATCTCCACTTTCATTCATAATTCCCGTGATTTTGGATTGGCAGGAAATCTGAAAGTTTTTAACACTTTAATAGCTACTACAAATACAATATTTTAAACTATAAATAGATACTAAAAGGTAAAGATGTAATATTACGTCCAGTGAAAAGTGGAACAAATTTGCTGCCAGCGCTATACATACACTCTAATAAAGCATTCATCTGAAATGATTGATGAAGGTAATTTATTTTATTGGCGTACAATTTTCCCCTGAAATGGGGAAGTATCCGAGTAAAAAGTAGGCAGCACTGAGCTTGGAGGTTATGTAAAGAATAATAAATAATAAAAACATAATTCAGCTCTCATTTTATCTTGAATCAGCTGTATATTTAATTTAACAGTTTTAAAACCATATTAGTTGAAAACTTTCACTGCCTTTCACCGAATAAACTAAAATATTTAGCTACTTACGAATGAAAGGACAATCCGGCAATTTTCTTCTCACTATCGCTTTTGCAACCAAAAACACTGCACCTTACCATTTTGCAGCAATAGCTAAAGTCAATCCTCAACAAAAAACACAAAATAGTTAGTATTTTTCGAAATAACAAATAAAATAATTTAAAATTTCGTCGCAACCACTTTTCGAACGTGTATCAAACGTCAAACTTTGTTTAGCAACTGAAGTGCTGTCCTTGAAAAACGCGACACGCGATAAGGGACAGAAAATGTTAGGCTCTGTCTCTTTTCTTTATAAGCATCTTGCATATATTTTTCTTTTTCTTGTGTAAGTGAGACAGAAGATGACCAGCGGTCTATAGTTTTCTCTGTCTACGCTTCGGGTATAGGTACTTCTAAGATAAAAAAGTGGTGAGGCTATTAATAGCAGAGTATGATTATGAAAACAACGTATACCCAAAGTCTCAAATTCAGTTAATTTATGTAAACAAACATATCAAAAAAATATTTTCGTAATGGTAATTCACACAAAATGGCGAAAAAAAGGTTCCATTTTCTTTCAAGTACTGAATTTAAGAAATAATAATTAAAAAATAATCATACCGTAATTATTATTATGAATTTTCGGTTTTAAACAAAGTTATTAAAAAGAGGAGATTTTCTGGTATAAAATATTTTATGATACTGGTAACAATGCAGGAGATCCAAACATTTTCACATTTTTTACATCTTCAACAACACTAATATTACAACTCTCATTCATAGATTCATATTGTATGTAGCATTATCTAGACACATTTTGGATGAAAACGGCTGTAAACTGTTTGGAATGGAATTCGATTTTGTGAGGCCTACGTCTAGCAGTGGACATAAAAGGGCTGATTATGACGATCATAGGCCGTGTCTCCGACACACTCCATAAAACATTGTTTGGCAACGGTATTTTGTTTGAATAGATGTTATAATTAATTGACTTTAATTTCATAGACGATTATATACAAAAAAAATAGTGGTAAATTGTTATGGACCACTGTCCTGTCATTTTGACAGTGACATACATTTCTTGACATTACTTTGTTTACATAAATTATCTGAATTAGAGACTTTGGGTATAGATCATAAGCACATAGAAAAAAATATTTAAGACAACACAGTAAAAATAACAATGACACAGTTCATATTCTTAACAAACATAATTATTCAAACATCCGTCATCTCTCATACCAGCCAGTCTGAGTTACGCTTGCAAACCGCTTCTTAACAAAAAGACGCGCGAATTCGCGCGCATTCTACGAAATACGCGCGTCTGTAAGGGACCAACTCTGATTACGTTGTAGAGATAAGGGTGAATTTGCTGTGTTATCATTTAGATTTACGCTTCGCTGCGCTTCGACTCTGCGCTAGTATTAATCGACCCTTATTATGGATATCGGCACCATTGCCATATAGAAAAATATAATAAATAGTAGAAAACTCTCAATAAAACTAAAAATTAGTATTACCTGCGCACAAAAGTGTAAAATTAATGTATACTGCGCTTTGAATATGGTATACTTTAAACATAATCAGACTTCTGTCTGCTCTTCCCTCTGTAAGATAAGTGGCCAGTGAGCCACAGGATTGTTTTGCAGGATTACATATATGTACAAAGTTTATACCATTCGATGAAGTAAAGTGTATACGGTGTATGCAGCGCTGCCAGCCCTAGCCTTTGATCAACGTAGAGCGAGATTGTCTTTCGGTGCCCTTTGGTCGACGCTTTCACCTCACGTTAATTCTACTTCGGTTGTAGGTATGAAATAAATAATACTTCCCAAATTTTCAAAAATCATCTTTTATTGCAAACATCAACACTTAATACAGTATCAGTACACTTAAAGGTACTCCCTGCTTCTTTAACATTATGCTCTGGTAATACTGCTCCCGCGCCTTCAAAAGGCGTCATCCAATTTTTATTTTGCGCTGGAAATTGTTTTTCGCAATCGGCTTTTTGGCGCTCCTTGCCATCTGGCACCTAGAGCGACGGCTCCTCGCGCTCTACCCCAGAGCCAGTGCCAGTGCTGGGTGTATACCAGCCTAGGTTCGGATTAAAGCCAGTACATACTACCTACAATACAATGACGGCAATTTCAACTCGTAAATCGGGCCATTCGCACTTGATCCATTCCAAATGCTAGGCTTTATGTATGTATGTATGTACACACGGGCTCACACGGCCACAAATCAAGCTATACATTACCATTATAAGCTCACCTCTCATTGTACCGAATACCTATACAATGCGAGATCAGCCTAAACTCCAGTTTAACCAGTATAACTTGATTTGTGGCCGTGTGTACAATGTAATTATATACATATATATATAAATGTATTTCGTAAACTTCATTCATCCTCATCAGTTTTTGGGTCAAGTATTATAAAACTTTCCTCTAATCCTTATCCAACAAATTATTAAGGTCCAGTCCCAGTTGCAATATAAGAAATATTGCATTCTGCATGCATAGTACTGGCAACATTGCCGATCGAACTGTCAGACAGAAAGACAAGCGTGCATGGTGATAACACGCACGTTTTGAGGTTATAACTCAATCACGCTTTATTTTGCGGCACTTTATTTACTAAACAATGTCGTTCCGCGGTAGAGGTGGTGGCGGCGGCGGTCGAGGTGGTTACGGTGGCGGCGGCGGAGGCGGAGGCGGAGGCCGAGGCTTCGGCGGTCGTGGAGGCGGCGGCGGCCGGGGCGGCTTCGGTGGTCGCGGTGGCGGCGGAGGGCGAGGCTTCGGCGGTCGCGGAGGCGGTGGTGGCGGATTCAGACAAGACCAGGGCCCGCCCGAGTCCGTCATCCCCCTAGGACACTACGGCTGGACGGTACAAGACGACTTAGTGTGCAAGGTGGACATCGAAGACGTGCCATACTTCAACGCGCCCATCTTCCTTGAAAACAAAGAACAGATCGGAAAAATCGACGAAATATTCGGCAACCTGCGCGACTACTTCGTGTCTGTTAAGATGAGTGATAACTTTAAAGCTAACAGTTTCAAGGATGGACAGCAGTTTTACATTGATCCTGCGAAGTTGTTGCCGCTGAAGAGGTTCTTGCCGCAGCCTCCGGGCGCGAAGAGAGGTCGTGGAGGCGGGCGAGGTGGTCCTCGCGGAGGTCGTGGTGGTGGCGGCGGGTTCGGTCGAGGTGGCGGCGGAGGTTTCGGCCGAGGCGGTGGCGGTGGCTTCGGCCGTGGCGGTGGTGGCGGTCGGGGAGGCTTCGGCCGCGGCGGAGGCGGTGGTGGCTACGGTGGCGGCGGCAGAGGAGGAGGCGGTTTCAGAGGTGGACGAGGAGGCCGATAGCCTCCATGTGGTGATTAGACAATGGTTATGTGCATTTAGAGTTAAGGAGTTTGTGTTAAGTCCATTGTTTATGTTGACAGTGAGGAACTGTATGAAAGGATAGGATATTCTTATTATAAGAGTGTAACTTAGCAAAACAATATGTTGACTTTATCTAATCGCATTGCGTGCGTTCCAATTCTGAGTAGCTAGGAGCCTGTAGTTAGCCAAGAACTACTGATGTATGCAATTAATTATAAATTGTAAGATACAGGTTATCTTTACAAAAAATATTTGTAATGTATGCTTGAAAGAGCAGCTTTCTTTAAACTTGAGAAATCTTTTATAGGAGTCATCTTTAGCATTGAAAATAACCAACAAAATACCTCTGAATTGATGAGTGCGTGCCTTATCTATAAGGTTAGAAATATGTAATTACTTTTAGTTGTAAAGTTTAAATATTCTGCAGTATGTTTATTAACATTTCAAGATACTTGCAGTAGCTCGCAATTTGTATCATTGTTCAATTTTGTTATATTTTATTGCTAAGCTAATGAACATTAAGACAGGTGAATATTTCATTGGAGATGTGACATTAAAAAATAAGCTTTACAATTATTGTTTTGATTGTAACACTGTAGGACGTGATTACTATAAATAAACATTTATAAAAGCAATGTAAAAAACCTTAAATAATTATAAGAAATAAAAGTTATATTTTAAGATGAATTGTTTTTATTTACTCTTAACCTTTGTTCAAATGAATAATGTTCATGATGATAATTATGTACGCAAAATACGCGCATTAACGTGGGGCTGCGGGCACCAGTCCGTATTACGTATTACCTATGATGATATTATAAATCGTAAAGTATTTCTTATAACTTATTAAATATTATTTTATAAATATACTTTTGCTATCGGCTTTAACACAACAGTCCAGCACCCTGGCGTAACACACTATAAATCACAATCTGAATGATTTTGAAGTATATTGCTAACCCATTGCTTCATAATATATGTTCGAAAATTTTGTCTGCACAACAATGTAATTAATGCAATGAATGTAGTGGAACTGTCAAAATGAAACCCATTGCTAATATTAGTGTGTTATGCAATTACCACATATAATATTGATTGTATTATTTAAGGTTAGTTGTTCTTGGTTGTGCAATGATGAGTATTGCATTGAGAACTGATGAAGACAATAACAAGCAAAAGTGAAATACAACCTAATAGAGTCGCTTTACTACCAATAACAGTACATAGCTGATGAATCCTGGCCAGTTTGAACTTTGTGCAATAACATTTTTTTGCAACCAAATGGTGTCATGAAGCGAGTGTGAGAGAACATGCGTGAAAGACTGTAGGGCCTATGTTCAGACTGGCTATGATTCATGGGCAGTACTGTATGGATGGAACTATAAAATTAACTAAACCAACGTAATATCAATACACATCATTGTCATGCCCCATAATGTTGGATTTCCGAAGTGTATATTATACATTTATGAGACAATCCCAAACAGATTCATGCTGGCTTGCTCAGTACTTATAATAATGTGATATGGATAACAAGGATAATTGAATAGAAGGACTGTTTCCTACAAATATTATCTTACTCTATAATTATTCTAAATTCTCTAATTCACATTTCCCTCCACTTGGTATGTAATTATCTGCTAAAGCCTTTCCTCTGTGATTGAAGATGTAGAAAGATGGCAGATTCCTCTGAGTTTCCCATTTAACAGTGTTCAGTTCAGCAGCAGCCGGTATTTCTCGCAGATTACCAGCTACGTTGAGCACCCCCCACATTACAGCGAATAAACTTGTTACGGCTTGTACCACAATCTGAAAAGAACAATACCAAATCAGAAATTTGCCCCATGGAGGATTTTCGATTAAATCATTTATTGTCAGTTTATTACTTACGTCCAAAGGCAAGGTTGTAAATTCCTGTGATGTTATCCGAAGGTACGAACGATCTATAAAATTTAATTAATTGAATTATTTATTTAAAAAAAAAGTAAAGAATCATGTGGCGTAAACACTTACGCTGGGCAGCCGAAAAGGCAGAGTGGAATAAGGATATAAATCCTACAATAACAATAATTTTATGCACTGAAGATCCCATCGTGTTATTGAATTATATTATTAATCCTTTAATATTTTAGTAAAAGTTTTTACAAATAGTGCTATCACAATCACAAAATTGTCTTGACAGAATGACAGGACAATCACTGTCCGTCACTGTCAGTGTCACTGATAAGTTTCTGGATTCTGGTGCGATTCAGGTATTTTTATTTAAAAAATTTAAATCGCCTAAAAACAGTCTCGTTTCTGGTAAAATGTGAAAAATATTAGGTTATTTGTTGCTGCTTCTTCTTCTTCTTTATTCTTTCTGCTTCGAACTCGCTTCGCATGTTTCGACCGATCCAATTAATTGTGTAGAAAAGGAAACCCTGATTTTAGTTGGTTTGTCTCATATATATTGTTGTAGGTGTATGTACGGTGGCCAGAACATCAAGTTACCACAAACTGTCGTTCGATTTTGAACTTAATCTTTAACGTTTTAAAGCTTAAAATCGTTTGGAGTAATTTGACAGTTTCGTGTGCTGGCCACTGTACTTTCCAGATATTACCCTCTGCCTAACCTTCCGGGGATAATCGACTAAAACTACTAATACAAAAGTTATTAGTGAGTTCGTACGTACACAGTCCACCTCTAGTTATTTCAAATTTGCGGTAGCGGCTAGGTGTGCGTATTGTGTTTACTATTCATTTAATTTCGAGATTTTATAAAAGAAAGTGCCTTTAAAAAAAGAAAATGATCAGGAATCCTAGACTAGAAGAATTCCAAATGGATACCAGGCCTTCACGCAAGCCTAGGAAGCAGAAATTTAGTTATTTTTTCTACAATGAAGAAACAGGTGAAATACTGGGACGAACGCCTGAAAGTTGGGGTCAGTGAACTTTTTTATTTACATATTTTCATGAGATCGAAAGACTTTCATAAATAACGCTTTTCACTAATATCAATTTCCAGTATTACACGATATTTTGTAGTAAATCAAGTGTTGTATGGAGGGCGTGGCTTGGCAGTTTCGGCAACGCTCTCCTTACTGCCATTTGTAATGTAATAACGTTGTTACTCATGTTGCATATTTTATTTAATATATTTAAGACGTCTCAACATTTCCTGTTTATCTTTGTTGTTGTTTACTGTGTTTGTTTACTTTTACTTTTAAATTGCCATTTCTTTCTATGCAAACCTCATACCAAAAAAAAGAACTTATAAAACATTTCAACAGGGGTCTAATTTCTTTAGGTAGGTGCTTTAAAACTTGTGTAATTTGATTTATTCGCCTACATTTACATAACAGTACAATAATTGTACTTCAAGAGCAAAGAGGTCATAGGCAATTCTGTTAAAACCTTTATCCAATTAATTAGAAATAAATCCTGGCAGCCAGTGTAAATAATCTTTCAATCTGCTAATCTACTTAGAAGCCCTATATTCTATCAGTTCTAGACACACTTTCACAATCCTGATCAAAAATCATAATATGTTATTTCACAGAAACCTACATGGGCACTTATGAAACGTCAGAAGCTAGGTGCACGGTTCCAATTAGTCATTTCCTATGAAGAAGAGCCGGCAAGATACTCCATGGTTACTCTTTTAAAAATAATAGACTTTTACAATATTTTCAAATAACAGTGTTAATAGGTATGGGAGGATAGTGTAGGCCTTTCAAGAATTACCAGGTACTTAACGAAATAGAAAAGAATCTATATAAAAGATTTAAAAAAAATGTATATAATATATACTATCTGACCCGACAGACTTCATTCTGTCAAAAGTATGTATATAAAAACCAAAACAAATAACAAAAACCAGCGAAATAACCAAAAAAAAAAAACCCTACCTACCCTACCTACCTACCTACCCTACCCCACCTTACCCTACCCTACCCTACCCTACCCTATCCTACCCTACCCTACCCTACCCTACCCTACCTACCTACCCTACCCTACCCTACCCTACCCTACCCTACCCTACCCTTCCCTTCCCTTCCCTACCTACCTACCCTATCCTACCCTACCCTACCCTACCCTACCCTACCCTACCTTACCTTACCTTACCTACCTACCTAAAACTTAAAAAAAAATTTGATAGTAGCCGACTCTCAGACCTACTGAATATGCATACAACATTTCATAACAATCGGTCAAGCCGTTTGGTAACTAACATTGTGACACGAGAATTTTACATATAAGATGTATATTAAAATGAAAACCTATTTAAACCAAATGACATGATTGCGATTACAAATACAGTAACAAATCTGAATAAATCATGTCCACAAAAGCCACTAATAAAGAATTGGAATTCGATTTGTAGGTAAATAATGTCAAATAATGAAAAGATTGTCAAGGAAGTATGTAAAAAAAATAAAAATCTAAATAAACATTGTTATTTGGGAGCAGTTTTTATTTTTTTATTTACATAGTTATGCTGTTTAAGAGGTACCAAGGAAGCCATATGTGCAGAAGGAATTATTGCCAAACTTCCTTGTCTTCAACATAGTCTTTTATCTTATAATATGATTTTTTGGGCATGTTTGATGTGGATTTTGAACTTTTCATTACTAAGTTCTGTAACCAAAGTAAAGTTGCCGACTTTGGCAACTTGTTAAAAAGCGATACTGTTTATATGAAATGACTTGCTAGTTTTAGTTAAGACTGCGCCGAGCGCACAGTGGCGCCCTCATCGTTATTTCGGTGATTTATTTTATTATAGAATGAAAATGCAGAAAATAAGCTCATCAAGTTGTGCTTCACAAGACTATACGTTATTATTACTACAAACAGTAGTTTTAAATTGTTATGTTTTATTGTAATCATTAAAACATAACATCATCGTTATTTCACCGAAATAACGATGAGGGCGCCACTGTTCGCTCGGCGCAGTCTTAAGAGAACTCTGAGTCCTGAGTCTTATATTCACCAGGTCTCATAGTAACTCAGATTTAAATTATAGGAATGCAGCCAAAATATCAGTGTAAATTATTGGAAGATCATCATTTATTGATGGATTGTATGGAAGAAAAATGTTGAGGTGCTTGTGGCTAAGTAATAACAGCCGCACGGGTTGATGAATCAGGTTGAGCTAGTCTTGCCGCGGTTGGTCCGTGGGTGGGTGACCATCTTTACATTCCAAGATCTCTCTGTGCCTCGGAAAGCATGTTAAGCCTTTGGTCCCGGCTGTTATTTGTGGATCTTTGACAGTTGTTACAGGTTGTCAGTAGCCCGAAAGTCTGACAACCAATCTTACCAAGGGGTATCGCATTACTCGGTAACTGGGTTGTCGAGGGCAGATAGGCAGTCGCTCCATGTAAAGTAAAAGGCTAGGCAGATGATGATGGAAGAAAAAGATGCTGTGCTGTCTTTAAATAAATTGGTCAAAGGGCAAAAAGTCATCTTAAAAATTATAATTTTTGACCAAGAAAAAAAACAAAATGCCATATCTATACTAACCTATAGTATAGATTAGGCATTTTGTTTTTGTTTATTATCCTTTAGTGTTCAAAGTTCTTCTGTCCTCTTACTTATATGCTGCTTTCTGGGATTGATATTTGAGTTAAAACATAATTTAGTTGTTCCCGCCTCCTTCTGGGCCTCACAGCACTATTATTATGTTTTGTATACTATCAATAGAGGCTTTTTAGTTTTCTATAATCGTTGCTTAAAACTTAGAGACTTTATTAGGGTTGAAACTTTTTCTTTTTGATTTAATTATCAAGCTTTTACTTAAATTAATGGTTTTAAGATTAAGAGACACATCTTCAATACTAATGTCAAAAAATATTTAACCTATTGACCGCTTGGTTTTATATCAATTGCCGTGCCCCCAGCGCCCGGCTCATAAATCTACAAATAAATATCTACGACAAAATAATATGGTCGTGCAATGATATAAAAAGCACAAAACAAACATGAGGTTCTCAGTCGTATAAATACGACTGAGGCGGCACGGGCACCAAAACATCTGTCGTATTAATCCGACCGGGGCGGTTAAACGGTTAAAAAAACAAATGATCATCATCATCTTCGTGCCCTTGCCCCATGTTACTTGGGGGGGGGGGGTCGGCACAAAATATTTTTTCTTCCATTCTCCTCTCTATAATTTACTCTATAATTCACTCCATTTTCATTCATATCAACCATCACACATCCTTTCCATCCTTTCTTTGGTCTTCCTCTCCTCAATCAATCATCACTCATTTATATTCATCAATGTTTTCTTTACATTGCATTCAATTGCTTCTAATTTAAGAGTCTACAATACCTCAAATTGGTTAGCATGATCCTCCTTTATATCGAAAATACTGCAGCGTTAATTTTGAAATTAGTACTATGTTGGACGGAAACACGACTCCATATTTTCTGGACAGGAAAAAATACAAAGTTACTTACCAAACAATAAATTGCTGGCATTAAAAAAATACTTCAAGTTAGATCATGAAACTTTGCTTAATAACTGAACGAAATATTATAAACTTTTTTTTAAATTACCGTTATTTTCACCGTAAAAAGTAATTACCTAAACTATCGGCTCCTTGGAGCCTTCTCCCTGCCGCCCTGTCTCGCTTGCTTGTGTGACCGCTAGCAGTAGTGTGCGAGCGAGATAAAGAGTGAGGTGGCTCTGAGGTATTCTGGGGAGTTTGTTTCGCCACTTCCCAGCAAAAGCACTAGGAAGTAGGAAGGGAAGGATGAGTGTTATGGGGGACTGTCTTATGTAATTTTGATTTTCTCTTTTTTCCTGTCTCTTTTTTTATTTTTCTCATGCTTTTGTTGGCAGCCCTGAGACTAAAAAGATTCCTTTGTTTAAATAAATCAGTCACATTATAATTTTTGTTTCAACTCATTAGGGTAATGACCCTTAAAGCAAATGGTTAAGAATAATTTTTACAAAGAAAAAAAAAATTTATGAGTTAGACATAACAAAAACTAATTACATTTTGGTCTGAGAACAAGGAACTCTTTAACAGAAACAAATTAATGTAGGAAAGTTTGTGACTTGATTACCTTTTTTGTTGTGAACTTGGCGACCCTTGGTTCTAAATCGATGTTTTCGATCAACAACCGTACTGCATTTTGATTCCGATGAGCGCATCAAAAACGGCCGGAAAAATCAGACCACAATAATACGTTGTGGTCAATAAATCAATAATTAAATTAAAAAGATCAATAATTAAATTATCTTTAAAAAGGTGAAGGATTCAGATAAATACGCTTGATAGATTTTGCGTGATTCTCAGTTTTTTACCCGCGTTAGACATAACTTTACAAATTAATTTCATTATGTTTAGAAACATAATGTAAAATATTCATTATATTAAGTTATTAAGAAAATGCTCTAATTTAAAAAATATTTTTTCCAAATCATTAACAGTACTCGTTTAGACGTGATCTTCAGTATAAAATCATTAAAAGTCGGTTAATGTCGCATTAAAAACCCGGTCACAACTAATGGAATAGAGTTGTTATTTTGTATTAAGGGCTGATTTTTCAATAGCCTGATAACTTTTATCTGAAGAATAAAAATGGCGGTTTGACATATTTTGTATGCAAAAGCTGTCAAACTGTCATATTTATTCCTCCGGTAAAACTTATCTGACGATTGAAAAATCAGCCCTTAGAGGACTAAGGTCTATCCGTACGTATTTGGTGTTTTTCGGTTATGGTATCAAGTTGCTTTTGCTCAAAAGTTTTTATATTTCTATTCAAATATAGGTACATGCATATTAGCCAATTTTTTTTTTGTGGTATTCAATCTTATGCCCTGTAGCCAGACAGGTCCAGACTGACTACGCAGTTCAAAAGTGCCTTTTATGTGCCTTATTGATTTTGACAAGAACTATTTGGTGATGGCGAAACATAGCCTTTCAACTCATCTAAATAAGTTGTGGTTAACTTATCTGGTAAATAATTTAATTCAGATTCTGTAACGTTTTCTAATCAGATCCTATCTATCAGATAAATCTGGCGTTGCCAACAAGGTCCTCAAAAAAAATTCTTTTTAGACTTTATTTACATCTTTGAGATACAAAAACGTTCGAATTTACGTACCTATGTTTACGTCGCGGGTTCGTGCCCGCCTCAGAGGTATTTATTTCTAAATTATTAATATTTCTCTTACAGGTAAAATCCTAATCTTCTACTCAATCTTCTACGCGGCTCTGATAGCCCTCTTCGCGATCTGCATGGTGACATTTCTCCAGCACTTTATCAACCCTCGAGTACCACGTCTGCAGCAGGACGACAGTGTGATCGGCTCCAGTCCAGGGTTAGGCTTCCGGCCGCTGCCACCCGATGTTAGGAGCACACTGATATGGTACAAGGGAACTGGGTATGACAGCTATAAGTACTGGGAAGATCAGCTGATTGATTTCTTGTCAGGTGAGTGAACAGACACAGGATTTACGCATAAGGTAAACTACAATAAGAATGGATAACAATTAATACATATATAAAGTCACGCCTTCTTTTCATGGGGGTAGGCAAAAACTGCAGAACGACACCTGCTACGATCCTTACAATATCCTTTTGCTTGTATTATTATTTGCCCGCGGCTCCGCCCGCGTGGATGTCTGTTATTGCGTAAAAAAGTAGCCTATGTCCTTCTCCATATCCCAGGCTATATCTCTGCCATGACGATCGGTTCAGCGGTTTAGGCGTGAAAACGTAACATACAGACAGACAGACAGAGTTACTTTCACATTTATAATATTAGTATGGAGTATGGATTCTATTTTTCTGTTAAGTGAAAAACGACTCGAGAGAGGCATAATGTTGGTTGCTCGGTATCTCTCATTACAATATAGCATGCCTTCTTGCGCCAGTCATATCACAGCGCGATTTTTTAAATATAATACGTAATCTGGAAACAAGTCTAATGTTGAAAATATAGTACCTATTTAGAAGTTTTGTCAGTTTGTTTGGATGTAGGTACCCATGTTCCGGATTGCCGCAAAAACGACTGAACGGATTTGGACGAAATTTGGCACACAGATAGTTTATAATCTGGATTAACACATAGGGTGCTTTTAATCCCGGTAGAACGTTCGTTCCCGTGGGATATTTTCCGACATCAACGCGGGCGAAGCCGCGGGCAAAAGTAATAACATAATAGTTATTAATTCGTGATACCCGGAAAGTCGTTTCATATAGCATAACTACACACCTGTATTACCTGAAGGGTTAGGCAGAGTTGTACTATACTTCGACCACATGTCGCCATTTCGGCATTGAATATTACGCCCATTCAAAAAAAAAAAGGGGCCTGCATTTCTTGGTTGCCCCAAGGCCTCCACATATTTAAATCCGGCCCTGGAAATTCCACATGCTTTAATCTTCGTCTTAAAGATAAATCAGCCCTAAACTAAACCCTATCAACCCCTTACAGTATACAAAAAGAAGGGTCAGACCGCGGGCGCGGGTCAGAACATCTACGACTGTGACTTCAACAAGCTCCCACCTCCCGGCAAAGTCTGCGACGTGGACATCCGCGACTTGGACCCCTGCATCGACGAGAACCACTTCTCCTTCCACAAGTCTTCGCCCTGTATATTCTTGAAGTTGAACAAGTCAGTGCTATTTCATTGTTTTTTTTTTTAACAGAAAGTATTTTATATGTATTTGCGGTAAAAATGACGTAAACAGTAATGCGTCATGTTAACCGCAAATAAATGTAGTGAAGAGGGATGTGCTAAGGAAGCCCGCGAAATATTTTTTTTTATGTTTACGCAATTTGTAGGACAGTGACAGGTTGTATGTTGATCAAAATATGATTTGCGACCATAACAAATATGTATTTAAAGAATTAGAATCATCAATACAATACTCTGAAGTTAGAATTGGCAAATGTCATGATTTCATGAAAAAGTCATTCAATAGGATAATTTTAAGTTAGGGAGTTGATTTTAATTATTATAATAATGGTTTTAATTTATTTATTTATTTTTACCATATGAACAACCCGTTCACTTGACAACACAGACACTGCTGCAGCACTCACTATCGCAACAAGGATGATAATAATTTTTTTATTCTACTATGAGTTTGCTCTTGACTTTAGTCTAGGTCTGGATGACAGAGACAAAGTCTACGATGGAGTGAGCTTACCCAGAAGCCTGTTCACTCTTACTTTGAATACAGTGAAACAACTCGATGTACTTATTAATGTACAGTGGCTAGCACATCAAGCTACACGAAACTGTCAAATTTCTCCAAACGATTTTAAACTTTAAAATGTTAACAATTAAGTTCAAAATTGAACGAGAAAATTTGACGGTTTGTGGTAACTTGATGTGCTGGCCACTGTATATTGAGCCGTTTCACTGTATTCTACACTAATATTATAAAGAGTAAAGATTTGTATTTTTGTATGTTCTGAATAAACTCAAAAACTAATGGACCGATTTAAAAAATTCTTTCACCAATAGAATGAAATAATTATCACTGAATAACATAGGCTATAATTTATAAAGATATCACGCGGGCGAAGCCGCTGGTGAAAGCTAAACTAATGGACCGATTTAAAAAATTCTTTCACCAGTAGAATGCTACATTATCACTGAGTAACAGGCTATAATTTATAAAGATATCATGCGGGCGAAGCCGCTGGTGGAAGCTAGTTTATTATAATTGGATTATATAGTGGATTGCAGCGCTTGCGTCTCTTTAGATGTCAAAGCGATGCCATGCCACAGACACTAAAGGCATAGATAAGTAACTGTTGCTACGTCGGGTACTGACACGCGGATTATAATGATTGTTATTAAATATTTATTTTTGTTGAACTCCTAATCAATGAAAAAAAAAATGTGAATTACCCCAGCAAAATAATTTTGAAAATAGTCATTTAAATATTATAGATAATTAGTTGTACAGCTTCTGTAATTGTTGCGCACATTTAAAAATTTGTTGCACTTGATAGTTTTTTTTTGTCACAAAAACATTTCCTGCTGGGGTAACGTTACCGCGACCAGACATTTTCTTTTTTAATGGGAATATTGAAATAAATATTAGCTATATGTACTACGCGGTCGCTATTTTGTAACTACCTAAACATGGTCGGGTTACCATGCTCTTGGACTTCCTAATGACTTTTATTTCATTATCTCGGTAATTATTGTATGTACTACGCTGAAATTGTACTTTGCTTTTAAATTGACTTATGCTACAAGTAATGTTACAGAATCTACGGCTGGCGTCCTGAGTTCTACCTGGGCATGGACGACCTTCCCCAGGAGATGCCTTTAGAGCTGCGGCAGCACATCTGGAACCTCACCAACTATAAACCTGATTATGTTAGTATTGCCATTATGATAATTCCAGCTTTTTTAAATCTCTGTATGGGAACCGATACAGGAAAATATCGTGGGGAAACCGGCATGTCCTAAATCCAAACATACGAAGACATGTGACATCTACAAACCCGCACTTGGCCCGCGTAGTAGATTACAGCCCACTCCCTCTCGAAGAGGATGATGATGATATTATTTATGGGGAAAGTGCTCAAAACTACATGCTGGATTTTCTCAATTATGAAGAGAAAATACGTTTATTTGCAGTAAAAATAACGCACAGAAAAAACACACCATAAAAAAAATAACAAGTTGGGGGAAAATATGCGTCACATCCACGCGAAACGGCCATCGCTCAGCATAATGCTGCGATCCAGCGTTGGTTTTCAGCGACAGTCAGCGTTGACATGATGACGTCGACCGGTCCTTGTATATAATCTATACTCCATTTGAAATAAGATTAGACATTTAAATAAATCTTTTTTACAGTCCGTTCAACCGATTTTGACTTCTATTCCGTAGGCATACAGATGGCATTAAAAGCAAAAAAGTGATTACAATACCAACTTTTTACTGCAGCTGCCATTTTTCATGTCACCAACGCATTAGAAGTCAAAATCAGTTGAACGGACTGTAAAAAAGGTTTTTTAAATGTCTAATGTTATTTCAAACGGAGAATTTATAAATAAATAAAATTGAAGTCTCTGTTTGAAATGTCAAAATAACAGCTTTTTACTAAATGCATATGAAAGTATTATAATTAAAAAAACAAATTTAACATTTTTGTCTTACCAACGAACAACATTTCATTTTTATTAATATAGATTTTATGTACTATCGCGGCCTTTTCCGCCTGATCACTTAAATATTTTTTTGCGTAAATCCTGCGGACGCGCCGAGCCACGTCCCCTTTAAGTTTTAGCTTATTAGGAAAGCAATAAAGCAATTAGTTGCAATCTGCACTGCGCAGGATAGTGACGTATCACATGTAGGTACTCCTTTTGTGAATTTTACGGACGAAGTATTATTATATTACGGGCTAGAGAGCGTTTCTATTTTTTAAGTGCCAGCAAAAATGATCTTAGTGGTCAGACGGGAGTGTCCGCGATAGTACATAATAATGAGTATTTTGTTATATTCAATTCAATGTTCTAATCAACAATGTTTCGTTTATAGGGAAACATGGTCTGGGTATCCTGCCAAGGCGAGACGCCTGCCGACAAGGAGAACATCGGGCCCATCAACTACCTGCCCTACCCTGGCTTCCCAGGGTACTTCTACCCGTATGAAAACGCTGAGGGGTACCTGAGTCCCCTAATCGCTATTCACTTGGTGAGACCGAAGAGTGAGTACAATGTTTTTTTTATATAAAACTAGCTGACTGGACAGACGTAGTCCTGTTTCCTACAACTCGATCGCAGCGCCACCTATTGGGTCCAATTGTGACTCTAAACCACCATGCAGATACCCAATCCAACAAAAAAATAAAAATAAAATTGACAGTCATAAGGACTGCCGACAGAAGTGAAAACTCAAAACTTTGGAATAACAGTGTTCTTTTTAAAGTTTTAAATCAGTTATAGTCTGAATTATTTAAAATTAATAATTTATATATTGAAATTATTAACATAAGTCTGGTTTCTATTGGCACTAAAAAATAAAAATAAAATAATTTTTAGATAGTTTGTTGCTTGTGATTTCGGTAATTCTGAAAAAAAAAAAAAAAAATGTCCTTTAATAGTTTAGAACGTTTAGACTGTTATAAGAAAAGTATTTTGCGATTTCTGGCTTTTGTAGTGGCCAGTCTATCCATCATAAAAAAGTAAGTTGGAGTCTCATTTCCTACGAAATGTATTTGAAAAGTTTTTTAGGATTTCTGACTTTTCTAGTACTCAAACCTCAGTTGGTCCGATAGCTTATCCTCAATGGATAGTCCGATAGTTTTGATCCTTCTAAAAAACAGGATCGATTGGCATTAAAAAAAACTGACTATACATTTTTTTTTTCAAAATCTGTGAATAGTGATCAAAATTTCTCAAAAAAAATAAGGACAGTCTCCTGAATCCGTTTTTCTGTAACTACAACATAGAAAGAAAAATAAATAAAGAAAGAAATAAATAAAAATTGAGGTTAGGCAAAAAATACTTAATAGTTTTTAAAATAAATTCATTTATCAATTAATACAAATAAAACACATGTCTTCACACTCCGGGTAATGCAGGAGCTATGGCTTGGGATTGAGCTGCTCCAATTTTTACATACTGAATGTTGTTTTTTTCTTTGCTATTTTTTGTACAAACTACGTTACTACGCTTTGGAATCGGCAACTAGCTTCAATTTTCTGACTGACCGACCCCTTGACAGTTCAAAAGTGCCTGTAATTGGTTGGATGTGTTATAGAAATAAATATAATTTATGTCATAGTTATAACCTAAATTATTTTACCTTTTTCAGCCGGTATTGTGATAAACGTCGAGTGCCGCGCCTGGGCCAAGAACATCAAGTACGACAGGAGAGAACGATTGGGTGTAGTTCACTTTGAGCTAATGATCGAATAGTTAAGTATCCGTCCAAATGCGTCTACTCGACTCTAGACAAGAGGTACAGTAATATCTTGAAAATATGAGCAAATTAAGGGCCTGTTTTTTAATGTCTTGGTAAACAAAATTTTTAATAAGATGTGATCTTACTGCGTCAATTAAAGTGTAACAAAATTTGTATGAAATTATCACTTAGATAGTTAAGCGGAATTTATCAGGAGATAAAAAACAGGCCATAAAGTGAAGAAATGGGTGGTGTTGTTCTAGTATACATACATTTTCAAGAATATGGTATGATGGAGTGTCTGTAATACACAGTGGAAAAGATATTGCCAAGCTTACCAAAGTAATTTTTATGTTTATGTCCTAAAAAGACGTTAATTTAGGTCAATATAAGGATCCCGGAGTCTGGATATGTGTCTGGTTGATGGCAATAGGTTCGCCGCATATACATGGGACTTAAAGATAACTGGGGAAGTCTAAAGAAAGGTAGGTGTACCTATAGGTACACCTCTGCCCAACCTTTCGGGGTAAAAAGGCGTGATGACACCAATGCCGAAATAATATTAACAAAAAGAGTTGTAGTTTATTAACAATAAAATTGCATATTTCAGGATGTTACTGTACCCGGTCTTTCCAGTAGACCGAGTAGACCAAAGCGATTAGTTCATGGTATATATGTAAGGAATAGTTATATTGCAATAATTGTGTGAGATGTGCATTTTAAAGCTTGGTCTTTCCAGTATTCCAAATAATATGACATTGAAAATTTTATTTCTGAATCACGAGAGTGCCAGTGCGAATATTATATGTATTTTTAATAATTAAAAGACTACTTAAACAAAAATAGAATCTCAAGGTAGCTTAAATAGTTTTTTTTTTAATATCGCTTAACCTTTCGTATCGTGATCCAATGAACGCGAGATACAATGTTTTTTTTTTTTTGTAATTAAATTACTTATGAAGGGTTAATCCAACTTTTACTTCTTTCTGCTATAGTACCTAATGTTTTGTAAAGGAGTGATATATGTATGTATATCGGTAAACGAAAGTTTTCCTACTTCAATATTTGAAGTTCTATGTAAATGCTTGCAGGCAGCTTTATATCAATTAGGGCTGATTTTTCAATCGTCAGATATCTTTTATCTGAAGAATAAATATGGCGGTTTAACATATTTTATATACAAAAGCTGTGACACCGCAATTTTAATTCCTATGTCCCTGTGAAGTTCGTAGCACGAGTTTTTCGGATATTCCTTTTTTCTTATTTTATTTTTTTCCTAAACCGCATCAGTACTGTGGCGGATAAAAAAAAAGAAATAAATCGGTCGACCCATTTTCGATTGTTGCGAGACTTAACGCACGGCAATTGATTTTTATATAGATAGATATATAGAATAAAAAAATCCTGAAAATTGAAAAATCGCTCCTTAAAATAGTAATAATAGGTACTATTTAAATAAACTTCAATTTAACAGTTCAATCTGTAATATTAATATTATTTTATCAAGCTCATCTTAAATAGCTTTATTACATAAGCTCGACTTAAATAAAATTATAATCCGTCCAATGATAATAATCCTTTTGATATTATTATATGCCTTTATATTTGTATTTTGTATGTAACTCTGTAGATAATAATACTTTGTGTGTTGTGTTAATTAGTTCATAAGAATACTGTGTATGTTTTCATACAGATTTTTCACGCATTTATACCCAGTGCAGTTGATCAGTGATCACTGAACAAGTTTATGTCAATTGGAATATATAGAATTATGTTTTTTTTTTAAAGCAAGATGGTATTTTTTATTCGAATAACACCGTAACATTGACTACCAAAATATTTCGATTATTTAGCGATACAAAGCTCCGGTCAAACTGGCCTCAGTTTGGACGAAATTCGTCCGCGCCGATTGTGTTACCGTATGGAGGTGTTCAAACTGACACGAATAGTCGCGCGACTTCCTATTGATTAAGGCGAGGTTCTTCAAGTTAACCTTTAGGAAATGTAATTTGGCATTTGCCAATTTATTTAGAAACGGTAATGATTAATCTCGTGAAAAAATTATATGTTGCTTTTGAGAACTTTCTGTAGGTACGTCGGGTACTCGTTACATAATCGGACAAAGTTTGCTCTATAGAAAAAAAATCCAAACATACCCTTATTTTATAGATTAAAACTCATTTTATTTCAATATTATACTACTTTATGTATATATTGAAAATCACATGAAAATTAACGTCTATGATGATGTAATGTCCGTCGGGTTTAACATTGTTAATATCGTAAAACATAATTTTCAACTCAAAATTAACGAAGTTCACGGCACAATTTACTCGCGCCCCGCATTCATTCCCTCATGCCTGCATTCTTATGCACGCTTGAAGAACCTCGCCTTAAAACAAAAACGAGCGCTGCGTCCTGCGCAGAGTTCGCCTCAGTTTGACCCAACCTTGAACAGCCCGATATTTGCAATCGGTAAATTCTTTACATTATTTTATGTTATATTATTTTATGTAATCTCTTATCAGAATCTTAATATTCAAGACTTACTGATACTTGATAGTATACAATCGCTTTCTAAACAAAATAATGACAAATAGCTTCAAATAGTTTAGGTTTTTTTACCTTGTACTTATAGTACCTACATAAGACTAACTTATTTTTTTATACAAATTAGCATTTCTATAAATTAAATATTGAATTATTGTGTTTTGATTTATCTTTATTTTCTATATTAGTTAAGTACTTTTTATACATAGTTCATTCAAAGATTTACGAGGATCTAATGCGTAAAAAGACATTTAGCCGACTTCACTAAAGGGAAGTTCTTATATCCAATGAATCTCATTCCATATCCGTCCACTAATATTAATATTTACGTCCAATGTATACTGTAGACAGAGATGTCAAATATTCCATACAATTATATAAGCTTTATGGTAAGGCGATAAAGTGTATATTAGAGTGGATGATATCTTTCCATATCAAAGTGCCTGAAATGTATTTTTAAGCAATAAAATTGTAAAAATATTTCTCAACTTTTTATTTAGTTTAGATCTCCAGTTTCTGAACGCCTTTTTATCTCATTGGTTCATCGATAATTAGCGACCCGCCCCTGCTTCGCACAGTTTTGATGGTACTTACGATTTGACAAAACATGATGATTTCTTTAAATCAAATCAAATCATTTATTTCTTTGCAAACATGGGTATTCATATTGGTATGTCATAGAAGCTAGTTCTCCATGTTCCGCCGTCACATGGGCATGCAAATCATAATCAATTAGTTAATATAATATTAAAATTACAATTAAAATATTATTATAATTAAATTTACAAACTAATGTCAAATCATTTAACCTCTCGTCTGTCGGAACGTAGATCTACGCGAGACACAATGGGTTTTTAATTGTGTCTCTAATTACGACAGACAAGTCGTTAAATCACAATAAATAGAAAAATGACATAATATTAGATTAAAGGTCAATTGTTACAATATTAAGTAAGTCAATGGATACAATACAAGCATCTCTATTTAAATAAGTAATACAAATAGAGAATAAGTACTGAATTTTATCAAGTCCAAATTCATTTTAATTATTATTGCAAAGTGCATGTCAGGAATAATAAACTGAATACAATATGAGTACCAAGAAATCGATCACAAAAATATTTAAACATTGCTACACCATGGATACTTTGATCTTACAGATTTTTCCCGAAAGGAACTCCGAGACATTATGATTTACTTGTGAGAAAGTTTTTTAAATGTATTTTAAACAAATTAAGATTTAGTATTTTGATTGATTCTGGTATGTGATCATATATAATTGGTGCCATGCAGAAAACACTTTTATGCATCAGAGCTGTCTTAGACAGTCTTGCACATAACATATTGGCGTGTCGTCGACTCCGGTTGTTGGAGTCAGATAGCTTAGGGAACAATTTTGGGTTGGTTTTCACAAATACCGCAACCTCAAATATCTACAGAGAGGGCAGTGTTAATATTTTATACTGAATAAAAAATGGTTTGCAAGTGTCTGTGGATTTCAGACCGAACATTGCCCTAATACACTTTTTTTGCATTTAAATATTAATTCCTTATTGGCTGAGTTCCCCCAAAACATAACGCCTAAATAGATGTAACATCACTCACTATTCGGAAATGGGGTGTTAATTCTATTTCAAAGTAATATTGGTATGTAAAACCATAAGATCGCGACGTGTGGTCATTCCGGTAGGTACCTATTTGTGTTAAGTGGGTCCACAATCCACAATAGTGCAGCGAGTGGGATCCGAACGCACCGCGTCAAACTAAAGGCAGTTACACAGACTTGGAGGATTAACGACATAATCGTGGAATTAACAGTCCGGATGCGAGCTCGACCAATATACAAAAAAAAAAATATATATATATATATATATATATATTGTAGGTACCTAGTACCCACTTGTTGAAAATTATTGTTATGTTATTCTTCATTACTCCGGGGGTGGGCAAAATATTACATATGGCGTTTTTCATCAGATATTTATCTGCAGATGCTCGGTGGATTTTCCTCGTTTAAATGGCAATAGACACGCCTAACAGGGGCCACAGGGCCGTACGAATTATAATGTAGGGGCCACAGGGCTCGCTCCTACGAATTATAATGAAGTATTATATTTCAGCCAATTTACACAAAACTTTAATGAATTATACACCTAAATCTTCCTCATGAATCTCTCTGTCCATTGGGTGAGAGCCGTATGAAAATCTGATTGGTAGTTTTAGAGCTTATCGCGTTCAGACAGACAGACGCGGCGGGCAACTATGTTTTATAATATTTATTTATCTATTTATAGGAGAAACAACAGCTACAACAGATTGATAACAATTGTGCAACGCAGTTTATGCAGGAGATGACAGTCAATCTCGTGAGATATCTTTTTTTAAAGAAAAATGCAATCTGCGAGTGGATCTCTTGCAATGCTATTATCACAATGGTATGATATACGCAGTCGAAAACAGAGAAAACGAATAAATCTTTTTTGTATATTTTCAATACGATCAATGTAGGTATTTAAGGTATTTACCAAAACACAGGTTCCAAATTTCTGCAAAATGTCTTCTCACAAGGGTTTTCGCTTTCTTGAATTGAAACACCCTAACATAACAAAACCCAGTGACTTCGAAGATGTAAGCTTCGAATATGTAATAATGTCAGTAATGATAATTGCTTGCCCCCCATAACTGGCAAAATGTGGGTACCTACTATAGATACAACTACCCTTCAGGGAGACCAGGCGTGATAGTATATGGATGGATGATGGATAATATTTTTCGAACCGAATTGTTTTCTACGCTTTGTACGCAGTGTTGCCATTTTAGCGCTTTCGGTGCTAGATCTAGCGCAATTTTGGGGCAATCGAGTCTCATTATTTTTTGTTAACTCCTAACGAACAATCTAGCGCTATAATAAAATATTGGTATCTTGATAGGTAATTAATTTAAACCTATTATTTATAACCATTTTTAACGAACAATATTTTGTCAGACATAGTATTTTGACAGTCATAGTAGCGCATCTGGGATGTTTGCGGAAGCTCGCGTTGCCTGCTTCTACACTGTGATGCGGAAACGGTGCGCATCCCTGGTTAGTAGGATCCGGGGCAGTACCAACAGCATCCTGTCTATAGTAGTAAGTAGGCTAGATTGTGCGTTTGTGAACCACTGCTGCAGCGTATCGGCTGGGCCTGTTACCTTGCAGCAGTGATGTCACAAATTGTGTCTGTGTTAATGTTTTACTAACATAGTTTGTAAGTATATTGATACTAACATTGTGAGTCTTGTTGCTTGATTAAATGATTATTATTATAGTATGTTGTTGACAAATTGGCAGTAACGAAAAATATTAATTGTGGTTACCCTAACGCAATATAAATATCATCATAGAACCACAGCCAGGGCCATCTGGATCTGGGAGTCTTCAAAATCCATCAACATAAGCAACCGACCGCGGCGGCGACGATGACGATTTGTTTGTTGACAATTGGTCTTGACTTTTATATTGCGTTTTCATGCATCTCATATTAATTTTTTCAATAATTCATATTTTTTTGTGGTAAATCTATCTATTTATATAAAAAAAACAATGTTTGTATGTTTGTTCTCTATGCGTTCCTATGCCATTGATCAGATTGTGATGAATCTGTGGTAGGGTGTTCTGAGGACGCCTGCGAAGATTTCTGGCCGAATTTTTTTTAAAAAAAAGGTCGACCAAAACTTTTTTATTTACTATACGTGGCATTACAACGCATTCCACAGCAGCTAGTTATCAATAAATATTTATTTACTTATGTATTTCTAACTCCTTATTATAAAAATAGCATAAAATCTAGCGATTTTTTTTAAATCACTCTTGAAATTTTGCGCTTTTTTGGCTGAAGTTAGCGCCCAAGACTCGAATGGACCTGGCAGCACTGGTCGTACGTACTTAAATGCTTGCTGTGTGTACGCACCTTGACAGTCTATTAGGACCTCTTTGCTATAATAGGTGGAAGTAAGTACGGATGCGGTCCAGACTAGTTGTCGTGGCAATAATCACTCCCTTGTGACTGACCTTGCATTCCCAAGGTCGGTTCAATCGTTTAGTTAGATTCTACTAGAAGAATGGAATCTGCCAGTGAGATTTCTTGCCAGTTTGTAAAGGTGAGGAATATCGTCCTGGGTCACGAGAATAGTCCGTATCTATGTACAATTGAGTAGGTACTCAATCTATTTATCACATGATCTGACTAAGATTATGTCTGGACTTTAAGAGATCTTTGTGTTTGGTTCTGCCTTTCTTCTCAGAATAGTCATATAGGAAACGCCGACCTCATCCAGTTTTTAAAATATGATTGACGTGTAATAGTAGATTATTATACAAGCTGCTATGACGAATGAAGATAGTTTTACTCCCGAGCTTTAGCGAGGGCGAGGGAGTAAATAGAAACCGAGTTATAATGGGTTTTTAGCGCCGTGTGTTACACTCTACTTTTCACTACGATTGCGAGAAAATAAAATAATTCAATACACCTATTGACGGCAACAGATTGAAAATTATTTCTTTTTCATTCTCTTCATCTGTAAATGAGGGTCGGTCTCCGTTCTCACTAGATGATGACATTTTCACTGTTGTAAAATAAAGCTTTTTTCAATAGTTAGGCAGGTAATAACAATTTTTTTCGAAACCCTGCCTGATAAAGAAGGATCATCATAAAGAAGAATCCATAGAAATCCAATCCAATGCCTTAACTTTATCATACTTACTTCAATGTTAAAAGGGGGGTCAAATAGAGAGGTATCTAGGTATTGAAGTTGGTAGGTACTACCTATAAGAAAGTACCTACCTAGTCACGGGTCGGCTGGATCCTTAATAAAAACCCGTGGGATTCATCGCTAAATAAATTATTCTGTTCGTTTTGTATGTCATTTTAGGGTTCCGTAGTCAACAAGGAACCCTTATACTTTCGCCATGTCCGTCCGTCTGTCTGTATGTCTGTCTTTTCGCTGCTTAGCTCAGAGACTCTTAGTACTAGAAAGCTGTAATTTGGCATATTAATCACGCCGACAAAGTGGTAAAATAAAAACGAAATAAAAATATTGTAGGGTTCCTCCAGCGAACGTAATAAGGGTACCTCTCTTGCACGTAAAGTAGGGATAAATTTTTTTTTCTCATCTATACCATAGTGTGGGGTATCGTTGGATAGGCCGTTCAAAAATATTGCAAGTCTGTGAAAACCATTTTTCGATTCAGGGATCCGTTAGCGTAATATTAAGCTTAAAAGTGCAAAATTTTGTCAGAGTCAAGTGTCTCCCCCCGTGCCAGCTAAATAGTTGTTCTTGGATATGTCTCACACACAGTAAATCACTTCCTCTCTCCTTAAACATCATCATTACTTAAAGTTCCTTGCTCTTCTATCATGTTTTATATATAAATGGATAAGTATCTATATGCTTTATGTATGCATGTATTTATTGTATATGTATGTAAATGGTACACCACTGACTACCAGGGCCTCGAGTCTGCTATTACAATAGTGTCAGAATGGTCTCGCCATTGTGAGTATTTGACAGTTTTTGTATGGCAAAGCCGTCAAAAACTCACAATGAAGAGACCATTCTATCACTATTGTAATAGCAGACTTGAGGCCCTGCAGTATTGTCTCTCCTTCTACTTTTTGATCCATCCAAAGGTTGTCTGTAAAAGATCGTTTTTAGCGATAAGACCGCCCATTGTGACACCCTATGTAACAGTTCTACATTTATATCTGTAATTTTTATGGTGTACTGTACATAATAAAGAGTAGGTATTCTATCTATCTATCTATCTATGAGAATTAATTCTCGGCAGTAGTATATTATAACGAAGTTAAAAGGAAAACTATCAGAAAAGTAGGCTTTACAAGTAAGCGAGTAATACCTAGTCAACCAACTTACGGAGAATATGTATTTCAACTACAATTATATGTTTTTTCTTGGGATAAATTCATCTCAACTACGGAACCCTTCATTGTGCGTGGTCCGACACGTAGTTGCCCGGTTTTTCAAGTCCTTTATTTGTCTGCCGCACTCTTGCATTGTCACACTGTGGATGCATTTAATGCGTCTGGTCTGGTCACAAAAACCTCATCTCGTAAACTGTGGCGATCTGTCACACATGTTCCCTTTGCACGTGTTTACAAGTGTCGCAGTCATGTGGGTGGGACGGACCTTTTGAGAAATGTCTGATTCTAGGCAAAACACGACAGCATCTCTTATGAATTTAAATATGAATGTGTAGATAAAATTAGAATGGAACTTCTATGTTTTACCAGTTTTATTGGCAGAACTGTGGAGACAGCATTAAGTTCTACCACGGTTACTTAGGTATACGAGTATGACTCGAAATATAAACACATGATAGGTTTTATTTTTAGTTTAAATATAAATAAAGTAAGTAGGTACATATGTGTGGCAAACTACTTATAGTTTATCATAATGTGAAGGTTATTGCAACTAAATAACGAAAACAATATGTAAGGTGTTAACGTGCAAGTAATTTATTATAATAACGGCTAGGTATTCGAATTGTTTATAAACAATTACCTATTTAACTATATGAATATAGTTTACAATGCCTAAAATAACCACTCAACATAGGTTCGTCCAGCAAATACCTGGTACATTGGTAGGCTTCCAGCGCTGCCAGATTTAAATCTTTGAGTAAAAAAGCGGGATTTTTTCGTCAAAAGCGGGATAACAACAAAAAAACGTAAATAATCAGTAGTTTTTTTTTCACTCTAATTTCAAATTAAGTTTACAGTGATGATAAATAATCGTAGGTACAAAATGTATTTAATGAAAAAACGTTACTTTGCTATTACTATACTAATAACAATAATGTAAAATTATCTGGATTACCATTTTGAGGCAGTTAAGTCTTCAGAGGAATCTATACTACTATAAAGGGGTAAAATTTGTTTGTACGTTTGTATGTAGGTTGTAATTTCTGAAACTACTGAACGTATTCTGAAAATCCTTTTTGTATTTAAATTTGATAGTCCAATTCCTGGATTTTTTCTATTTGCGTGGCTCCTTAGGGATGCAGCGTGATCTTAAATAGCCTATAACCTTCATAGGCTATTTAAGATCACGCTGCATCCCTAAGGAGTCACGCAAATAGAAAAAAATGTCAGAAAGAACGCTATGTGAAAACGAAGTAATAGCGCAGGTGGGCAACGGGATGTGACGCGGAGGGTTGGGCGAAATTTCACGCGGACAGAAGCTAGTATTATATAAATATTTAATACATTACTTGTAACGAATTATTTATTTATTTTTCTATCGGGACATCTGGCAACGCTGGCCTACAGATCTTAGCAGCAGCAGGGAATTGAATAAGCTGCTTGCTCTGCACATTAAAAAGGTAAGTAACAATTTGAAAAAAAATAAAAATTACTGAAGTACTGTCAAATTGAAATCAAACGAAACCAATATTTCCTTCCTCATACCATCCAACAGCGAACATTAATCATAAAACCAGACATTTACAACGACACCTATTGGACACTTTAACCGCAACCCGGTTGCGTGCGCGCAGTGTTCCCGACACCGTCGTGAATGACGGTCGCGCATCATTTACATCCCTGTTCTCATATTCACGAATAAATCGAAAGTTTTCATAAAATAAGTCTGCTTGGTAAAATGGCCAGCAAAGCGAATGGCGTTGAGGAGTGGGTCCGGGCCCCTCCACCTCCGGGGACTTGTTTCTCCAGATTTATGAATGCGATCTATAATCCTGATGAGAACAGCTTCCTGGGAAGGACGCCGAAGAGATGGGGTATGTTTACAAAATATAAAAATATTTATTTCATGTCAAACATTGTGTCATACATGCATACATTGAGGCAGCCCCGGTAAGTTAAAACAGTATTTGTGTCGGAGCTGTCTCACTCTTCCCTTAAGTGGTAGGCTCATAGGCTGGTAGCTTAAGACGGATGCGCCAACCCGCGAAATTCAAATTTTTCTTATGTTTTGTCAATTTGGAGCTCATTGTCTGGATGTATGTATGTTGAATAAAGTATGATTCGCGACCGCAACAACATGTTTTTATTGTGTTATAATCATTAGAATCAGTAATACAAGTGTATAAGTTAGTATAATCCTCAAATAAAATAATAATGATAAGATAATAATAATGATGATGATGATGATGATGATGATGATAATGTCAAGATTTCACGAAATAGGTAGTCGTTCAATATAATAGGGTAATATAATAGGGTAATATGAAATGAGAGAGTTCTGTACCTCAGAGGATACAATAGTAACTACACTTTTTTCGAAAATTAGTTTCGTATCACTCCGCGCATTTTTACCTCTCTTTAATCATCAGTACAGAGTTGTACTGATGATTTTAATGAATATAATTCTATAAAAACAGATTTTTTACGTTCACGTATCACGAATCATGTTCAGATCAACATTATATAACCTGTAGCTGACCTGCTAATTGCAAAAAAAACGTAAGAAAGTTTGAATTTCGCGGCTGTCCTGGCGCATTCGCCTTAACAACGATGAGGCTAATAAGGAACAAAAGGAACTATGAAAAAGTTTTTCTAGTCTTTTTTGATTTGTTATATTAATATTTTTCTCATAATAGATATCACATATCGTAACAAAGCTGGGGTAAAAATATTATAATAGCCAGTGAACAAGGAGGTGGCAGGCAGGACTGACTGCCCAGGTGCGCTAGATTGCAAGATGTTGAATTGTAAACATAAAGATTATTTATTTGTCTTAACACGCGTTAACCAAGTTAAGACAAATTAAGAGGTTTCAAGTACATAGGTAAATGTTTTGCCTATCGAGGCGTAAAAACTATAAATTTAACAGAATAAAAATAAAACCAGTATTACCTACATAATACATAATTGGTTAGTCAGTCAGTTTTAAGAACAATTAGGTACTACAATAACTATTTATACCACTTAACTACACATTCTAAACCTGCACATTGTTTGTCATAATTATCATTATAATATGTGTAGTTTCATTCAAAGACTCCTCGAATCGTTATGTTATGATTACAAAGACAAGAATGTCAAACGAAATCTGCATAAATTGCGTAACACACTTAGCGATGGGTTTCATTTTGACAGTTCAACAACATAGACACATCAAAAAAAGTTCGTGATCACTTTGAAAAATCGAAATCGAAAATCGAATCATTTAGCAAAACTGTCTCTTCGTTGACGAATCGCGAATCAGTACTCATCCAGTTAACCGACGTGTCCGTGTCTGGAGAAGACTAGGAGACCGTGAAAGGCAAAAAACTGCCACTGAAACAGTTCAGCAAGGCAATCGGTGTCCTGTTGGGGTGGTATTACGATTGGAGGTAGAACGCCTTTGATCCCGTATCGAGGCTTCATGACAGCAGACATGTATAGAGCAGTTGCTATTGATTGACTTGTCAGACCATTCCGAGTAAACCATGGGCAACAATTTGTACTGGTCGATGATAATGCGCCCGCCCAACGAGCTCAACGAGTCAATGCTGCTCTCCGAGAATACGACATCACAAGGTTAGACTGGCCTGCTGGCTCGCCTGACTTAAATCCAATAGAGCACGCGTGGGATGCTCTAAAGCGAGCTGTTTGGAAACGTCAGCCACGTCCCCAAACAGTGCCAGAGCTCAGGGAAGCCGCTATTCAAGAATGGGACTGGTTACGCCAAGAAATGCTGGATAACTTGATTCTCAGCATGCCCAGGAGGATCACTGCATGTGTTCGAGCCAGGGGAGGAGTTATATTATATTGAATATAATCCTTTTATTCATAAATTGTGGTTTAAGTTTGACAGTCTTTTTCTTTCTATCAAATTTCTGTTACAATTACATTATAATTAATTACTCCATTTTTTTTTATAAAAAATAAAAGATGGTGCGTTACGCAATGATGGTGCAGAAAGCGAAGCGGTTATAAATTGTGTAACATAACAGCAGTGCTTGTCTATATAAACCTCACCGTGAAAACTTAGGTTAAGTGAGCTGTCAATCCCTAGCCTAGGTTGTATGACAGTTCACTTCAAACTCACTTCACCTAAATTTCACGGTGAGATTTTTACAGAATCCTAAATCATGATTGTATAGTCAGTAGCATATTGTGTACATGCGTGCGCCACTCTGTCTGCCTCTTTATTAAACCAAGCCGCAATGCTTAAAATTCAGACAATCGTCAAATTGTCAAGTATTAATATTCTAATCCTACCCACTTTTGCTAAGCTTCAAGATTGTTTACGCGTAAAAAATGTTTACCTACGAAAGGCTATCCACGTCATTACTAGAATCACAAATAAACTTCCAACATCTGTCTTCTTATGAGTGGACTTTTTGCGAAGTCTCCTAGCGTGGTTTACGGTGGCGTAACTATACCGTTCGAGGCCCGTGGCAAACAAAAACCCCCGCAAATGGGAGTGATATGAAGATTCGAATGACGTTATTGCGACGTACGCTATTTCGAAAAAAAATAGGAGTGGTACGCCAGTTCGAAAACACATTAAGTCGAAAACCGCTATATCGAATGACGTTGTCGCGAAATCGCTGATTCGAAAAACTGTTTGAATGGTACGCTAGTACGAAAGTCTTGGTATCGAAATCCACTGTTGCGAATAGCATATTCCAATCTGAATTTGTCTGGGGATCGAACTCGCGACCCCGATAAAGCCTTATCTTTGTATTGGGTTTGGGAAACAAGAGCAATGAGAAGTATTATTTTAAGTTAACTTTTTAGTTTCCAGTAAGTATAGTAATCAACAAAGAAGTCAACAAATCAAAATTATAGGTGGTGTACTCATTACCAAAAGTAACAACACTGTCATATTGATGCCAAGTGGTAGATTCAATCAACTCAATATAGACTAGTATTAAAAACAACAGCTCTTATAAATTCAATAGTGCACATTGTGTTTTTCTTTTGTAAAATTGCTGTGATATTATTTTCTTTCATTTTCATTTTTTTTTTATGGCGGCGTCTGTGGGATATTTGCCAAAATTCTCTCAATTTTGCGAGTGGTTGTATTCTGTTCGTCAATGAGCTTTTGAATACGAGTTGAATATTGAGTTGATTGAATCTACCATTTTGTCATCAATATGACAGTGTTGTTACTTTTGGTAATGAGTACACCACCTATAATTTTGATTTGTTGACTTCTTTGTTGATTACTATACTTACTGGAAATTAAAAAGTTAACTTAAAATAATACTTCTCATTGCTCTTGTTTCCCAAACCCAATACAAAGATAAGGCTTTATTAGGGTCGCGAGTTCGATCCCCAGACAAATTCAGATTGGAATATGCTATTCGCAACAGTGGATTTCGATACCAAGACTTTCGTACTAGCGTACCATTCAAACAGTTTTTCGAATCAGCGAGTTCGCGACAACGTCATTCGTTATAGCGGTTTTCGACTTAATGTGTTTTAGAACTGGCGTACCATTCTTAATTTTTTTCGAAATAGCGTGCGTCTCAATAACGTCATTCGAATATTCATATCACTCCCGTGGAAAATTCATCGGTCAATTTCAGTTTTGGAAATGATCGCTCGGCATTAGCCGTAGTCACAGGAATGGTGAGAAATAACAGAAATGCAGTGCACACTTCAGGAAAGCTAGAAGATATAAAATGATTCTTTATTATTAATAGAATAGAATAGAATTTTGGTTTTATTGGAGTAACCAAGACTCAACAAGAATGTTAGTAAAACTTAATAAGTCAGCAAGTTCTCTTATAGAAGATGACGTTTCTATTTAGTGTCTAAAAGAGGATCGAAAACTGAGAACTTCCTTGGAAAACGATCAGAAACTATCTTTTTTAATGGATTCTCCACTGACCGGGGGCTCCTTCCGGCTGGGGGCCCGTGGCATATTGCCTACTTGCCACCCTGTAGTTACGCCACTGGTGGTTTAAATGCAAGTAGACATCCTCAACCAATTTGCACTGTGGAAACAGTAACAACAAGTCTATTAGCTGCGAGTCTTGCCAACTAAACAACAATGGCGGCACTGTATGATGATGACTGTGACGTTTGAATGTTTTATGATTTTTTATTATTACTGATGGCTAAATGTGAGAACCAAGGTAACCGACATAGCTCGAAGAATTGCCAAAGTTAAGTGCCAATGGGCAGGGCACATTGCTCGCAGAACTATGGCCGTTAGGGTCGAAAAGGTTCTGGAGTGTCGACCGCGTACCGGATTACGTAGCCTTGGAAGGCCTCCCACAAGGTGGACCGATCACCTTGTGAAGGTCGTGGGAATCCGCTGGATGCGGGAAGCTCAGAACCGGTCGAAGTGGCGATTCTTGGGTGAGGCCTATGTCCAGCGGTGGATGTCTTTCGGCTGAAATGATGATGATGATGATGAAATGTGAGGAACTAGATAACTAGATACCATACTGCATTGTTTTACGGGCCGTAATAATTACGTACCGCTGGAATTATAACTTATTCGTCGAAAGCCGCGTGACGACTCCCGGCCACCGTAGGCGCGGGCCTGCGGGCGGTGAGTAATGGGTAGTTCACATCGATTGGTAGTTCACCGTCCGATCAGGACCAGGCTCATGCCGGACGGCGCGTACATGTTCCACACGCGCCTCAAAGAGATGTCAGCAATAACGAGGGGGCCCATTAGGGCCCAAGCCTGCCGGGTCACCGGATTGTCCGAAAGGGGTACCGCTGCCCTGGAACATAAAAGGCCAAGGAAGGAACACGGGTGGGTTTTAGTCAGTAAGAGTCTGGCACTCCCTTCCGCTCCACACAGAGCGGGAGGTGTCATTTGAAGATTACCCATCTTCAAAAAAAAAAGGTATATTTTCATTATTTTTAAGGAAAACTTGCACAATAATACTTGCAAGTGGTCATCCGCCATCGTACATTTGAATATTCTAGTACAACCAACACACTCCTACACTCGTCAGGTTAACAATAAAGAATAAGCTATTATCTAATTTGCTTGCCAGGAGGGATTCTTCAAGTACGGTCATAAAATCAAAATTGGTCATAAGCGACCACCGCTGAATACCGACCTCCCCCACAGAATGATATAAAGATACCTATTACTGTGGGGGGATCATATTTGTCATCAGTGCTACAAGTTTAGATAGAATAACTAGTTTCTGTCCGCGACTTCGTCTGTGTGGAACCAGGATAAAAAGTATCCCTTGGGTTAATCCAGCACCCTAATTGCGTAAAGGCTCCTCGTAAAGATGTCGTGCCACGAGCGGTGCTTTTGTGTCCCGTCGCGTGTCGCGCCTGTTTGTTGGAGCCTTAACACAATATCAATCACAATCTGATTGATTTTGTAGGATATTGCTATTCCATTGCTTCATACGTATGTTCGAAAAATGTGTCTGCTCTAACAACGTAAATAAATGAAATGAAATGAAAACACATTTGTAATTTTTTTTTTGTGCTAAAGTATTAAATAAATAAAAATAAATAAATAAAAACTTTATAAAAGGTATTAGAAAATTCTAGACACACATACCGATATAGTTGATTGAGCCGTTTTTCATAATTCCTTCTCAGTCATGAGATAATATGTTTTTAAAGGAGTGGCGCTAGTGGGTGACAACCCTCTTAACAAACATCCAAACATACAAACTTTACATAATGGATAGTATAGTAGGATACCCCAAAGCCTAATTACGTAACACAATATCGGTAGGAATCGGCTTCATTTTGACAGTTCCAAAACGTTCATAGCGTTATTTAGGTACGTTGTAGATAAGATAAATTTTTCGAACATTTATGAAGCAATGGATTAGCTGTCTCGTTAATTTAGTGATCGCAAGAGCGACTGGTGAGCATGAGGTCTTGAGCCCTGATCGCAGGCTGGAAAAGAGCTTTGTGGATTTTTGTATTTGTGCTCGGTTCTGGAAATACCACTAGGTATCCAGTTTATCCGCTGTCTGTTGCGGTACGATACCTGACCAATTGCGGTGACGGCTAGACAGTTTGTTACATACTTATAGAAGGTATTAATTATATGGCTCACATTTCATCTTTAATTTCTAAACAAGTAGCCGACTTCTAGCTAACAATAAATTGTCACAGCAAAAACTATACAGTGTATATTATGTCGCAGCAGGAAGATTGTATGATTCGTCATTTTTCAAACGGCGCCGTCGTCCGTTTACAAACGCTCGCGGAAAATGACTAAGGCAAATTGGCAACTCGTTAAATTATTATAATTTCGATATACAGGCACCCCGACCAAATGGGTTAGGTAAGAACTGAACCAACTGCGCGCGAGCCGAACGCGGGTAGCCCGCGAAATTCAAATGATCTTACGTTTTTTTGCAATTGGCAGGTCAGTATTAGGTTGTTTGTTGTTGGAGGAGTTGTATTTATTACCGATTCTAATGATTATAATTACGCCGCGAAACGGCATGGAAGCGAATTTTTGTCGCGAAATTGGGTCAAAGCATAGGTAATGAATTTTTGTGTCAATTGTGTAACCCATAAACTAGATATGAGCAGAAAAACAGGTCGCACATCTTCCAGAGAATTCGCGCGCGATCTTGGGAATTCCCGCAGCGAGCAGCTCGAATTTACTTTGTACTTTACACAATTATTGAAATAAAGTTAATTTCGTTACAAAAAAACTGCTTACTTTCCGATCTTCGGCAATGTAAATAGAGCCTAATGGTTACTGTCAATGCATCAGCAAACTGTTACCCTTGAACAATATCAGATGACCTACGTCAATAGCAAATGATGCAATATCAATGTGCAGGCGCACGAAATACGATGCACGAGATTCTGTTACCGACACTATACTGCTGCTAATAAACTGCACTAACTATGCTGCTGCGAATATTTTTTTTTACTAATAAGCAGTGTAAAGCTTTATTACACAGTACAAAGCTTACGAGATAGTCAAATGCTGTATTTGGGCTGGTTTTTGGGCTATTATTTCTCTTTAAGCTTAATAAATTCTATATATTTTCTTTTTAAAGCTTAATATTGGTCATGAAACATAACTATTAATGATACGCTATTCAGTTTATGGCTTCCGAGACCGCTGAAAGCTTCATAGTAGCTGATGCGATAGCATTTATCTGTATAACTTAATGATAGTAATAAATTAATTTATTGATGATTATAATATTACATTATTGATGATTAACTAGAATAAAATCGGTGTAAGCGCTTATACAAACACTAACCAGTCAACTATGTAAGCTTGAAGTTTCCAGAAACGCTTTTATACAATTATTATTCAGCCAATCTGCGTTGCTTGGGAAGGCGCCCGGAAGTGTCAAAACGATTCATTTATATTAGTTTATAAGACAGATTTATTGCGTTGGTCTGGAAATCTAGAAGTTTCTATTGCACATACATATGTATGTATCATTGATGTGGTATAAATATGGTCGGTGTTATGAATATTGTAACTGGTTTTCTGTCGTGGTAAAAGGGACAGTCTTTCAGCAGTTCAGAAACAAAACGGACTGTCCTGGGGCCCTATTATGAACTCTTATTTCCAGGCAGTTTACAGCGTAAACAGAACTGCCTTGCAATTTCGTATTATGAACTCGTTAAACAAGCCAGTCAGTGGTCACGTGACACCCTGGCCGACTTCTGCCCGAATATTGCCTGGCAATACCGTATTACGAACGTTCGTTTGACATTTCTTTTCATAAAACAACTTGTCAAAAAGTAACCTCACAATCCATTCAGTTTACGCTACTTCAGAGGAGCTTTTATTGAATTGTTTTGGGTTTATTTGCCGAAGTTACTAGAGTAATAAATAAATAACAAAAGAAAATATTATGTGCGACGAATATGAACTGTTTCCTGGAAAGTGACTTTTCTGATCAAAATAACGAATCAATGAACCAAAGGAGACGACTTCGTGATCAAATTAAAGGCTCCTACAAAACAGGCGCGACCCGCGACGCGACACAAAGGCACCGCTCGTCGCGCGACACGCGGTTCCTTTGTGTCGCGTCGCGTGTCGCGCCTGTACGCAAGAGCCTTAATGCGTTCGACATGGATGATGTGCAATTCATTGAACAATATCAACTTAATCAAGTGAGGAGTTGGAGACGACTTCGTGATCAAATTAAAGGCTCCTACAAACAGGCGCGACACGCGACGCGACACAAAGGCGCCGCTCGTCGCGCGACATGCGGTTTCTTTGCGTCGCGTCGCGTGTCGCGCCTGTATATAAGAGCCTTAATGCGTTCGACATGGATGATGCGCAATTCATTCAACAATATCAACTTAATCAAGTGAGGACTTGGAGACGACTTCGTGATCAAATTAAAGGCTCCGACAAACAGGGCGCGACGCGACGCGACACAAAGGCACCGCTCGTCGCGCGACACGCGGTTCCTTTGTGTCGCGTCGCGTGTCGCCTGTATTAAAGAGCCTTAATGCGTTCGACATGGATGATGTGCCATTCATTGAACGATATCAACTTAAACAAGTGAGGAGTTGAGACATGTCAGGGACTGTCATACAAAATTCACGGATTTACCGTATACAACTTTAAAATATCATATCTAAGAACTTTCTTACACTGAATAGGAAAATACTCAAAAACTGAATAGGAAAATACTCAATAACGAGCTTACGTCATATTTTGTTTATACCCCGAAAATTCTTACGAATGGAAGTATAAAACAAACAATAAGATAGTGTTCATATTAGTTTGTGAAACAATGAAACAATACTCTTCCATGTGGTCGAATTCCCCGCTGACCTTCAAGTGGAGTTCGTTCGGAAACCTAATCTCGCGTGACAATTTACAAACTCAAAAAATTATAATATGATTGAATTATATAGGTAGCATAATATACAGTGCGTTCGTATTTTCACCTAATTTTATACTAAAGTAACTAGATTAATATAAATTGCTTATTTTTACCACAAAATATGTGATTAAATAAAACCGTAACTTACCGATAAATATTTTATTGTGTTTCTGAACGTTACGGCAGAGAATTACAAGCCAGCCATAGACAAACTACCCAGCGTGAAGTCGGTTAGAATTAGGAATGTCGTAATACGAAATTTAACCAGCCAGTGAAATGAATTGCCTGGAACTTGCCTGGTTTTTTTAAAGTTCGTAATAGGCCCCCTGTCCTATATTTGATAAGAGTCGTTCGAAAATAGCCAAAACTTGGTAAGTTTTTCAAGTAGGCACTTACTTTTTTAAGTATCTAAAAGGGTCTCCAAGGACATAATAGTGTTAAATAAGTTTTTTGCTACGAAATATAGTTTTTTTTAACAATTCTCTTGATCATGATAAACTGTTATTAAATTAATTTTATCTAGTTCTATTAAACCGTAAAACCGGTAATATTGCGAAATAGTATTTCCGAACGTTTGTTTATAATATGGCGTACCGGCCAGTGTTAACGTAGCAGTTTGTACTTGGCAAGTATTTTAAATGTTGATGGTAGGGCCCCTGGCTGTGCAGCTGGACAAACGCTTCGCTTACTACCATCATTCGTAGGAAAAACTCTAGAAAAAAAACCGGCTATGTGCGATTTGGACTCGCACATGAAGGGTTCCGTCCGTACCATCGTACAATATTTAACAACATATATTTCTTTTAATAATTTAGTCATCGAAAAATATTTTATTATTTGTTGTTATAGCGGCCATAGTAGTAGACACTGAAAATAACAAGTGTCTTCATATTTCGGATCAAAAGATGCAGCCCTGAGACTGATGGACGGACGGACAGCGGGGCCTTATTTGAAAGGGTTCCGGAACCCTAAAAATGAATAGTGACTTATAAATAAATGCATGGTAAGACGTATAGTCCCAACCCCAACAAGACCTTTGGTCCTTGTTCTTGTCCTTTGGACCTTGACAATTCAAAAGTACTTGTACCTAATTGGTTTATTTGAAATAAATGGTTTGAGTTTGAGTATGGTCACTCTGTAGGCTGGTATCGGCAGAACATTTATATCCAAAAAGAAAACATAAAAACTGGTGGAGGGAACTGTTTCACTTTTAAGCTGATATCAGACGCTTCACTGAAGTGAATGGTTCACTCGAGTGAATATTTTTTTTTGTGTTATTCCATGTTTACACGACATTGATAAAATTACATAGAAATGTACGTTCATCGTAGGACGGCCTCCCACAAGGTGGACTGATGAACTTTTGAAAGCCGCAGGAATCCGCTGGATGCGGGAAGCACGGAACCGGTCGAGGTGGCGGTGCTTGGGGGAGGCCTATGTCCAGCAGTAGTGGACGTCTTGTGGATGATGATGATGTACGTTCATCTGCTCATTTTATTTCAGTGTTCGATCATTCGGTAGGCGAGAAAAAAAAAGAAAAGAGTGAGTCAGAAAAGTGAAAGATAAAGAAAGACCAACATCATTGGATCGGTTAACAAATAAATTAATTTTTCACATTTTTATTCATTTAGTGAAAGATACTGAATGAAAGACAAAAGTGATCAAAAATGAAGGGTCTGATGTCTGCTTTAGGGAAACAATAAAATAAAATTTATTTTGTTTTGGTATTTACCAAGTTGTTGTGCAATAGCTGTGTTATCTACGTTCATGGCTGGCATGCTACACATAAAATTAGCTGCCATTTTGCATGCTGCTATAAGATTGCATAGTAAGCCCCCTGTACATACTTTTTTATCGATCAATAATTGCATGACCGTAAAAGTCGTGTGACGTTGTGGAGACGCAACATCGTGATAAGAAATTCACCTTTCGTTGTATATTATTTTGACAATTATTGATGTTATTATGAACAATTGAATAATATTATTATGATTGGTATGTGTAAAGTCAGAAGAGGGCAGAAACGTAGCACATTAAAGACGATATTAAAGTCACATTAGGACTACACCTGGAGCCCAAGTCTGCTATTTTTATAAATTCGTCACTCCGACACGATCCCATTGTCATTTTGATAAAAGTTCGTAATCTGCTAAATTCATAATGGTCGATCATTGGTCGGTCAATGGTTTCGTAATAGAATTGTATTACAATGGCATTTTGAACATTTATTCATGCCAGATTTCATTTTATAAATATATATTTTTACATAATATTTGTTAGTGTTATAAGCAATCTGAAGTAGTAGGAAGTTGGAAGTTTAGTAGGAAGTTTCATTTGTCATTATGTACGAGATTACCAATTCTTTCAATGGAGTGTCAGTGGCTGATCATTGGAAAGTCATAATGACGCCATTATATTAGTAGATTACCAAACTTCTCAAGATCAAAATTTATGAAATCAGTGAAGACCATTCTGACACTATTGTAATAGCAGACTTGAGACCCTGTCCTATTATTACCATTTACCGGCCACAATTCTAATCTTATTACTGCTAATGCTCTCGATCATTATCAAAGTGTCCGTAACGCTGTATCTCTTTATTCTGTGCGAAGGTCTCACGTTGACTGCCTATCCCCTTAGGTTAGGTAGTCAACGTGTTGACACATAAGTGGGTCCATCTATAGTACCTACACTCACATTTCTCAAGTTATAGTCCCATGTGATAGGGAGCGAGCTTATTGCCATCAAACGGGTAAAAAAATTTAGACTCCGAGCTGCTACTGAAAATTTCCAGATGGAAAAACCCAATAACACTTCGCCCGCCCTTGGAATCCAACCCAGGGCTTCATGTTCAGCAGTAGCGCTTGCGACGACTACACCAACAAGGCAGTCACAAGAACAATTGAATCAATAATGCTTCAACTGTTCACAGCTATATTACAAGTGTCTGTCAATTAATTTTATACTGCATTCTGAACGGGCAATCGATATGGTATCAATAAGCGATCATCAGAAACTATAATATTGTCGCATGTTCGACCATTTGTACTCTTCATGATTAAAGGCCTGTCAAGATTTAAGCGATATTTATTATTTATTCTTTAATTAAAACCAATTTAAAAAAATTAAAGACACAGTTTGTATATATGCATATAAATTAAATATACATGCACATAAAAAAGAAAATATAAAATCATCAAGTTCAGGTAAAAAGTTTACAGCATTTTCAAATATCTCTCTCATAGTACATCTGACATGCCAATAAAGTCTTCGTCCATTCGTCCGCAAACAGATCGTTTGTTGGATTCGAATCCAAGAGATCATTAAGGCATACTACGGTCCACTAACGCCACTCTAAAAGGTATTAGAAAATTCTAGACATACTTACCGAGGTATCTTATTGAGCCGTTTTTCATAATTTCTTCAGACAGAGTGTGAGGTACTGGGGACTTAGCTCGCGCAACGGTGCGACATGGAGGCACAGCAAATAGCATGTGCTTTGTGCCGCGGCAGTAATTTATTGGGACAAAGAAGCGCGACAGTGACATCGCATAAATCCAAATAAGATATTTTGTGGGTTAATAGATAGACACCTAGATATAGAATACTCTTTATTGCACACCATAAAAATTACAGATTTATATGTGCGGCTGTTAGGAAACCTTAACAGCCGCACGGGTTGGTCGAAGGTGCGCTGTACTGTCGCGTCGCGCCTGTCTGTGGAAGCCTTTATTATTTAATAATAATAATAATAACCCCACTGCCGTATCTCTACGTTTACGTCGTGGTGGGGCTTGCGCGCTCCGAACTCTAGGTCTGTGCCGGTAGAGTTTACTTTACCGTAACATATCTAGGGTGAGGAGCCAGACCAAGAGAGATACAGAAACCCGCAGGGCAGTATGTGGCGAGCTGGTGGGCAGTTGCGACCCCACGGACCCTATCTCCCGGGAGAAGTCATGTTCCTCATCTCTGGCTTGCCTTTATTGGCCGACTGGAGTGAACACTGACGAGGAACTGAGTTCCCACTTCATTCTTGCCTTTATTGGCCGGCTTGAGTGGAGATTCGCAAGAGCAAACGTGCTCGGAGGAAGGAAGTATTCCAGTAAGTGCTTGTAGGGATCTTGACCATCTTCCGGGCTCAGGGATTGTTCTGAGAGCCGTGGAATACCTCTCCACTCCTCGAGCACCTCAGGATATATTGCCCCCTTGTCGCTGCGTCACTATGTGCTAGCGACCGTTTTCGGGGGCTCATTATTGAGTGTGCAAGTCACCCCCTGCCATTTTATCCGTGTATAATAAAACATTGATCAGACGGGGGCCATATTCCTTCCATAGCTTTAGGTAACCAGTCCATTTTAACCACCCAAACCCATAGTCCAATATCTTTGTTTCTATATCTTGCAATAGTCCTACACCAACCGGGGATTGTCCTTGGGTGCACTTGCATAGTGCGTACAGGGATAATCGTCGTTTGGTGCCTCATTCCATTTAAAATTGTCTAACGGGCCTCTGCGAGTTGGTTTCGGCCCCTCGTACACCTTCCAAAGGTCTGGGACCCTCGGGTCCCGAGATATGTAAAATATATAAAAATAATTATAATAATAATAATTTATTTATTTCTTAAAAAAGTGTGTATATACAGTCTGTATATTAAACCAAGAGCAGGGTACTTAATATCGCGACAATCTGAGTTGGATTTGACATTTCTCTTTTTACATACCGCGATAGCTTTAAATGAACGTTGAATTTTTGTTTCTTAGTCTGTCTGTTTGTTTCGGCTAATCTCCGAAACGGCTAGACCGATTTTGCCGGGACTTCACTGGCAGATAACTGATGTTATAAGGAGTACCTAACTTAGGATACTTTTATTTTAGAAAAAGCCACGCGGGCGAAGCCGCGGGCAGCAGCTAGTAAAGAATATAAGCTTGCTTCATGCACGGATACCTGCATTAATTAATAACCACCTTTTCTAAGGTAGGTATTAAAATTCAGTGAACCCCAAGTACCTACTTACTTACCTAGTCGGTGTTCTATAACACATTCTGTAGACACCATCTACAGAATAAATAATACCTACCGTCCGAAAATTCATGTCGGTAATACGATGCCTTTCAATTCACAAGTAAATAAGCCAACACACAGTTGGATCGTTTTGTATAGCCATAGAAATCAGTACGACAATCAAGTACGGACCAAATGTGTGCTTTGTGAGGATTCTTTTATGCTGTGGCCAAGGACGAGGGGAGCGCAGTGTGAATGTGAACTATTGAAGCTTGGTCAAGCGGGCAAGAAACATGATAATTTCGGTAACGGTCACGAAGCAGTCTTTTAAAAGGAATTATGGGAAACATGGACGCAGAAACGTTTAGCACTTGTCTAATCATGTGCATGAGTAATATAATTTTATAAATCCCCGAGACGTCTGCGTTACTATTAATTACCTTTTTTGTTTTCGTGGGAAACCTTCAAAGGGCGCCCGGGCTACGGCGACAAGACCGGGGAGTGTGGGGTTTTAACGTCACTAAAACCACCCCGGTGGCCAGAGGTCACCATCTGCACATGGAAGGGGCACCGTTACCTCTCAAAAGACCTTTCCAAAACCCCCTCTGTGCAACGCCTGTTAAGGCACATTTCTGGGGAGACTGTAAAGGGGCTGCCCAAACCTAACTGTGCAAGTGTGCTCGGCAGCACGTGACCACTATTCGCCGTCTTCCCTGAGTTCACTCAGTGGGCAGACAGAGTCCCCACACTGAGCGCCCGTGACCCCAAATACCCGTCTGCCTTAAAGGATGCGGATTGAGTTTCCTCCCCGACGCCTTCTTCTACGAGCGGGATCAGCCCTCTCCGATCCCGCTCGGCAGCCTCCTTCTGAACCATCACGGTCTCACAGAAGGAGGCTATTTCCCCCAGTTCTCCGACTTCACTAGCAAAGACCCAACTAATTCTGGTAGACACAAAACTCGCTCGATCCTGGCGACCAGGAGCCGTCTTTCAGAAGCCCACGCAGGGTACTCCTCGATCGTGGGCTGTGCGGAATCTAAGCTGCCTCCGCTATGGTGGTAATTTTCCGTGGCCTCTCGCCCAATCTTGTTCAGGTACTCACCGAAGCAATCGTGCCCGGTCAGCACCTGAGTAAGCCTATAAGAGATACGCTCCCCTTTCCGCGATAGGACGGCTTCCACAACGCGCTCCTACCTCACAAGTTGGAGAAGTCGCTGCGCTTACCTCACAAGTTGGAGAGGTCGCTACGCTTGCCGCTGATATCGAAATCCCTCCGTGCTTCGGAGAGCACGTTAAGAGGCCGTGCACGAAATCGACTGATTTTGATCAATTTTGTTCATTGTTTGTGAGAAAGGGAAACATAATTTAAACAAAATTTTGAGATTTGAAAACTCGTGTTCTTTGTTTTGCATGTGACTGAAAGGGATTTTTCAAATAAATTAAGTATTCACGGTAAATCACTAATATTTGCAACAAGTTTTCCGAAAAATGACGCGAGACTGACATTTGATCATCATTCTACAAGAAACTACTTTTGATTTTGAATATTAAAAAATATCATTAACATCATTATATGGTCTACTTGCATGTGGCTGAACCACTTTTTTCAACTTCCATACAAAATATAGCAGAAAAATTACATTGAAAAAACCTTTTTTTGTTTTAAACCTCGTCAGTAATATATATTTTTCCTATTATTTAGCATGATTTGCTAAATAATAGGAAAAATCAATCATATCAAGAAATTTAAAAATCACAAATTAGTCTTCAGCTATCCTTGAAATATAATCAAAATTTTATTTAATGATTATACAATATCTTCATTAAGTAAATCAATGGCGAAATAAACTATGTTTTGGAAAGCACAAAAATGATGAAACTATTAAAAGCTGCTGTGACTAACACGAATAGTTTGGCACCATGAAAACTGTACTTTTATAGTTACACAGACTTAATGTTTCGATTATTTCAAGTTTTCTCACAATTAGATAAGAAATTGCTAAAAGAGAGTTTTTTTCGTGCACGGACCCTTAAGCCGTTGGTTCCAGCTATCATTTGTGGATCTTTGATAGTCGTTACGAGTTCGTAAGAAGCTCAAAAGTCTGACAACTAGTCTTACCAAAGTGTGTAATCGTGTTACCCAGTAACTGAGTTGCGGAGGTCATATATGTAGGCCGTCGCTCCATGTAAAATACTGGTATTCCGCTGCATTCGGTTAGACTGGAAGCCAACCCCAACATAGTTGGGAAAAAGTATAGGCAAATGATGAATATGATTATGATGAAAAGCGAACTTCTATAATAAGCTCCGCCAAAAAATGGTAATTGCCCATGCGCCCTGCAAGCTACCGGCTTTCTCTGGTTACGTGGCAGGGGATGGGGAAAGCACCCACTGTAGGTAAGCGCCAACCAAAACCGTCGCCCTCGTTGCTAGACCGGCTCCTGCCGGGCCTTCCCCAGGGAACTGGAGATCTCACCTAGCAGGGGTCTGGTCGCACGGGCATCGTGAAGAACAAGCGACTAGGTGTGCGATAAAGCACTCCCACCCTTCCCACGGGAGGGGGAGGAGAACCCAACGACGGGTCCCTAATTGTGGGGACCGAGGGAAAAAGCCTCGGGCAAGGGGCCAAAAAGCCCCAATACCGATTCGGCACCTCGATTCGGGGCCTTCGGGGGCGCAGAGACGACCAGATGACGGTACTTGCCCTATGGCTTGCCTACGGTTTGTGACTCTCTATAGAGTCATAAATACTGTAAAAATTGTAGTTACCGAATATAGGAATATTACGCCAGTGATCATAGAAACGCGGTGGATGCTGCAATGCTTTCTGAACTACAAGAGTTAGGCAGGTTAGTTACAGTTTTATGGTGCCTACACATTCAATTATAGATTCTGTGTGCTAATAAGTTCATGAAGGTAAATAACACAAATTATTCGTTCTCAATGAATGCGCGTCCTTCGTTCATTCAATAGATTCTGGCACACATGCCTAGTGAAGCGTATCGACCTTGTAATGTTCTGATTAAACGCTAGATGCATTCGTTATTTATAGTAAATTATGTATTTATTTGTGGAGTAGTAGTAACAATACATTTGTGAACTGCCTTGTGGGTTCAGGGATCTTTAGCGCGGCTAGTGAGCATGAAGTTCTGTGTTCGGTTAAGAAATTATATGTAGCAGCCTCACCCCAATGACGGTTTTTTTAAAAGACGTTTTAGTGAACGTCGTTTCAGAAACTGGTGGCAGAACTGAGACGTCATATCCGGGCACCTGTAAAAAGTGTCAAAGCGCCTATAGTTTCTTTAGTCGTGACTGAATGAATGAATGAATGAAACGAATGATGAACGACATCATATCTATCAATACTAATATTATAAAGAAAGAGAGTGAATTTTGTGAGTTTGTGTATAAAGTGTATATTTTGAATGAATCACAGCTCCTATTAAAAATATTTTTTCACCATTTGAAACTGTACATTATCCCAGATGGATATATCATGGCAAAATATAATGTTTAAAAAAAAACTGCAACCGTGCGAAGCCGGGGCGAGTCGCAAGTATTTTATATTCATTGTCGAAATAAAATACGCCATGTCAGAGTGGCGTCAACTGATGGCGTCAATTTTCATGAAAACCCTCATTCAAAAATCACAATCTGAGGGATTTTCAAAGAAATTCATAAACCATTGCTTCTTATTATATTTAATAATATCGTCTGTTTGACAAAGTAAATAACACAATGAATATTGTTGAAATTATTATCAAATCAAATCAATCGTTTATTTGCTTAGAAACTAGGTACATAAAATAAAGGTGTTTACAAAATTTTGTGGTCCGTGTAGAATCTTCCTTAAATTAGGCATGCAAATATTGAAAATATATTCATAATTAAAAAAAAACACGTCCGTCAAATTAAAGTTAAATAAATAAATAATAATAAATTATAGATTTTAAAGCGAGCATAATAATAATAAGGAAATGTCAAATGTAAAATCTAAAGTGTAGTGTCATTAAAAAAAAAAAAAACCTCAAGTAATAGGTACTGACAGCGATCAGCTTCTTTTTAACATTAGGACTGGATTTTTTTAAATAATATTTGGTATTTTGTTATATATAGTGGGATCCATGCCCAAATATGGTGGGACCCATGCCCAAATATGGTAGGACCAATGCCCTAGGTGGGAACCCATGCCCAAAATAAATGAGATTGTGAGTGCAATATATATTATTATGCAATTACCCAGCTGGAGTCTGGATCTACTCTGACGACCCCTCTGGGTATATACACATGATATTTTTATGTTATTTGTTGGTCTAGCTACTTTATTTAAATGGCAAAAAAATATGCGTTTCTGGTAGATGTAGAGGTAATAGCTTAGGTACGCACCAACACCGAGATAGACTATCTTAAATTTTAATGACCCGACTCCCAATTGGCGCAACGGTAAAGTGTCCGCTGGCTAGCTCAGGGTCGCGGATTCAATTCCCGCATCCGGATAAACAGAGTGACCTACAGATGTTCCGGGTCTAGATGCTTCTCTAATGGTCCTACGTCACGGGAAATCTTCTTTGGCGCTATGACCCGACAGTGACCGCGCTTACTAGTTTTTTTGAATCTGTGGGACATAAAATCTGTATAAAATTCTGAATAAAAGTTATATCTTGTTTGCGGAAGCACATACGGATGGCTTTCGTGCCATTATGCGTAAGAAAGCAGCATCCTTACTACAACGTTTACGTAACAGTCGGAATGGTATCCTGAAAATTGATTTTTGCGAGACCAGACTGTCTCATCCAGAGGCACCTGGTGGAGGTGGCTTTAGGTTTAATGTAATCCTGAAACTCAGAGTTATCTACTAACATTACTAACATAGCAGATAAGCACAAATTGTTACTAACTAATTACTAACAATCTATGGACTGAAACGTCTGAAATATTTTTTTTTTTTTTTAATTTAAGGTTCTGGCGGACATGCAATCGCTTTTAATAACACGATTAGATTAACTTTGCTGGATAGGAAAACATCTCAAAGTTTCTTAATGTTTAATCAATCTAATAGCTACAATATAGACGTTTCTTTCTTATTTTTTAGTTTGTTTAGCACAATTCGGTGAGTTTGTTTTGATAAAATTATTAAAATAATTACTATGTTTATTAAATGAGCGAGGCAACCATTTGCGACTTCGCGAGCCTACTTCAGTCGGCTCAACTGCCGGATCATAGCGCCAATATCCCCATTGTAGTTTCAGAATACCTACAATAATTATGTATTTATGAGACGTCCTGCACTGCAATGGACTGATGTATGAGAAGTGTTGATGTTTAAAGTTTTGAACTTTTTCACATACAAATGTTTGAGAGTTTTTCTCCATTTCTCATAATATGACATTATGTATCCCCGTTTTACTGTCCCCATAACATAAGTTCTAGTTCTGATACCGTCAACTAGTTTTTAGGGTCCCGTACCCGAAGGGTGCCAAACGGAACCCTATTACTAAGCCTCCGCTGTCCATCTGTCTCAGAAAGAAAGAAAGAAAAGAAAGAAAAAGTATTTATTGGGACTCATACAGGAAGTTCACATTTTAAACTAAACACACTCATAGTAACACAAATAAAAACAAAAGTAAAATGAAAACAAAACCTGTACGGGGCCAAAAGGCTCCTATCTCAGCATGATGCTGCGACATTACAAAATAAGTGTCGCAGCGCTGGTATTCCGATAGGGCCCGCTGTGATGTCACGGACAGATACAGAAATAAAAGTAAAATAAAAAATAGATGTGTAAAATAAAATTTAAAAAAATTTATTAAAGTATATATATATATATTTAAAATAAAAATCATTGTAATCCGCGTCAGCACCCGACGTAACAACAGTTACTTATCTATGCTTTTAGTGTCTGTGGCTCACACCTGTCACTACTCCATACAAGTTTAGACGTGATTAAAAACTTGCCTACTACTAAAATTACGTCAATTTACGTCAAGCACTGATTAATTTGACAAGACTAAACTAAAATTTATCTTCTGTCCTTTTCTTAATGAAATGGAATGAAAAAGATGAACTGAATTTTTTAGTTTAGTTTGTGAACAAGGGAATCGGCACCATTGATAATTCATTGCTTCATATAATGTTCGAACAATTTGTCTGCACAACGTAACGCAATGAATATTGTTGAACTGTCAAAATGAAACCCATTGCTAATGTGTGTTATGCAATTACCCCGTAGTCCCTGCAGAGGGCTTAGACAAGTGGCAATCTATTTCAAAGCATTTCGTATTTCTCGCAACGACTTTTTTCAACTGGATTGTCATATACCTAAGTTTTTTGATCTAATCGTCATCATCCATAGTCCGCCGCATCACTTCGCCCACTGCTGGGCATAGGCCTTTTTTTTCTTACTTAGCTTTTCGGTAGCTTATGTCATCCAATTTTTTTTTTAACTTTTCTATCATCATTATCACTGACAGAATGTCTCTTTGTCTAGGCCCTTTCAAATTCAAGAAAAAATTGGTATTTATGAAAATATTGCTACTTATGCTTTTGCCTTTTTAGGAATATAGGAACGAATATGTTAGTTCCAAACATGTTCCAAATTATGTATGAAATTTCAAAGGCCATAATTTAACTTTGATCGTTTTAGTTCCGACTCCATTACAAGCGTAGTGTTTTTTTTTTAATTTCCCTAGTGGCTTATGTAAACTGCAGTCCTTTTAGCACTTACCTCCTTACTAATAAACGTTGTATAGTGTCTGTATAGTTACACAACGCTTTGTCTTCTTCTATCGTAAGTCAAATTACTGTCGAGTGAAAGAGAGAAATTGGTGTGTAACTATACAGACGCTATACAACGTTTATTAGTAAGGAGGTTAATAATTTTAATGTACCTAACAGTATGAAAGCACACACCACATTGGCCTTTTTAACATAGTATCTTTTGAGAGATTGTCGTTACACTTACCCTTTGCCCTTTTAGCACACATTAAATATATCACAGTTTCACAATTTGGAACAATGATCTTATATAGGTAACCTCATTGATTTGGAAGTAAAATCTAATTTCTCACAAAAACGTACTTTGGCCCTTTTAGCACCAAGCCACAGATAATAACGAAGAATTTTCAAACTTGCTGAACCATCCAAAAGCAGCAACAGAAACCACTAATTTAATTGCCAAAATTCTCCAGACACTAGACAGTCACATCAATATAAATGTCATAAAAACATAATTTTGTATACGAAGAAATGCGTCCGCGCTATTTCTGTTACAGCTTTTAAAATTAGAACGCTTTCGTCATAGAAATCAGCGTGAAGATTGATGTGTGCTCGTAAAGTGTATCCTGTTTTATGTGGTGTAAGGTTGAAAATCGTTTGGTAATCATTTAGGTTAGTAGGAAGACCGCTTGTTTGAATTAGTCAATGTTTAGTTGGGTACCTGTTGAAGTCGTTGTTAATGAGACATTATGTAACCTTTTTGCAATTGGGTAAAATTATCTTTATTTGCAGGAAGGTAGAAAAAGAAGACTATTTTCGTGAGGAAATGACCATACTGAATTAAGACCCCAGTATTTTAAGAGCGTTTATCCGTTGCGGGCTGGAACGTCGCATTTCTAGAGGCTTTTCGTGATTATTTTATTAAATTAAAATCAAAGTACTATTTTTTTACAGCCAAGTACCTACTAGATCTTTGCTATTTATAAGTATGTATGTATTTACAGTAAAGTAAGTATAGAGTATACACAATATGTATTGACAGTTATTTTGATATTTACTCATAAAAAAATTACAAATTGACAATTATTTTCTATTTACAGTATTACTACAAAATATTTGTAAGTATTTAATATAAAGTAAATGTGAAAAATAATTAGGTATATAAAATACAACAATCTAGTGCTTGGCTGAAAAAAAAATGGCACTTTGACTTAAATTTAATAACATAATCACGAGAAACCTTTAGAAATGCGATGTTGCCAGCCCGCGCGGGATGAATGCTCTTAAGGATTCGAGTTAACTGTCAAAGATTTTATTACTGTCTGAATAAAGGCCAATTTTCCACGAGCCATAAGATCACCAAAGACAATACCAAAACAAACAAATGGCCACCACGTGCCAAGTATTCACCGTTGACTGACACAACCAAGCTTTGTTTACTCCAAAAGGGATATTTTTGTAATCGTACCAACTTTACAACTGATTTGGAAACGTTCGTAATGGATTAACGTTTTTATTTATTTGTATACGAGATGCTGGCAGTAAGCCAGGGATGTGAAGTAGTAAATTCTGAACGTTACTACTGATATTTCTCGTGGGTTATATCCATCTTGCATGTGCACTAGGTGTCATTAAACTTTACTCACTACAGGCAAAGCTGAAAAGTCTCATGTGCTGACTAGTACAGACGCCAGCAGGTCAAGCTACCCGAAACTGTCAAAATTTCGCAACCAACTATGAACCTCATCCTGTAGTGATAAAGTTGAAAATCTATTAAAGAACTGGCGTCTGTACCTACGCTCTTCTTGATAGCCAAGACATGATATGATTTGAAAACATCCCATCCTTTTTAGGGTTCCGTAGTCCAGCTGTTTGTCTGTCTGTCCGCGGCTTAGCTCAGAGACTCTTAGTACTATTTTAGAAAGCTGTAATTGGGCATGGGTAGTTTAATCACGCCGACAAAGTGGTAAAATAAAATCTTGTTTTTTATTTTATTTTTGGTACTACCGTACGTAAAGTGGGGATGATTTATTTTTCTCGTCTATCCCATGGTGTGGGGTATCGTTGGATAGGTCGTTCAAAAATATTGTGGCTTTGTCGAAACAATTTTTCGATTCAGGGATCCGTTTGAGAAATATTAAGCTTTAAAGTGCAAATTGTTGTTAACAGTCTATACCCATAGGCTCTAATTCAGATAATTTATTTAAACAAAGTAATGTCAAGAAATGTCACTGTCAAAATGACAGGACAGTGGTGCAAAACATTTTATCATTTTTTGTTGTTGTAAATAATCATCTATGAAATTAAAGTGAATTAATTATAAGAACTATGCAAACAAAATACCTTGCCAAAAAATGTTTTATGTAGTGTGTCGGAGACACGGCCTATGATCATCATAATCAGCCGTTTTAAGTCCACTGCTAGACGTAGGCCTCCCAAAACCGATTTCCACTCGAAACAGTTTACAGCCGTTTTCATCCATCATGTGGCTAGATACGCTATATACAATATGAATCTATGAATGAGCGTTGTAATATTAGTGTTGTTGAAGATGTTAAAAATGTGAAAATGTTTGATAAGTGATAAATGATAAATGATTTTATTTCTGTAAGTAGGTTTTTACAAACACTTTTACACGTCAATCATATTTTAAAACTAGATGAGGTCGGCATTTCGTA